>OY979663.1:21135926-22352526 GCA_963855955.1 Luperina nickerlii | reverse complement strand
AGATCATTATGGTAGTTTTTTTGTAAGTTTTCTTTTTAATGTTTTCATGTTGGATTTAATTTGGTTTTGTGATTTAATATTTGGAAATATGTTTCGGATTCGTCTAAGACCTTTGACATCTATGAGCGATGAGGTCTGGCATTACTGAATATTTATATTGGCAGTGATGAATATTTTGTAGTTGCACATTTATGCAAACCAATTCATAAGCATAAGTTTGACCAGATCGGGAAGATGTAGTAAAATGTATTTTCTATTCTATTGCGTACATTCACACCAACTTTAAAAACTATACAACTAAGCTAAGGTCCATGGAAAGCATTTGACGCATTAAGGTCAACCATACGGGAGTACCCATATGTAAAGCAATTTGCACGAGGCTTGGCAAAGAATACCGAGTTTAATTAATGGCAGACCTAAAAAAATGTAGCCTTAATTACTTTGTATCCTACAGAATTGAGGGTATGTAGACCTGAGCCACATAACACAAAAAACCACAGTCTAACTACTAAGCAACTGTTTCAGTAGTTCAACGCAGAGATTACCCAAAAACGTGAGCGAAAACAACTTACTGTCAGATGTCATCTCTAAACTTCTGCGTGAAGTAGCAAGTGATTCATGTGAAATCCTGAGGCCCATCGTCTACAACACTACTCATTGGGGATTTGAGTTTGTAACAATTTATTATTATTATTTTTTTAGTGCTAAATGGGTATGCTCCATATAATCAATCCTAAGGTTGTCTTTAAAAGATCGCTCTTAGCGATAAGACCGCCCATTGTGTCACCCTTTGTACAGTTTCTATATTTATGTCTGTAATTTATATGGTGTACATAATAAAGAGTATTCTATTCTATTCTATGCTCTTGAACGCGATCACGCCTGATGGACAGCGATGGCTGAGGTCTATGGAACGAGCGTGCCCAGAAAATGCCTGTTCACTCTTGCTACTTGCTTGTTACCACAGCTTGTTTCTAGACTTTTAGCGTCGTGGACACTCGTTTTTTCGCCGTGAAAAACTGCGGTTGATTCGCCGTGTGTAGGCACGGTCGTCAGTGTTTTATGGATCACTGGAAGCTTGTTGACAGACACGGCGTCACTACGGCATGGCGCCGTCACCGTATGCGTCTTCTGGTAGTTAGCCGTATCATTATACAAGCTCACCCGATTATTCTACAATGCCGCTAACCCGCCGCACCGTACCGTAATGAAACCGTGCCGTGTACAACGGTCCTTGCAACATCTTGGAATCACTGATTAAAGTTAAGACGCTGATTCAATATTAACACTAACGAAGCATAAAGGACTCGAACAAAACTCCGGACGAAACCATCTTCGTTTGTTTCGCTTCAATTTTAATTGCTTTTGGCTCAAGAATCTTCATTCACACTTACCTGGATTTAAATATGCCTTTGAGGAACCACAATCTAGGTCAAACATTCAATAAGAGGGTAAGCTGAGGACTCTGCACTAGCTAAAAGAACTTGCTCGTTGACACAGCTTTAATTAATGTAACCTCGGAAAAAATTGTGTCTTAATTACTTCGCGCTTTCCAAATTAGGAGGCGGAAAATGATGGACATGAAATATTAAGTTCGGCCTACTAAACGATATTAATGACGGTGAAAGATTATATTTCTAGGTAATTGTAATAGGGGCTCGTGTAATTAGGAAAATATGTAGGTAAACGTTTGTTTCAAAACGTGCTTGGCCAGCGTATGCCTTGCTCCTGATCTTGTAACATTCACCACTTTCGACACCTGTGGATTATGCTTATTTGCGGTTTGTACACATTTATAAAACATGACCTTCACATGGAGGCAAAAAAAATATACACGACTTTCCATTTGTATAAGGATGCAGAAACTGTATCTCCGTGGAACGGAAATGCATACAGAGTCGAAGCCTACTTACTGCGTAGGCATCGAGTCTATATGCATTTCCTACAACAACTTCTGATAATTATTAACGTCAATTTAATATCAACTTTGGCAATACGATAGCTGCTGTATGGGCATTTAGCAATAATTCTTATTACGTACAAATGCAACCCATTTGTGTCATGTTCGTCCCCCAAATAAATCAAATCTATGTTTCACTTTAATTTGTTCGCGTAATGTAACCAAAGGGGTGACTGGATGTCGTAGTATAAATGACGCACATACTACACTAACCGTTCCCGTACGATCAGGGTCGATAGCTCGTACGGTTGTCTCCATACTACTTTATATTTTTGTGCACGCGATTCGTGTCAATTGGTAGCGAGCACGCGAACTATCTTGTTATCGTTCGTTGTTACTCCACTTTAACGTAAAAGGAGGGTAAGTGTTGCTTTCATCGAAAGCAGTTAAAGTTTGCCAAAATTTTAGCGATATCTAAATGGCAATGGTAATGTGTTTGGTACGGAACTCCATGAAATGTTTTGCTCAGCGTATTACAGTAGATTGTATCTGGTCTGTCAGGATGATAAATCTATTTTGTCTTTGCATACAGTCTACCAAATTATTCCTCCTTTGCATCTGTTCGTCTGACTCATACACATCCTAGAATAAAACCGTAATGAGTTTTTTTTAGCCCAATGTGGTCCCAAATTGGTGCCATTGACAGCAAAGACGGTGACACAGCTTCGTGTATTCTTAGAATCTCACCCCATGCAGATATAAAGCTAGCTACTTCGTGACTCACAAGAACAAGAAAAGAACAGATCACGGCACATTCTAACACTGGTCACGATCAAACACGTCTTGAATGCAGAATTTTGCGCAAAAAACTCGCCGATGTGAAAAGTAATTTAGTCCTAACGGTAAACTTAGTGACGTGACCGACAATCCGACAAGTTATATCATTGTGTATCATCGAAACACACCCGTGCGAGTTTGTGTAAAGAAATGAGGCTTATTTTAGCATATTTCTTGCTGTTTACATGATAAAGGACTAAAAGAAACAATTGTAAATAGCAAAGATGAAAATGAAGTCATCATAGCAACAGCAACAGTTTTCAGATAACTTAACAAAAGCATTGATTGAAATTCATGATTGAAGATAGATAATATCACCCATCGTTCAAGCAAATATGTAAACTGTTGGAAAGTATTTAAAAATAAATATACTAAAAAGACTCGGTTTTCTTTTCTAATTGGCATACTAATTGAATAAAGTACAACGAAAACTCTATTCTATGAAAACTAAATGTATGTCAGTCATACTTCCGAAAAGAAAGACAGGGTTTTGATTCGAGTTCACAAAAATGAAAAGCTTAGTAACAGTAATGTTGTGACAATAGATCTATTGTTTTAACAGTTCGTACAACAGTAATAATTGTACCAGAAAAAGGGTTAATGCACAAAATGGTTTTGGAAATCAATCATGACCAGAACGGTTCCGCATAATCTTGGTATAACATAGAAGCACTGCTTGCAAATTCTATCTTTGTTTCGCTACATGTCAAATTTCACTAGATGCACCTACGGCGACGACGCGCCTTACGGCCGACGCGCGCTTTACGGCCTGTTACACTGTTTGCGTCAACCTAAACACATTAATGATCATGTCAAAACGAACCGGCCATTATTATGTCTAACACAATAGATGTTCTTGAAGCTGTCATAGACACCGCTCGCTTAACTGCTACGGAGGAACTTCTCTCGCCAATTTACGTTTACACACAGAGTTAATCCTATAAAACCTTGCTTGAAACAAAATAGAGTCGGAAATTCTATGGCTAGTTGTTTGAGAGGTGGAATGAAAAGTTGGTTGTTCTCGTCAAGCCAGTTATTGTAGTTGTGCCGTCATGCGGTAGCTGGTTGCAACAGGAGCAGTCCTGACCACACATTGTCATTGTGGAGCCAAAACTAACTGTAACGATGTAATTGCAATATTTAAACAAAATGTTAGTTTCAGATCAAGGTCACTGTGCTGAAGGAATACGATGAAAAGACTGAAGTAGCCCAGAGTATTGATAAGTACATTGCAATTAAACGCATATCTTCACTTTCTTCGTATGAAGCGGTCCAAAAAATGAAAGAAAGTAAATTAATGATAACTTCATAACCGCCACATAGTATAAAACAAAGTCGCTTCCCGCTGTCTGTCCCTATGTACCTATGGTTAGATCTTTAAAACTACGCAGGGGATTTAGATGCGTTTTTTTTAATGGATAGAGTGATTCAAGAGGAAGGTTTATATGCATATTACATGCATATTATAGTTGAGAAAAGCCGAGAAATTAAAAGATTTGTAATGTGATGTCGTAACAAACATATTTTTATGCGCTTACGTTGCAAACGCTCTGGCTAAACCTTAAGAGATAGATCAAATTAACGTACCACGGAATTGTATATCTTAAAAATATCAATAAAAAAGTCAGCGATGGTATATGTTTATCTCCTAAGGATAACCCACAGTAACCATTTTTATTTTTTACATATTACAAAAAAAATATTGGTTATTTACCAAGCTATTTTAAACGATACAGTATTATTCCTTATCTAATTAAATACATTAAATACGCTGTGCATTTTATGGAGATCAAAATTGCCCTTTGCAGCATATCTTTAAAATGAATATCTTAGAATATATCAGAGATTTAAAAAGCGGGGGCAGAGCGGCTGGCGGGGCGGTACGAAGTTCGCCGGATCAGCTAGTATTGACATGAAATCATGTCTGGCAGGTGATTCAATAGTGCACGTTTCCAAAATACTCAAGAACCTTAGGTGGAATACAAGAAACTTAGGTGGAATAAAAACTTTGATAATGATGCCAAAAAAGGCACAGCAATTTATGAGAAATAAAATACTAAAGAAACGGAAACGTTTATCGAAAATACGATTACGTCAGTTCTCTCTATTGTAGGAGCCGGAACACCACTACGCAGTTAGGAGAGGCCCTTTGTGGACAAAAAAAAAGGAATTCTCTTTCATAAAGAAAATCCATTCATTTGACAATATCAAAGAAACTATATGAACGCCCCGCGCGTTTGATTTAATATCAAGTACCAAATTTGGATGTAGGTTAATATCGTTTGATATTAAAATTGAATAATAATATGCTTTATTATGAGGAAGATAATTGGGTCGGGGAAACCTCATTTTCTCTCATACCGAAATTAATTGAAAAATTATAATAACGTATTTAACTAACATAACATCATGTATGTAGATTGTATCGTTATACTGTCACTACATGAATATTCTAGTCCTTAATTTATATTTTTCAACCTCCGCTGTACAAACCAGATTGTCGGCAAGCATCCTGTCTGAGCTTGATGTTTCCTGTATCCTGTTTGTCCTGGTCTTATCTAGATTCTATCTTTTTCTCAATCTATATCTAGAGCCGGATTTACGCAATCTTTTTTCCAACGTCTATACCTATTGTACTGCGATTCCCTCGTCATCATTAAGTACCTACATCGTTTCCAGTTTCTAACAATATCGTCATTCACCTGTCCTTATCCCAATTTATTTGGGGGTCTTTTTCTTCCATAAATCTCTATTAAGGCTCCTTCAAACAGGCGCGATGTGACGTTGCAAAATTAGTTATTGATTGTGTCTAGTAGCGACATCTATTGTAATTAACGGCGGACTACGCCAGGGATGTCAATGCTGTTCTGCGTGACACAGATGGCGTTGATGCCTTTTTGCTTAGGTGATTAATTGCAAGTTTATTTGGATAATCAAGAAATAAATAAACAAACGTACATAATTTACCACATTCTATGACAAACATAATGTTTGACAAAATGAAGATGCTAATCGATAACGAATCTATATAGTCTGTGGAAGATGATTCGAGAAACTGTCAGATTGGTCTGGAGAAAGAGGCGAAGACGGTGTCCGTTTTTTACGAACAAGGACTCGAGCCTAAAGGGCGATTCTGAGGGACTTAATCCTAGGAGGATTGGGATGTGTCCAAATAACCCTTGGGGTTTAAATAAGTAGGAGCTATTTTGGCAGAATTCCGTCTGGCTGTTTATGCTAGCCTGATAAGTTATGCGCGATTGATTCGATGCCTTGGTGTTGCGCCGTGTGGTGATTGAAGCGCAGGCGGATTTATGGTTCTCCCTTGCGGTGTGGTCCTCCGACATTAGGAAGGCTTTACCAAACCGAATCCAGGTGATGAGGGAAGTTCGCCACTCCAGGTAACGATAGCGTCACCATCTCGTCCGTAGGCCGCGTTCGCGTGTGTTCACAGGTTTCTCCTGTGAACGACGCCAAGGACCCTGAACCGTCAACTGAAGGGATTATACTGAGGATTTTATAGAGAGTGTTATCAGTGTGTCATTATGGTTTAATCTATGAGAGAGTTAGGCCTTTTGTAGGAACTAGGTTGTTTTAAGACCAGTTGTTGTAAGGATCTTGTGTCTCGGGTTGGCTTCGTATAGTATTTATTTTCCCTCTATGAGCACAGTCCGGAAAAGGCCAATACCTGTTCGATTGAGCTAGAAGTTGTTAATTCAATCATCCCACGGACTCGCTATAGCGACTCTGAGAAACTGCTATTTAGTCTCAAGTCTGGCGTGCACTGACACCACTAGGAACGGAGACTAGTTGTGTGGGTGTATGCCATAGACTCTGGGAAGGGTACATTAATTTGGTGGCTTGCCACATTGTTTGTATGTGTACTTTAATTTTGTATAATTCCAATAAACTTTGTATTGTGTAAGAAGGTACTTGTTTAATTATCCTTCCTAGCAGATTATACCTTATAAATTTACTTTAGCACGGTGGTGAGTAGTAAAGTTCAAATAGGAACCATCAGCAGCTTGTTTCTAAGAAATTATCAGTAAACTACGAAGCCGGGTTACAGCGACACGACCCGCGACACAAAAGCACCGCAAGTCGCGCAACGCGCGCGATTCGCGACGCGCGTCGCGCCTGTTTGCAGGAGCCTTTAGTCGTCATCTCGGTAGTCACCCTCTTTAGTCTCTAGTCTCTGACAATATCCGATAGACAAAAACGTGAGGTAGCAAGTACGTTGGTTGGTCACGTTTTCTTTCAATAACTTATTCATATTTCTATAACGTATTCAGATCTAGAAGAGCTAGAGCTTGTCGACTGTCAAAAGCTTCTCACGTGGCTTCGATGTCAGTAAGACTTGTTATGTAATCTATTAGTCTAACATTTTCTTCATCATCGTTTTCCTGAGCTGTCATCAAAAAGATACAGCAAAAATCTATTAACCTTATGACCGCCACGTCAAAAAACAAAAACTTGCCTACAAAAGTCTGTCATGTAGTCGTGAGTTTGACCGTGGCGTGCTGGGCACATTTTGGTTTGTCATATATACTATACATGACTGTGTGGCGGTCAAAAGGTTAATAAATATATCAGAACTAGCTGACCCGCCACGACTTTGTTCGCGTGGTATCCTACCCCTACCCTTACCGACCCTTGAGACCGACTTTTTTTATTTTTTTCTTTCATAAAAACCTTCACCTGACAAAAACAAACACAACAAAAAAAGAATCAGCCAAATCGGTCCAGCCGTTCTCGAGTTTTGCGCTTAGCAACAACACATTTAGCGATTCATTTTTATTATATACTAGATATTATTTCTGTTTCTGTTAGGCAGAGGTGTACCTACCTATAGTACAGCCACATTTCACCAGTTATGCTTAAGCCCCATGTAATAGGAAGAGAGCCTACTGCTATCAAAACCGGACATAATTTGACACAGAGAGACTTCGGGCTGCTATGAGAAATTCCTGTTGGAAACACCCAATCGGATCTGAGGGGCAATTCTCGCCATTTTACGAAAGTTCACAATCTGATCTCAGTCTCTATCTGTCAAAAATACCTCTAATTTCTCTACATTTGAACGTTTTAAATTACAAGAATTGGTCTTCAGATCTCAGTTATTGCGAATCACTGATCCGGAAACCCGGAATTCTGCGCTTGAATAAGATAAAAGTAAGTCGGGTATGCGAATCCAGAGATTTAGGACCCTAAATGTACAAAATTATATAGGTACCTATCTCTATATACTGTGAAAACTTGGAGGTAATCCTCGAAGGCGTTCATATAAAATTCAAATATCTTTTTAGGGCCCGTTGCTCTCATGAAAGAGAGATGAGGCTGTGAAAGTTTCAATACTTATGTAATCTTTTGAGAAAATATTCCTTTTCTGTTAGTATTTGGATTTTCCATGAACTGTTTATTTCTAGACAAACGGTATTATATCCAAGAGATTATCTTACTTACCAAGCTTATTATTTTTAAATATTTATGCTTTGAAACAATCATTATTTTAAAATTATCGGCACTATAATTTAATTAAGCTTCAATTAGATGACGCTTAATTAAGTTATTACTCTTAATGATCTCTGCCATTTATGTACTTATCTTACCTACTTGCCAGCAGAATTAGAATAATTGCAAGACCCCTTGGTATTTGAAATCAATTTCACAGGAAATTATAGTATTAATTTTGAACGTTACCAAATATGGTAAAAAACAAAATATGTTTAATCATAGACCTGCCTATGCCTAGTAGGTAATAACTCCGTTCAAATATAGCCTGCAGTCGAATGTCAGGTAGCCATAACTTACAAATTGGACGAAGGCCGCTACTTTCTGTTTTACTGTCAAATGGAACTGTATCTTGCAGGATTTAGGTCCATATAATGTCTCAGATATTAGATGGAGTCCGAAAATTTAAAACTATGGTAGGGAGTGGTTTTCTCGTATCTAATTGATATTTGTCTTGGTAGTTGAAACACCTTGTCTATGTTCAGTCCTAATATTGTGACACATCCGAAACATTGGTTTTCTTTATTAAAACAACCTACCTACTCTCATTTTCTTTAATGGCACTTATATACCAATTTCCCCTTCAAGATTTATTTGGGCTGAATAAATATCTAGGAATCTGTCCAAATCCATTGAGTTAATTAATATTAATGGACAACTATTATATAGCCACCACCATATTTTCTAAGAAACAATCATGGCGTCCATTGTACCATAACCAAAGAATTTCCGTAAGTATTTCTATGAAATTTGTGTGCATTGCGTGTCTGAATACTGAACTAACAAATATTAACATTTGTTTTCACTCCTGTTTAGATGACGTTGCGTGGAAACTCCGTGTGGTGACTCTGTCGCACGTATTCGTGTGTCACGGATCTTCATTGTGAGTTAGCTATTCAAGATAGACTAAGGTATCGCTTAGAGTTCTGCATTCACAGTTATTTTACCTCTGATTTACATCACTGTCAATATAACATTGATCTTTAATCCCGTGACGATAAGGTTGTTCTTGGGTTGTTGTAACTGTCAAGTCTGTCAAAATCACAGTGATCTTTATTATTGTTGTAATAAGGTTAGTGTTGGTCTGCAGCTGTCAGAGGTAAACTAACTGTGGAAGGACTATAGCATCACACGAGACATGTTCCACACTGTCCGGTTTAGTCGATATCAAACTCTTCACTTTTCGTTAATTTTTTTTATCTGTCACTAGAAGTGAAACGTCTAAATATAAAATTAATAAAAAAACGAAGGGTTCCGTACCACAAGGCATAAAACGCCAAAAAAACGTTTCTTTTAAACCCAGACAGACAGACGGACAGTGGAGTCTTAGTAATAGGGTCCCGTTTTTACCCTTTGGGTACAGAACCCTAAAAGTGAAGTCATTACTGAACCGATCCAACGATATTGGATTTCTGCGCTCGGCATCCTACTTACCTACAGAATAATCGAAAAATGAAATGAAAGGAGCGGATGAACCGTTCAATCCTAACTAATATTATGAATGCCAAACTAAGTTTGTTTGTTACCTTTTCACGCCTAAACCACTGAACCGATCATCCGGAAATTTTGCATATACCTACTTTTTCAGGTGTACAGAAACGGACATAGGGTACCTTTCATCCCGAAAAAAGTGAATATATAAATAATAAATAAAAGTGCTGTTCCCGAGGAAAACAACAATAACGTTATTATGATAATAGATGGCGCCACGTGTCTTTCGAATCAAAAACAGGACAACGTCTGTCGGGTCAGCTAGTCATATAATTATAATTTTGTCGTGTGAACGTGGAACGAAAAACAACAATGAATCATCACTCATAAATTACACTTAATTTATTTACATTAAATTACTAATAAATTACAACCTTCCCTGTGGCTAGGATAGACACGCCTTCCTTTGATATATGATCGGATGAAGCGCTGGTATTTTGTTCATTTGTGGTCGAAAAGGTCCAGTCCAATCCTTGTTAATAATCGTTTTATCAAACACAATGAAATGGAAAATTATCAAAATTGTTCTTATGATATTGAAAACAGATGATGACGGACCTATAATGTTTTTCGACCTTGTAACTAGATAATTAGATTAGTATAATTACGAGTAATGAGAGATAATTTGAGCATATTTTTCAATTTGTGTCAAGTACGTTTTTTGCTTGTCCCTAGGGTTTAACTTAATTTTATTCGTAAACCCATAAACTATTCGAGCTTTTAAACATACTGGATCAAAGAAAATACATTTAATTTAAATTTGATTATATAATTTTCTGCTTAATTATTAATAATTTTGTTTAACCAGCGTTTAAATAAACAGGAGTTGGCTACTTTTACCTGTCCCCATCTGAATTTGTATGATTGGATCACGAATATTGAGAGATTTTTCCAAGGACGATGTACTTTTTTTATCGGATTTAGTTTCTAAATATCATCATTAAATAATATTCATCAATTAATTTTTAATAATCTGGATTATTTACATAAAAAACCATATAAAATTACGATGTTGAAATTTTGATCCACCCGGAACATTCAGTATTGTGACCGCATTTTAAAGTACTTTTAACCACTTTTTTTGGGAAATAATACCTTAAAACAAGTAACACGTCAACGTATTCCTGCTCAGGAAGCCATTTTGGACTTAGCGTCAAAACGATTTTGAGTAACGTAGACGTCTTGTTGCTGGCTCGGTACAAGAACGGAATTTATGTTCAGGTGTGTGTTTGAATTTTACTACAGCGTAACCAAATATTAGGATCGCTGTTTATTTCTAGAAACTGCCATTTCTTTCTAGTTACTGTTTAAAATGATATCAAATGGAAAAGAACCACGAATAATAATTTATTCAATTATTTAAATCGGCAAGTAAGAAAATGTGACTTCCGTTTTGTGACCATATCTGTGGACACGTACGGGCTGAGCTTAAAGTCACAACATGACTGAACCTATAAAGTTAAGTTCACATGGATACAATGATGTTGTTTCAGAAAGTCAGAATAATAGTTTTATGCGGGAATCGATTTTCAAGAAATATAATATTGTGAGTACAGGTAAGGCCTAATTTTTGTTATTATAAAACGTTTCGTAATTAATTAATTGTTTATCATTATTAAATATTTCATACAGAAACTCCTGTTTTTTTATCGAATACACAGGGTGTAACAAACCTTAGACACCAGAATTTGATCCTTATTAGCAACACTATCGAATGGTGTTAAAATACAGGCTGTGTTTTTTTCAAAATCAGCTGGTTCGATTCCTGGCCAGCTTTATTGATTTTTCTAAAATCTAATGATGCAGTTTTAGTTTTCGTCAAAATCGGCCTCGAGACCCCTTTCAATGTTTTTCAATATTCCTCATAGCTTCAGATTTAGCCATTCACGCCTAGTTGAAAATTCATTCTGTATAATAAAATAATATAGATAATTAGCCGCTGTTTAGTATTACGATTACTATTTTAGATATTAATTCGTTATGTTATAAGTTTTAAAGAAGAAGCTTGTTAGTAACTTAATTCGATTTTAATAGGTATTAAATTTTTATCTTATTATTTTATTCATGTTAACAATAGTTATGTAAACGAGGTACAATATTTTTTGTTATTATTGACTCCACTATTGAAAAGATATAGTATTTTTTAATTATTATTAAACGTTCGTCTGGAATATTACATATTATGAATAGTCTGATAATAGCGTCCATGTAGACGAAGCTTTACCTTATTAAGACGTTCAGTTGTGTGACTGTCCCTATTTTTTATTTGAAACAAAAAAATATTTAATATTCTTTATAACATACTGTTATTTTGTGTTTTCGCTCGGTGGACACGAATTTAATTTTGATTCATAATTAGGGATCCCTGTGGAAATATATTTGTATTACAACTAAATATTTATAAAAATTATATCCGATGTGGATCAAAAGTCACATAACTGAAATTGAAGCGTGATTTTTGTTATAGAATGTTCAAAGAATTATCGTGTTTTGTGTTTTTTCCTTTTGACAAAGTTGTTTTTTTTAATAAGTAATAAAAATATAAATAATATTTTGTGTAGTTTTTTGTTAATATCATACTTAATATAGTCACATTCTGGAAGTGATCACACAGCTTCTTCCACTATGTATTGGGATATTTTTTATTCTAGCTATAATTTTGGCGTTCTTAATTGATTTTCATTAATTTCAATCTATACACTATTTTAAAATAAACAATAGTTGTCATAAATTAACATTTAAAAAAAAACGAAGTTACTCACAGGTTGACACAAATAAAAAAATATGCTCATTTACACTAGATAATTATTATGAGTGGAACTTTCTGCTGAAACCTTCAATTCTCTTTTGAGACAAAACTTTTAGTAGGTACCTTTTTATATTTTAGAGAGAAACTAACAAAAAGTCCCTCTTGATGATTAACAGACGAACGTGTCGTCATGCCACAGTTAAGTCTCCTTCATACAGGCGCGACACGACACGCGACACAAAGGCACCACAAGTCGCGCAACGAGCGGTGCCTTTGTGTCGCGCGCGATTATATCGCGTGTCGGGCCTGTTTGTAGGAGCCTTTACTCATAGGAATTTAATCATACGGGGGTTTATTTATAAACTATGATTAGAGTGAAGTGCAAACGTCAAAAATCTATGGTTAAACAGTCGCTAACTACTACTTAACTTCGAGTAACGTTCATGAATAAAGGCGATGATGCATAGCTGTTAAAATGTCGTAAAGGTAAGTCAATCTACAGTAATATTATAAAGAGGGAAAATTTGTAAGTTTGGATCATCATCTGCCTAGCCTTTTCCCAACTGCATAGGTACTGTGTTGGGGTCGGCTTCCAGTCTAATCGGATGCAGATGAGTACCAGTATTTTAAATGGAGCGACTGCCTATCTGACCTCCACAACCCAGTTACTGGGTAATACGAAACCCCTTGGTAAGACTGGTTGTCAGACTTTCGGGGTTCTGACGACTCGTAACGACTGTCAAAGATCCACGAATGACAGCCGGGATCAACGGCTTAACGTGCTTTCCGAGGCACGGAGGGGTCTTGGTATGTAAAGATGGTCACCCATCCACGGACCAACCGCGGCAAGCGTAGCTTAACGTGCGGCTGTTATTACTTGTAAGAGGTAATCTCTGGAAGTACTGATCCGATTTCAAAATTCTTAAGGGTACCAACTCAATTGCTGACTGCCATAGGGTATGTTTTATAGTATAGTTGACTACAAAGCGAGAGAAGTCGCGGACAGAAGTTAGTTTTAAAACACACAAGAGTTGCTGTATTACAGAAAATTGCAACACGCCTCTTCTCGGGAGAAACGGGTCTAACTTTGCCTGCAGCAGTCTTTTACAAGTCTTTAACTTCGGTGTTAAATGATTTGAGAATTATATTCTTTCACACAATTCTGTGTTACTACACACTGATGTTTTTCTAGAATCCCCAGGCATGATCCGGCTATTTTGCCAACACAAAGGCCAACAGTATTCTTTACCTACCCAACGAGAAAACAATGAAATGAAGATTATTAGAGCCTGTCTTTTTCGAAAAATAATTAGGATAATGTAATACATAAAAGAACAGCGGTGCTATTCTGTAAAAATCTAACCGTGAAAACTTAGGTGAAGTGAGCGTGGAGTGAGCTGTCAATTGAGTGTCAATTCCTAGCAAAAACAAACTCACTTCACCTAAGTTTTCACGGTGAGATTTTTACAGAATCGACCGGCTGGTCTGAAAAAACATTTGTTTACAAAATTCGACATCGAAATAAAATATAATCTTTTAAAATTTTAATAAAATTAAAATTATAATTAAACAAGAAAATAAATACGTAACATAGATTTATGCGTACCTACGAACAGAAATAGTTAGAATGTAATTTGTTCAAGGAACCATTCTTTGCATTCTGCGATTTTATCGGAAGTGTCTCACGATAAACACAAGCAATTGAAGTGTAAACGCCATTCACAGCTGTATGATATGTGACTGAGAATATTAAATGTAATCGGTTAGCTATACAGTAAAAAAAATACCCAGTGCGCAAACTGTAGGTAACCATGAATTCATCATATGATTCAACAAATTTTTGTTTTCTATAACCGAGGAAAAATTTCTGCCTGTATAAACAGCATCGCTTAACACCCTATACATAACTGCCACGAACAAACGGAGAGATACGAAAGAATTCCCTCGCAAAACATCCTCTTCAAACCCGGATACATATTCACTCAAATTTATTGTGACGCCTCCAAGAATCTTGGTATCATTTCCTTTTACCCGTATTCTATGCAGAAAAACATATCTTCACATTTGTAAACCTTTTGACCGCCACAGTCATGTACAGATGACAAACCAAAATGTGCCCAGCACGCCACGGTTCGACTACATGACAGACTTTGAAGCCGAGAGCACGTTTTTGATTTTTTGACGTGTGGCGGTCAAAATGTTAACGATGTCCTTTTGGGGGAAGCGTCAAGGTGGCCCGCGAAATTCAAATTTTCTTCGTATTTTCGTATGTCAGTGTCAAAATGTATGTTGAACAAACTATGATTCGCAAGCATAAAAAGTATGACTTTACAGAATTATAATCATTATTAAGTTGAACTTAGAGGGTTGTATTGATGATAATAGGGATGTTGCCTGGGTAAAAATAAATCGATTCGATTTAGTCCCTCAGTAAGATTATTAAAAAATATTGAACACGTATTTTTTGTTTTATCAATTAGATAAAAAATTACAAAGATATATCACATCAAAGTTCAGGAGTGGGGGGCTTTGACGTAATAACGTGCTAAAATTTGTAGCACGGCGTGACGTCATACGAAATTTCCAAGCGCTGTATCTTCGTAATTTTTTGTTTGCCAGACAAAAGAAAAAATACGTATACAATATTTTTTAGTAATCTAACTGATGGACTAAATATATTTTCTTAGTCAACTACCCTATTCTGTAAAGTCAAACTTTTGCGCTCGCAAATCATAGTTTAGTAAGTAGAATTTGAATTTCGCGGGCTACATAGCGTATCCCCCTGAAACACAATTTTACGTCCCGTAATTTATTTATATTCTCAAAACAAAGGATTGTAGCAGTTTTATAAAATAAGTACTATTTCTACGAACGTGTGGAGCACTGCTCTCATAGCTAGGTTATGGAAACCTGTGTTAAGCTAGTATTTTCTTTTCCTACACCGAATTCTCGAAGGATTCCCGTGGGATAGTAAATAATTAAGTTTCTCGCCGACTAGCCCCGGGCAGTTTTAACTTTAAATGTACGGTCAGCAACGAAAGTCGATTAAAGGCTCTTTCAAAAAACAGGTGCGACACGCGATAAAATCGCGCGCGACACAGACACCGCAAGTCGCGCAACGAGCGGTGCCTTTGTGTCGCGCGCGATTCGCGTCGCGCGTCGCGCCTGTTTGCAGAAGCCTTAACACTTAATTTTTATAAATCTCATATATTGAGCAAAATATTTGTTTAAAATTGCAGTAGAAGTACAATGCTATTTTGAACAAATAATTTGCTCAATAACTGAGATTAAAAAAACTGAAGTGTTAATCGAATTTTGTTGCTGACTGTACAGACGCCAGCACATCAAGCTACTACAATCTGTCAAATTTCTTTAATAGATTTTCAACTTTATAAAGTTGATTGGAAAAATTAGACAGTTTCGGGTAGGTTGATGTGCTGGCGTCTGTACACAGTAATCTCTTGATCAAATACCGGTGTTTCTACACGTTTGTCTTGCTTGCGTAAGCAGGCTAGACGAGGTCCTTTGCTTCATTACTCACTACAATGATGGTCATCTTGATATGAGTGTCGTAATATTGTCCTTTTCGGGCAGCCAACACTATATGACTATAACTTATGTTCCTCGAGAATTATGCTTGTAATCTAATACAAATAAATAAAATTTTATTGTTTGTAATGTCAAGATCACATCTTTTTACTAAATGCATATGAAAGTGTATACGGTATAACAAAAAAATATTTAATAATATATACAAATTATAATAATTTTAATAAATTTTAAAGTTAGACGTCTGTTTGTTCCGTCTAAACTCTGAAACGGCTGGACCGATTTTGATGAAATTTGGTATAGGGATACTTTGCATCCTGGAGAAAGACATAGGCATTATTATCGATATACCACGCGGGCGAAGCCGCAGACGGAAGCTATTATTAAATAAGACATGCATCTGATACGTGTAATTCTTAAGATAGGCGTACTTACGTGTAATAGCGTTACCAACAGCTTCTTCTACTCCGTGTCACTGGCATGACAGTTATTCATATTTTGCTGTCCCAAAACTTCGTAACAGCTTTTGAACACTGGATAGGTATCCATTTCGAAAAGGTCAGCTGAACAACAATTTATGAGATACCTTTCAGACTGTTTTTTGGCAACATACATTCAAAAGCTACCTGGCATTTTAACCTACAATTTTCCCCTCCAACCTAAGCCAAATCTACGTTTTGATTCTACGATTTGGCACATGCAGCTTGTTTGAAAGTCCAGTACCGATTTCTCTATTGGATAAGTTAATAAGATACTATAATCGCATCCTTGATACATGAAATCAAATCCGAGTGACTCATTGACGGTGATTCACTGCTCTCTGCTGAGATTAATTTCGCAGAGGTCCGGTGCTGTGACGTTACTTATTTATTATAACACAACATTGTCTTTAGTTGCGACTTCCAAGTCAGCTGTGTAATTTCTCATCATCACGTTCATACACGACGTAAGTAGTAGCTACAGTCCACGGTGGTAACACTGACCACTCGCTGGCCTAGCGTAGAACGGAGTTTCAATACAATAAGAGGCCAACTAATGCTGGAATTGTTATCAATGACATGCGACAAAGAAACTATGAAAGACAGGCCATCATGTTCGTGAACGGGCGCCGTCAGTAGGGACTGGTCATCTCTTTGCTGCCATGGCTTATTTTATTTTAATTGTTTTTTTTTCCAGTAACTGGGTTGTGGAGGTCAGATAGGCAGTCGCTCCATGTAAAATACTGGTACTTATTCAGCTGCATCTGGTTAGACTGGAAGCCGACCCCAAAATAGTTGAGAAAAGGCTACGCAGATGATGAATGGTTTTTTTTTTTCAATCTTTTCTTCAAGCGGACGCTTTGAAAGTTCTGCATCGTTCTCACATGCATAATTTTTAACATGAATGATGTAACCAAGACTTTGTAACCATATTATTTTGATTTAAAAGAGTATCCATGGAGTTTCTTGCCCGTTCTTCTCCATATGTACCTACGCTTTGGTATGGGCAACTAGCTTCATCTTTCTGACTGACCGACCTCTTGACAATTCAAAAGTGCCTGTAATTGGTTTATTTGAAATAAATACTTTGAGTTTGAGTTTATCATAATTAGGTATCAAGGCTTGGGCAGAATGTATGAACGTAGGTGAATTAAAAGAAGTAAGTAAAAATCGTAGCATCGGGGCCTTCTGGGTCCTAATTCATTATGACCAATGATTCCTTACTTCGAAACTATTTCAATTTCTTAGCTAAAAACGCCAATCTCGCGTTAATTTCGCGCGGATTCGTTCATTGTGTCATAGAGAATACGGCCACTGTAGTGTCTATTTGCGTGAGAAAAATGTTTGTGTTATTTATGTACCTATCTGTATTTTGCTACTGAACTATATGCTATGGATAATAATAAAAATTAATTTTAATTGAATTCCTACGTTGTTAACACAGTAATGTCGATAGTGATAATGTCATGAACTTGAGTGGTAATGGTTTACACATTATTGTTCTATTTACATCGTCGTGAATTCTTTGAACTGTTTATATTCCCGCTCAAGACATTCTTCGTGTCACGACAGTGTAATAAATTTGCTTGGCCCAAAACTTCGCCACTTACACGTCATCGTCGGTGGCAACAGAGGTCGCTACGCTATGGCTGCATTTTCGGGACACAGAGGGCAGAATAGGAGGTAGGACGTAATTTGTGCCACAGTTCTAAATCCGCACCCTGCTGCCACACTCAAAATACAGTCCTGTCTCAGTTATTTTGCATGTAATTTTACACTACAGTGATCTTTATTCTTGTTGCAATAAGGTTGATGTCAGAGGTAAAATAACTGTTAAATAAAGGACTCATCATCTTCCTGTCCTTGTCCCGAGTTACTTGTGGTCGGCGCAACACGTTTTCTTCTTCCATTCTCCCCTGTCAACCGTCAAACTATCATTCACTTCCTTCTTTTTCATATAATTTCTGACGCAATCCATCCATCTTTTCTTTGGCTTTCCTCTCCCTCTCCATCTATTGTGACTGTTAAAGGACTGTAGTGCCATTATTCCACATCGTAAAAATACATAATGAAACGTGATACGAACTCTTCCTTTTGTACCATCTTCATTATTACACACTTGCGTGCCGGACATGAGTGCTTACTTCATAGTGTACGCACCTGACTTTTTGAAGGACTTCACCAATATGGTCAGAGTTTAATTTGTAAGGCGTCTTTGACCGGTAATTCTCTTGGTTCGTCGCCTTTTCGATCATTCCTACAACATGAACGGACATTGTAGCTATAGGATTCATAATCGGAAAGTTATTTATTACTTATTGTAGAGGGTCTTATTATACAGCTTCAAGGATTTATTACTTCATTTAATTTAGGTTAACAGTTCATGCAAACTGCCAGACTTAATGTCCAATTGATTTAACAGGTGGTCCTAGTTTACAACCTCGAGCCTAAAACCCAAATACATTTGTATCAACATCTAACTAAACTCATTATAAGAATAGTAACATCCACCATCTGACCATTATAGTCATTCATTACAAAACAAATGATTATCTACAAAAAACAATATAGCACATAATAAACGATCACGGCCTTAACCCGGCAGGTAATTGGGTTTGTATGTACATGGAACAAATACTGATATATTGTACGAGAATTGCTCGCTGTACATCAATATTTACTTTAGGCACACTACCTAGGCAATGACGCCATTGCAGTACAACTTGTACTTGTGACCTTTATTGTGACGACCTTAGTCTAGCAGTTGAAATGAAATAGTAGAGTCTAACCAGAATGGTTGCGGTTTGTCCAGAGATCAGAACCGAGATAGGCAGTGTTTCCAGAATGGCTGTGAAACGAAGAGAAACTACTAGAATCTAGGCTCTGTCTCGCATATAGGGTCTCAGCATTTTGCTGAACAATGGTCGCTTTGCGTGGATGCGACGCATATTTCCCCCTAAATTGTTATTTTTTTGTGATTTTTCTTTGCGTCATGTCATGTCATACCGAAAATAAACGTATTTTATTTCTTAGTATAGAATAGAATATTCTTTGTTATGTACACCATAAATGTTGTATATATTATTTTATCTTTCTAATAATAACAAGCACTAAAAAGACTCCTTTAATGGTAACGACATGTTAGATCGTGTGTTTGTAAATAATGAGATCATAGTGACCACATGAATGAATCATACAGTATCTTTCAATGATTGTGCAAGATGTAATGTAAGCGTGATGTAAAAGTAGCACAATGATATAAGCCTGGAACGAAAAAGGATCAGATAGAAAAAGGTCCAGACAAATTATAAATAACTAACTGTGCCCGCGACTTCATTCGCGTGCATGTCGGAAAACAAATTGGATTTCATGGGTTTTATGCGCGGAACACTAAATTAGCCTATGACCTAACTCCCGTCAAATAGGTCCAGCCGTTTCGGAGATTAGCCGGAACAAACAGAGAGGCAGTGAGCAGTGGTGGCCAAGTGGTAACGGCCGCAACTTACGAGTTGTAGGTCGTAGGTTCGAACCCGAACCCAGACAGGCGCTTTACTTTGTGTAAATTATTTCATCACCACTGCTCACAAAACGGTGAAGGAAAACATCGTGAGGAAACCGGCATGTCCTAGAACCAAAAATTCGAAGACATGTGACATCTACCAACCCGCACTGGGCCCGCGTGGTGGATTACGGCCCACTCCCTCTCACTGAGAGGAGGCCTGTGTCCCAGCAGTGGGAACATTATCGGCTGATGATGATGATGAAACAGAGAGGAAGACAAAAATTTTTAAAATTGTTTTTCTTATACCGTAAATACTTTCATATGCATTTACTAAAAACTTGTTATTTTGACATCACAAACAGACAATTTTATTTATTTGCATGTATGTATGTATTATTTGTATGTATCGTTATCCCTCAAATCAAGAAGCGCTATAACTTTGCAGGTACATGCTTCCAACACCCCTAATACTTCCATAAAGTACACTAAAAGAACAAGGGAAAGTAATCGAGTGAACTAACAGGTTTATAATAGACGTTTCCTTAACCACAGTTTAAGTAAACAGTCGTCGATTGCACAGGATTGGAACCAAAACCCGTGTGTGGATTGCCTTGCCCGCCTGGCGGTCAAACAACGTTGTATGAAGAGCTCTCCTTGTGTTTCTTTGTTGGATCACTGAATAGGGAAGTCAAAAGGCTTGCTGGTAACAAAAGGCGTACACGTTACGATCAAGGAGCAATTGGCGAAATGTTGAAAATAAATCGTTTTTCAAATGCGGGATCAAGCTACCCGAAACTGTCAAATTTTCCCAATCAACTTTGAACCTTATGCTTTAGCGTTAAAGTTGAAATTTGACAGATTGTAGTAGCTTGATGTGCGTCTGTACAAGCATCTGAATGCAGGCTTCTCGATCTGTTCCTTGTTAATAATCAGCCTATATTGTCCCACTGCAGAGCAAAAGCCTCCCTTTCCTTTTTCCAATCAAGTCGATCCCCCAGTATGGACCAATCCCTCATACGTCAAGTTCATCTCGCCATCTATGCCTGAGTCTTCCGCGATGCCGTTTGACGTTTTCAGAAACCCATGCTGTAGGGATCTTAGCCCTTGTCCCTTGCTTACTTGAAAGGGCGATTGAACAATAAGTTGGTGCAAACAAAAAAAAACAGTGGCACTCCGGGAGTGCCGACAGAAGTGGAAACAAAACACAAACAGAATACTTTGCCATCACTCACTGACATTAGAACCGAGTACATCCCGAGGACAGCCGAACACATCCGAAGCAAGTATTTTTTTAATCGTCTTATAAACCAAATATGTGCGGTGTCGCTTACGGTAACATTGGCGCGAGTTCAATGGTTTTTTCCCATCTCAAAAAATGCCTAACCCACCTACAGAAGTTTTCACTTCAAAAACGTACTTAGGCACGAATGAATTTACAAAACACTATGCAGTTTTGAAAGATTACGACGCACTGCGTCGCGATATTTCTTTCTTATCTAAAACCTTTTTTGGCAGTAATCCTTCTGAAGCTCTTCCCTGTGGTCATACCATAGGCATTATACATAGAAGTGGTCCGTTGTTCAGTATGTATTGGCAATTGTATTTGTAGATCGGCCGCAGGTCCCCGGAGAACGGTCTTCGTTAACACCGTTTTTTGTTGTCTCATTTTATTTCAGGACGTAAACCTTTGTTACTGCGTCATTGTTGTTATTTATGGAAACAAAACTGTTTCATATATGGATTCGTTGAAATTAATTCAAGTTTCTCGAGTGCCTCGTTGATCTAGTGGTCGCTCTACTGCTGAGCATGAGGTCAACTCCCCGTTCAGGTAAAGTATTATTGGATTTTTCCATCTGAAATTTTTCAGTAGCAGCCTAAAGTCTAGATTTGTGCCCGGTGGCTCGAACCCTATTAAGGCTCCTACAAACAGGCGCGACACGACACGCGACACAAAAGCACCGCAAGTCGCGCAACGACCGGTTCCTTAGTGTCGCGCGCGATTATATCGCGTGTCACGCCTGTTTGTTTGAGCCTTTACATGAGACTTAAACATAACAGAAGGCGAAATCTCGTAATTTAAAACGTTCAAAATCTAGTCGCAGTCTCATCTCGCGACAAACAAATGTCAAAAACTTGTCAAAATGTAGGAAAATTAGAGGTATTTTTGACAGATTGAGACTGAGATCAGACTGAATGTTCTTTAAATTACGAGAATTGTCCCTCTGGTGAAATGTTGGTGTAGGTACAGATGCCAGCACATCAACCTACCCGAAACTGTAAAATTTTATATAGCTTATACCATAAACGATAAAGTTGAAAATCCTTTAAAGAAATTTTAAAGATTGTATGTAGTAGCTTGATGTGCTGGCGTCTGTACATAGACACATAGATACCCCTCTGTCGAACCCTTCGGGGATAAATGGCGTGGTGTGTATTTCAAGTTCAGAAAGAACGATTTCTAGGACAAAAGATAGTCAGTCATTGTGACTTTGAGTTTTCCTTTTAATTCAGTATTTATTCTTCAGTTACAAATATTAATGAGCTTGTTATTCGCTACAGTGACGCCTAAAAGATGGCAGTTTTGTTTGTAACGGGGCTGACGTCACTAAAATATATTACTTTGATGGCCACTTTTTGTCTGTACCGTTTAAAAAATTACCTCCCTCTTTGTTATCTGTACATAATTTTAACTTAAGCACATTTTTCACTGCTACTTAAAGGCTTCTTCAAACAGGCGCGATTATATCGCGTGTCGCACCTGTTTGTAGGAGCCTTTACACAGTATTTCAAAGAGGCAATTTTAAAACTTTGCATGTGCTAATTAACCATGTGCATACTAAGTAAGTTTTTTTTTTTTTTGTTTAACTTCAGTAAGGTATTGGACTAGAGTTGACCAGACTATGAATTTATAAGTTACAATGTGTATAAATGAAACTGGCAATACTGCATTAGAGTATTTTGGAACTGTCAAATAAATCCTAGTAAGTATCGAAATTAAAATTTTTTTTCAAACAAACTAACTAGTAGTGATGGGCTATGTTGTGTATGTGTATGGACTATGGATTTGGCCTATCAGCCACTAGCTATAGTGACTAAACTGTTCAATATATCCATACTTCCATTCTTAATATTATAAATTCGAAAGTAACTCTGTCTGTTTCTGTTACCTTTTCACGCCTAAACCACTGAACGGATTTCGATAAAATTTGGCAGAGAGATAGATTGCATCCCAGGGAAGGACATAGGATAGTTTTCATCCCGATATTCCCACAGGATCGACACTTATGCTGGTGAAACCGCGGGGCGCTGCTAGTTTCGATATATAATTGGATTTTTGTATGCAGACTGGAAACGTCATCATTAGATATAATGCATATTCAGCCTATAACGTTCCAAATTCAAATTGTTTATTGCATTCATGTGTACATTTAGTTGTTACAATATAACAACCACTGCTGGGACACGGGCCTCCTCCCTATGAGAGGGAATGGGCCGTAATCCACCACGCGGGCCCAGTGCGGGTTGGTAGATGATGTCTTCGAATGTTTGGTCCTAGGACATGCCGGTTTCCTCACGATGTTTTTCTTCACCGTTTTCGCGAGCAATCATGATGAATAAATTGTACAAAGTAAAGCGCCTGGGTTCGAACCCACGACCTACGACTCGAAGTCGGGGCCGTTACTACTGGCTACTGCTGCATTAGATACAAGTATGCAGTTTCATTTAGAGTGTATATCACCAAACATTTATATCTAGAATAATTCTTATCCTAAGAATAAATTTTGAATTTTTGACAGTTCTTCCATACTGAAACTGTCAAACATTAATTTTATTCCACGGGAAAAATATATCTGACTTTGGTACAATCAGCCCTTAGTGTTGTATTATCGTCTCCACCTTGAATACAAAGCTTTTTTTTTCAATGCTCAATTCATTATACAAGATCTACAAAGCAAGCGTAACCAACTTTTAATGTTATAACAAAGCGGAAACCCAAAACTTCAAATTGAAATCCATTTAGTAACGAGATTTTCTAATCTGCCACAACTAATTTAGTTAACAGTTGCTAAACCCAATTATTTATTGTTTCGTGTTGTCAGTTTCAGTTACTGTAATTTATAATTGAATCGTGGCGTCTCGATCAAGGACGGGGCATGGATAGCCAATCAGGTGAAGCGAGATTTGTGATATTTTGTAAAAGTGCCCAGTACTATTGGAATGTTTTGTAATTTGTCTCTGGTCCTTCGATTTTTTGTTGAAATATTTACACACTAGGCGTTATCTTCTTTAAAACAATTGATTAAGTACTAGTTTTTTTTTTTTTTTTTTTTTAATTTGTGTCCGAATATAATGCAGAAGTCTACGTAAAAGTAGGTACAGTCGCCAAAAGAAATTAGTATCTAGTGTCGTCGGATATAGTTGAAGTTTAGTAAGAAACCGAAGCATGTTTTCGAAAGAAATTTCGGTAATTTGATAAATTAACTGTTTATTTTCTATTAATTACATTAAATTTTATTCGAAAACATCCATCGTCGGTCTCTAATTAAATTATTAACCCGCACACTGATTTATTATTTGTTAAAGTTTTAAGAAAAACGTCTACGTTTACAATATTTATAAATATGTGAGCACCATAATTAATTTATCTGTCATTGTTTCATTTTTAGGGTAAAACGGGACCCTATTACTACGACTCCGCTGTCCGTCCGTCACCAGGCTGTATCTCATGAACCGTGAGAGTTAGACAGTTGAAATTTTCACAGATGATGTATTTCTTTCGTCGCTATAACAACAAATACTAAAAACAGAATAAAATTAATATTTAAGGGGGCTCCCATACAAGAAACGTGTTTTTTTCGGCGTTTTTGCCTTGTGGTACGGAACCCTTCGGTGTGCGAGTCTGACTCGCGCTTGGCCCGTTTTTATTATTTATACCTATTGACAACATGAATTACACATTGAATGAATTACACACACATGAATTACATTATTGAAGACATGTGACATCTACCAACCCGCACTGGGCCCGCGTGCTGGATTACGGCCCACTCCCTCTCGCTGAGAGGAGGCCTGTGTCCCAGCAGTGGGAACATTATAGGCTGATGATGATGATGATACCTATTGTAGTAGGTATAGTAATTTTATTCTAGGCGTATACGCTAGGCGTATACGTCGTCTCCACATATTTATTTAAATAATGTTTACAAAATATTGTAAAACATTTTCATGTACTATAGTACTTACTACCGCGTACCGAAAGACGTACCGTTGGAAGGCCTCCCACAAGGTGGTCCGACGATCTTGTGAAGGCCGCAGGAACCCGTTGGATGCGAGAAGCACAGAACCGGTCGAAGTGGAGGTGCTTGGGGGAGGTCTATGTCCAGCAGTGGACGTCTTTCGGCTGAAATGATGATAATGATGATGAGTACCTACTTATTTATAGTTTCTTGCCCATTCTTCTCTATACGAAGCTTCCATTTGGAAGGGGCGACTAGAATCAAAGCTATTTTCTTGTAAATTTTGACGTTGTAATGTGTTTACTTTACTTTTGTGCCCACTTTAAATAAATGATTTGACTTTAACTTTTGTTGAAATATTTACATCTAAGGCTACGTCTACATATGCACATATATCGAAAGAATATATTAAGTCACCATCGAAATCACTTCGGCTGAAAAGACGTCTATGGATGTAGTACTTTTATCACGTATTTCATCATAATCTAGCGTATTAAATTAACAGTTTTGTTATAAAATATTTTAGCGTGAATATTGTCTATTAAATGCTATTAATAAATATGTCAGCACAGCAATTCATTCCAACAATAGATTTAGCAATGACATGACCTACCATAATACTCATAAAAGATTCGAAGCCATAAAGCCCTTTCAATAATGTCAAACATTTATGATTAATGGCGCGTTTCGTTCAACATTTCATTACAAGTATGGACATCATAAAGATTTGCCACCCTCAAAATGGCGATAGCAGTCACGAACTCACGAAAAGCTTCGGTGTTATTCACAAAGCCGTTGATGAAGTTATTCATGAAATTAATACAAAGTAAACACATTGTTTAAGTAAACACCTTTACAAGGTTATTGTATGTTGTTCAAAGTCGTTGACCTTTTAACAGAACTGTCGGAAAAAATAAACATATCAAAAATCGCGCGCGACACAAAGGCACCGCTCGTTGCGTGACTTGCGGTGCCTTTGTGTCGCGCGCGATTTTATCGCGTGTCGCGCCTGTTTGAAGGAGCCTTTACCCGAAAGGTTAAGCAGAGGTGAACCTATAGTACACCTACGTTCCACCAGCTACGTATTAGATATGAGCGCCGATGGCCAATGCCACGGCGGCGGCGTGGCCTTAAAATTTCCACGGCGGCGGCGGCGTCGCGGCGGCGCGACGTGGCCGGCCGTGGGCCTTAGAATTTTTTTTATCAGGGAAAGATTTCTTAAAAAAAAACTTAAAGAAAACCGTATTAAAAAGCTTTAAGTACCTATATTTTTTAATAATTGTTAATATAATTTTACAGTCTTTTAAATAAAATTGGAGATCACGTTTACTTACTGAATAATAATCATTTCAATGTTTTCTAGTGACCGACCGAAAGTTCGGTTTCGGTTTCGGCCAGTTTCGGCCAAATCAACTAGTTTCGGCCTAAGTTTCGGTTTCGGCCAGTTTCGGCCAAATCAACTAGTTTCGGCCTAAGTTTCGGTTTCGGCCAGGAAATGGCCGAAACTTTCGGCCGCGCCTAAACTTGAGTGTTCATGAATTATCGTCCATCGTTCGGCGAACTTCGCGGCTAGCTCGTGCTCGCTCGTCGCGTCGCCCGCGCCGGCCCAGTTCGCCGCCGTCCATCGTTAATCGCATGGAGTTGAGGTTGTGTTTTGCACATACGAGGGCGGTCCCATAATGAATTGGCCTAACTATGAACTAATGAAGGAAATGAAACGAAACCAATTTTATTTTTCAATATAATCACCATGAATACTACTAACACACTTCTGACATCTGTGAATCAACATCTCTTAACCTTTATAAAAATAATCACAATTTTTAACCTCAAAATGACCGAAGACGGCCGCTTGCAACTCTTCATCGCTTGAAACTTTTCTTCCTCTTAAGTCTCGCTTTAAATTTGGAAATAAATAATAGTCAGACGGGGCCATGTCTGGACTGTGAGGTGGATGTTCAACTTCTGTGAACCCGCATTGACGAACTGCATCCTTCGAAACACCAGCGGTATGAACAGTGGCGTTGTCATGGAGCAACAGGACACCTTTAGACAGCTTGCCTCTTCGTTTTTCCTTTATCTTGTCTCGTAATTTATATAGTAAAGAAGCATAATATTAGCCGTTCACGACTGTATTACGTTCTTTAAAATCCACCATCAATATGCCTTGAAAATCCCAAAAGATTGTGCACATCAGTTTTTTAGCCGATTGTTGCACCTTTGCCTTTCTAGGGGGCTTTTCACCCTTATAACGCCATCCCATTGATTCGCGCTTGCTTTGTGGGTCATAATACAAGATCATAGTTTCATCACCAGTCACTAGCCGCTCGATCACAGTCTTAGAATTTTCGCCACAAAGATCCAAAAACTCCGAAGCGCAGCACACTCTTTCCTGTCTCTGTACCGCTGAAAGAAGTTTCGGTACCCATCTTGCACTCACTTTTTTCATGTGAAGATGTTTATGGATCGCACGAATACGTACTTTTAGAGAGCCCAAGCCTAGCTGCAATTTCTCTAATCTTCAAACGGCGGTCACTCAGAACCTCCTCTTCGATAAGAGCAATCGTTTCGGGAGTGAGCACTTCCACAGGTCGACCGTCGTGGCAAATGTCTTCGACGGTTTCTCTTCCGAGGCGAAACTCTTTCACCCAATTTTTCACTGTGCTATAGGAGGGGGCAGACTCCTTATACACGCCATCCAATCGTTATTTTATTTGGGCAGGGTATAAACCTTCTTTAAACTAAAACTTTATGACACTTCGATACTCAGTTGTCGACATTTTGAAAAAATACGCGACTCTCGTTATGCTAATGCCTGCTAAACTAAGACTAAGCATTTCGATGCGTGTTTCTTATATTAAGTGCACGATAAACGTACTATTTAATGCAACACAACATGTAGCGACATGTCGCGTAGAACTATATCAGGCCAGTTCATTATGGGACCGACCTCGTAAATGATTAGGTAAGTATTCAACTGTCTGTATGTATAATATACATTGTATATTCAAATGAATGTGTAAAAAACACACCAGATTTCTGTATACGATAGAAATTTTAAGGCCAGGATCTTCGAGCGTAGTAGGCATTTAGCGTTACCTCCGTCCTCGCGTAGCAAATGCCGCGAAAGCGCAGTTCGAATGAACTCGCTGACCCCTGTCACGGTTATTTTTATAAGTAATAGTATTGTGAATCGGCCCTATTCTTGAAATATAGGGCTGCTCGTCTACAGTATTTTAATTTCATGATCCTACTTTAGTTTCTTTCTAGTTTTGTGATTGTAAATATTATATTTTAACCGACTTCAAAAAAGGCGGAGGTTCTCAATTCGGATATTTCTATTTTTTTATGTATGTTAGGGCATAACTCCATCGTAAATAGACAGATTTACAATTTTTTTTTGAAGTGAAAACTTCTTTAGCTTAAAATTTTCAAATCACAACGATGTGATTTGAAAATTTTATGAAACGAAAAAGCAACAGTAAAAAGAGACATGAGATTTAACGTGGGAGAAAATGAGATAGGAAGCATTATTCAGCGTTTTTGTTTTTATTATTACAAATGAAATCACATTTAATCCTATGCTACTAATTTGTGGTGATGATGAAGATGAGGATGATGATGATGGCGATGGCGATGATGATGATGGCGATGGTGATGGCGATGGCGATGGCGATGGCGATGATGATGATGGCGATGGTGATGGCGATGGCGATGGTGATGGCGATGGTGATGGCGATGGCGATATCGATGGTGATGGCGATGGCGATGGCGATGATGATGATGATGGTGATGGTTATGGTTATGGCGATGGTGATGGCGATGGCGATGATGATGATGGTGATGGCGATGGAGATGGTGATGGCCATGGTGATGGCGATGGTGATGGTGATGGCGATGGTGATGGCGATGGCGATGATGATGATGATGGTGATGGTGATGGCGATGGTGATGGCGATGGTGATGGCGATGGCGATGGCGATGGTGATGGCGATGGCGATGGCGATGGCGATGGCGATGGTGATGGATGGATGGATGGATGGATGGATGGATGGATGGATGGATGGATGGATGGATGGATGGATGGATGGATGGATTGATGGATGTTCTTTAGCATCGTTGTGATTTGAAAGTTTATGGTTCGAAAAAGCGACAGTAAAAAGAGACATGTAAATTCATAAGATTTAACGTGGGAGAAAATGAGATAGGAAGCATTATACAGTGTTTTTGAAGGTTTCACTTCTACCACGTGTGAATTGCACACATGCTGTTTTTTTATTTTTGTAAAGATCTGATGATGACTTTCGGAGACAAACAACGGAACTCTTCAATTAATGCCAGCAAATCAACCGCGATTGCTGCTATAGCATATGTAATCGCAATCACACAACATAATTTTTCGGTGCAAGTTGGGTGCGCGTACGTCAATTATGACGTTTCTGAATGTTGCCACTAAAAAGCGAAAAACGTTTATAGCGGATGATATTCTCTTAGCATGTATATTTCCTTTTGTTTGTATGTTTTTTTTTTCTTTTTTATATTCCTATTTGTATTCAATCACGTTTTAAATTAAAATGTATTATTTTGCTTTTTGTACGCTATACCAGTAAAGCGTTTTAATAACTGGTTGCTTTAAAAATATAAATAATTTGTCATAAATACTTTTTGATGAATTACTGTTTGCTGCACCGTGCGACGTCATCACGTCGGCGCTGGCTGTCGCTGAAAACCAGCGCTGGGGCTCTGTCTTGCATAGGGTCGCAGCATAATGCTGAGCGATAGCCGTTTTGCGTGGATGTGACGCTTGTCAACCTTTTTTTTATTGTTTTTATTTGTTTTGTTCTTTTTTGCGTCATGTTTACCGCAAATAAACGTATTTTCTTTCTTTCTTTTTCTTTCTATAACATCACGCCTGTACCCTTCAAAGGGTAAGGCAGATGTGCTCAATAGCTTTGTTACTGATATTCACATAGCAAGTAGTGATATATGAATTTGTTTGGGGTAGGTAAGTACAACTAAAAAGTGAAAAATAAAAACTTTTTTACAAAAAAAAACCGACTTCCAAAAAAAAAACACTACAAAGTGAAAAATAACTTTAGTTTCGAAAGTCGGTGTCAAAAAATTAAAATATATTCTTCACGTTGTAGTGTTTTTTTTTTGAGTCGGTTGTTTTTTTTGTAAAATAGTTTTTTGGTTGCTTGAATTCGTCAATAAGTTTTTTTTTAATTAAATCTACTAATCAAAAACACAACAATACGTATTTTTATTGAACTCTTCCTATTTCATTCACAACGAATTTCATATTTTTAAATAAAAAAACAGCATGCGTGCAATTCACACGTGGTAGAAGTGAAACCTTCAAAAACACTGTATAATGCTTCCTATCTCATTTTCTCCCACGTTAAATCTTATGAATTTACATGTCTATTTTTACTGTCGCTTTTTCGTTTCATAAACTTTCAAATCACAACGATGCTAAAGAACATCCATCCATCCATCCATCCATCCATCCATCACCATCGCCATCGCCATCGCCATCGCCATCGCCATCACCATCGCCATCACCATGGCCACCACCATCTCCATCGCCATCACCATCATCATCATCATCGCCATCGCCATCGCCATCACCATCGCCATAACCATCGCCATCGCCATCGCCATCACCATCACCATCGCCATCACCAGCGCCATCATCATCATCGCCATCGCCATCACCATCGCCATCACCATCACCATCGCCATCACCATCGCCATCGCCAACACCATCATCATCATCATCACAAATTTTAGCATAGGATTAAAATAAATGTGATGTCATTTGTAATAATAAAAAACAAAAACACTTTAAAATGCTTCCTATCTCATTTTCTCCCACGTTAAATCTTATGTCTCTTTTTACTGTAGCTTTTTCGTTTCATACAATTTTCAAATCACAATGATGCTAAAGAAGTTTTCACTTCAAAAAAATATAATATTTTACATATACAATCACAAAACTAGAAACTCAAACTCATAAAACTCAAATTTTGCAATTGAATATAAACCTTATTCCGTTGTAGTAAAGTTGAAAATCTATTACAGATATTACGATAATTGTAAATTTATGGTACCGACCAGCTACTGCTAGTACTGTGACGAAAGCAAGAGAACCTATACAACTACAATATTATTCTGTCGCGTCGTCTTATAAGTGGGTATAAATACGTAGAAAAATAATAATCAAACTTACCTTATTTTTTTTAAGCTTTGCAGTTTAATGCTGAACATTTTTTTTTTCTTTCTTCTGTTTTTATTCCCCATAATTTAATCTTAATTATCACTATATATTACAACTATATTAAAAACTAATACTTAGTTTAATTATTAATACTAGAACCTAAACAATATTTACAGACTGATTTTTGAAACTAATACACAAACACGGAAATTAACAATAATATAACGTATATTTCGATCGATTAGCGGGAACGCAGCGAGCCAGCAAAAGCGACACAGGTCCTACCTCGGTAACGCCCGGCGGGCTACTGAAGTGAAGCGCGCAGGCCGCCTTTTTAGATTATATCTTGTTAAGACAATAAAAATCAGTTTTGAGAAAAATTAACCGTTGAATGTTCTACTATACATCATTGCCTATTTTTTGATATATTTTTTGCGAGTAAAAGTTAAGTCTATTTCAAATGCGACTTGAAAAACGATTAAAAACTTCGCTGTTTTCGATTTGTTTGCGATTTTTTATGATCGAGTGAAGTTGTAAATATCGTGTTTTGAACCGTTGAATAATCAAGAATGTTAGTTAAACTATGCCATATATTTTTTTCAGATTAAAACAAAGAATATTTGATTGTTTAATGTTGAATCAAAAATAGGTCGATTCCGAGATTTCCGAGAGTCCTGGCCTTAAATATGTTTGAGTAAGTTTCGGTTTCGGTTTCGGCCGAAACTAAGAGCAAGGCCGAAAGTTCGGTTTCGGTTTCGATTTCGGCTGAAAAACCTGTTTCGGTCGGACACTAATTTTTTTTTATGAGAAACAGCCATTTTAAGTTAATACACGTTCACTCGGTGAAATATTCGACTCGACTGAGTGTGAGCAACGAGCGAGCGTAGCGTCGCGAGGCGACTAGGCGAACTAATACGGCCGGGCCGCGCGTGCGAGCGGGAGAGCAAGTTGCGACTCGTCGCGACGCGACGGCGCGCCGCGTGTTTCACTCGGCGACGACGCGTCGACATGAACTCACGGCGACGGCGGCGCGCCGGCGCGGCGCTCATATCTACTACGTATACCTAAGTACCGCCTAGTGCCAGCAACCCACAAATTCAGACCCTGAGCTACTATTGAGAAATTCCAGATAAATTGACTGACACTCGGAAAAACAATTCTCAGCATAACCTTTACGTAACTGATAACACAGCACTAACGCTCTCAATAAATTACAAAGTTTTTACATTCCTTTGATCAGGAACTCATTCTTACCGATTCTGCATTCTTCTTGGTCGCATACTTCATTACTGAAAGTCGCGTCCCATAACGGCCTTCGTGGCTTTACGTAATTGATGTTTTTCGTTCATCGTTACATTGTTTTTTTTTACATCGATTGTCGGCTTCTCTCAGGGCGGTCGTAACAGACTTAGTGAGGGCGGTTACTTGTTCTGACCAGCGGTTAGGTGATTGACTGCGATACCTTTTCCCATCTACTTTACCCATCACCACCGACTTTTCAAGATTTAATCTGATTCCCAACGAGCAATGTGACCAAAACTAACCGAGAATCCTTTGGTAACAGATCGTAGATAGTCCACTCGTATCTCTTATGCGTAGTTGTTCGAGGATAGATTTGTTCATCAACACCACATTTCAAAAGCTTCTAATTTACAATTGTTCACCGATTTATTTAGCTGACCGTACAATACAAGTACATCAGACTCGCCCACTAAACAAACTTACTGCATAATTTAAACACAAGTTACTTTGTTTGTTTGTTACTCGTTTCTACTTCAGCGAAACACTAGCCTATGTTATTTTGTACATAAAGGAATATTATGATATTACGTAGAACTTATTTGTACTGCTTACTCCGGAATAACATTTTGGTCCTTCGGCACAGAATACATAAAAGTACAAATGCTTCAGGGAAATATGTACGCTGTGTTGTTCAATTCCGGTAGGTACTTAATTAAGAAGTACCGTCACGTGTACATGTAATGTAGTAGAGGTTACAAAGCCATGAAGCGGAGAAAAGCAATATTTTATCAATTTATCACATTGTATAAACTGATACAATTTACACGTGAAAATATAAATAATTATAAATCTATAAGCAGTGCGCCTCATGGGATTTCCCATCGGCAAAAATAACGAATTTCCATACAAACTTTTATCCTGATGAATTTACACAAATCCTTCCTTAGGCTCACTTTCATTTTAAATGGAAATCTTGTGCAGAGTTTCATGGTCAGAACCATGAAACTTTGCCCAGCGGCTAAGGTTGTGCGTTGTTTGTCAGTGAATGAATTTATGATTTTTATTAAGTGCGAGTAAGAAGATTAAGAATCACACTTAATTCCACTAAATAAAAGCCTAATAATTTCGTATACTTTGCGAATAATTCCAGGATTATTATAACTTTTGATACATAACTTACGAGCTGGTCCTTCCACTACTAAAGCCATCTCCATAACATACTAGCAAGACGCCATTCAAAACTAAATCTAACCAACATCTCTAAACATCGCGTGAAGCACGTCCACCTTCTCATCACGCAACGAGCAGATCTTAAGGACCACTTTACATATTAATGAGCTGCACTCTTTGTTCTAGGTGTGCACATCCTGGTACAACTGTATGATCGTGCGGTGAGGGAGCTCGGCCGGTCGTAGTCGGTAAGTACTTATATCTTCATGATAGTGTTCTTTATTTAGAGCGTAGTTTCCTGAAAAGAACCAAAAATATCTGACAAAGGTAACATTAGAAGCCTAAAGTCCCATTTATATGATGCAAATTTCTTGTCTGTGGCGTACAATAAAATTTAATTACAACATATAATAAATCGCTTAAATACAGTTCAGACGGTGCAACTTTTCTGTTGCTTCAAGTTATGTTATAGTTGTAGTTCAACTTAATCGCACCATGTAAACCAGGCTTAATAATAAATTTAAATATCTACAAATAATCGTTTACAACATTAAAGTAAGAACTTAACCACAGAATAAATAAACTTTTACCCGAACCTAGATAGAGTTGGTTTTTGATTGGTGTGTATACAATTGATTTTGCCAAAATGTCATCAAAGGATATGTACCTATCTGTGTAAAATACAATAGAAATCACAATAATACAAAAGGTTATTTTACTCAATAAGTATTAAGTCAAATAAGTCTTAGACCTGTATTACATAACCTCACTCAAGACTCAAGCATTAGGTACAGACGCCAGCACATCAAGCTACTATAATCTGTCAAATTTCTTTAATAGATATTCAGCTTTATCGCTAAAGTGTAAGGTTCAACATTGATTGGGAAAATGTGACAGTTTCGGGTAGCTTGATGTGCTGGCGTCTGTACTTAAAATTGGTTTAGAGCCATTTGAGTAGTTGAAACTAGTTTTAAGTAATGCTTGAGTCTTGAATGAGGTTCTGTACTACGGGACTTAGTCAATAAATCTTGGAAATATTTTCTAAATAACAGAAATCTTAAAACTTACGAAAGCTTTCTGAATACCGTAACTAAGACTACTTAACACGTCGTCTCTTCATATCTTATTCTACTAAATAAATACCTTTCAGCAAATAGTATAAAGATATTGTACACAGTTTAAAATGTACTCCCGAACACTCACACTCCATCGATGTCAGGTTTAGGTCCAAAATGATAAGGGTCTCCCAAAGTGAATACATTTCAATTTCCAGACAGTTGGTAGCTGAAAATATCTACTAAGTACATTATTTCGAACCCTACTTCACTAAGTAAACCTACAATTTGTAGTCATGTTTTGATAAAGAAAATAAAGAAAAAACACGTTTATTTGCGGTGATCATGGCGCAGAGAACACAAAAAACTTGGTCTTTTTTGTGTTTGTGTTCTATGCGGCATGACTACCGCAAATAAACGTGTTTTTGTTTGGGTGAAAATATGCGTCACATCCGCGCAAAACGGCCATCGCTCAGCATAATGCTACGATCCTACGTGAGACAGAGCCCCAGCGCTGGTTTTTAGCGACAGCCGGATTTGTCATGATGATGTCAACTGGTGCAGCATACGATAAAATAAAAATAAAATAAATACACACCTATCTACCTAGTTCTAAATGTTTATAAAAACATAATATTTATAAGATGGTAACATTCCGGGCACGGGCGGGACTGGGCAGGACATGTCTGCCGCATGCCGGACAAACTGTGGGCCCAAATAGCGCAGAATTGGTGCCCTGAGACAGTGAGGCGGGGTCGCGGCAGACCACGTAGGAGATGGCGGGACGAGCTGGATAGGTTCCATCAAAACTGGAGGGAGGACGCGCGGGCTCGCGAAAGATGGAAGGAGTGGAGGGAGGCCTTTGCCCAGGAGTGGGACAGAGCAGGCTAAACAAAAAAAAACATTCCGGGCAAAGACTCACGCGCAGCCAAAACCAAATAAATATGCCAAATAACTGCCCATAAATTCTTAAATACGATGTTCTTGTGCATTTTTTAGTATCTCCTATTTTACTATGACTCGGAGTACCCGGCCCTGCATTGCACAGATACAATGTACTGATGAGACCACATGTCAAAACATCTAGATTTCTTTGCTGCATCTATCTCTTTGTCACTAACACCAAGGCGTAGCTAGCTTACCTTGAGGAATTCGGGTGGATCGAATTACCGACTGGGAACCGTACGCATAATTCGCTTTGATTTGGATTTGCGGACGTATGCCCGTCTTACCAATACCAATATATGTTTTTCTAAGTAAACTAAACTATTATACGCATAAGCCTTCCGGCAAAATTCATTATGAAGTTTAGAAGGACCGAGCGGTCACACAGTTCAGCAGTGGACGTCTTTCGGCTGAAATGGTGATGAATGCGATCACGTGTACAGAACAAAAGTGACCTTTTTATGCCATATGGAATATGGATATAAATGTACAGTACACATCAACCTTTACCTTTTTTGTATTTTATACAAAGAATTAAAAATAATTATCAAAAAAAGCAAATCATAATTGTTTTAACAGCTCCTAATAGATACCGGACTGTTTGTATTTCGTGCGACAAAGATAACGCTCTACAAAGCCGAAATTAGCCGATTGTCTCTTTCCAAAGGTCGATGTCCAATATTTATCACCGGGTAGTGTACATGCATGTTCTAAAAGCTTTCATATAATCCAGTAGCAGTTCGTTGCACTGGACTCTTGGACATGTTCCAGAAATTGTGATTTAATTCGGATCGGTTAGGGATTAACATGTTACTGACACGCCTTTAATCGCTGATGATAAATGGTTCCCAGAAATATATCAGGAAGTCTTGGAATATACGTTAATCATTATTGGAATGATAATGTTTCATAGTAGGAGGAAGCCTATAGTAAATCTAGGCATCGTTCCAAAAGGGACAAATAATACACATCGTCGCAGAAACTTTTAACATGAATTCTGTAGATACATGATTCTAGAGACACCCCAGCGTAGAAATCAGCTGTTCCGTACATTTTGACTGTGTAGGTAAGTAGGTAATGTACTTTTTTTATGAAACAACAGATTTTTTTATAACCGACGAAAAATATAATCTCGGGGGATCAAGAATCATGTACTTAATTCATGGTAAAAGTTTGTTCGTCAATGTCCTTTACATCCTGTATAACAGAAAACCATAATCTACCTAAGTCAAATGGAGCTTTAGCACACCGTAACAAACTAATTTATAGTCTTTGCTAGTAACTAGGATGATGCAAAATACCAGGATTAATTACACTAGTACGCCACAAGGGACCGTCCCCATTTGACGGACGCGCCAATGACATAAGAGCTGAGAGGATTATCGATCTACCCTCCAGTTTCTTATAATTGCGGTGATGTAATCCTACCTAACATCAGTAGCGGAGGAAATATATTTTCTGGGCGTTTTACGGATTAGGACGCAATCCCTTTTCTCATTTATGCGACCCTTTTCGCCGTTTGGATAAGTGGAACCTAACATGGTTGAGATTGTGGTCCTAACACTCAAAAGAGTCAAGGCTTAGGAGCAAGCTAGCTGAAATAAGCAAGGAATAAGAATTTTCTTACTTAAAATTCAATCTGCAGCACATTTTACTATGCTGCCTGCGAAGCGAAAGCCAGTATAATTTATGATTAGTGTGTCCTATTAACTGTTCTAGGCAACAAGACAGTTTTGACGATGACCAGGACTCGATTTTTAATTACTACCCCCTAAATGGGGAATGACTATTTCATGAAATATCAATCAATAGGATTATGTGAACTTAGAGGGTTGTTATGATGGTTTTAATGATTATAATTCTATAAATACATACTTGTTACGGTTGTGAATCATATTTTGTTCTGGAGGCCTACCGCGAGCTCTTAACGCGATCCATTTTAGAACCTAAACTGAACTGTTCTTCTAATTCGTACCATGACGTCAGTTTAACGATTCAATTTAGGTCATGTCATCTGACAGCGATTATCCCAAACTGAGTCGCAAGTTTTGGCTTCATTCATTCAATTTTGTACTTGTTTGGTACCATGACGTTCATAGAGCATGGCAGCTCAACTGAAACGCTCAACTGTCAATATAAGCGATTCAATAAAAGTTACTATTTCTCTAACATAAACTGAAACGTTTGGTGAATTATTGACGAAAGTAAAGTGTTTTAGTGCTATTTTAGTGGAATTTTACAAAAACCAATTGTTCATTTTGCATGCCTTTTTTAACCGCATTTGTTTTTCTTGGTACGTTCGAAACATAAACATAATTTGTTTTAATACGTCGAAATATGTATTTTTTTTCGTATAATAAGTATCAAAAGTATCTAAATAAATATCTACTTTGACTAAGAATTATTTTAACTATAGTTACCGTATTAACGTAGAATCTTAAAAACAATTGTTGGGTGTTTTTTTTACTTTAAAGTAATGAAACTGAGTTTAGAACAAATAAAATGTTACTTGCTTCTGAACGTGTCTGACACTAAAATGTGCTCAAAACAAACTTATTTGATAATAATAGCGTTGTCTCTTTTTCACCAAAAACGTTTCAAACGCGGTTCAGCCACAAACTGCGACTTTTTATTCACTTTTAACGATCCAAATGCCGCTGAGCGTATTGGACGTATTGGTACTAGGGCTTTCAAATACCGGATTTTCTCAATACCGGTATCAATACCGGTATTGGAAAAGTCAATACCGTGATCCCGGTATCAATACCGGTTGTCCGGTATTGAACGCAAGTTCAATTAGGACATTAATAAAACCAATAAAATACACCTTTTTGTATTTTCAAATCGGTATTGTTCTTATTATTTTATTGAAAATACTAAAATAAATACGTTATACATAGCTTTCTTAATTCTTTTATAATAATTTGGTATTGGTTGATTATTTAGGTAGGACTATGAATTAGGAACATAACTGAATCTACTCTTTTTGCAGGAAGGCATTTCACATAGACTTTGTTTGCACAATATAAAAAAAAAAATATTTCTTATTATTACCTAAATGTCATCATGTCTCATCAACATAGGTATCATTATTTGTAGAAATGCAAGTAAGTTAAGTATAGCTTAACTAGCTAAGTAGCTAGCAATCATTTTAGTAACATTATTAATAATTATGTAATAAAAAACAATCAAAATCTAAAACTAAACAAGTAACAAAATAAATCAAGCGTTAATAACAATTTCTGAAAAACCGTAAAAAAATGTAAAAGTAATTATAGACGCGTTATCCCGTCGCCTTTGCGAAACTGACTGACAATAGTGACAATAACAAAATCGACACATAAATACAGCTCGATTTCGGGCATTGTCTCAGGCGGGGTGCGGGAGGGTGAGCTTGAGATAACAGCGGGACGCTTCCGCTGAAGAAAACAAGTGTGAGAATAAGATCACATAATTTTCAGATCTAATGTTTGTAATACCGTAATCACGGTATTGGGGCGTCAATACCGGTATTGTAAAAGGGCAAAATAAAATCCGTGATCACGGTATTACGGGATCCCGGAATACCGGTATTGAAAGCCCTAATTGGTACGACTTTGATGCGATGCAGCTTAGGAACCTAAACTGAAATGTCTTGCTTTTGAATCGTTTTTAATTAGATCATGGTAGGCCACCTGTTAAATATACAACCTGAACACTGACCTGCAAACAGCAAAAAACGTAAATAAATTTGAATTTCGCGGACTATCCTGGCGTTCCCCCCTTAAAACTAAAACATGATCGCTTAAAACAAAACAAGCCAAGTACATACTGCCTGAAGTATACTTCACTTCCGAGCCACCTGTATATAAAGAAAGACGGCACACAAGAGTACACTCTCTTCATGAACCTATATTCGGCACATCTTCAGAGTCGGGGCGTTATCAAAGTGCGCCGACAGCCGCAGAAACTACTTGGACAAACAAAACACGTCCCCTACTGTGGGACGAACTCACTGGAACGAGATGAACTGCCGGACTGATGCACTGCGGTGATGTGAGCTGTCATTCCCCCTGCTGGGTATGTTTTTTTTATTTGTAATGGGTTTGCTCTTGACTCTAGTCTAGGTCAGTGGTGACAGACACAAAGTCTACGATGGAGTGAGCTTACCCAGAAGAAGCCTGTTCACTCTTACTTTGAAGAGATTCGGGTTGTATGCATTGACACTATTGACAGCTCAGTTCAAGCTCACTTCATCTTAGTCTTCACGGTGAGATTTTTACAGAATCCATCGGCTGATGTAGATTTTGTGAAATTTCATAAAGTGTTAGACCTAAATGAGACATGGAAAGACCAGGGAATCATGGTTAAAACGGAGGAGGCGATAAGCAGCATTGGGTGGAACGAACGAGGGTGCCAATAATGATGGATGATGAAGATAAAGGTTTTGCAAGGGTGTCAAAATATATGTAGTTACTGCAACAGCTCGCCTTTGTTCAGACTGTTGCAAATTACTACGTGGAGAGACAAAATATTGCATCCAAGGTTATGAATGCATTGATCTGCACTAGGTGGTTGGGCAAGACGCATTTCAAAAGGCCGAAGATTGCATATTGGCGCAACTTAGGAATATATGTATACAATATGAATATGTACATATACGTTAATATTTAACTTAGTTATAATAAAGAAATCTCAAAGTTTTCTCAAGTCATAAAAACCGTGCGAATCTGGGGCGTGTCGTTAGTATATGATACAAGCTAATGCCCGGCGGCATACGTTGCAATGCCTTCTCCATATATTTTTACGCGCGCACAGAACAACTTACCAAAGTTTATTTTATCACAATCGGTGGAGCCATTTTCGAGTTTTTGCGAGACTAGCGAACGGCAATCGATTTTTATATATAAGATATCCCGAAGTATATCTTTAAATAAGCTGAACTGTTTCACTAAATAATAGTTTTCTAACAAGGCAGCTCAATAACTCACCCTCCATAACTAAAACTTCTTCAGCACAATAACTAATTTATGGAATATTCCTTCTTCGAGTTACAGTAGTAGTAAGAAAACTTCTATTTAGAGTCGTATACACCCGCATGCCTTCAAAGACAAGATTGAGGGCCTCACTCCCACTGTATTTGCTAGCCTCACAGTCTGGTGGAGTGCGCCTATTTCTGGAGCTTTTATTTTCATGAGTATACGGTACTGGTAGAATTTCTTCACGAAGAGAAACAAAGGCTAGCCTTTGTTTCGACATGTCAACTTTTTGTGAACCTAACTATTATGTAGAGCTTTTTACGTGCGAAAATCCTCTAGGTAACTTTGTTCGGATTCTCCTTCCATTATTTGTAAAGCCTGGTATAGTAATTTGGGAATATTAGGGATAGGATTTATGATAATTAAAATAGCACCCCGCTGCTTATAATTCCGGCTACGTTGTAATATTAAACTGGGAACAATTATTACTGGTAAGTTATAGCTACGAACGCAATTAGAGCATATTAGTAAGTAGTAAATAATAAGAACGTGGTTATGAACAGTATTGAGGGGTCCAATTTTGTTAACATTTACTACAATTCGGTGTTGTTAGAATTAGATCGGTCTGCCTAGCATTTTTCCAACTATGTTGGGGTCAGCTTGGATGTAGCTGAATACCAATATTTCACATGGAGCGACTGCCTAAGTATCTGACCTCCACAACCCAGTTACTGGGTAACACGATACCCTTTGGTAAGACTGGTTGTCAGACTTGGGCATCATCCATAACGACTGCAAAAATATACGATTGCCATCCGGGACCAGCGGCTTAACGTACTTTCTGAGTCACGGAGGAGTTTCCATGTGTAATGGATGGTCACCCATCCACAAACAGACCGCGGCAAGCGTTGCTTAACCTTGGATCGACCTGTGCGGCTGTTACTATTTAGTCAAAAGCTCCTCGGTGTTGGAATGAATGTGCCTATTATTATATTGATCATGGTTACTAAGATCTAAATAAAAGCTAGAATATACAACAGTTACAGAAAAGCCGAATAATTCGGAGAAAAAAGCAGCAACTTATAGGTTGAAATTAATCCATTCTCCAAACAAGTCTATTCTAACTTTTTTGCTAGATAATTGGCGTCTAGACCGGAGCTAGTTAGGCCGGTTCTCTTGGGCCAGGTCATGCGTATCGAAGCATATCAAAAGCAAATTGGGATATCTAATTGGGAACTTGGATTACCTACCTACATCTATCATGTGGATACTGTCTCGTATAATGAAGGTCATTATTTGACTCCTATTCGACATAGTCAAGACTTTATATACTTAGTTTTGTTTTGGGTCCATGCAATACGTCTTTTTCCTCCGTATCTGTCTGTCATCATCATGGAAAGACGTCCACTGCTGGACATAGGCTTGCCCCAAGCATCACCACTTCGACTAGTTCTGTGCTAATCGCATCCAGCTGATTTCTGCGGTCGTTACCAAGTTATCGGTCCACTTTGTTCGAGGTCTTCCAAGGCTACGTCTTCCGGTACGCGGTCGCCACTCCAGGCCCCATCGGTCATATGTTCTGTGAGTAATATCCTCCCCACTAGCACTTCAGTTTGGCAATTCTTCGGGCTATGCCGTTTACCATGGTTCTCCTGCATCTCTCTTTATTTCTCATCATCTGCATGTATAAACCTTTTAATTCTAACCATATCATATTTGTATTACTACCGTATACCACGTACCTCTTACGACCACTAGTCACCACCATCACCACCACCTCGTACCACGCACCTTTTTTGTGCTGACTTTACTTTTTCCCTTACCTTTATTACCATACTATAGTAGCATCTTGATTCTATACTGTTGTTAGGTTAGGCATCTCTCTGGCCAGGTCATGCGTATCGAACCATGTCGTACGAGTAGGTACACCCGAAAAGATAATCACTTCACGGTCTGTACTCTCAGACAAATGCGCTGTAATTGTGGACTCGATTTGCGTTTGATTGTACAGTGGTATAAGACGTACGTGCATTATTGTGAGTGTTAGGTTTTTGTTCTTAAGTATGTTTGCGTAGATTGCCTTCATCCTACTGCGTCTTCTTCTTCGTATCGATAGCACGGCCACGACATTGTATTAAAGTTGGCCCAAAAACTCGACACATTCATGGCATCGTTGATGGCAACGCAGTGGTCGCTATGGCGGAATTTTTGGGGCACAGAGAAAACGGACATAGTTTGCACCAGTTTCCTACTCCATTAGACTTTAGGAAGCTTCTTAAGCTCAGAATATCAGTATGTGTTTATTTGGCATTACTTTTATACCCTGGCCCATTTCAAATGGTTCTCTGGGATATAATATGCGTAATAAAAATGTATATAATATACTTTTGACCTTACACAGCAACGTGCTACTGAGACAAAAAGTAGCCTATGTCCTTCCCCAGGACGCCATCTGTCTCTTAGCCAAATTTTATCGAAATCCATTCAGAGGTTTAGGCGTGAAAAGGTAACATACAGTACGCAAAATACGCGCATTGACGTGGAGTTGCGGACACCAGCCCGTATTACCTATTACCTAAGGTAACATACAGACAGAGTTACTTTCGAATTTATAATATGTATTAACCGGTTGTATGCCGTAATTACAGAAAACAATTAAAAACTATTGTGTCTCGCGTAGATCTACGCTCCCGGCATACAAGGGGTTAAAATATGGAGTGCCAAATGAGACGATGATGACAGTAAGATGGAATAATAATGTGATCTACATATTAGGCTTTCTATATGCCTCTTAAATATTACAATCACCGTTACGCCCACTAGAATCTGAACGTTTTAATAAAGCATTTTATTTTTAGCTACGATCTCAAAATCTTCATTAAGGGGACTACATGACCTAAAGCGTGGTCACTGTCGGACTGCATAGAAAAGAAAGAGAAGCGCGATGACACAACGCTGTTAATTTATTGCAATATATGAAGCAATTATCCATTTACAAAAAATCTATTGTTTGGGCTAAAAAATTAAAACACTGCTTTAGTATGTTGCATGAATCTGACAAAAAATCAGAATTATTGTATGTTTATTAGTATGGTTTTTATTGTGAAAAGAAAGTTTTTAGAGGTATCTTCATGATTTTTTTCTATAGTATGAAATTAGTTGTATTATGTTTTCAATACACTATCTAACTAGCATATTATATCCTGAAGAATATCATATATTTTTCTGATTTTGTTTACTGTAATCGATCATATACTTTTAGGCATTATAAAACCTGCTTTTTTGCGTTTTGGTTCTTTTAGTCCCCTTAAGTTTACAGTTTGTACCTGTCTCAGTTAATTTTGCTACATCAAAAGAGCTTTTAAGATAATTTCTCCATTGTCTACTCAACAGGTACACTAGACTTTCAATTACCTTAGCTCTAAAGACAACCGTTTTATAAAAATGTCTTCTAAAGTGCCTTGAATGGAAAATATGAAGACTCCGTTAACGTTAAAAGAGCAAAAAGTGTCCTATTCATAGTGGCTTTATACAATTTTATCTCAATGAAATCATTGGGAAGTATGAAGACAAAATGAATGGCCGGTCTTATTTAAATGTTGATAGTTTAAAATAATGAATGGCATTGGTACTGTGTTGTAGCTTGTAGGGCCACCTGCTGCGCTCAGAGTTGATGTTTCGCTTCACGCAGCTGGACAATTAATATTTTTATAGCCAGCACGGGATGCATATTATATTGATTCAAATCGGAATGATCATAAACCAGTGGGGTCTATATTTCTTGTCTGTTTCATTCCTTTACGTTGAGAATCGATGACTTCGGCATAATATATTGTATCGGACTTTTTAACCTGACAAACTCAAAGCATTCATTTCAATTAAACCATTTACAGGTCAGTTAGCCAGAAAGTTGAATATTCCAAAACGTAGATCTCTATGGAGTAAAACAGGCATGAAACTCCACGGACACTTTTTTTAACCAAGAATTCAACATTGCAAAGTTGCGCTATGATTATTTAATCATTATTAATTTTCTAATTACGATTAATTACTAAAGTAACACGCGTCCACATCAATAAAATCCTCACAAAAGAATTAACCGCGCACGCTGACTCAGCCACCCACGATGACGTAAGTAAAAACGCACCTTTATCCACGAAATCCCATGACCCATACACAACTCATTCGTACCTACCCACTCAGACCCAACCGCGTATAAAGGGTGATTCACGTTCATCCTAGTCGAATCCGCCACGTAAATTTTCCGGAGCCTTTTATACGCGTTCATGGTACCATAAGACTCGTATTTATTCTTGTGTAAATGTTGGAAGGACGAGCTGTATCCGGTTACCGGTTACGTGCGAACAGTCGCGAATAATCCTTAAGGTGTAAAGATGGCTCACTGACCTTGTGCATGTGGGCGGAGCTAAACGCCCTACTCCCGAATACGTAAAATGTGTGCGGTGGCGCGCGACACTAAAACTATGATCAAAGAATATGAAGAGGCGCAGACATGCCGCACGTAGGTCGCCATTTTTGCCTACGATTCCAGAAGGGAATGGCGGATGCAAGGCTGATATATTTTGTACTAGCTGTTAATCGTCCGTGTGGAATTTAACAAAAAAGTTATTGTTGAGTTCGCAGAGTTTACGATAACTTATTAAGGCGCTGTACTTAGTCAAAATAGGCTTCACAAAACAATATTTTAGCCAAATGTATACATTTTAGAACAGCAAAAAAAAAATGTTAATCTTGATCATATTTATGAGTGGACCATTGTGTTCAAAACACGTTTTCGGTAAATTTTCTCGATAGAAAAAAATCATAAAATAACCATTAAAATTGAAATCGTTGCAATTGTAATTGTGTTATTTATAAACAAATCTTGATAAAATTAATAACAGTGATGTATAATAATAAAGGGAACTGTTGTTTTTATTTATCGATTGTAATAAGATATTTGTAAGGATTAATTGTATTTAATGATAAATAACTCGAACGAAACGTTGCGCCATCGCGGCGTCTTTTTAGCTTCTCTTTCATTTCTACGCGGAGCGACAGTGAGTCTTGTTTTTTAGTTAGGTACTTATACTCTAAGGGACCCCTCCCTTGAGACAGTACTTTTTAGTTAGGTACTTATACTCTATGGGAGGGTATAAGTACCCAACTAAAAAGCAGTGACTAGACATGGGTCGTACTTGCAAAATCGCGTACCAGGGCTTACAAGTATGACTTCTTTAAGAAACCACGTCCTAAAACTAGATCTCGGGATACTTTCAAGTATTTTCTATCTGCATAGGAAATTGAACCTTAACTGTATACAAATAAGGAGCAAAATCACTTTTACAAATAAATACGTACTTATAGAGTATAGACGATTAAAGTTTCTACTACTATTCCAAACAAGAGCCCTGTTGGAAGAAAAAAACTTGCATAGGAAATTGAACTCTGAATTCTTACTTATGGAGCACGATCGCGTTTAGGCATGGGTCGTACTTGCAAAATCGAGTACCAGAGCTACAAAGTACGTCCACCTTAAAAAACCATAGCTCGAGATACTATCAAGTATTTTCTATCTGCATCGAAAATTGATCCATGACTTCATACAAATAAGAAATACAATCGCGTATTCAAAAGCCCTGTTGGTAGTAAAAATACTTGCATAGGAAATTGACCCGTTACCTTCTATGAATAAGGAGCATAATCGCGTTTACAATTAATATTTTCACAAACCATTAAAGTAAAAATACTTTCATACGAAATTGTTCCGTAGACTCTAATTGATAAGGAGCATGATCGCATTTCCGAAAACTGACGCGGTTGGGTACCTATGTAGTTGAGCGAGTAGCCGTATTTAAAATACTTTGAAGTCTTGCAATTATTTCGGGTCGGTACCTAGTGTAGGTACGTACTTTGGTATCTGTTTGTTGATGAAAGCTGTTTATTATACATATTTTATTTTATGATTAGTTTTTTCTAAGTAATGTTGTTGGTGTACAAATGTTTGTAGGTACTGTTTCGGTTCTACTCATAAGTTGTATAAATAAGCAATCAGTGTATAAAAAATGGTCAACAAGAAAATAAACGGAAGGCAATAAAGAGATCTTATTCGACGAAACAAATTGTAACGTAAGTAGGTAGGTACCTACTTTTTTGTACACACCATATTTTGTTTGTATAGATTATCTATAGACGCGTAATTTCGACATACATTACAACAGCTCGATTGGTCTAGTGGTCTCGTGCGTCACTATAGTTTTCTGTATCAGTCACTAATGTCCGGGTTCAAATCCAAACTTTTTGACATATTCTTTTTGTTGATTTTCTTATTTGATATAAATGTTTTTTTAATTATTATTTTACTTTTTGCCGATTTTCTTGGTTGAAAATTTTCAGACTATATTATTATTGCTTATACTCTTTTGTAACACACTGTAGGTTATTATTTTTCTTCCGAATCAAGCTTGGTGGACGTTTTTATTTTATTTTTATTATATTACTCTAGATTCTGAAGAAAAATAATTATAAGAATAAAAATGATTGTTTTTATTAAAATAACAATTACTTATTGAATTATTTTAAAAATAAGAAATAAAAATATGCACATTATAATTAAAAAATAACAAAACAAATGATAAGCACATTATAATAAAAAAATAACAAAAAGAGATATGCCGTCCACTGAGATTCGAACCTGGTGATTACGCAGTGAGAATCCGGACAGTGGAGCGCGGAGGCAATCGTGCATCTTGTTCGAGTTGCGAAATTACGCTTCTAAATATAATGGAAGTCGCTCATCGACAAAATTCGCGCGGTGCACCCCGCCGCGCCGTAGGCGGGGACTATTCGTATCCCACTTACATAAAAGTAAACTCAAATACATAAAAGTCGTCTATTCACCGCCACGTAAAGAAATACCTATGCTAATTTTAATGAAATTCTTCTAATATTTCTCCATTTAGTTCTTTTTGATCGTTTTTGCATTTTTAGTTTAATTATTATTTATTTTTAGTTTTTCGTATTAGCCTTTTTTTATATACAATATTTGGTGAACGATTTCCTTGGGCTAAAACAAAAACACTATATTTTAATATTCAATCAATTTCATTGGAGATTAAGGAATCTTCACGTATAGGATCCACTTATATATAAAAAAAAAACTAAACTCCGTTTCTTTATTATGATTTATTTACATTTGGTTAAGTACCTAAATAAACGTAGTATACAACCTCCCTATTTGAATCGGATAAATATTCAATATTTAATTTCATAGGTTTTAATTTTTTTTCGTGGAAACCTAGTTTCTTTTTTTTTCTAAAATAAAAGTGCCTAAGTTACTCCAATTTTATTTATTTGTACCTATAGATAGATAGATACTTATTAGTCCACTCAACGAATAACCCAAAAAGAGGTGTAGAGTGCGTGAGCTGGGCCCTGAGCCATTTCTTCAGAAAGTTGCTCAGAGTGCTTAGGGAGTAAACATACTAAAAGTCCCCGCGTCTAGGAGGTGAGCCGGAGTGGGGGGTATAAAAATTCCCACTTTTGAGTTTTTCGCTAATATCTATAAAACGGTGCGTCGTCGTAGAGAAAACGTATTTTTCTTGACTTGCTTTGCTTTGGCATTTTTATTTATTTACAAATTATCTTATATTTACAAAATAAACAAAAACAGTATTTAGAAATGGCACCACTAATAAAGCGTCCACGCGGACAATAGAAATGGGCCCTCTGCAGCGAGCTAATCTATAAACGCATACTGATACAATTCGTTCATAAATATTTGCACTAACACAGCCAAACGCGCGTAGTCGATCGATAGCCGGGGCGGAGCAGCGAGCGACACAGCCACCCCGTCTCAGTGCTAACGCACGACTGCCGCCTGCGCCCGCGCAGAGCACCTCTGAACCTATATCTCAAAGTGGGGCATTGTCTTTGCAACTGTTGATTGATTTAAAAACGCTATTTCAAATATGTAGTACCTCTAACCAGCAATTTTTCAGTGTAAAAATATTTCCAAACATCAAAGCCGTTTAGAAGTTATAAGCAAATGTTAGCCAAAATAGCGTTTTGGTAAATATTTTTTTAAGGCAAAAGTATTAGCCTTAGGAAAAAACCCTGTTTCAAAAATGCAGTACATGAATCTATAGCAAACATATATTTTTTACAGACCTTCTAACCAAACCGTTAATGAGTTATAAGCTTCATAAAGTGACCGTGTTACGGTACTAAACGAGAGTAAGGCCCTTAAGAAGGAAGCAGGGATGCAGGTTAGCCTGCGAAATTCAAATTTTCTTACGTTTTTTGCAATTTGCAGGTCAGTATCAGGTTATAAATGTTGAACAAAATATGATTCGCGACCGTAACAATTAATGTATTTAGGTACAGAATTAAAATCATTAATACAACCCTCTCTAAGTTTATATACCTCTATTGAATGACTATTTCATGAAATATCAATCAATAAGGGAAAAAATGAAAATCTTAAATGCTGGTCGTAGATATTTCTAGCAGTATCATTCTTTAGCGCCTGTATCGGTCTCTGTTGGAGAAGCGCTATCAAAGAACAAAAGGAAATTATACAGGATGGGCCATAAGGGTGTTGGCGGTTTGAATATGAAATAAAATAAAAACCACACAACATTTTTTATTAGTATTATAAAAAATAGTTATCCTGGGATTTTTACTTCGTAAAAGTAATGTTGTTTAAATGACATCCCTTAGCTGCTTGGCAGTCTTGAAACCGAAGTCGCAGATTTTGGAAAAATCAGCGAAACGGTATTCTCGGTATATTGTTAATGTCCCGAATAATCTTCCTTTTGAGCTGCTCCAAATCTCTCGGATTATTCTCGTAAACCACCGATTTAAGGTAGCCCCATAGAAAAAATCACATGGAGTGAGATCGGGACTGCGTGGAGGCCATTCAATATCCTCCCTTTTCGAAATGAGTTTTCCCGGGAAGATTTCTTTGAGCAGGTCTATGTATAGACACCATAGTAGTATGGCATATGGCACCATCTTGTTGAAACTATATCCTCGAGGAAAAAATCCTCAAGGAAATTTTTGCCGCTTCACCCCGCGCCGCGCATTTCCGAGAAATTAAGCACGCAAATCGCCAACACCCTTATGACCCACCCTGTATTATTCTGCCTTTGTAAACTCTCGTTGTAACGTTGCAATAAGATTTATTCAGTAGTGCGAATGTCTTTACAAAGACCGAACTTGTGAGTACAAACACTACTGAAGCAGCTTACTCACCATCGATTAGACACCATAGATTATTTGCGACGAAAATCTATTCAGCTTCATTGAAGAATTTGCCAATAGGCGAATAATAATAATTTATTTAATAAAAACGTTTACAAAAAGCAAGCATTTAGCCAACAGTGGTAAATTTCCCATATGGACAAATAGTGCCTAAAAGTAAACTAAAACTAAAATATTTTTATTACTTACAGACGAATGTAATGATGGTTCGGAATAACAATGTTATTCGTAGGTAGAACAAAAACGTAAACCTGTGTTTCAGGCCATCACTTTACTTATTATAATGCCTCAATTTGATTGAATTAAACTGAAGCATTAAAATTTTAAATAAAACATAAAAATAATCTATTAACAACTATGAGAAAAAGCATATTGGTACATTAAAATCTAAAACTAAGCCTATGTAAATATACAAAAGCAAACTCAGGAGGGATTGAATTACTTTGTGTCTTCATATACTCAATAGATATATAAATGTAAACGAGACAAACAGAGTATGTAAGGAGGATCATAGCCTCATTCTGTAGTTTCTGTCGAACCCCCATGGAAAAATGCGTGAGTTTATCTATGGGTGTGTATATAATGACCAATATACCCAGTACCTGTCTTACAATATAAGCATATACACATTTATCTATAACTAGCTTCTTCCCGCGATTTCGTCCGCGTGAAATTTCACCCTCCCCCATTCACCCTCTTAGGGGTAGAAATTCGAAAGATCCTTTCTTAGTGGATAGCTACTCCTCACAAAGAACACACCACCCTCCAAATTTCATGTCTCTAGGACCAGCAGTTTAGGCTGTGCGTTGATATGTATATCAGTCAGTCAGGATTTTGAATTTTATACAACGTAAAAAAAATCTGGTGATTCCTAAATTTTGACGAGTTATCACACTAATATTATAAAAGCGAAAGTTTGTGTGTGTGTGTGTGTGTGTGTATGTGTGTGTGTGTATGTGTGTGTGTATGTGTGTGTGTTTATATGTTTGTTACTTCTTCACGCTCAAACGGCTGGACCAATTTTGATAAAATTTGGTATGGAGGTAGCTGACACCCTGGATTAACATATAGGCTACTTTTTATCCCGATATTCCCACGGTATCGAAACTTATGCGGGTGAAACCGCGGGGCGCAGCTAGTAAGAACATAAATGTAGGGAACAGCTGATTTTTGAAGTGAAAACTTCTTTAGCGGCGCTGTGTACTTTTTTTGGAATGGGTAAAAACTTCTAAATTCGCGTCAGGTCACGTGACCCTGATCGAAAATTCGTAAGACGTGACGCGCGTTGTTGAGGACAGCGCCATCTATGCACATCGGGAAGAACTACGAGGGCCTCGCGTACTAACTACGTAGGCCTCGCGTACTAACTACGTAGTTCATCCAACAACGACGAGATGGCGCTGAACCACGGATATATAACTGACGACGAGCTCAAATACATTTTATGTACAAGGCCAATAGTATGTAAAAATGTAACTAATATCAATCGTACCATCTACGTCCTCTTCTAATACGCCTCTGCAAACATTATGGTAATCGAACAAAGGTAACATTGTGTAAAATTTCATACAGGCTCCTTATTAGTTTATCTAGTTACCACTTTAGAAATGATTAACGAAGCACTGCCGCGACCAACACCACGAACTGAAGTCTATCCTGTGTGCTTATTTGTAAATCTGAATAAATTCCTTTCACGAGAAGAATAAACCAGTCACTTTGGTCATCATACCTGATTTGCAAAAAACCCTATAAAATAAGGAACACACCTTAACACGCGTGTTTTGTTTATAAGACGATTCACAAAATACACTCGTAATTGTTCAAGTTTTCACTTCTGTCGGCACTACCGGAGTGCCAGTGTTTTTTTTTTGCTGTATCTTGTTTGGTCCCATAGTAAAAGTTTAAAAAAAACTTTTACTCACACTGTTTACAGTTATGGGATATAAAAAAACACTTATTTATCTGTAATATTTACCTATTTTCTTTCCTATACACTGCACAAGGACAAAATAAAAGGGTTAACGAAGCTAACCGCTACAGCTTAGTTCCCAGTTCCACGTGTAGAGGAGCGATAAGAAGCTTACAGCGGCGTAGCACTCAATGTTTATCTATTATTCAGGGAGCGGCGTGGGAGCACATAAATATATACTTCTCTTCGTGCTAACCACCTTTTTAAATGGTTCAGCGTTGGTTCTAAGCTCATTTCCTTAGGATCAATTTTGTCAATGGTTTATGTTAATATTTTTTGTTTTTGTTTATTTTCATGTTTTTTGTTTTTAATAATAATGTGCAAGAATATTTTGGCACTTGAATGAGTGTTTTTTTAAACACGTTTCTTGTATGGGGATTTTTAACTTTAGGTATTTTATTATATGTTGTTATAGCGGCAATAGAAATACACACTCTGTGAAAATTTCAACTGTCTACCTTTACGGTTCTACGTGTTTGGCGCCATCACAAGCGTCCATCATTGCCTGTAACGTGCAGCTGCCAGGACACGTATGACATGAAATTAAGTGTCCCATCGTTTGTGGAACAGCACCACATTTACACTGCAAGGCGGAGTCGTCTACGTATGTGGTTAAAAAAATGTTCTAACTCTTAACTTTTTATACTGCGTACAAACTAGTTAACTGCTATTCTGTCTGCCATTAAGATCCTTAAAGACGCCACGAAACATCACAACAGGTACTTGATGATTTCTTTACTGAAACTTGTGTCAAAAAGTTGCAGTGTTTATTAATGTTAACTTTATATTCGTTAATCAAACAATCTAAAAATAATCTTCAAAGCTGTTTCACGAATAATTGAAAGACTAGACTTTTATTATTTCTTGTGTTCTTTCTTTTAACGAGGCACTTTTTCTGTAAGCAAATAGCATTGGGGCGTGAGTATTCTGAATACACAATACCATTTACTATCGTCGACGATAAATCTGTATTCCTCTCTTGTTTGTTATCAGCTCATTTAGCACGCCCACGCTTCGTTACTTAACGTACACTTGAAGTTAATGGAGAGAGACATATTTAAGTTTATTAATATATATTTTACTTCTCATAACATTAAACTCTTTATCTAAGAAATGTTCAGTACCTATAATTTCGTACGCCTCATGTGCTTGGATCCAGCGTTAAAGTCCTCCAGACCATATTTCGACCACGGCGGCCAACCTCATCGGAGACTACTAGCCTTCGGCGCGGGAGATATTATTCATATTATATATATTATGGATGATTTTATTTAATTCTCGCGTTACATAAGCATTATCAGCCTACAATGTTCCGACTGCTAGGACATAAAGCCACCTCTGTTCGTCTCTTCGAGAAGGAGTAGGCCACCTCGCGGGGCCAGTGCGGGTTGGTAGATGTCACATGTCTTTGAATTTTGGTTCTAGGACAGGCATGTCCTAGAACCAAAGTTTGTATGTACTTTTATATATCTCAGTGTCTGGATGTTTCTTTACTTTTTATATAGATTATCGCGGTTTCTAATGCACTTAAGAATGCCTGGGGTCTATGAGGTACCTACTATGAGATCACGAAATCAGATACGGTTGGTCAGATACGAAAAGCGACTTTGTTTTTTAACTATTTTTAGATAATTATATAGATTCAAACATAGTGCTAAACGGAGAAGGAAAACGTTGTGTGGAAACCTGCCGGTTTCCTCACAATGTTTTCCTTCTCTGTTTTGACAGCAGCGTTACATAGGAAAGTATAATTAGGAGAGGTCATACATAAACAAATATACAATAATAATACACGCGTCGACTAAAGAACCTCCTCCATTTTTTCGTCGGTTAAAAACGGTGACTGGATTGCTAGGAACTAAGGAAATAGGAAATCAACCCTCCAATAGACATTAAGAATAAAGGCTCCCACAAACAGGCGCGACACGCGATATAATCGCGCGCGACACAAAGGCACCGGTCGTTGCGCGACTTGCGGTGCTTTTGTGTCGCGCGCGTGTCGTGTCGCGCCTGTTTGAAGGAGCCTTAAGGCTAAAGATGATAACGACATACTAAATCAAAGGCTTATCTTTTGGGAATGCCATAAAAGTTAACTGAGGACGACATTTTACGGATACTCTGGAATCTATATAGACAATCTGTTTCTCGTTTTTAATGTACAGACGCCAGCACATGCAGCTACACGAAACTGTCAAATTTTCCCAATCAAATTTGAAGCTTATTCTTTAGCGATAAAGTTGAAAATCTATTAAAGAAAATTGGCAGATTGTAGTAGCTTGATGTGCTGCCGTCTGTACGTAACTTCGAAAAAAATAAAACTGTATAGACAGCAACTTTCATCAAACCCTGGGCTTACATTAACATTATCAGCTTATAATGTTCCCACTGCTGGGACACAGGCCTCCTCTCTGTGAGAGGGAGTGGGCCGTAACAACCACGCGGGCCCAGTGCGGGTTGGCAGATGTCACATGTCTTCGAATGTTTGGTTCTAGGACATGCCGGCTTCCTCACGATGTTTTCTTTCACCGTTTGGCACTATGTTTGAATCTATATAATTATCTATAAATAGTTAAAAAACAAAGTCGCTATTCGTATCTGACCAACCGTATCTGATTTCGTGACCTCATAGTACCTCATAGACCCCAGGCATTCTGTAGTGCATTAGAAACCGCGATAATCTACATACTTAAGTTTTTAGTCTCAAATCTACGTAAATACATTGTATTATCATATTTTGTTTTAAGTAAAACTTTCTGTTCTTCCTTGGGGTGGGTACCTGGTGATTTATAATACGCTTATATTAAGCTTAGAAACAATACAGAAATCTCGATGATTTGACACGTTGCCACATTAGTTAGTAGATACTTGTAAATGTGCGGTGTATATGAACTGAATACATCGCCACATCGAAGCAGTGGGTGTCTTCAGGCTAAACGATGATGATGGATATGAAATTGTATATTGTTCTTCTTGCTCGTATATCACTAATATTGGTTTTAGTATAACTGTTCCTCAAATGAAGCCTCCCCGGTCGATAGAGTTTCCCCCTACAACTTTTAACCGTAGGGAAAATACTTCATTGAAACAAAAAACTGTCGTTAGCCGTTTAAAAGTTAGGAGCTTTTTTTTTCTTGCAACCCGCAGTTTGAAAGTGTGTCAAAAATACGAAGCTTTTTATTTAACGATCAGCAATTTTTATCTTAGCTTAGGAACCTACGAAATGTGTACAGTAAATATAGATAGGTAGATTATAAAGGAAATTGCGGTCTTATCTCTAGTCGAGTGTACTTCCTTATTGATTTTCTGGGGCTACCAAGTATAATTTTGGAATCTACTGAAAAACACTGGGCGAAGTCAAAATTAACAATTTTGACATCATTCTTACTTTGACTGCTCGTGACTTTAATTATGATACGTCAAAGTCAAAGCATTTATTTCAAATAGGCACATAAAAGCCACTTTTGAACGTCAGAAATGACAACAAATAGAATTGATTCTAGTCGCCAATTCCAAAAGGTAGTTTTCGTATGGAGAAGAATGTGCAAGAAACTCCACCGTTACTCTTTTAAAATGTTTTACAATATTTTGCATACATTAATTATATTATAATAATATGTGAAGACGATGCACCTAAAATAAAATTACTATACCACAATAGGTAAAAATGAAACCATGACAAATAAATTAATTATCTGATAAATACATGGTGCTCACATATTTACAAACATGGTAAAAGTAAACGACTTTCATTTAAATAAAAGAAAAAATACAAGTAATAAGTCAGGGTGTGAGTTAAGTAGTTACAGAATGTAAATCAATTTAAATTAAAAAAGAATAAATTTACAATTAAATTACCATCCACCAGATACCATCACATCATCATCAACCTACAGTAAATTTATAACATTGGTGCCGATTCTGTTGTTCATAAACTAAACTAAATTTAAGTTCAGTGCATCTTTTTCTTTCTATTTCATTATGAAAAGGACAGAAGATAAATTTTAGTTTAGTCCTGTCAAATTAATCAGCGCCTGACATAAATTGACGTAATTTTAGCAGGCAAGTTTTTAATCACGTCTTAACTTGTATGGGGTAGTGTCAGACGCTGATTAATTTGACAGGACTAAACTAAAATTTATCTTCTGTCCTTTTGAACCTCATCCTGAAATTAAATTTAGTTTGTGAACAAGAGAATCGGTACCATTGTCGGGAGATAATTGTGCCGATTCCCTCCCATCACATAGAGCTCATCTGTGTTCCCGTCGACGACACTCTGACTTTTACCAGATTTACAAGGCTACAATTATCATAGAAGGCCAGGAAAACATAAAATCTTTTTCCTCGTACCAAAGTTCACTTTGCCAGTCCCCCCTAACAAACCTAATCTTTGTACAAATGCGTCGAACTGCACGACACTATAAAATAATATCACTACCATCTCTGCAATTTTCCGGCGTGTTCCCTCAATTTAGTTTCAGAGGGAGTATTCACGAGCTGTTGCTGCAAATGGGGGGTAACGAAGCTTGCTATGACTATAGCATTATGCTCTGCTAACGATCATTTGTCACGATAAGCCCACGAAGGTAAAGCGTGGTAACTAGTAGTGACTTGGGACATTTTGTAGTCAATCGCTTTGGTTAAGTTTTAAAGATCGAAGAACTGGTTGAAATTGGAAATGTATATTGAGGGGTACTAGCTAGCTAAAAGAAATACTGCTGGTAAAGAAATAACATCATAAATTTGACTAACTTTGCATATGAAAATTAAAAGTGGGAAAATTTATAACAGAATTTTGTAACCTTTCCGTTATTATAAAAGAGCGAACGATTTCATAAAAAAATACAAAGATGCGATAGACTTATTCCGTTACTCACTTCTTAAACCTCCACAAAAGGAATAACAAAAAAAGTTTTGTCAATAATAACTTTGATAAAATTTTAATTAAATCCCTAGAAAGTTACCGTGGCAATGCCGTATCTCTCTCTCTAATGAACGAAAATTTACGACCAGAAACTCAGGTAATATGAGTTTCTCAGTTCTATGCAAATCCCTTTCTGTGAGTTACGAGTACAAGCGACGGGGTATTAAACATTCGGTGTAGTTTCAAAATAGTAGCTAAATCCGTTTTTGCTGCGTAACGATTTTTTTGTTCACCTCAAGGCTGCATTAAAATCATGAGATTAAGGAGACGGTTTTTGCTGAACATGAAGCAATTTATAATCATTACTAAGATAATGACTTGTAACAATTGTTACAAAAACTAGTGAAACTTGCATGACTAATATTTACAAGCCGTACATTTTGACCACGATGTAAGGACTGTTTGGGGCTTGGCTGTACATTAAACCTGCGGGGTAATTGCGTAACACACTAACAGTAACAATAGGTTTCATTTTGACAGTTCAACATCATACATTGCGTTATTTACGTTGTTGAGCAGACAAATTTTTCGAACATATAAAGCAATGGATTACCTATATCCTTCAAAGTGATTCAGATTTTGATTGATAGTGTGTCATGCAATTTGGGTGCTGATAATTTTTTAACAGTGAAAGCGTTGTATGTAAATCTTGGCGACATACTTTACATGAAATATTTTTGGTGCGTAACATATTTATCGTACAAAACCCTCTCCATGCGGGTTCAACCCGCACTCGTCCGGTTTTCTTTTTATAAAGTTATTCACATTACCTACTCAAGTGAATCAATACGCATCGAGGACAGATTTCAAACCAATCTCGATACAGCAGTGCGATTCTGTAACCATCTCACCGTGAAAACTTAGTTGAAGTGAGCGTGGAGTGAGCTGTCAATAGTGTCAATTCCTAGCAAAAACAAACTCACTTCACCAAGTTATCACGGTGAGATTTTTACAGAATCGATCGGCTGATCTCGTTATAAATCGAGATTAAAGAGATATTCGAGCATCATTGTTCTCAAACCAAGGCCTGAAATTCTACCGCTCACAACTTAGTACATTGCTTTCATGAATGAGACTAAATTCGCGGAAACGCGGGGATAATAATAAACACATAATCCTTCCTTAGAACACGACACTAGATCAAGTTCTGAATATTTTGGTATAGAACTAACCGCACGCACACAGCACAGCAATCAAGCTACTACAGATAATGTCACATTAACACAAACACAGAATAATATTGAGTTCGACCCTTCCATAGTAGAATCATTAAGTAACGAATTAGAAGCAAATATGTCAAAGTACAACGGAATGGATCCTGCGTGTAGACCTTTATTACCAAAAATTAGACCATCTCGCCAATTTTCGGATATCGTTAGCATGTTTAATCAAAAAATTATTCCTCCCAAACTATCAAACCTAGAAAACTTAAGTGACACGCATTCTTTAATCTATTCTGTAGCTATTACAGTTGCAATTCACTTTAAACTAAAAATAAATATAGATAGAACTAGTAATAATAACAGAGTAATAAACGACCCACCATGGCAAAAAAGATTACAAACGGACATAGATCAGCTAAGAAAAGACATTAACAGACTAACACAATATAAAAACGGCAACACATCAAGAAAACTTGAAAAAAAAGTCAAACTGATCATTAAAAACACTAAACAACATAGTTCACATGAAAACTTTAATAGGAGAATAGAAGATCACTTAGATTTTTTTTTTTTTTTTTTTTTCTTTATTTATTATTAGGGACATTTATACAATTGTATATGCCAGTCCCATCGGACCTTATAACGTAATAGTACTACATAATAATAAAAAAACTTATCGGACCTTATAACGGAAAACGTAATAATACAAACTTAAGAGGACGCCTTGGAGATATTGGCGCCAAGGATCTCAATTTTTCTCAGTAAATACAAAACGGATCAAAATATAAGTTGGTGACCTGAAAGTTCATGATAAAAACCTTATTTTGTCAGTTTTCAATACATGATTAGGTAACTTTTGTAACAGAGAAAAATATATCAAACATACCTCTTTTTAAAAAGGGATTCACATATTATGGGCAAACGGGACCGATTTAAGCCTCTTAATTTTCTATGTAGATGAGTCTATACATACTCTTTAAAATACCAAAAGGAATTTCTCAAATTATCGTTTCTATCTAAATAAAACAACAAAAACCATTTTGTCGCTTATGTCCTTTAGTTATAAGCTAGCGCGCGTATACAATCCTCGCCCCACTCAGACTCTCAGTCCCCTCTTGACCATTGTCAGCGACGGGTCTGTGCTAGTCGGCTTCCGGACGACATTAAGCATTGCGCGAATTTATTTGGCGGTTTTATAAAATAAAAATGGTAAAAAAACAAAGAAAGATGTTCCAAAAGGAAAAGAAGAGCTTGTTTATTAGAAAAATGTGCAAGACGTCTATGTTTCCCCGCCGCCACGGCACACAGTGGGCTGAAATTCGTGTTTCATAGACATTCAAATCCTTTTTTGAAAGCGACGCTTTTTTATACTTGGATACGATCGGGAATACCTTCTATGTACCTTTTATGATAAACTTTTGGGTTTGTAATTGCAAACAGCGCTCTTAGAATTTATTTCGAAAAATATTGTATGGAGTCGACACAATAAATGATGATATCTCCGTTATCGCACAATTGCGCCTTTCAAAATAACGAACAAATCCAAGTTTGTAACGATACTTGCCATGGTGTTTGTATGTACTTTCAATGATTGAAGAATACTAAATGATTTTCTTTTAGTATGGATGGTATGATCTTTTAATTTATGTCTTATCAGACTGACTCCCCCCGCCCCTCCCCCTCCCCCCAGCCCAGATAGCCATCTATGACCATAGCTATATATCATCTACGTTATATATTAAGACTTCCTTCAAATCCCCCCCCCCCCACCCTACCCCTCTGAGACCACTTCCAAATTTCCCGTATCCTCCACATCATACGTCATACGCCACTTATTCGTAAGGCAGAAATATTAGAGTACCGAAAATTTCCCCTTCCCCCACTTAAAATCCAGATATCTCGGGAACGGCTGGGAATATCAAAATTCTGACCAAATTTTCCCCCCCCCTATAACCACCCTCTCATCTAGAACATATATTGGTATAAGACCCTTAGACCCCCCTTTTTGACCCCCCCATTATAGACCCCAAAAAATTTCCTAGCACCTAACTTTTAAATTATACGTTATATACCATAGAGCTATTATATTATATTATATTATACATTATATCCTACACCTCCCCCCCCCCTCCCCCCGCCTCCAACGAAACCCTGTGACACACTGTGACTCCTGGAACCTCTAGAACATTCTCCGTTCCCACTGGCGGACTCCTGTCGCCTTCCAAAATCCTTTAAATATCCATCTGTATTAATCCCCCCCCCCAACCCTTCACGTTACCTCACCCCCCCCGAGCCATAACTTCGGAACCAGAAGTCATAGACCCACCGAGCTTGGGCTCTCCGAAACCAGGAGAAAAAGATCTCTCTTCTGGCTCCGGAGAAATCACAGAAAAACTATTCCTGATCTATTTATTATATTTATTTATATAATAATATATACCTATTCGCCTGGTGCTGGGGTATATCCTGAGTGTACGGTGCGTGTAGTCACCATAGTTTTTAAGACTTGCGGTTTCGTCTTGAAACTTGCATCCTATTTAATTACCTTCTTCTTTACCTTCTTCTTTACAATTTATACATTTTACAATTATTATACACATTAGACAACTTTCCCCGTTCATTGTGCCCTATACACACAAACCACACAAGGTAGTAGGTACATTAACATACACAGCCCAAAATAAAAATGGTATTCGGAATACACACCCCAGTCCAGAAGAGAAAGCCGGTAGCTTGCACCAGCGGACTACAAGAGTCCACGTCGCCTGCCCACCCGGGAAATGAGGGTCCTTCCGGAGCGCACGATGCGCCAAAGGGGTTATCCCTGACGTTCGGCAGAAAAGACGCTGTTCAGAGAACCCAAGCGGAAACAGCCGAAATGCCACTGCCGACGTCGGCGGGGACCTCTGGCGCTGTCGCCCGAAACACCACTCCCAGCCCCGCGGGCCCGTCTGGACAGGCGCCGGACGCCGCCAGGACCTTCATCCGGAGACCGGAACGAAAGAGGAGATCCGTCGACAATATGGAGGCTTATAAGCAGCAGACGGACACCTATGCTGCTTCAACAAACGACCAACTTCTCCAGGAGGTCATGAAGACCTTCGAGGATATCCCATCCCGAATCAAAGATTACCCTCAGATGAGGAGAGACATCAAGGCCTTCCTGGAGAAACAGTCGGATAAAAGCCTGCGGATCCTCTTCGAACTGAGCAAACGGATGAAGGCCCTGGAAACTGCGCCCAAAACAGCTCCGCCAAAAAGAACCATCACCGCGCCCTTATCACCCGAACTGCCGAATAAAATCTTAGAAAGGCTCGAAAAGGTGGAGGAAACTATGAGCACACGATTTAACGTCCTCGAAGATAAGGTCTCAAAAGGTTTTCAAGAAGTGACCGACCGCATCGACGATAGCGGAGCCGACCTCGTCGACAAGGTCGTCAATAAGATCCTCGAGGTCAGCGACAAGGTAGATACAGCGTTAGCGGACATAGACCACACGACGAAAGGAGTGTTGGTCATTACTAACGCTGCCGCTGTCCTCGAGGGGAAAATCGATCACGTTGCCGGCGAGGTGGCCGCCAGAACCGACGGACTAAAAGAGGCAATAAGGGAAGCGGCCTGCGAGCAAAACACCGACCCACGGACATACGCCGATGTTACGGCAGCCAAACCCGGGCATCGGCCGGCACTTCACTCGATGGCGGTCACCTTGAGGGCGGCCTGGAGACTGCTGACGAGGTGCTCGCTAGGGTGAAGGAGGCGGTCGATGCCAGGGGAACTGGCCTAAAAATAAATAAAGTCCGAAAGGCAAAAAACCAGACAGTGATACTGGGATGTGAATGTGACACAGAGGCCGAACTTAAAAGGGTGAAAGAAAGGATAGAGAGCCGAATTAAAGGGCTAATAGCAGCGCCCATGAAAAATAAAAACCCGCTCGTCGTCCTAAAAGACGTCTTTTTGGACAGTGAGGACGACGAAGTGGTGAAAGCTCTCTACTCCCAAAATAGAGATATATTCAGGGACCTGGAAGAAGAAGAAAAAGAAATAGTGATAAAATACAAGAAGAGGACTAGGAACCCAAAAACAGCGCACGTCATTATACAGGTCAGACCCAAAGTATGGCAGAGGATGACGGAGGCTGGGGCCCTTTACCTTGACCTTCAAAGGGTCAGGGTGGAGGACCAGTCTCCGCTCATCCAATGCACGAAATGCTTAGCATTCGGACATGGCCGCAAATTTTGCACTGAGAGTGTGGACAGGTGCAGCCACTGCGGAGGACCTCATCTCCGTGAGAAATGTGTTGAATTTGTCGCGGGTGATGAGCCGCAGTGCTGCAACTGCTCGCACTCAAAGTTGCAAAGGACTGACCACAATGCGTTCAGCAAGGAGTGCCCGGTCCGCAAAAAATGGGACTACCTGGCTCGGACGACAACTGCATATGCCTAAATTGCTCCTTGCGGCACACGTTACACACATAACACACACAGACACACACGCAACACATACAGGAACACACCAAGACAGCAACACAAATTGGGAGTACATAACAAAGATAAGTAGATACATGGAAACCAAAAAACACCAACAAACACAGATATATAAAACATATAATGAATATATACGTATATATCAAACACACACGACCCAAACCCCCCCCCCCTGTAAAGTTGAAGGTAGAAAAATCCCAGAATAAGAAACGACAATAAATATGTATAACATATGTATATATATATATTATTGACGCAAAAATTCAAGTATATAAAAAATAGCAACTGGAAAAGGAAGTCACACAAGCCCTTAGGACAGATAGAATTGTGCAATTTTAAAAATTTAGTCCGAAAACCAGAAATAAGTATACATATTGTGCTAAATGTAAGATAACATAACATAGAAATATTGTATTAGGAAATAGATATAAGCAAAATAGTATGTTAAAACGCATTGTATAATTACCAGTACCTATATTATTAGTTTTTCTTTTGTTAGTAAAATATATAAAAATTAGTAATAGTATGTTAAAATGTATTGTTTAAGTATATCAATTACCAGTACCTATATTATAAGTTTAAAAAATATATAAAAATTAGTATCTAGAAATTATATGTAGTTATTAAGAAATAGATTTAAGAAAATAATTATGTAAACACATGCCAATGTTAATAAAGAAGTTGTATACTTACTTAAAGACCCAATATAAAGAGAAATAAAAATTAGAGTAGTCAGAATAGCGGGAGTCCATCCATCCATCCATCCATCCATCCATCCATCCATCCATCCATCCATCCATCCATCCATCCACCCACCCACCCAAAACCCACCCACCCATCCATCCATCCATCCAAGAAACCCACCCACCCATCCATCCATCCATCCATCCATCCATCCATCCATCCATCCATCCATCCAGATGGATTGAAAACTAACAAAATATGGTTTTTATCATTTCCAACAGTATTTATATTTTTTCTTACTATTTTATAATAATGTAAGAAGTGAATTAAAATTAAAAAAAAACATGCATTTTCCCTATTTGTGCGATAACGGAGATATCTCTCTCTCTCTCTTGCAAAAAAGGATTTGAATGTCTATGAAACACGAAATTCAGCCCACTTTGCGGCATCGCGTCTCGCAATACTTACGTTACTTATCGAGGTGTGAGCGGGTTGCGGGGCGCGCGTGCCCGGTTTTGGAATTATTGTTTAACAATGCGTCGCCTTAACTAAACTATAAGCAGCTCCGGAGTTAGGTGTCGACAAGATATGATGGAACATACAAACATCGTTCATATTTATCTTGAGCTCTCTAACTAAATCCTCTCTTGCAGACTGAAATCTGACACACTCCGTCAGTAAATGGAAAACATCTTCCAATGTGCCACACACCTCACAATTTGGTGAATCAATTTTTTTCATTAAAAATCCAAACATATTGAGCGGCATGTGTCCAGATCTCAGTCTGTGGGCTGTAACTATATTTTTCCTGCTTAGCCTAGAGTTACAAAACCATGGTATATGAGGAGGCTCCGACACTATGGACCTGTACCAAATCCCTTTATCTTTCGATCTTTGATTAAAATACTCTTTCCAAACTTCATGACATTTATGTTTATACCTTGGCAATATTTCTATATAATTAGTTCCAATGTTTTTTTCTCTTCCACCAACAATACCCAACTTTGCTAAACGGTCAGCCTCCTCATTACCCTTTATACCTATATGTGAGGGAACCCATTGTAACGTCAGATCTATATCTCTTTCAGATAGAAAGTGTATTTTAGAAAGAATTTCATAAGCTATCGGTGCACCTCTGTAACCAGAGGCGCATCGAGCTATATGTTGTAGTGCACTTTTGCTATCTACACAAATTAATGTTTTTCTATTTTCAATGGATATAATATACGTAAGTGCTTCTGAAATTGCAAAGAGCTCCAAAGACATAACTGACACGTCATTATTATTTATTTTAAAGCAGGTATTTGCCGAATTCAAAGGATCATAGTAAGCAGCGCCATTACCATTAGCGCTCTTAGACCCATCAGTATATATTTTATAATAATCTTTATATTTGCCCGATCTTTCTCTCAAAGTTTCTGCTTTCATTGAGTTGACATCATACGTCTTTTTAGGTTTTTTAATTGAGTCCAAATTAATCTTTATTATATTTTGGATGTTAATCCTAGTTACCCATACATCCAATGAGAACATTTCTAAGATCGGAGATGAACTTATACTTTCCTCCCTAACCTCCTCAAAAGCAGTAACAAGTAGTGGAAGCTTTTTATTTGCCCAATATCTGGTGTGCCTAATAGCGCTAAGCTCTGACAGCTGTTTTATTACTAAATTATCGGACGTAGAATACGACTTTAAACAATATTTGAATGCTAACCATCTTCTCCTAACATGCAGTGGAGGCACACAGAGCTCGCACTCCATAACGTGTATCGGAGTGCTTCTTATAAAACTCCCTACTACTCTTAAAGCCTGATTTTGTATTTTTTCTAGTTTGTAAATATTTGTTTTAGCACTATTGTCATATAAGAAGCACCCGTAGTCTAGCCTACTTCTAATTAAAGCTATATAGAGTCTACGAAGATGAATCTGATGGACACCCCAAGAGGGACTCGTAAGAATTTTAAGTAAATTAAGATGCCTCTGAATTTTTTCGACTATTTCGTTGATTTGTTTACCCCAGCGTAATGTCTTATCTAGCCAAACGCCCAAATATTTATAAAGACACACATTGTTGAGTTCATTATTATTTATTAGAAGTTGTATTTGCTGTTGTCTAAATCCCCTACTAAAAACACAATATTTCGATTTACTTATAGATAGTTCAAGTCCTAATTCGTCCAATAAAATTGTAAAAGTATTTAAAGCATTTTGAATTTTATTCTGACCCTCTGCGATATCCTTACAAGTAATATACAATACGAAGTCATCTGCGTACTGGCATGAATACACATCGACAATATCCCGACAGAACTTGTAAGTGGCTATATTGAAAAGTAACGGAGAGATGGGATCACCTTGGGCTAAGCCATTTCGTGTATATCTGACCATATCAATTGCAGACTCATCAGCAACTTTAAGGTGACGTTCACTAAGAAAGTTCCATAGATATTGGCAAATATTTTTACCAACACCCAAGGTATCAAGAACCTGCAATAATTTGTCTATTAATATATTATTATATGCACTTTTGATATCAAGAAAACAAGCAAGAGTTGAAAGATTCTTTGAAAAGCCTATCTGAATTTGAGTCACTAAAAGTGTAAGGCAATCATAGCTGGATTGTCCTCTCCTGAAACCGACTGTATTTGGCGACAAAATTCGATTCTTCTCCACATACCATTCGAGTCTTTTAGTAATCATAGCATGAAAAATTTTGCATGTACACGACATCAATGAAATAGGTCTTGGCTTGCCGTTAGCACCCGGCTTTGGTATGGGGATAACTCTAATATCACGCCACTGCGATGGAAAATTACCGGAATTTAATATGATATTATAGATTTTGAGTAAGAACAATTTACCAATAGGTGGTAGGTGTAAAATCATGGAATACGTAATCTTGTCATCGCCTGGAGCAGTATCTTTTTTCTTTAAACAGTTATTCAGCTCCTGCAATGTAAACTCAGATTCGAGCAACACATGTCTAGATGTAAAGATAGGTTTTAGCGAACCGACATAATCTGGTGTAAGATCACATAACATTTCTCTCTTTAGCTCCTGAGGACACTGAGTATTAGATTTCCTATAACCCTTCACCCATCGCAGTCGACACCACATGTCTGAAGCTGAAACTTTGTAATCAATGTCTTCACACAATTTCTTATGATGATTAGATCTCGCTTTTTGAATAGACTGTTTAGCCTTCAAAGTTTTTCCTTCAAGTGATGCAAGGTTCCTTGGTGTTGGATTCCCTCTAAATTTTTTAAGTGCCAGTCGACGCTCTGCAACCAACTTAGATATATCTGGATCCCAATATCCCTTCGGCTTAAACTTATTATTTGGTATATTACAAAATTTAATAAGTTGAATATTCTCATCGGCTGCTCTATTTATTTGACAGGTGAAATAATCGTACAAAACCTGAACATCACCGTCCGCATCGGAAAGAGGAAAGCTATCGAGAAGACCATTTCTATATCCAGTCCAGTTGGCTAATTTGTAGTTGCGTTTTTTATGGAAGTAAACATCCTCGTAGTAATTTACTTTAAATTTAATGAATAAATGATCACTACCTAAGTTTTCGTTCATAACATTCCAGTCAAAATTAATAGCGATGTCCACAGATGCAAATGTAACATCGGGTGAAGAAGATTGCAAGATATTATTCACTAATTTAATCCTAGTGGGCTGTCCTGTATTCAGAGATGTAAAACCAAATTCTAATGCTGACTCAAAAATTTGTTTACCTCTATTATCATTTTTATACGACCAATTAGTGTGATGAGCGTTAAGATCTCCCGCAACTAAACAATTATTTGGAAACAAAGAAAAAATTCTATCCCAATCTGATTGTGTAGTATGAACGGAACTAGGACAATAAATTAAAATGATATGCTTAATATAGCCACAATTATCAAGTTTAATACATAATATCTCGATGCCCGGATTATTTGAATTTATCTGTAATTCTTGTACTTTTAATGAATTATGAGCTACGATAGCAACCCCACCATACGAATCCTCTCTATCTTTTCTATAAATATTGTATGGATTAGTATTTACATAGACCTCTTCTCTCAGCCAAGTTTCGCTAATTAATGCTAAATGTATTTTTTCTTGCAACAGTAAACATTTAAATTCCTCTAATTTGGGTGTTAAGCTCTGTGCGTTCCACTGCATTATATTCAAATTGATATTTTTACGTGAACAAGCCATCTTTAAACACAGAAATAATTGTATTATAAACATCTCCTTCCTTAAGTAATCTCCAAACTAACTGAAAACATTGTTCAAATATAAAATTACATACTAATTTAACTTTGACATCGAAGCTACAATCGGACAAACACACTTCTTTTAGTTTATGAAATAATATTTTAAAGTCTACATTACGTTTTGTGGGTTCTTTCTTGCTTTCCATACTTTCTTGTTGTAGATGGGATTCCTCTTTATTATCAATTGTGAAATTACGACTCTGATCTGACTTTTTTTTCTTTTTCTTTTGTTTTCTTACAGATTTACCTAGAATGAGTGAATTTACCGATTCCTCCACACTTACTTCTGTGTCTTCGCTATTATTATTTAGTTCACTTCTTTCCGGAATTTGTTTCTCTGGGCGAGCTTTTGTGACTAAAATGTCCCTATACGAAGTCTTATCATTATTTAAATAATTTGATTCATTATGCGTTATTTTCTCTGTAGTCTGATGTTCAACTGGTGCTTTTCTTCCTTCTAAATATGTGGACAGGGCTTTTCGGTATGTAGTATTCTTATCACACATTATTTCTCGTATTTTCTTTTCTTTAATAAACATAGGACATGACTTTTCTAATGCCATATGTGGCATTTTGCAATTTATGCATTTGTAGTTTGTAGTTTCACAATTGCTATGATTTTCCCCACATTTTGGGCAGCGTATTACTTTTGTTGGACATGACTTTATTAAATGCCCAAAACGCCAGCAACCCGAACATTGCGTAACTGGAAACATATATGGTTCCACTTTAAACCGACACCCATACATAGACACATATGGGGGTAAAGTGGAACTTTTAAAGCATAGTCGTACTGTCTCGCTGTCCACCCATTCTCTAGACACTTCGAGGCGTTTTAATCTTCTGATACTGACAACTTCATATTCACTTTCTAGGCTCTGCTGTATTTCTTCTATATCTATGTTTAGATCTATCTGTTTAACAGTTCCATAGGATAAATTGACTTCATTTACAAATTCGCACCTGTACCCCATATCTAGAAACTTTTGACACTTAACCAGTTTTTCAGCGTTCTCTCTGTCTTCAAATTCTAAAATTACTTTGTATGCGTTTTTATACTGTATTTTGATTATGTTTATGATATTTTCTGACCGTAATAACTTAGCTAAACCAAATTGTTTTGGTAATACTGTATCTTTTCCCGTAATGCTCATGACATGACCCTGTGATTGTACACTTCTTTCACCACTCACACTGGTATCAGATTTTCTGGATAATCTTCTTGCTAGCTTTTTGTTTCCTCTTCTAACGGTTATAAATCCATCTTCGTCTTCTATAATCTCCTCACTATCCTCTCTAATTCTTTTCTCTGGGACCTTCTGAATCTCGATCGGAGTACTACAGCTCCTCTCCATTATGCATGGATTAACTTGTTGCTCACTTTCTTTTAATATTTCCTCCTCTACACTGTCACTCCCACTCGATTCACAACCGAAATCCGTCACTTTATCCATTATCAGTAAACATTTGGATAATACGAAAACACGTGGGTAGATGTATAAAAAGTTAAGAACGGAATATTAACTATTTATAATACGTGCGCTCGCCGCGCCTCTTCGCGCGTGTGTGATCACTTAGATACATTAAAACAAAAACTTCTAGTGAAGAGTCATAGACTAGCACGATACAAAAAAGCTAAAGAAAGAAAGGATAACAATAGATTATTTAAAACAAATGAGAAACAATTTTATAGAAAGCTTAAAGGCAACAATACGACAATTCTTAATCCTCCATCTCAAGAGACTTTAAAAGAATTTTGGCAAGGAATCTGGTCAGACAGCACTGAACATAACAAAGAAGCTGGATGGATACAAGAAGAAATAGTCCGATCAGAAACAATAGACGAAATGCCGTTTGAAAATATAGATGCTCTTGAAATAAATACAATTATAAATAAAACACATAACTGGAAAGCAGCAGGAATAGATGGTATACACAATTTTTGGATAAAAAGGCTTAATTCACTTCATAGCACGTTAGCAGAACAAATAAATGATGTTTTAAAAGGCAATCAAAATATCCCAGAATTTTTAACTAAAGGAATCACATACATGATCCCAAAATCAAGTAGAACCCAGGATCCTTCACAGTATAGACCAATCACTTGCCTGCCAACCTTATATAAAATCATAACGTCATGTATAACTAACAAAATTATTAAACACACCGAACAATACAATATCTTGACTGAAGAACAGAAAAGATGTAGACGCGGTCATATGGGGTGTAAAGAGCAATTAATCATTGATTCCACTATTTTAAAATACGTTCAGAGATCCAGAAAGAACTTATACATAGCATACATAGATTACAAAAAGGCATTCGACAGCGTTCCTCATTCATGGTTGATCGAAGTATTAAATATTTATAAAATCAATCCATTAATTATAAATTTTCTTAAGAATACAATGGGATCCTGGAGAACTACACTAAAATTACACGCTAAAACAACAAACTTATCCGTAGACGAAATAGCGATTAAAAAGGGTATTTTCCAAGGGGACTCACTAAGCCCACTATGGTTTTGTCTAGCCCTGAATCCACTCTCCCGAGCATTAATCGAATCGAAATTAGGCTTTGATATTAAGAAGTAGGTCAATATTACACCAAATTACACATTTACTATATATGGATGACTTAAAACTATACGCTAATAAAAATACAGATTTACACGATTTATTAAATATAACAACAACATTTTCGAAAGACATAAGAATGGATTTTGGATTAGATAAATGCCGAAAACTAAATATAGAGAAAGGTAAAATTATAGAAGGAAACTACTCAACAGTCACCGAAGAAGTAATAGAAGCGATGAAAGATGAAGAACTATATAAATATTTAGGTTACAACCAAGCACGATTGCTAGAACATAAGATTATTAAGGATAAACTTAAAAAAGAATACAATAGCAGAATACATTCGTTATGCAAAATGCACTTATCTAGTAAAAATCTATTTAAATCCATAAATACATACGCAATTCCTATACTTACTTATTCTTTTGGTGTAATAAAATGGTCTAACACAGAATTACATGCTCTTGAAGTAAAAACAAGAACCACACTGACACAACATAGATATCACCATCCCAAATCAGCAATAGAAAGAGTTATAATGTCCAGAAAACAAGGTGGCAGGGGACTAGTCGAAATATCACACCTTCATAAAAGGCAAATCATAAATTTAAAACAATTTTTCTGGCGGAAGAAAATCAACAGTCAACTACACAAAACAATTATAGAGATAGACAAACAATATACACCATTGAACCTTATCGATGATAGCAATATTGAGACAGTAGATAGAGCGAGACATATAGAAGAGATACACAGGAAGTGGAGGCAAAAGGAACTACATGGAAGACATCCCAACGATTTACACCAAACATACATAGATAAAGAGGCTTCTAACAAATGGCTAGAGTTAAGTGAACTATTCCCTGAAACAGAAGGGTTTATGTTAGCCATTCAAGATCAAGTCATTAATACGAAAAATTATAGAAAATACATATTAAAAGATAGTACAGTAGGAAATGACTTATGCAGAAAATGTCACAGCAAACCTGAAACAATACAACATATCACAGGAGCTTGTATCACTCTAACCCAAAACGACTATACGCATAGACATAATCAACTTGCTAATATCATTCACCAAAAACTCGCAACTAAACTTAAACTCATGCAGGATCCCTACACACCATATTACAAGTACACGCCTAGAGCTATATTAGAAAACCAATTCTACAAAATATACTATGACCGCACTATAATTACAGACCACACCATATATAACAACAGACCTGATATAACACTAGTTGATAAAGTAAACAAACACACATTTATAATAGATATAGCAGTCCCAAATACTAATAACATTCAAAAAACTATCACAGAAAAAATCAGGAAGTATACAGAATTACAAGAGGAAATTACCAAAGTTTGGAAAATGAATAGAGTCACTATAGTCCCAATAGTAATATCAACAACAGGTGTTATCCCGAAACAAATATTCAATAGTTTTAATGCACTAAATCTATCTAAATACACATACATAACACTACAAAAAGCTGCCATATTAAACACTTGCCGCATAGTAAGAAAATTTTTACAATTAGATTTGGACAATAATTTCACTGCAGTACAGAGCAATTTACCTTCCTAAAATAATAACTAGAATCTCACCTTGGTACACACCCGTGAGATTCTGAAAATACCAGGTACTAACCTGAGAAAATTAAATTTAAAAACCATAATAATAGAACCGTAGACGTCAAAAATAGACATTATTAATCGTAACATTTCCCTTTTCGTAGGACGTTTCAGGCCATTTATTATGTTTTCAGGAATTCGTTTAAATGAGGTATCGAATCCCAACGTATCTTCTTTTGGGTACCAAATTAATCCAAGAGTTCGCTCTCCAGCTACCAACCGACAGACTGACCCACAGAAAGACGTTTTAAATCATTTACTTTATATGGATGATATTAAGCTGTATGCAGAAACCGAGAGTCAACTTTACGAACTAGCTAACCTAACAGAAACATTCACAAATGACATTAAAATGGAGTTCGGCATAGATAAATGTAAAATAAATTCAGTTAGAGCAGGACAAAACTACCAACACCAATACACCTTAGGCACAGGAGAACAAATAGAACCATTGGATGAACTAGACACTTATAAATACTTAGGGTACAATCAATCCCGTCAGATACACTACAAAGATACTAAACAAAAACTTAAACAACAATTCCAACACCGACTTAATACAATACTAAAAACACAGCTCTATTCACGAAACACCATAAAAGCAATCAACACCTTTGCTATACCTGTGCTCACCTATTCATTCGGGATAATAAATTGGACCAAAACTGACTTGAAAAACTTACAACGAAAAATAAACACTACAATGACTAAATTTCGCAAACACCACCCAAGATCTTGCATACAAAGGTTAACGTTACCGAGAAAAGAAGGAGGCAGAGGACTCATAGATATCCTAAATTTACACAACAGACAGATCACAGCTCTTAGGCAATATTTCTTTGCCAAAACTGAATCTTCCCCACTCCACAAACTAATAGCACAAAGCGACCAACACTTAACACCTCTTAATTTAAAAGACACTACAGAACAAAAAAATGAGAAAGTGACCGATGACAAAACCAAATGTCAAGAGTGGACCCAGAAGTCTCTACACGGAAGACATCGCCAAGATTTATGCCAATCAAATGTCGACAAAGATGCGTCGAACGCGTGGTTGAATCGAGGCGAATTATTCCCGGAGACGGAAGGGTTCATGCTTGCAATTCAGGACCAAGTAATTGAGACCAAGAACTACAGAAAATATATTATAAAGAATTTAACAACCGATATTTGTAGAAAATGCAATAGTTCTCCAGAAACAATCCAACATATCACCGGCGCGTGCAAATCAATAGCCCAGACAGACTACAAACATCGACACGATCAAGTAGCCAACGTCATACACCAAAAACTAGCCCATAAATACAAACTTTTAGACACTATAGTACCTTATTATAAATACAACCCTGAAACGGTATTAGAGAACACCACAACAAAACTATACTTCGACCGAGCCATTCTTACAGACCGCACAATTCACTTTAATAGACCCGACATCACATTAATTAATAAAATCAATAAAACTGGGTTCCTTATAGACATTGCCGTGCCAAATACACATAACGTACAGACTACAATAGCCGAAAAAATATCCAAATATACCGAACTAAAAGATGAAATAATCCGACTGTGGCATCTTCAAAAAGTCACAATAGTCCCCATAGTGCTATCTACAACAGGAGTAATTCCAAAACAGCTACATCAATCTCTTAGTTCCCTCAACCTGCCACCTAACACCTATCACCTGCTGCAGAAGGCAGTGATTCTTAACACATGCAGGCTAGTTAGAAAATTTATTCAGTGTGAATCGGACAACTTACACCAATACTCCCACTTAAATATTGTCTCGTCTACCACACAGTCTACTTATAATATTACTCCCACACTTAACCCCACTGTTGGACACTTGGCTTAGGCCCGTGCCATCAGTTCTATCCGGCTAGGCCGAGAGAAAAAAAAATATAAACAAAATAATAATAATAATAATATTTATTCACAAATTTGAGACAAGCATACAGAGTAACTCAATAATAAACACAAATAGTCAGATCGTTGGATGTGAAATGGTACAATGAAAAGATGGTTTGGTTGTCTATAGTCTGATTCGCCCTATCCCCTCGTACTAGTATAAAACTGTATTACGAGCGGATAGTCTTCCTCAACCTTAGAACAACAGATTTTCACAAGGTTCCAGTTACAAGTCACATAGCAGTGGTTTGATTACATACTGTATAGGTAATAAATCATAGGGATAGCTAATCCCCTTTGTTATTTCCGCCATCCTCATATATATTCCATACCTATCCACATAAATACACTCTATATATAATCATTTAAAGCTGAGGCTACAGTAGGCAGCGATTTGCGATGCGACTGGAAGAGCGAAACGAGAAAAACATGGTATGGCTACATTACAAGCGAAAAAAAAAGCAATTTTCTAATAAATTCGCTTCAATTTCGCTCATTGATGTAGCCGATGCCGTGATTTCAGTAATGTTGTTCCTATCGCATAAAGAAATCAAAGATCGCTAGTAATATTTGATGTACGGTGTAGCCATATACGTGAGCATTCATTTACTTGTTTTAATCGCTCGTGTGTCGCAGGTCGCGTCGCGGCCTAATATAGCCTCAGCCTAAGAACCAGTTCCGCGAACGCTTCCCTGAAATCCGCGGTTTCAGTTGCGAACACCAAATGCGGAATTCATATGAATTTTGTGTTCTGTCTTTTGGGATGGTTAACTGCGTACAGTGTGTGTTTGATGTTTTTATTAATTGGTTTAAAATGTACATATATTTGGGTAGTTTGAGGAAGTAGGGGAAAATTGGTATTCGTTGTTTTAAGCAATTATAATATACTGAGGTGACTAAATGGTTGTTTACTGAAGTGATTAATTGACGTACTTAGGAGTAACATCCTACTTTTACTTTAGAATATAAATATTAATACGTATGTTGTCTTTGTTTCAGGTCGGAAAAGTCAGAGAGTCGTCTCAAGCTGTCGTCATGACATTACACTGGTGGATGCATTGGTTCTGGGTGACGACGCTGCTCACCATCCACGGTAAGCTGGATCTAGAAGTATAAAATGTTGCACAAGAGCTCCATAAATGTATAACGACGAAGATGTAAAAATGTTTAGGAGTAAAAGAAAAGAAAGAAAGAAAATACGTTTATTTGCGGTAAACATGACACATAAAAAGAACACAAACACAAAAAAAAATAACAATTGCAAAAAGAATTTCATCCTCCACAAAGAGGTTAGTTAGGGGATGAAAGTTAGTACCTATGGAAGTTTGTCATCTTTGCCGATGGGAAATCCCATTGGGCACATGACACTCATGCTTTTCTTCATCTAGCTATAAGCATAACTCAATTCTCTTTACGCACGCATTTTAGAGTTAAGGGGGAAACGCTAAGGTAGTCCGCGAAATTCAATTTTATTTTACGTTTTTTGCGAATTTCAAGTCAGAGTAAGGTTGTATGTCTATACCCAGAATTATAATCATTAAAATCATCAATACAACTTTCTAAATTAGAATTGATCTATGACACATGTCATGATTTCACGAAATAATCATTATATGGGGTAATTTAGCTGGTACGAATATAAATTCCTATATGTTATTAGATTTAGCACATGTTTTACTTTCTTTAAAAAATGGAACATAAAACTCTTGTGAATAATGTAACATTCTCGAAGAGTAGACTACATAATAAAAAAAGTGCCTCTACTGAATAAAGCACCTCTTTTCATTATATTACATAGCTAAGCTTTTTCTAAGCCTCTACCTCTTCAATCAGCTGATCCGAAGAAGGGTACTTCATACTCTTCATAATTGGTTTGTGCGCAAAGTTCAAGGTTCGCACGCTTCCACGTAGCCTCTTCAAATATAACGGAGTCATCATCCCAGGCCAGTAGGTCAAGTTTTTACATGAAAGTTATTCGTGTAGTTTATCGTTATTGTTTTTGAAAAAGTTTGATTAGGCTTTAAGGCTGAATAGTGCGTAAATATTTTTTGTAGATTACCGCTTTGGGAAAGATTCATGCTTAGCTATTGACAGCAATATTTTAAGTAGCAATATCGTCCACGTTTATACCCAAATAGTTGTTACTTCAAACAGAATTATGTGCAATTGTAACAAAACTGTCACTCATTAGTCTCGAATTCTGTACTTCTTCTAGAATAGAATACTCTTTATTATGTACACCGTATAAATTACAGACATAAATATAGAAACTGCGACGAGAACTGCGCTTTCCAATTTTTCTTTAACTGTTTGTATTTCAACTATAGATTTAATATCGACTTGTATCCTTACCTCGTAATATACTTGAGGCAAACAAAACTTCCGCTTACTACGTCTTGTTTCCGCTTTATTTTCCTTGACATTCTGGAACAAAATATTTAATAAAGAGCCAGCTTTTCTTGACACAACTTTAAACTTTGAAGTATGTATTATTACTTTCTTGCTATTTAATAATATGAAGCGGTTAAGAAAGTCCTTGTTTAATAATTTGAAATGTCTTTGCTATGGATATATTCATAGATTCATTTTAAACTGCAATCAACTATAGCACTAGACCTTTTACCTAATAGATTTAGGCTGAAGAAAAACGCTGTTTTATTTTAAAATATTACATCCTTTTCCATATAACTTAAGCTCATCAGCATAAGTGCTAAAGCGGTCTCGCTGAAGGATTGATGTCAGCAAAAGTTCAAGGTTCCACTAAACTTCACTTACAAGTATCTGTTGGCAATATAGCCAAGTCACTGGAGCCATTTCATTTAATTTGTCAAATCTGGGAAATTTCGATCGGGGCAAATTGCCAGAAGATGGCGACAGGTAGAATCTTCAAACTCTTTTTATAGAAGCAAGTAAAATATAAGATGTTTCTTTGAAATGTTTAGTTTCGTACGTGATATCTCAGAATCTAGATAACGTGAAGTTGACTAAGGAAGAGATATACGAAGTGTCTGATACAACAAATGTCAAAAATCTTTCTGCTGCACAAAGAAACTAGTAAGAAGTATATATAGATACCTATCTATATATGCTTCTTACTAGTTCCTTCCATAAGAACATACTTTATGGTACATATACTTTTTTATAAGTACTGCTTAAGGGAACTTTCAAGCAGAAAAAATCAAACATTAATAACTGAAGCTTCGTACAAAAAATTACTCTTCAAGTAAAAATCTTTTATGTCGTAAAAAATGGACGGATGCAATCTCTTGTCCGGGCACTGCCGCACTGAAAATTGATACAAAATGGCCCTTTTTTTATTAAGTACAGAACGTTAGTATGTCTGGTTACTTATATGGTCGTGGATCGTGTCCCCCGGTACGCCCCTCCCCTATATTGTGAACCTTCAAGTCTACTCGACAATACCACAAGCAAAACACTTTGAAACAGCATTTCAGCAAAATTTGACCTCATCACAAGAATTTACTTAGAAAGCTTGAATTATAAAGAAACGTTCGCAAGAGCTCTTTCCTTTTTGCAAAAGTCTTAAAACTTAGAGAGCGGAACATGACCTCTTCAAACATAACGTGTACGGAAATATTTACACGGTATAGAATGGGCTCCTTTTGAGATAACTCTATAAAGATGACCCTTCCACCTATAACCCTGCCTTCAAAGCCAGAGTGAACAGGCATCTTCTGAGGACGCTCGTTCCATCATAGACCTCATCCATCGCATTCCCATTTCAAAACTAAGGCGTGAACAAGGCCATCAAGAGTCCCATACAGCAATAAAATAAAAAAATACGACACTGTTTTAAAATTCATTGCCATCATTGCAAATAAAATTGTCAACATGTTTGTTTTGCTGCTGAACGTTGGGTCCTGAGTTCGATCTCCAGGTAAAGTAGGCTTCTGGATTTTCTGGTAGGAATTTCTAAGTAGCAGACCGGATACTGTGCCCAGTTTATGACAATAGGTTCTCCTCCTGTTAAATGGGACTATATAAATATAAACCTGGGTGTAATATACACCTCTGTCTATAGCTATCATAAAATAAACCAGTTCCAGCTATTCAGAAATCCATACAACTCCCAGCTTAAGCCGACATATACAGATTATCAAACCCTTAAACTGAACTGCTAACAAAGACAAGCCGTTTCGAAGCAATTGGGTCATGGCTCACCGATGCCAATAATACGCAAATTATTCATTATGTTCGTGAACAATAAGGAAACTTCAAACATTACTGGTTTGAACGTGCAATTTTAGATGTCTGTTGGCATTCAACAGAGCTGAGGTATTCTTTAAATCATCTCTAAGTATTTGACCATTATCTATGCGAGATGGATATTTGGTGTTAAATGGGTTTTGGTTTTGGCCCAAGTTCAGCGTGCAAGGATTGATTTAGATCAATAGTTCTATATTTACGTGTAATGGCTATACCAGTGGCTCTGTGTGTAGCATCTTGCCTAGCAACAAACCGCGTGTATTCGGGGTTCATTGGTCATTGTATTGATTTGTACGTATACACGGCAAATTCTCAAGGGTTCGGCCAGGTTCAGCCGACGAGACTGCGTTCTTGATACCTGTCAGTTTCATACAAACGTGTTTTACGAATTTGATCTTTATTAGCTACTATAATTGTCGCACTAACAGATGTCAGAAACGCATTCTCTCGATACGACCGCGACGGCCGGACTGTAAGTGTCAATTTGCTTTAAAGCTATACCAATAGTTTAGTCATCTTTTTCGTTTGAAAGTTATTTTTCATTCGACACAACTCAATTATAAGTTGTCCAGAACAACTTTTCCTTTGAAACCGTAGTACAGTTTGATAAAATCAACTCCCGTCCGCTTTCCAAATAGTTTACTTTTACCCCAACGCTAAATTGTTTCTATTATAAAATAATGATAGAAAGATTTATGACATCCTTTTCCTGGCTACAATCAATATCTTTGCGAATTACAGTGGGACTATCTTTTCTTTGTGAGAATAGTGAAGAAGACGGGAAACCCGAAACCCACGCTTTTTTTATATAAGTTACACTTTTCTGTGAGAGGGAACACCAATGCAATTTGTATGAAAGTGATCCTTTGAAATAAAAAGAAATGAAGTATGACCTCTCAAGTTCCGCTAATGAGACACAATTGATTTTCTATTGTATCGTACTACATAGGGCTCGCGCCTTGACAGGTTAAATAAACACATTAACACTCACTCAGTTTATGCCATTCGTAATATTTCCCTTTGAAAAATGTAACTATTTGAAGTAACAAATCTCACACAAGAAACAAATCTCACTATTCCAGCAACATTTATTAGACACCATGCAACGGCTCGTAACGAGACCTTCGAATTACATTTTTACATGACATGACATCACGCAGAGGTGTACCTGCAGTCCCATGAAAAAGTCCCATGAAAGTCCCATGTAATGTAGCCTATTGTCATCAATTGGGCACGAATCCAAAATCCCGGCTGCTACTGAGAAATTCCTGATGAAAAACATTGCTTGACATTTTTAATATTCTCCATTTAATCTATCAAAGAGCAGGGGTGGTCCAGTGGTAACGGCCGCGACTTAGGAGTTGTAGGTCATGAGTTCCCAAGCAGTCACTACTGCTCTCAAAACGGTAAAGGAAAACATCGTGAGGAAACCGGCATGTCCTAGAATCAAACATTTGGAAGACATGTGACATCCACCAACCCGCACTGGGCCCGCGTGGTGGATTACGGCCCACTCCCTCTCACAGAAAGAGGAGGCCTGTGTCCCAGCAGTGAAAACATAATAGGCAGCTATGCTAATTTATCAAATACATCCGTACAAACGTCCCCTATATATATAACACACATAATACACCACTCAACAGCTTAGCGCCCTTACATCCACGTACACAAAGAACCATTAGCCCCTCTGACACCCTCTGTCCCTCTAGTACTTGCGTTAAAAGCCGTACTCCAAAGTCTTTCACAGCCGTGTCGCTATCTGAAAAAGGTCCTTTATTGTTGAATAATTAATGGCGGTCTTGTTTATGAATTCCTCGCTGAAAATAACAAGCATTGTCTTCTTGAAAATATTATCGTTTTTAATTTTAATTTTCACTCCCAAGGTGAACGCAAGGAGATTAAGAAGATGTCTTTAATGAATTTTTCTTTCAACTACGTAGTACTGTTATCATTAATCACTACAAAACCGATCACAAAGGACGTATTTTTTGCTTATAACCAAAACAGTGCAGAAATGTTGTATGAAATCTCATGGTTTTTCATTAATGCTAATGTTTTTTATTTTTTATTTAGTTATAAATTTATCACTGAGGTTTAATGTCTCCCATTAACTTTAATACATATAAAACGCATGCATTAGATCAAAAAGATACTGGCTGAAAATAAAAATCGGCTGAATACAACCGACTCATTGAAAAAAAAAAAACACTGGCACTCCGGTAGTGCCGACAGAAGTGAAAACTTGAACAATTACGAGTGTATTTTGTGAATCGTCTTATAAACAAAACACGCGTGTTAAGGTGTGTTCCTTATTTTATAGGGTTTTTTGCAAATCAGGTATGATGACCAAAGTGACTGGTTTATTCTTCTCGTGAAAGGAATTTATTCAGATTTACAAATAAGCACACAGGATAGACTTCAGTTCGTGGTGTTGGTCGCGGCAGTGGTAAGAGAAGCAAGCCGCTCGCATAGAGCTCGTCGTCAGTTATATATCCGTGGTTCAGCGCCATCTCGTCGTTGTTGGATGAACTACGTAGTTAGTACGCGAGGCCCTCGTAGTTCTTCCCGATGTGCATAGATGGCGCTGTCCTCAACAACGCGCGTCTTACGTTTTACGTCTGACGTTTTACGTCTTACGAATTTTCGATCAGGGTCACGTGACCTGACGCGAATTTAGAAGTTTTTACCCATTCCAAAAAAAGTACACAGCGCCGCTAAAGAAGTTTTCACTTCAAAAACAAATGCCGCGCATTTTATACCGTTGTAAAACTTTGATACTTCATATTTAGCAAGAAAAGATTAAAAAAATGGAAATAGCGATAGCGATATGAATGCAACTCCAGAAAGTATAAAAACAGCTGCAAATGAAATTGTTAATAACCTTTTGCCGCTAAAGTCGCGGGATAAATATTTAAAAGCTTAGGAAAGCTTTATTTTCATTAACTTGAGTTTTTATTTTGAGTAGGTATATTTTATTATGCTAGGTAGATTGGTAGTTGAAAGAAAAGTAGAGTACGCACCTTGCTAAAGTGAGTTATTAATGCACGAGAGTTATGTTGGTGCCTGATCGCACGCGAGGGCACTAAATTAACACTTTGCACTCAAAGCAACAATCTACTATTATCTACCTGTACTTATAAAAAGCAGTTTCGTGATTACCCGATGACAGAAAACGCACAGCCGTTCGTAATGAGAAAAATTGCAGAAAAATATTCGCATTTCTTACCAGCCGTACTTACTACTACTTAACTCTGTTAATGTAAACGAGACCTCAGAGTGCAAACTTATCCTAAACCCACAGTATAATGAAATTAAACTTCCCAACACCGTTACCGTTAGCCGTGCCACAGCCTAAGTGCTAAGTTGAGTCACCAAACAAACTTGTGTCTCTGGAAACTGTGTCTAGTGATGCATATGCTTGTCTATGTCTATGTCTTGAGATGTAACACCACATACATATTAATAAGGAATCAGGAGCGTTCGTTGCCATTGGCCAGACAAACTATGATTAAAGGCTTCTAGGTAAGCCAGCAAAGGAAGGAAAGCTTTGTGAGGTATGACGAAGATGCTACTCGTATATGCAATATATGAAAATCCCAACGTAATAATAAAGCCCCCCACAATTTCAATGTCGTGCATCCTTGCGGGATAAGACACGACGCCATATTGTTTTCCTCGACGTTCCATGTTCAAACGTCTATGAATCTATTAGATATTCAAATGCTACATTGTATTCACGAGTATATTATCCCAAGTCCCACACATATTGTAATAGGTTCGATTAGTGCATGTTGCAACTATGAAAGCTCCATAGCTTCACTTACCCAATTAATCGTAAGTCGTGACTAAGTTAAATTCGTTCTTTATCTATGTAGCGGATGAAAGCTTGAATCTTGAACAAACATTTATTCGAATGGATTAATTTGGCTTCTGTGGGATAGTATGTTTATATCAAAACACCTTATCCGATTGTAAGGCATTCCAGGCAGACAATATAATATTCATATTTGGTGGAGATGTACATTCTTGATTTGATGCCCCTGTAGAAACGCAGTCTAAACATTCTAAACAACTCATGATGAGAGAACGTCAATCATACGAATAGATCCAATTACAGTATCATTTCAAGACATTGCTGAGCGGTCATGCATTGACATTAATGTGGGAACGGCTTGCGAAACACGAATGATTAATGTTAACAATAACGTTGCTGTATCCACTCCAATGATTCAATATAGAGAGATATTAGCAATGTGTGTACAACACTATGGAGACAAAGCTAAGGCGTCATGTTGGCATACAAGTTAGCAAGTACTTGAATATGCTGCTTTTGAAATAGTTCCAAAGTTTTTTGAAGCGCAATGTGAAGTTAAGAATCAAGGCAAATGAAGCCAAGAATATTCAGAGAAACAACGTCTTAAAATCAAAATCAAAATGTTGCGGTTGCTCTTTAGAAAATAATTGGCAAATGTTTTCAAAGTAAAGTGTTTATAGGTATGGGAGGACAGTGTAGACCTATCAACAAGTACCAGGCAGTGGCGGTACCTTCATAGAAGCCGAAAAGCCCGGCTTGCCCTAATAAAATCATAATTCACAACAACAAACGTACTTAAACCTATCAATAAAAAATATATTTAAAAAAATACCAGTCAAACATTCGCAACACACACGTACACAATAAGAAAATCAGCCAATCCCTCAGTTGGCCGTTTTTTTATATGTTGAAAATCTGTGGGCTTTCCCTAATTTTGACCCCTAGGCACGCCACTGGTACCAGGTACTTAATAAAAATAGAAAATGGTCTACAAATCTGCAGTCTACAAGGCCTACGTTCTACTTCTCACATTCACAAAATATAATAGAATCTATTGAAGGCATGACAGTAAATGAATAATTGACAACTTTTGAATCTAGGAGGTATTACGTAGGCAAAAGCAATTCTAAGGTCGTGAAGCAAAAACCCTTTTTACAACAACTGTAAAATCAATGAAAGCACTGACGTTAACACCCAAACAAATCAACGACCTCAATTACCGGACGATTAAACAGCCACTAACCGAACACTAACACTGATCGATATCTGTTACCACTCGCTGTACACTGATACCGGTAAAAAAACAAAAAACTACCTGTACCCTATATTTTAGCTAACAGCTTTGACCTTGGTACCGGTGGCCTGGATGTGGCACGTGACACTGTGAAATAATGTTACTGTGGACAGTGTCCGTTTTATGTTTTAATGTATTGGTATATACCAAAGACAGAGTGCATTTTTAGAGCCTTCAAATTTGCTGGTTCTAAAGTACGACCTACGCATTCAGGAGTCTGAGTCCAGTAACTCTACTAAGCCTGCTGACTAACTAATGCGCATCAGCATCAGGTATTCAATCATGTCTTAAGGAGGAATCGCCATGGTAGCCCGCAAAATCAAATGTCGCTTCCCCCTTGTAGTCTAGACAATCCAAGGCATTTATGTCAGATCGCCTCAGGTAAACTGAAGCCTGACAGTGGAATCGGTCTCATCTTACAATATTGGTATGATCATAACTGGGTTAAAAAGTTGCAATCTACCACATTTTGGGGCAAATGCCAAGCTGCTGATGCACAAATCAGGTTCAAATACGAAATTAACGGCGTATTAATTGGCAGTATTGTCGAAAAAATCTGCTGCAGTCTCAAACTTTCATAACCAGTTCCAATAAATCAATCGATATATGCAGTAGCATAAGGACCAATATAATAATATACATAATAAACTGTCATACTCTATGACCTGACCTTGGCACGCTAGGAGTCACCTGTCCTATACCTACGTAACTTGTGAGTCAGCGTAATGATAGATTAGTCTGAAAGGCTTCGCTCGTGGCTTCGCGCTTACGTCGACTGATAAGGGCACTTCAGGCCGGTAATAAATAGCGATTGCCATAGTTGTATATACATGTGTTTTAGATTAGAATAGGTTTTTTTTTAACAGAAACCCTGCTAAGAAGCCTTCTTTACACCGATAGATAACTCTATGTCTTAATTTTATGAACAATCACATATCTACCATTTAAATACTTATTTTTGCTTTTGCATCGGTACTATGTGTGAATAGGTCATGAGTTCTATAAATAGTAATATCAAAGCAGCCAGGTTATTATAAGTTTTTAAGGGGGGCACTTAAAAACTTAATATATCACCAAGTCAATGCTCGAGAATGAATTACTGCGTAAACAATGGCGCATACGTCGGTCTCACTTCAAGCTCTACAAAGCATGACCTCAAGACCTGGCCTTTAAAACTAGAAGGCATCACTGTTCTATACTGATTCCTACATTACCTTGCAATGAAGTCGCTATGATTGTCTTTTATCCTTTATCTAATGTCAAAAAAAAATGTTTAAATATGACTTGTAGTTTGAGTCACCAAAAACGTTTTTCAAGTTATTACAGTCGCGAAACCCAAGACAAAACACAAAAGAACTTGACAAAAAATGCACAGTTTTTGTCACATTTTCAGCAATTTTATTGTGTCTTTATTCCATTCAGTGAGTGTCTATTAACTCCGTGCTAGTTACTGCTAAGATAATTTTGTGCAGTGTCTCGTGCAGGTCAACGCTCTTCTCATTGCTTGCTCACGAAGTCACTTGTTTAATGTTTATTTATAAGCTACTAGACTTGTGCAGTGTCCACTTAGAGCTGAGAATTAAAGTGAGATATGGCATTGTGGAGTAAACAAAGATAAGTGACTAAAACTAAGACGCCTGGTGAGACACCCACCATAAATCTGTGTATTTTGTTGGCTGCGCGACCATGGTTGCGCCACCATGGGGTCCTAGTGAGAAATAAGCTTAAGAGCTCAACTGCCACTAATGAGACACGATTACTTTTTCTATTGTTACCGAACTTAAAAAGACAGGCAGTATTTTTAAGTTCGGTAACAAGAGAGGGGTTAAGTAAAGGTCTAAACTAGATGCGACTGGACTACTTGTGGTGAGACAAAGATTATTGATATGGAAAGCTCAACTTTGTGGTCAGTGGTTCAGGATTAAGGGTAGCCATATCGATGACTGTCATATATACCTATTGGTGGGTTTGGTTTGGTGAAAAACCAGAATATTTCAAGCTTTGAAGCTCTAAATCACAAGAGCATCACTATGAATCATTGTCACCATCATTGAAGATTCACACAGATATACAGAAAGACGCAACGACGACTATCTCTCCCGAAAGAGGTCTTTAAAACTAGAAGGGATCGCATAGAAGGCATAGACTTCTGGACTCATGCCATCCCCAAACATCACCACAACAATCGATTCTGCGGTGCCTGCATATGGATTCCCACACCATTCACATTCTGGTCATGTCGCATCTCAATGTTATAATCTGTGACAACCACATTCAAGCGATAATTTCTCTTAAAAACATCAGCTGTTTCTGCACTACCTCCACATGCAACGTGCCAATAAATCAATCATTAACATCAGCTAAGAGTTGATCAATCTGCGGAGAACGTTGATCTTGCAGCCATTGAGGCGTGTCGACGGACGCGTCATGTTTCATCCTTGCATGTAATAACCGATGCAGCACAGTGAGCAGTTGTCAGCGATTCAATGTAGGCAGTTTGTTATATATTTATATAATATTGATCTTGACTAATGCTTATCTTGTTGAGATTGTGAGGATATAGATGGTAATAGTAGCAGATACTGATAGTAGCTTAATATTGGCTGTTTCAAACTGAATTCTTATCAGCTTTATCCGGACGAAAAATGTTTGATCATGCCATAATGAGGCTCAGGGACAGTGATATATGAAAGGTAGGATAATGTTACCAGTAGGTTAAGCTAAGGGCAAAATGAAACTGGATCCCGAAGGTAAAACGTCCAATCATAAAAATACGTTGGCAAAATTTTATGATCGTATACATATACAGGGTGTAAGCCATTCGCTAACGTCATTGCTGCCCCTTAGGTACTCAATTAATCTGCCTTGCCTTTTCCCAATTATGTTGGGGTCGGCTTCCACTCTAACCGGATGCATTTGATTACCAGTATTTTACGTGGAGCTAGTGCCCATCTGACTTCCACAAACCTAGTTGCTGGGTAACACAATAGGGTAATATTTTTTTTTTGTAATGAACGTTTTGTTTTTGTAGAATAAACAATTTTTCTTTCTTTCTTTTCTTAGGTACTTACTAATTTTTTTTAATATAATCGCTGCGACTTCGCATCGATGTGAAAGAGCTTTAACGTTTGCACCAACTATAAGCCTGCATTGACGTCAATGTAAGGTATCACCATGAAAATAACATGGAGCTGTATCACTGCATCTATCAGTGATTATTTACTTTAAGGGCTTAGTCTGCGTTATTGGCTGATTTATGAGTCTGTGTGATATCATTCTGTTTTCACATAACATCACGCCTTTAATCCCCAAAGGGTTAGGTAGAGAGGTGTACCCAGTGACGAAAATAAGGCTAAAGCAAATACGTCCGTAAAAAAACAGTGCAAAGAAAAATAAAATAATAACGTGTCTTTCGCCGATAGATAATAAATTCCATTTGATGACAATTCCAATGACGCTCCGCTTGAGGTTTCATATCGCAGTGAGGAAAACAAATCGAAACAGGACCTAGTACACCCACATTTCATCAGTTGTGTTTAAGTATAGAGGGCGGGGGCATTTATAATGTTTTCGTCGTAATATAGTAATGTACAGACGCCAGCACATCAAGCTACCCGAAACTGTTAAATTTTCCCAATCAACTTTGAACCTTATGCTTTAGCGATAAAGTTGAAAATCTATTAAAGAAATTTGACAGATTGTAGTAACTTGATGTGCTGGCGTCTGTACCTACTATCTGTGTGTTTTGCAAATACACAAAGGGTTCAAAAGTAATAGGTGAAATCGGAATTTCTCAGTAGGTATTTGATTCAAAAGCGTTTCGAGTTTCGATATTCTAATTGAACAATTGTAAACTAAAAAAAAATATTTGAATACTAGCTGCGCCCCGTAATTTCACCCGCATAAGTATCAGTCCCTCGGGATAAAAACTATCCTATGTCCTTCCCCGGGATGCAATCGGTCTCTCTGCCAAATTTTATCGAAATCCGTTCAGTGGTTTAGGCGTGAAAAGGACAGACAGACAGACAGAGTTACTTACGAATTTATAATATTAGTACGGATGAATAGACTCTCTGTGATACTTATACAAAATGGTATAAAGGCTGACATTGCCGCACAGTTGCCCATTGAACCAGTAAAACCCCAATTAACAGCTCACTGAAAAACACTCATCTCCACAGCATAAACCTTTAAAACAAATTAAAAGTGACGAGTATTTTAATCTATATGTTAACAAGACCATCACGTCCAACACTGATTAACGTCTTTGGCAGAATCATGGCTGTGGAATTGTGACCATCCTTTCTGATAATTATCAGAAAGGATGGTCACAATTCCGGTTATAACCGGATCAAGTCTTTTATCTGTAAATCTCTTGACTGACGTTCAAATCTTTTTTTACCGCTTGTGATTGGGTGTATGACTTAAATATGGATCAATTAATAAAAAACGTTATCACTACTAAACCTATTTTAATTAAATGTAGAGATATTACTTGGGACTCACATCAACTGAAGTAGGTACCTTGTTACTTGGAGTCGCACTGTCGGTTTTCATTCCCAAAAGTACCACGGCTTAACAACCTCCGAAGCACCTTCTATATATTTCCAAAATGTTAATTACCACCTACCACTACACAACATCCATTTTACTTTGTATTGCCAAAAACAATTAAGCGCCAAGCGGCATTTTCCTCTCGGGAATCATGTTACCCTCCTGATTGCTGGTTAGGCCCAGTGATTAGGCCAATCACCTCTGCACTGATAGTTGTAATGGTCCGCCGAGCCCCAGTGGCCATTAAGGATTAAACGACTTTACCTTTGCCTAATAGGTATATTGGGCGACTTAAGGGGCTTACAGGACCTAATCACAAAAAACGCAAGTTTTAAAAACAATAAAACAAACAAAATCAGAAATATATGATATTCTTCAGGACATATTCTAGGTAGATAGTGTGTTGAAAACATAAACAACCAATGTGATACAATAGAAAAAAATCATGAAGATACCCCTAAAAACTTCCTTTTTACAATAAAAACCATGCTAATATACATGTCTGAAAAAATAAATTTGATTTTTTACCAGATTGTTAAAACATAATAACAATTATATACAATCATTCTGTTTTTTTGTCAGATTATTCTACAAGCAACATACTAAAACATAAATTTTTAGTCCAAACAATATATTTTTTGTAAATAGATAATTGCTTCATATTTTGCAATAAATTACCAGTGTTGTGTCATCGCGCTTCTCTTTCTTTTCTATGCAGTCCGACAAAGACCGCGCTTTAGGTCATGTAGTCGCCTTAATGACGTTTGCTGAAAGACAGGTAAATTGAGGTACAGACACCAGCACATCAAGCTACTACAATCTGTCAAATTTCTTTTATAGATTTTCAACTTTATTGCTGAAGCGTAAGGTTCAAGGTTGATTGGGAAAATTTGACAGTTTCGGGTGGCTTGATGTGCTGGCGTCTGTACATTGGAGCGGGCTTTGTAGGTAGTCTGTTTCTACGGCTTTATAGTGTTAAAAATCGTAGGTGTTTTGAAAACTCTTTCTTAGTGGATACCTACACTTCACAAAGAACACCCTCCATATTTCATGTCTCTAGGACCAGCGGTTTAGGCTGTGCGTTGATATATCAGTCAGTCAGGACTTAGAATTTTATATATATATAGATTAGCCTAATTAGCTCTTTTAAAAAAAAGTAGGTATAAGGTACCTACCTTTTAAGCCTCTGCCCAGGCGTGAAACAAATTTTAGGTTTCCTACTTCTTGGCAAGAGGCGAAGCGCTTCCTCCTTTCAAAATTCTTTAGTTTGTGCGATTACTGTCCACGTCGAGTTTCAATAAAAAAAAATAGTATATTTTAATCTTGCAATCATGAAGGTTCCAACTCTTAGTCGGAATGATGACTAAACCTTTGGAAAAACTTGAAGCAAATCTGACTAAAATGTTTGATCGATCTGCCAACCCTACTCTAAGGTTTTAACTTTGTCATTTTATGTTCCGATCCCGTCTTTTCACATGAAAATTTAATGTTGTGTCATATTTTGATGTTCATTCAATTTATTTTGCATCTCTTATGTCCCGAATAAGGACATTTTCTACTCCCTTTCATGTCCCGTGTAAATGTAACATCTTAGAACTGGGGAATGACTCGTAGGTATACATATTTATGCCTTACGAAGTTATTCACACATTTCCATCAATAGTATCGTATCATCACGTCTGATTTGAAGTTCACGATAACTGACTGAACCGGTCCACTCAAATCTGTGTGTGGTTCTTTTCTTAAAAGACCATTTCAGACACTAATCTACATGGTACTCACATGATCTGACCAAGATTATATCTGGACTTTAACCTTTTGATCGCCACACGTCAAAAAATCAAAAACCTCGGCGTCAAAGTCTGTCATGTAATCGAACCGTGGCGTGCTGGGCACATTTTGGTTTGTCATCTATAAATGACTATGAATGGCTCTCAAAAGGTTAAGAGACTTTGGCCCCTGAGTTTCTTTCGCCATTTTTTTCAATTCAATTCAATATTTTTTCCATCCATAATGTACACATACTTACAGGTGGTAAGAATAAAACAATAGAATCATTTATGGACCTTTCGGGCACAGCAAAATTTTTCTCAGGGTTAGTCAGATAGGAAATGCTCATCTAGTTAATTTTTTTTATATGACGTGTAGGTAAAAATTATTCCGATATCCTATTTACAGAATTAACAATTTCATTTCACGTTATTTCCCCGAAGTGGATGGGAAGATATGAACGAAATCGGTTGCGAAAAAAAATCAGCTGTTCCCTACATTTATGTTCGCATAACTCGTCAAAATGTAGGGAACAGCAGATTTTTTTTGCGTGTTCTATTGCGTATATCGCTCACCTAGTAATATATCGGCACATCTACAAAAAATGTGAAATTGAGTTTTTACCGTATATGTGTTCAAAAGTGCATAATTTATAAAGTGGCATAACGGCACAACGCTAGTTTCCATATTCATCGAGAGAGGGCGTAAGTGTCATTGTAATATTATTATTGTTTCCCCCGCAACCGCGTATAACAACGACTTATTTGACAGATGTGCCGTTTCAATTATTTTGACGGATACTTATTGCTACTTATTTGACTGATGGGCCGTTTTAGTTACATTAAATTATGCTTATTGCTACTTATGTCATAAGTTTAATTGATACTAAACTATGTTTATTTGGGTTAAAAGGAAGGCCAGCCCACTCTAAAACGAGATCCAACTAATTATTATAAAATAATGTTCAAAATGGGTTAAAGACTTGCTTAAGTTGAAATTTTAGATGGTATTTTAGAAAAACAAATAAGACGTCTGATAATACTTATTGAAATAATGGCGACAAATTGTAAGTATAGTGTAAATTTGTGCACTTAAATTATCTTAGTGGCATTAGCCATAGGCATTTTCACGTAACGTGTGACGAAGTTACAAAAACAATGGCAGGTGCAATTATTAAAATTGAGGAATAAATAATATAATAGACTACATATTATATTCTTTGATTGCAGTACAATCAGTAAAATCTTCAGAAAATGAAAGAAAATATGACATGTTTTCCTAGCTCGCCTCAACATTTCATCAAAGTGAAAGATAATAAATGGAGAAGCTCTAGCGCGTGATCTTGGGTGTGTGGGCTTTAATGAAACGAGCAAATAAAGAAAACTCTTCTTCATCTTTACATTACGTACAGTAATTGAAGCAAGACCCTCTGATTCTGGAATTGCGTCGACTGACGAAAGAGGTAGACACGGTAAACAACCGAATTCAGATCCAGAAGTACTAGAATCAGTTCGCCAGCATATAAATAAAGTCCCGAGAATTGAAAGCCACTATTTACGTGCTCATACCTCTCGTAAGTATATTGATGGTGGACTAACCTTGGCAGCCTTACATCGTGACTATGAATGCTAGCGCAGAAGTGCAGATAAACAAGCTGACATGTAGGTACAGCCAGAATTTCATGTTTCTTACAAAATAAAACTTTTATTTTCCATCGACCAGTTCTTTTATTTCTTGACTTTCACAGAGGGTTTTATAAGCTTCTGGGTGCATAAATTACATTTTTGAAAGCTGTTCAAAGTGACAACGGCACAATTGCATGACTCTTCCACTTCCTTGATCTTTATGAAATATATCCTGAATACCTGAAGTGGAAATTTCCATCCCTGAATATAAATTGACGTCTATACTAGTAATCAACCTCATAAAATCAGTAAAAAAACGTAAAATAAACCCATAAATCAATTTTTAACATTTATAAAATCTTTGATCCTCATTTCTGTAAAATGTGAAAAACGTAGATGTGCCAATATATTACTAGGTGAGCGATATGTATGTGGTTTCTAAACTGTATATGTTCTGAACAATGACAACGTTTTCCTGTCATAGTTTAGGCACCTTTCTCACCGCCGGCGACTAACGATAAGCGAGTAGAGCTAGCAATTAAAACCGAGTTGGCGAGCAACGAGCAGGCGACAGCAATTACTTGCTGGTATGCGTACATACGACGCGTGAGTCCTTCAGCTAGTGTTCTGCCTGTCAAGCGAGCGTCGCTGAGCGAGTACTCTCTTTGATAGCTCTTGTCGCTGAGAGACAAACGAGTACTCGCCGGAGGTGTGAACAGCCAGCGATCAACTATCAATATATGTATCTCTTTAACTTACACGTTACTTACAATCTATTGTACAGACGCCAACACATCAAGCTACCCGAAACTGTCAAATTTTCCCAATCGATTTTGAACCATAATTATGCTTTAGCGATCAAATTGAAAATCTATTAAAGAAATATGACAGATTGTAGTAGCTTGATGTGCTGGCGTCTGTACCTACGTTTCTTCAGCGAGAAAATAGTTGATCGTTTCCTCGTCGGCGGTCCTTAGGATAAAGCTATTTACCATTAAGTGCTAAACAAACATATTGCCAAACGCAGTAGTAATTTATCGCACCCAACGCCTCGTGTAACATCAATTCATTCTGGGTTAATCACTCCGTCCCAGTACTGAAATAAAAGTACTTGTGAAACAAACTATAGGGGCATGGCTAACGGTAGTATTCATCCAAAACGTGTTGCGACATAGCAATGTTAGTGACAGTAGCTCCAATTTAACGACTGATAAACGTTTAAACAAACAACAGTGTTTTGTTTTAAATTTATTTTGTAACTTTCGTTACCTGATTGATACAGTTAAAAATCCGGGCCTGTATAAATAATACAGTTATTTGACATAAAAAGCACACAGCTACAAGGTGACACATTTAAGCATACAAATAGCCATATACAAAATAAATAATCAGTGACCTCCGTGCTAGAAAAAGCGTTGGATGCGAGAAGCACAGAACCGGTCGAAGTGGAGGTGCTTGGGGGAGGCCTATGTCCACCAGTGGACGTCTTTCGGCTGAAATGATGATGCTAGGAAAAACCTGTGTTACAGGGGCCATTCATCCGTCCATTATGTGATAATAGTAAAGTACTTACAAATTAATGTGCACTTTTGTAAAAAATAAATTAGACTAAGGGCTAATTTTTAAATCGACCGATAATTTTTATTCGTGGAATAAAATTGACTTCTGACAGTTTTTGTATGGAAGAACTGTCAAAAATATTCCTCCGATAAAGTTATCTGGCGTTGGAAAAATCAGCCCATAAACAATTTTATTAATTTAGAAGATGAAATGAGAAATGGGAGAAGAAAGTAAAAGGCGTTTGAATGAACTAATAACAATATGATTATAAATACATCTTTCTCGCCATTTTCTTTTTCTTGGGATCATTCGTTTTTACTAGGTAACCCGACCCTATTCTCAATATTGTCAGGTGTTAGATACTGATAGAATATGACGCTTAAGGCGAAAGCGCCAGCAGGGTAGCCTGCGAAATTCAATTTTTTTTAGGTTTTTTGCAATTTGCTGGTCAGTATTAAGTTGTACGTTGATTAATATGTATTTACAGAATTATAATCATTAAAGTCATCAACACAACTCTCTAAGACCACGTAACCCCAAAGAATATTTCATGAAATCGTCATTCTTTGGGGTTACGTGGTCTTATGCGCCTGCCACACACTCGACGAGTGGCATGGGAAGTAACGAGGAAAGGAGGCAGAGACATAGTGTGGCAACATTACTCGTCATGCCACACGTCATGCTCCTCGTCCTACCCACTGCTCCCTATTTTGTCGGTTTTTGCGCGCGAGTCAAAGGACCGGCAATACGAGTGAGAGTGGCCGGCCACATAATCGCGCGGTCGCAGTCTGCATGGAGCGCTCGCGCAAGACGCACGCGTATGCAAAATTGGAAATTATGTCGTCGCCAAGCGTGGAATGGTCAAATGAAAAGGTGTTAATGTTTATTGTTGGCGAGGACGACGACGACGATGTATATTTCTTTTTACTACATTAATATAATTAGCTATACTAAAAATGCATAGCGCGCACGCTGCCACCGTTTCAACGTCCATTGTCTCACCAAGGCAAATGACAAGTGAGGAGCGTCGCGATTAATTGCGCGAGTAGAGCAGTGTGTGGGCAGAGAGGGCAACATCGCGGCAAATCACGGCAGCGCGAGGAGCATAGCGATGAGCAGCGCAAGGAGCATAGTCTGGCAGGCGCATTAGAGAGTTGTGTTGATGACTTTAATGATTATAATTCTGTAAATATATATTTGTTACGGCCACGAATCATATTTTGATCGACGTACAACTTAATACTGAACAGCAAATTGCAAAAAACTTAAAAAAAAATTGAATTTCGCGAGCTATCTTAGCGCTTCCCCCTTAAGGACGGTAGATCTCACTCTCCGTCTACGTCATTCGGTCTGTTTCCACAAGTGTCAGATCTCGTCACGTGTTACGTCACTTCTACTGAAAACATCTTATTTCCGCTGACCAAGTGTAGGTATTAGTAGGTAAATATACATAATATTTTAAGTAGATCTGACTGAAAACAACACCATGCCATGCCAAGCCATGTTTTGTATCTGCATCACCCTAAGGTTGACAGGTAGATTATGCCCGAACATACATAAAAAATATAAATATCCGTATTTATAGCCTCCTCCTTTCTTGAAGTCGGTTAAAAATGCCAAAATGCCAAATGTCAGGCATTTTAAATTCGCATTTGTACAGTATTTTTACTGGTGCACAGTTTCAATAAATAACAGTCACACACACAGTGAAACACACTGAAAGGTTTAAGCAAAGGGGGGGGGGGGACTTTGCCTAAGCAATAGAATGAGACAGGTATGCCCTTTTTCACTAACACTACGCAACACCTAAATGATTTGCCAAATAAAAACGCAGAGACAGTTTAATGGTTTGCAATCTCGTCGATACTGTTAATCAAGCATTTTCGGTCGCAACATGGCCCCTTTACAAACATAAAACTTAATTACGAAATTGCGTTTTACCATCCATATTAATATAAACTCGAGCAATTCGTTTCTTTACGTGTCACTAGCTTGCAATTTAAAGTGAAAGTGACGATATGACGTCATGTTTTATTAGTTTATTTACCCCCTTTGTGATATAACTCGACATATAAATGGATAAATTACAAGATTAACGACTCGTCTTATATTTAATTACTTGAGTTTACGTGAAGCACGTAACGTAATATTGCGTTTTATAAAAGAAAATCACGCATTTAGTTACATATACCTCTTCATCTCAATTTAATAGTTTTATTTTAATCTGTGTTTTCGTACAAGACTTACATGATGCTATTTTCACGGAAAATATTAAAGAACCTGCGATATCTCTTGACTAAATTTACAACCCGATGGGTTCCTCTTAATTAGGTACAAGCGACTTCGCGGCAGGCCGAGACGGGCATGGCGGAATGAGCTGGACTCTTTCAACAAGAACAGGTTCTTAGCAGCTTTGAACAGGGAGAAGTGGAAATAGAGTAGGAAAGCCTTTGCTCTGCAGTGGCACATCACAGGCTTTTTTTAATAATAATAGATATCTCTTACATTTATTTCGTTAATTTTAAACTCATTGTGTGACCAATATCAAAAATAGTATAAGGGTGCGTACACAAACACGCCAAACGTGCTGCTTATGTTTTTCTTTGCGGGAAAACGCGGTCTGTGCGTTTCAAGTTGTGGACGCACCCTTACAGTAACTAAGAATTCTATTTTTGTGTTCACACACATTTTAATCTTGTTAGTGATCTAGTTCTTGTTAGAAGTCATGTGGAAATCGTATACAAGATACACAAATGTGTACGGTGACGCCATTTTTGTTTTATTTTAAAAGTCTCTGTCATTGTGACAAAATATAACACTGCAAATAACTTTTGACGTCGATTCTCGCCACGGTGTTCTTGGTTAGCACGTGTGTTTAGGATTTTTTGTGTTTTTTTTAGTGATTGTTGACATTTTTGTGACTTGTTATTGATAAGTGTGTTGTCGTTGTGTTTGTCAACAGGTTTGTATTGTGATTGTCGTATTTTAATTTCGTTTTATCCAAGATGGATATAAATAAACCCCCCGATCCTGATCCTCCCGACATTCCAAGTCCTTCATTTCCTTTCTCCCCGAATCCACTATCGCAATTTGCGGATGTTGTTTGTAGTGTTACAGAGATGGATGTATCCCAATCCAACCAATCTTCCCGTAAACGTCCCAACAACGAAGATATTTTGTCTCCTACCCCCCCAAACAAACAAAAGAAAAGCCAAATTGGACGTGTTAAATATTCGGTAATGGATAAGGCTCCTTACCTTGTCCACGTCTCCCGTATAGAGTCCCAACCCAACTCAGGCACCACATTACATCCTGTTAATTTTGGCAAATTTTTGATTAACAATAACATTGCAAACATAGTCCGTGGTGGTGTTAATAGGGTTGGTAGAAACCGTGTATCCATAGAGTTTGCTTCCCCTCAGGATGCCAACTCTTTCTTGGCTAACACTTTGTTACCCAAGTACAGTTATACTGCTTCTATTCCTACATTCAACATCACAAGGATGGGAGTAGTAACAGGTGTTCCCTCTGATATTTCAGAAGATGAGGCTATGACTTTGCTGTCTGTGCCTTCAGGATGTGGGCAAATCCTTAAAATTCGTAGAATGAATAGAAAAGTTCAGATAGATGGCAATAATGTGTGGAAACCCACTGAAACTTGTGTGATCACATTTGATGGACAAGTCTTACCCCAGAGGATCTTCTGCTGTTACACATCCCTTCCTGTTGCGCAATACATATTTCCCACCATTCAATGTCGCAAGTGTTGTAAATTTGGACATGTGGCAAATGTATGCAGATCAAAACCACGCTGCAGCAAATGTGGCCACGATCACCCAGGTGATGGTTGCAGCATTTCTGAGGGCGAGGCCTTCTGTATTCTGTGTTCGGGTAATCACTTTGCTAATAGCAGGTCATGCCCCGAGTATGGTAGGCAGAAAGCCATTAAGACTGTTATGGCTGAAAAGTCCATGCCTTATGCTGAGGCTAGCAAATTAATCCCAACAGCTTCTCGCAACTATGCCAATATCACTAAAACTCCAATATCTCAATCTTATCGCAAGACAGTAACTCTAAAACCTAAGATCCATGCCCCCCTTTCCCCATCCTATGATAAAGCTGCTCATCAGCAGATAACTAGTTCCCCCCAACCTTCACAGCCTAATGGCTGCGCTCTCAATTATAGTAAAGTCTCTTCCAATATTACTAATTATACTTCCTCTATTATAGAACTACTCATAAAACTCTTACCTATCGTTATTTCTTCTTCTACTTCTAATACCCAATCACCGTCCAACGTTGCCGACCAACGTATAACTCTTCTTTTAGACATCAGAAATGGCGTCTCGCCAAGTATTCCTTCAGTGGAATGTGAGGAGCGTGTGGCATAAAAAGCACGACCTCATATTCCTTTTAAATAAATACAAGCCATTGGCTTGTTCCATAGCTGAGACTTGGCTTACTCCAAGTCTTAGCTTCCGTATGCCACATTTCAACACTCTAAGATGTGACCGATCAGATGGCTATGGAGGATCAGCTCTCTTAGTCAATGATCGGGTCCCACTTTTGCCCTTTACTTTACCCTCACTTACGGGTGATATGAGCATTGCCGCAGGGAGGGTTGAGGGCATCACAGTGTTTTCAATATATATTGCACATCCTCACCATGATTTCTTAATAACTCTAAGAAATATTTTTTCTAGTGTTCATGGTCCGATACTGGTCATGGGCGACTTTAACTGCCACCATTACAGATGGGGGTCGGAACGCTGTGATGCCTTTGGTGTGGCTCTAGTTGATGTTTTGGATGACTTGGACCTCTGCATTTTAAACAACGGTTGCTCAACACGACGAACTCCTCCAGGACATCAAAAGAGTTGTGTAGACCTTACATTTTGTTCGGTTGAGCTAGCAGCATCGACTCACTGGGAATGCACAACCTTGTCGCATGGTAGTGATCACTACCCTATAGTCACATCTTTGGTTAATAAGTCTTACTTAGAAAAAACTTCCCCTCCACTTTTGAAATATAACCTGTCCAAACCGGATTGGTCAAAATTTGCATCATTATTGGAGGATAAAATTGATGTTCTTCCAAATTTAAATTCAAATTTATCAGATCCTTCTGGTCACCACCATGCCAAGAGCTGTTATGAGGGTTTTGTAACAGCAATTACCTCCAGTGCAGATTCCTGCTTTCCTTTAAAAAACATTGCTCGTAACAAAATCCCTTCACCCCCGTGGTGGGATCCAGAATGCACGTCGGCAGTCAGGGATAGGGACGAGGCCGAGGTGTGTTACAATACAGATATGGCACTGAAAATCTGTTGGCTTACTGTCGTATCAATACCAGAACCAAACGTTTTCTTCGTAAGAAGAAACGTACGGGTTGGGTTAGGTTTTGCACCGCTTTATCACCCTCTACTCCAGTTTCAGTCGTCTGGAAAAATATCAATAGGTTTAGACGTGGGTGTTCCCCATCGATCTCTTCTCCGATTGCTAGGGAAACAGCTGAACATTTCTTTGACAAAATAGCACCATCCTATGTTCCACTCTCATCAGAATGTGAAAACGCGCCCTTTTATAACGCTACACAGGATCCTTTCGATACGCCATTCACTTTAGAGGAACTGAATGTGGTACTCAAACATGTCCGGGACTCAGCGCCTGGTATTGATGGCGTGCCATATTCGTTCATAACCCATTGTGGTGAAAAGGCAAAAATCTATTTTTTAAATGTGCTAAATTTTTGTTATAATCATGGTTGGATTCCGGATCAGTGGAAGTTTCAAATTATTATTCCTTTGTTGAAACCAGGCAAACATGCAGATGATCCGAATGGCCTTAGGCCAATTGCTCTGTCTTCAGTCCTAGCCAAATTACTGGAACACCTCATCAAAAACCGCCTCGAGTGGATAGTCGAATCGAGAGACCTACTGCCGAATCATCAATTTGGTTTTAGGAAAGGACTAAGCACAATGGACAGTGTTAGTACTTTAGTTGCGGATATCCGCTTAGCCTATTCTAAAAATGAATCCGTTGTTGCCACTTTTCTTGACATCTCATCTGCGTATGACAATGTACTTCTTCCCGTACTCAGGCAAAAACTGCAACAGCTGAGTCTTCCGGCCCAGATGATACAATGCATATGCGAACTTCTGCTGTCCCGCTCATTGGTTCTGAGAGTCCAGGGTGAGGAGTTCGATGCGAGGCAGACTTGGAAGGGACTCCCACAAGGCTATGTCCTCAGTCCCTTACTCTACAATTTGTATACGGCTGATATTGGGTCCTGCCTAAACAATAATTGTCAGATATTACAATATGCCGATGACATTGTTCTGTATGTGACAGATCCCTCCATAGTTGACGCTGCGTCATCTTTGTGTCTCTCTCTGGATTCTTTGAATCAATGGCTTTTAAGCCATGGGCTGTCGCTATCTGCTCCCAAAAGTTCGACGGTAATTTTCTCTCGCAAAAGACTCATTCCTCATATTGCAGTAAACATTTTAGGCCACAATATTCCTGTAGTGAAAAAAGTTAAATTTTTAGGCGTTATTTTAGATACAAAATTAACTGGCAAACATCACATAAATTATCTAATCAAAAAGTGTGAAAGAATTATTTCAATTTTAAAAGTACTTGCAGGTGTGTGGTGGGGTGCCCACCCATACACCATGAAATTAGTTTATAATGCTTTAGTTCGCTGCGTTTTAGATTATGGAACGTTTCTAATGATTCCTTGCAACAAAGGTGCTTTGGCTGGGCTGGATAGAGTTCAGTCCAAGTGCCTTCGAATCATCTCAGGTTGTATGAAGTCCTCTCCCGTTAACGCATTGCAGGTCGAATGTGCTGAGCCTCCTCTGGCCCTTAGGCGGCAATATCTGGCTTCCCGCTTTGTGTCTAGGCTAATATGTAGATCCTCCCATCCTCTTATAGGAAGACTGAATGAGTTAGATGCCTTATGCAGAAGCTCAAATTACTGGAAAAATAAAGAAATACCCCTAGTCCTAAAATCGTTTCGATTAATTTTAAATTTAGAATACCCGATCGTCCAGTTTCCCAGATTACCCCTTTTTAATTTTCCTTATCAAGTTTTAAGTTACATTCCGAAAATTTTCTTTGATATTGGTATATCCAAAAAATCTCCGTCAGCTAATTTGGCCTTCAATGCGGTGGTGGGCGAGCGATGGAATGATTTTCAATTATTTTTCACGGATGCTTCGAAACTAACCGATGTTAATCACACTGGCGCTGCGGTCTATTACCAAAGCTCCAAAATTATCCTTCAGTTTAAAGGCCCTAAGGAGTCTTCTGTATTCACTGGTGAGTGTGTGGCTATATTGGAAGCTTGTCTTTTTATAGAATCACATCCTAATATTGAGAAGGCCGTCATTTTTACAGATTCCCTTAGTTGTTTGCAAGCTTTAGTCCAAAATCCGTTTAAAAGTAAATTGCACAGTTCCCTTATTTTAAAAATTAAAAATTCTCTTTTGACCTGCGCTAATAGTCAAAGGGATGTTCAGCTAGTTTGGATACCTAGCCATTGTGGCATTAAGGGTAACGAATGTGTTGATGCTTTGGCTAAAGATGCTTGTTCATCTTTATCGTCAGATATCACGCACAATTCCTACCAGGGCTACGACCTACTGTCTCTTCCAAGACTGAGCCTGCAGCGTTCCTGGCAAGAGCAGTGGAATATGTCCAGCAGGAAGAAAGGTGGTTTTTTTTATGCAGTACAACCGACTATCAAACCAAAACCGTGGTTTTTCGGTCACAAAAAAGTATCGAAAACTATTATTTCAGTTCTTTGTAGAATCCGCCTAGGTTTTTGTTGCACTCCCGTTTTTTTACACAAGATCCATGTCCGTGACTCCTCTCTCTGCGAGTGCGGGTTGGAGGAGGGCACCCTGGATCACATATTTTTCGAATGCTCTAACAACATCCCACCTCTAGATTTGTATAGCCGTCTCCCCAAATTTAAGATCCCTCTTCCGATTAATTTCCCTTCCCTTCTAACGTATCCCTCTTCAGAATTGCTTGTGGCGCTGATGATATTCATCCGCCACAATAATATAAAATTATAATTTGTTTCCTTAAAATATTCTATATGTTTGGATGTGGTATATGTATATTTTAATGTTCTAACAATTACAATACTAATATGTAATATTATCTTTTTGTTTGTTTCAGTCCTGTACTAACCCCACAAGATCTACAAAGTTCAACTGTATCATATTTATTAAATACTCGGTTTTTTTTTTTTTTTTGATACATAATACACACTTGCTTTTCCAATTCACTTTTGACATTGGCAGAATAGTCGACATCGGCTTTACTTGCCATAATAAAAAATAGAATAGAATAGAACTTTTGACGTCTGAATGACATTGATAGAAGGGCGCTGTTGGTAAAGATGTGTGCAATTGTTTTGTGAAATGAATTGGAAAAACAAGATGGAAGCGTTAGTTCCAATTTTGGCCACGCGCCATAATAATCATGTAAGGCTAGAGGTTATTTTTTATGACTAGAAACCGTAGGCAAGTGTCAATAGCTTTCAAAGCGTTTCTTATTTTTACAACTTTCAACAGGATTGACTTAAGACTTCCGGTAGCCTATGTCAGTCGCATACATTTTTGACTTTTCCTTCACTTTGTGTAGGTCCTTCCCTTGGGTAATACGGTGACCGAATAAAAACATATTTATCTTCAATTATTTATATTTAATTAATTCATCTGAATCGTAATGACACCTACCAGAGCCTTCAATAACACTTTTTTCTCACAAAACTATAAGGTAACTTAAAAAAAATGAATGCCGTAAGAGACAGCATCGTGGGTAAAAAGATGCGTTATTATTGTCTAATATTACATGAGAACACACCGCTATACCTCTGTAATTAAAATTATATCATAATGAGAGTTTTACAGCATATTTAATCAGCATTTGTAATGATAGGCTTATGCTACATTACATGCATATTATGCGCATATCCTTAACAGCAAGATATTCATAACTATAGACAGTGTAATTAATCTCGTTACTCAAAGCTTAGTCTATTAGGTTACGTCAAGCGTTACGTTTGTTGCGTATGCACACACACACACATGTGTGTTCAGCTTTATTTATTAGCTTTGTTCAAATATACATGCCCAAATTTTCTCTTCCTTTTCGTACTTATTGATGATGGTGATGGTGAAAAGGTCATCGATGCGCAAGCTGTAAAAAAATTGCTGTTCCATACATTTTGACCGCGTAGGTATTGTACGGACGCCAGCACATCAACCTACCACAATCTGTCAGATTTCTTTAATAGATTTTCAACTTTATCGCTAAAGCTTAAGGTTCAAAGTTAATTGGGAAAATCTGACAGTTAGGTGTAGCTTGATGTGCTGGCGTCTGTACTTGTCTATGAAACAGCTGTTTTTTTTATAACCGACGATAAATTTCAACGCAGTGGGGCTTAGAATCATGTACAGAATCCATGGTATCAGGTTGTGCTTCACTATCCCTGCCACCCTGTATGAAAACTTTGTAATTATGTGATTATACCACAACCTACTTAAGGGGCTTACATGACCTAAAGCGCGGTCACTGTCGGACGGTATAGAAAAGAAAGAGAAGTGCGTTGACACAATGCTGGTAATTTATTGCAAAATATGAAGCAATTATCTATTTACAAAAAATCTATTGTTTGGACTAAAAAAAATTAAAACAGTAGTGCTTTAGTATGTTGCATGTAGAATAATCTGACAAAAAACAGAATGATTGATTGATGTTAGTTTGGTTTTGATTGTAAAAAAAGGAAGTTTTTAGAGGTATCTTCATGATTTTTTCTATCGTATCAAATTAAGTATTATGTTTTCAACACACTATATACCTATCACATATTCTGAAGAATATCATATATTTTTCTGATTTTGTTACCTGTAAGTAGTCGTTCATATACTTTTATTGTTTCTAAAACTTGCGTTTTGGTCCTGTAATCCCCTTAAGAGGGTTGATCCGTTAGAGCCACGCTGGAGTCAAAATTGATGATTTCCGACGGACAATAAAACCATAATCTGTTTAATTTATAGATAAGATATTGACGTCATATTAATGGGAATTTCATAATCTAGTGCATGGCTGAAAAACATTTTCATTTATTCGTACAGTTTTCTCATTAGAACAGTTTTTATGCAAGCCTTTTTTTAAACTAGCGATCGACGGTCTACGCAAATGCAAGGTATTAGTAAAACCATATACGACAAACTTATAACAACGTTGCTTTATAAATAATAATAGCATTTATTAGTGCATGGCTGAAAAAAAAAAACGATTACTGTAAGTTTTCATTCAAGAAAAGTATATTCAAAAGTGTCAATTTTAGCCACTTTTCGATATTTTAAACGCGTTAGTTTAGGATGAAATCTGAAATATTTATATGTTATTTTAGGCCTAGTAAACGAAGACATTTACGTTCTAAAACATGGTACAAATATTTTTTTAATAACTTATTTTTTTATTTTACTATGAATTATTTAGTGCAGCTATATAATCGGCGCGGAATCACGCCAGCGCTCAGTGCCGGCCGAGGCCTTTCAGAGGTAGGACGTGTGTCGCTCCCGTAGCCGCGAGTCGCGTAAAATATTATCGTACTTTCGCGAGTTTTTAGCGCGACTAGGACATGTTGATACGTTTTATTATAATATATTTTTATTATATTACAAAACTTTGGTGAGTACATATTTTAATGTAATGGTGTTCTATTAACTTAAGAAAGATTAAATTAGACTTCTTTATGTATGTTTTCATTTTACTTTTTTTTCAGATATGGCTAACAAAAGGCGCTATATGGGAACAAAAAAAAAACGAAAATTTGGCCAAGGCTAATGAAGCTAAAAGGTATGTTACCGAGGTTCTCTACTTATAAAAAATATATTTTTATTAGGTGTAATTAAGAAACAATATACTTACTACTTTTTGAAGTATTTTTTTTTTTATTACTTTTTGTTTGGATATTTTTATGAAACACAGTAGTAATAAGATAAAGTTAATATCCAATTCGTTGTTATAGGCAGAAAAGAGAAGTTCAAATACTTCAAAACCAGGACTTAAATAAAAATGCTGTTGTAAGTTTTATTTTTTTACTTTATATTTTACTAGCTGCGGCAGACACGTGTTTCCTTGGTTTTGATTGAGCAGTTGTTAAACCAAAACTAAATAAGACCTTTCTTCATTATTTATTTATCTCAAGCCGACAATCGATCGCCTGTCATGGTGCTTACTTTTTGTGTCACTATATTATACCCTACATATTATTTTCAGAATCAAGAAAATGAAAAAGACAGTGAAAAAACACTGGAAATTCTGGAAAACTTGCAGGCATTAGAAACGGCTCCAATTCAAGATCCTGACGCAGGGAATCTTGTAAGAATTACTTGGTCATTTGTATACATATTTTAGCACAAAAAAAACATTGTTAGTTATGTGCTATCTTAAGCCGACAATCGATCGCCTGTCATGGTGCATACGGTTTGTGTCACTATATTATACTCTACATATTATTTTCAGACTCAAGAAAATGAAAAAGACAGTGATAAAACACTGGAAATTCAGGAAAACTTGCAGGCATTAGAAACGGCTTCAATTCAAGATCCTGACGCAGGGAATCTTGTAAGAATGACTTGGTCTTTATAAACATATTTTAGGACAAATAAAACAAGAACCTTCAAGAACAAGTGCGTATTTACAGTATACTTTCATAAGTTCAGATACATGTTGTACATTGTTTCTGATAATATTAGACTTAAAAATATATTTCCAAATTTTATGTTATAGGTAAATAGTAGACAAGAAGTTGAAAGGGATACTGTACTTCAGACAGAGAGTGCACTTTGGCTAGAGCTACGACGTTGTTTATTGACAGCCTCTTCATTCTGTAAAGTGTGCAAACGGCGATCGACTATTAGCCCAGCCCCTTTGGTTAAACAATTTCTTTACTCATATTCCTTGGACCATATCCCTAGTATTCAACATGGGAAAGTAAACGAAAAAGTGGCCATAGAACAGTTGCAGGTACAAGTTTAGATTTTTCTAACAAACAATTTATTTTTATATTCTTAAATTCTATTAAGGCGAAAGCGCCAGGGTAGCCCGCGAAATTTGTTTTTTTTTGGGTTTTTTGCAATTTGCTGGTCAGTATTAAGTTGTACGTTGATTAATATATGAATCGCGGCCGTGACAAACATGTATTTACAGAATTATAATCATTAAAGTCATCAACACAACTCTCTAAGACCACGTAAGTCCAAAGAATAACTGTTTCGTGAAATTATCATTCTTGGGACTTACGTGGTCTTAGAGAGTTGTGTTGATGACTTTAATGATTATAATTCTGTAAATACATGTTAGTTACGGCCGCGATTCATATATAAATCAACGTACAACTTAATACTGACCAGCAAATTGCAAAAAACGTAAGAAAATTTGAATTTCGCGGGCTACCTTAGCGCTTCCCCCTTAAAAAGAAGTAATTAGAGTATTGAGTTTCAAATTATTATGATTACAGGTGCTTCGCCGGATGGACTAATCGACGATGATGGCATCACCGAAATTAAATGTCCTAGTTCGGCATTTGGATTAGAGGCAGATTTTGCTATTAGCCAAAAAAATATTAAATTCTGGAAAATAGATGGATCTGTGAATCGACGCCATGACTGGTTTTATCAGATACAGGGGCAGCTGCATATAACTAACAGAAATTACTGTCTGTTTGCTGTGTGGACAGGCAAAGATTTTAAATTGAAGACTGAAAACATAATCAGGGACGATAAATTTTGGAGCGAAAATATAGAACATCGGCTAGTCAGCTTTTACAATAAATGCCTGTTACCCGAAATTGTTGATCCCCGAAAAGCTAGGTCCATGAAACTTAGAGACAACAAATATTAAGATTTTGTTTTACACGAAATTGTTTTTATTTACTTTAACCTAACTAATAATAATTTAATTGCTCATTTATTACAATAAACAAAAAACTGAATCCCCGCTTACGGAAAACGAAAACATTCCCTACTAACTAAAAACTGGCTAAGTATCAAGATGATTCTAAGCGGTGTATGATACGCGCTCCAACACAGACGGCTGTGTGTGCGTTTAACTGTATAGCTGTGTGAGTAAATTTACCTAAACACGAGGCGCGCCGCTCTGGAGTAACGCTCTTAACTCCTTACAGGCGGTCAACACGATCGTTTCACAGAGGAATCGTCTCAAACTGCCATACTACAGTTTGGGACAGAAATTAGAATTGTTTTTCAAAGGCCCATAGCGCAATAATAAAAATTGTTTCTTAAGAATTTTATTGAAAAGCTTGCAAAAACAATTTTTTATACGTTGGAAGCGTTCGTTTCGTACGTTGGAAAGGCGTCACCGTTCGTGTTCCTCCCCCGTATGTATTCACACATGCACTCAAGTGGATTAAGTTTTCTAGGGCGCTTTTTAAATACCACAGCTTTTTTGTTGACGACTTCGAAGCGTACACAGTAAAAATAGACTGTAAATACCAGTCTATTATGAAATGAGGTTACCAACCAAAGCGAAACACATTTCTTTGAAAGAAATTGATTACAACAGTGCTTGTGTACTCACCTCCTACAAACAGGCGCGACGCGAATCGCGCGCGACACAAAGGCACCGCTCGTTGCGCGACTTGCGGTGCCTTTGTGTCGCGTGTCGTGTCGCGCCTGTTTGAAGGAGCCTCAAAAGTAGAATATAGAGAGATAACTATATTTGGAAGGAAAACAAAAGGGTCTGCCTTATTACCCTGGAATGGGATTACACAGTGGGGTAATTGCGTCACACACTAACAGGGGGAATGGTTTTCATTTGGACAGTTCAACAACATTCATTACGTTATTTACGTTGTTGAGCAGACAAATTTTTCTAACATATGGAGCAACGGATTAGCAATATCCTTCAAAACTATCAGATTGTGATTGATAATGTGTTACGCAATCACGGTGCAGCCGGTCGATTCTGTAAAAATCTCACCGTGAAAACTTAGGTGAAGTGAGTTTGTTTTTGCTAGGAATTGACACTATTGACAGCTCACTCCACGCTCACTTCACCTAAGTTTTCACTGTGAGATGGTTACAGAATCGCACTGCAGTGTACAGGTTATCTTTACAGTACTTTGCTTGACCAAAATGTCCAATGAGACAGATACTAGTGTCTCATTGGACATTTAAAAAAACAACCGGCTGATGTTTGAAAAAAAACCGGCTGTCAGTGAAATATCTTCAGGTTTTTTATGGCAGTACCTAAAAAACATCTAAGTGCTTTTACCTCACGTGAAAATCAAACCAAGGACCTCACATTTAACAACCGCATTGCGTCTTTATTCTATTAATATTAAACAGTCTTCTAACTGTAAGTACGCTTATCATGTCCAAAAATTTCGTTAAACCACCCCACATTAATGCCATGTCCTCTAAAATAATGAAACGTGCCCGCAGAGCCCTGACGGTCTGTTTAGTTTAAACTTAGTTATAATTGCGCCCGGAGCAATTAGCGGGAGACCTTGTTGCGCAAATACTGGGAGACTAGAGCTGTAACCTAGATACATTCGTGTTTGTTAAATGTTTATTTAATTCCGTTTTAGTTATTAAAATCTGGGGGCACAGTAGTGCCCCCGCCAAGACGAGCCAAGCGAAGCGCAAGGGCACTACCTATGTACCTTTTCTCGAAGTGTTTCGTCGTTTTTTGAACCCTCATAGAGTTGGTTTCCGATGTACCAGATAGTTTATATTCTCAGGATATGATGTCAATAATAGACTAATTAAACATACAAAGTCTCAATTGAATAACTCTAATACTTTAGATTTTATTGATATCTAAAATACACCGATTTTGTCACTGACACTGACACACTGATGATCATCAAAATATTTGGCTACTTCCTGAAGTGCTAGAAAGCTAAAATTTGGTATGTAATCTAATTTTAGTATACAACCAACAAAAAAATTCATAAACTTATGACTTTCGCCCCCCATCTTCTAAAATGGGGGGGGTGGAAGTTTGTATGAGACTTCAAAATGTTAGGGTAGGAACCTGAGCGAAATATCGCCCTGATTTATCGCTTATGGTAATGAGTAAACATACATTTTTACTGATATGTAGAATTTGTGAAGTTATATATTTAGTCATACATTTAATAGTCATACATTTTTTGCAAAACGGTGAAGGTAAACATCGTGAGGAACCCGGCATGTCCTAGAACCAAAAATTCGAAGACATGTGACATCTACCAACCCGCACTTGGCCCGCGTGTTGTACTATAGCTCACTCCCTCTCACAGAGAGACGGCCTGTGTCCCAGCAGTGGGAAAATTTTAGGCTGATAATGATTTTCTGTATCCATCCCAAAATTCGCAACTCGGTAAAAAAAGGAAAAGCAATCGTAGTACAGACGCCAGCACATCAACCTACACCAATCTGTCAGATTTTCCCAATCAACTTTGAACCTTATGCTTTAGCGATAAAGTTGAAAATCTATTGAAGAAATCTGACAGATTGTGGTAGGTTGATGTGCTGGCGTCCGTACATAGCAATAAAAGATATAAATCCCAAACTCGCACATACATTTCTGTGAGTTATTGGATTAGAAGTTCTGTTCTTAAAGAATCCTAACAAATCACGAAGAAAACCTCAACTATTTGCAACAATAGGGCTGGCACTCGGCGAAAAGAACATCTTGGCAAAACCTGAAGGACATCTAATTTCCTTTTTCCCTTCCTCGTTAATCTTATTTCTGAATAGAATAATAGAAGTGTACCCAGTGTTTATAATCGAATCTTATTTCTGGCTGTCTAAATGAAATCATTATGTGTTTCTATTAGCGAAAATGAACAAGCAATATTTTCCGAAATGTATTTATTTATTCACAAGGCAACTACAACAGGAAAGAATCACAGTATATCACTAGGTTCACATTACAGGTTTCGACCTGATTATCACCCAAAGTGATAACAACAACTACAGTAAAAAGTTTAGTTCACAAAATGACAGCTCTGTCTGTGCGTCTGCCTTCCGACACACGTCTTCGTAGGCGAGGAATTTGTAGGAGACCAAACACGCCAGGGCACCAACTCACCATGACCACTTACAGGCTCCTTCAAACAGGCGCGACATGCGATAAAATCGCGCGCGACACAAAGGCACCACAAGTCGCGCAACGAGCGGTGCCTTTGTGTCGCGCGCGATTATATCGCGTGTCGCGCCTGTTTGTAGGAGCCTTAACGATTCCTTTCTTCGAAACCACGTTAATTCCTTAGCTAATCCCGCCAGTCCCACGTTTATTTCGCGCGGTTTCGTTCATTGTGTCATAGAGAATTACGGCCCCCCAGGTGAAGTGCATAACTGACACAAAGACACACTATTTAAAGAAAACAGTAAATGTAAAGTAGGTAAGCAAAGTGTGCAGTAAGGATGTTGGTAAATCTCCAAATTAACGAGATCATCTCCAGATACTGAATATATCGGCTTTATGTAATGTAAATCGAGACACGTTTATTGATCTAAACGTTCGTTAGTTAAGGGTTGACCCCTAACTAACGCACATAATACAATTTGCAGAACTTACAACCTTTCCTAAGTTCCTAATATCGTATCCTAACCAACTTATCAAACGAACGACCCTCGGGATCTAAATAATGTCCCAAGGTCTTCTTTATCAGCGAATAAACTGTCTCGCATTACTCTTTTACGGCATAAAAATAAGCTGAATAAATTGAAAGGCATCGAATTGACGTTTTTTTTTTAACATTTTCGATGGAAATCTGTCCTCGACCTGCTGTAACCCAACCTCGCGGCTTCAAATAAAGGCACGAGGACTCATTCGATAGTATAGTTTAACGAGCTTCAGTATCAGAATTGATTGGGCTTGGGTTTTGTTACAAAGCTTTAAAAAAGATACGAGTTGCCTTTTTTTGTGACAAGCCTTTGTCCAATACATATATCCGCACAACTTTATTTCACACTTTTAAGCTATTAACCATTTATCTCATTATTTAATTATATGGAATACCAATATTATGTATTATTGGAAGTCACCGTTTAGGGCATTATGTCATCATCCTGCGTAACCTTTTTCCCAACTATGTACGGACGCCAGCACATCAACCTACCACAATCTGTCAAATTTCTTTAATAGATTTTCAACTTTATCGCTAAAACATAAGGTTCAAAGTTGATTGGGAAAATCTGACAGATTGTGGTAGGCTGATGTGCTGGCGTCTGTACGTTGGGGTCTTCTTCGAGTCTTTCGGGCTTCTAATGACCCGTAGCGACTGTCAAAGAATCCACGAATGGCAGCCGGGAGCAACGGCTTAACGTGCTTTCCGATGCACGGAGGGGTTTCGGTATGTAAAGATGGTCACCCATTCACGGACCAACCGTTGTTACTGCTTAGTTAGATACATAACATATTTTAATGGTCACCATTGTACAGTCGACATAAATAAAGGCTTTTATGGCTCAATTGTGAACTGTATTATCGTTTTGGCCCGAAAATGCCAGTTGCTTTATTGACACAACAAAACACCGTCGTCGTGAGCTGACTTCACACGGAAGAGGTAAAGAGGTCGATCGGAGGCTGCCTTACAAATACTTGACATTTCAGGCCAAACAAATGGCAAGCTCCTTAGAAAGGCATTCATTATATCCTTTTCTAGCATCATAGTAATAATATTGTGTCTCAGTTATTGAGCAAAATATTTGTCCAAAATTGCATTGTACTTCTGTTGCAATTTTGAACAAATATTTTGCTCAATAGCTGAGACTAAAAAAACTGAAGTGTTAATCGACTTTTGCTGATCGTACCTACTTACTACGAACGTGCTTGTTCAAGTTAATGAAAGCAAAGAAGTTGAAGACGTAGGTGTGAAAGAATTTACTGGATTTAAGATATTATGCTTAAACGATTAAATGAATGAGACAGGTATACTAACTATAATTAGCTATAGTTCTGCATATTGCAGCACAGTGTACAGACGCCAGCAGATCAAGCTACCCGAAACTGTCAAATTTTCCCAATCAACTTTGAACCTTATGCTTTAGCGATAAAGTTAAAAATCTATTAAAGAAATTTGACAGATTGTATCTGTACATTTATCTACTCTAAGGTTCACCTTTTAACAACCCGGATTCCATTCCGGACGCAGTTGAACTTATAACAACTATAAAAGTATAAGTACATATATGAATAACAATATTCTTCGTAACTACCGCTTATTTCAATGCCACATCATAACAGTAGCAAACCTTTGGGAATTTACTGGAAATATTCATATTTCATCCTCCCGGATGCTTTTAGCCGGCCACGAAATATTCCATAAAAGCATTCCAGATGAGTTCAATATTAGATAAGAAGTAAATAAAAAAAAGATACTTTAATATAATTGTAGTTTTTTGTATAATAGCCGCAAGGGTCGATCGATCAGGTTAAAGGCTCGTACACACAGACGCGACGCGACACGCGACACAAAGGCACCGCAAGTCTCGCAACGAGCGGTGCCTTTGTTCTGCGCGCGATTCGCGTCGCGCGTCGCGCATGTTTGCACGAGCCTTAATAAGCTAGGTACGCTTGCCGCAGTCGTCCGTGGACATGACCATCTTTATATGTATAAAGAAACCCTCCTCCTCCTTGTATAGGAAAGCACATTAAGCCGTTGATCCCGGCTGTCATTCGTGGATCTTTGACAGTCGTTACGGGTGGTCAGAAACCCAAGAGTCACATCCAGCCTTACCAAGGAGTATCGTGTTACGCAACAACTGGGTTGCGGAGGTCAGATAGACAGTGGCTCCATGTAAAGTACTGGTATTCTGCTGCATCCTGTTAGACTAGAAGCCGACCGCAACATAGTTGGGAAAAGGCTAGGCAGATTGCAGATTGACTGAACGTAATAAAAGGTCACAAAGACTCTGGCTTACAATTAGAGGAAACAGTTTTTTTTTTTTAAGTGAAAACTTCTTTAGCGGCTTTGTAGACTTTTTTTGTAATGGGTAAATAATGTTAAACTCGCGTCAGGACACGTGACCTGATCGAAAATTCGTAAGACGGATGCAATGGCCGTAGCCGGTACCGCGCGTGTTTTGTTTATAATATAAGAGTACGATTCACAAAATACACACGTAATTGTTCAAGTTTTCACTTCTGTCGGCACTCCCGGAGTGCCACGGTTTTTTTTTTGTTCACTGACATTATACGGACCATCCAATTACCAAGCAGCCTTGTTAAAATTCTGTGTGTGAATATTTCAGGTTGTTCAGCACTGTTTACTTAGCCGGCGACTACAGTGCCTGCGTTTATGTAAATAGCCGCCTTCAGTAATTTCAGCCGTTTTTGCTAAAATATTCCCTTTTTACGCTAACGACCATTTGTCTTTGGCGTTTTTTGATGTACTGTTGAATGGGGAGAATCTAGACCAAATGCCTTGCCCTTCCTACCTATACTTACAACAATCATAACAAAAGAATCATTCTGAGTGGCAACTGGCTCTTTGTAGTTACTTATATCGTATCCTCAAGCAATTATATTCATGATCAAATAAATTGCAACTGTTTCATCACTTTTATGATTAGATACTAATTCGTTTGATGATTCACGTAACACAATCAGTTGATTTACAAATACGGATACCGGGTATTAACTCTATTGATTTTATTATCTTTTCCAATGTTAATCTCGACTCACAATAATTGAAGTACTTGACTCAGTGACTTGTTATCTTTTCCAGCGAGCAGCGGGCGTAGCTTCGCAGCGCCCCAGTCAGAAGAACTGCAACACATAAACTCCGATACGGAACTGGACAGACGACTCTCTGAACGACAGAGCCGAGCCATGTACTATACGAAAACTCAAGTCACAACTCTAACCTCCAACACGACAGAAAACGAAACAGACATACCTCTAGAAACAATCCCAGTAACAAACACAACAGAAACGAATCAGACGGAAGAAATAGTACACCCGTCCATACAATGGACGGCAGTCAACATCACGGACATGACAAATACAACTCAAACCCCAAACGTAAACTTGACAGTGACTCCGTTCACGAATCTGACGGAAACGCAGAACACAACGTTTGTGTCTAAAAAAAGGAATCTGACTAGACCAGACTTTGTTAAAGAAGGTGGTGGAAATGTAGCGGAAAGCAGGATAGTGACAGAGAAACCACTGTCATTAGAGACGACTTTCCTGCAGACGCGGATACCACCGAACGTGGAATCTTCTAGAAGGGTGATAGACCAGGGAGATGGAGGAATGGATACTGGAGCAATAGCTGGCATATCGTTTGCTGCTTTGGTGCTCGCGGCCTTGGCGGGAAGCACGGCGTTCGTGCTGTACCGGCGAAGGTACCTGAACAAGCCGCAGACTCTCAATGACAAATGCTCGAATCCTGATTCGAGCGGATACCTTGATGACAGTACTATTAGAGTGAGTATGGCCTCTTTAATGAATATAATAGACAAATGCTTAATCTGGTTTTGAAGTGCAGAGGTGATGCTTCTAAAGCAAGAACAGAGCTCGTCGGTATTCTTTTAATGAACCTCTGCAGTTGAGCATTCGTTTTAGACAGTATTTTATAGTTTGGAATCCTTTAACATTTTCTTTTCTCAATTCCAGGACAACTCCGAAGAGATGTACAGCTTGGACAACGATTCTTTCCTGAACTCTCTGGAGGCGATGACTATCCAGAACTACTGGACGGACACCGTCAAGCACACCAAACTGTGATCACGTGGCAAATTACGTCACCGACACGAGAGATGACGACCGAACTGAACCTATGTACCTTACCTACTGTCAGAACGACTAGGAATTGAAGAAAAATTATTCTGAATTGAATATCGAGCCGTAACATGTCTTGTGACGTAATCAAGACTTGTTGGGCTGTTCTAATACTGCTATGTACTGTCAAAGATAGCAAGGAATTGACATGACTTATAATAGATGGATAAAGTATGATTATTTATTAAATCTAACATCAGAGGTTTAGATTAGATAAAGATTAATTATTTCGTGAACGATCATACTGTCTGATTGATTTGACATTTTTGAATTATTGAGATGATTCGACATGACATTTCGTTTGATCAAATAAGTCGATTATGGTTTGTTGTATGTTTTACTGTGATTGTTTCAAAAATGTTAATGATTTTTTTTTAAATCAGATTTTAATGAAAATTTAATATGGAAGACAAAATTCTACAATAATGATATGACAAAATTATACATAATCTAGAGTTGACTAAAATTATTTTGATCAAAGAAAGACTAAAATATCCAATGAAGACTACTGTAAAAATTACAGATTTAGTGAAAACAATTTCGACAAACCCTCAAATAGGCCTAGGAATGAAGAAAACAGGACTTGAAGGATAACCCCGACTTAATTGTGACACACACTGAATTTACTCTGACCTTCTATGAAGTGCATAGTCATGTCAAAACATCATTTTAGGCTTTGGTTTCCCAAGAATCCGGTGAACGGTCACACGACCTAACAGCTGTCCAAATACAGAGCATTATTTAACAACTGTCATATACTAGTGAAAATTACAGTATTGCATGACGGCCGTTTTAATTTGACGTCTACTGCTCTACTAGGAAATCATAGCTTTAATCCTATGATTGTCGAGACTTGCTTTAATTTTAAAAGAAGGTTCATTTTCATCAACAGTTTATAACAAATTTATTTCTAAGAACGATTTTGGTTTATTATTTTACGATCCTTGACGTAATACGTCCCAAATTGTAACCCATTTTGTAGAGTTTATGAGAGAGGAGATGTTGTCCGTCATGATTAGAAAGCATTAATAAATCTTCTGACTAACAGGTGGCGCTAGTAGTCTCACTTTAATTTCCAAATGCAAGTATTTCTATATACATACATAGTACCTATATACTTACATAAAATCACGCCTACTTCCCATGGGGATAGGTAGAAACCACAGACCGCAATCACTGTCCATTCCAAGGTTTCCTGGATCGCAGAAAGTGATAAGGCCGCCCATAGTATATTTTTAGTATTCGATGTTTTTTTTTTTTTGTTATGTATTTTTAAGGTGTACAATAAAGTATAATTATACAGGGTTATTGGAAAAACATCAACAACCTCTTAAGAGGTCATTGTACTCAACATTATGAACAACTTCTACTATGGGACCAAACCTGAAATCGCGAAAAAAAAATCAGCTGTTCCCTACATTTTGACGAGATATACGAACATAAATGTAGGGAACAGCTGATTTTTTTGTCGCGATATCAGGTATGGTCCCATCGTAAAAGTTGTTCATGAGTTGTTCATGAGTAAAATGACCCCTTGAGAGGTTGTTGGTGTTTTTTCAATAACCCTGTATATATGTATAAATAAATGATAAATAACGCCACCTGCTACGTTTCTTACATACTTCTGTTACTTCGTTCGCAAGTATTTCTGTATATTTTTCAAATATTAATTAATAAAATAAATTATACTTAAACATTTATAAGCTGTTGATGGAAGAGTATTGAAGTGAAATGACGAAGTATAATTATGTAGATAAGTACAACATGTACTAAATTGAGAAATGACAAGAATCATAATACGACTTTTCTATATTTGATTGAGTCTAAATTTTAACTAGTAACATACGATGCAATCTAAAGTAAGATAAAGTAATTAATATTTTTAATACATACATACCTACATGTAGTTTTTAATTTATACTAGATTTTAATCAATGTTTTTGTCATAAACTTGTAAATACATTATAATTGTTGTGATAATTTTCGTTAGAATGTTATTTTTTAGGTTAAATGCAGTTGTTTTTAGCATTTGCTCCGTTAATGGTACCTTTAGTGGTTTTGAAACATTTATTACTGAATTTGCTTTTCATCAATCCTATGATAATATAATTATTCTTCATTGGAAATCTTGCCGTAAAAATAACAAAAACACGGTACATTTTAAAGAGCAAATGTTAAAAACCACAGCATTAAGTTACGTTTAGACGTTACGATAAAAATGTCGCAGTGAATATTGTACTATTTTTATTGCGTCATTAAAATCGCAATGTCTAGACACGGTAGTACATCTTGTCCCAGTAGATTAAACTTGTATGTGTAAATTTGATATTTTTGTAATATTCCCTTTGTGTGAAGTTTATGCAGAACACTGTATTAAGACTTTCTTTTAAATTATAATAACCTAAAAGATAAACAGTAAAATTATTTTACTGGTTAATTTTTTGGGTATTGTGGTCATTTTGAAGTAAGTTCCCTAATACAGTGCTATGTACAAAACTTGTAGATTGTAAGATTGAAGATTACTATTCTTTAACATTTTTCCAAATAAATTCCACCATCAATATTCATGTAACATAGTTCATAAGCCCCATTCACGTTAAGACAGTCAAAAACGTATGTACTCATGCATATTTACTGAAAAATATCACGAGACATTATAGACGATTTGCCTTAGCGTGAATGGGTCGCTTTAGACATAAGGATGTGATCTCAATATATCATTTTAATTAAGCGTGGAATGTCTTTGTGTGTGATAGCTTTAAAGATTCCGTTGTACTTTCATGTTTATGAACTGTAAGCGTACATTTCAAACATACGGACCGCGTTTGTGCGAATTTCCTTTTCTCTGTTTTATCATCTGTGATTAAAAATAACGTATTTCTTCATTTTGAAATTCCATGGATTCCAAGATTTTTTTTGCTATACCTAATATTGATGGCATTTTAACATGCTATGTAAATACTTTCTATTTAATTTAATGCATAATATTACGTTGGCATGTTTGGCATGTTTTAAACTCTTCATTCTCTGTTTTTATTATTTTATGAATATTTTAATTGTGATTCTATGTCCGTCCATTGATTGAGATTTGTTTGATTTTACATTTTTTTTATTGGCAATGTTTTGAACATCCCATGTAATCAGAAATAATATACGAAAAACTAATTTAGCGATGTATTCATTTCTCATCGTCAGTCATATCAAATATTGTCTGTAAATAAATATTTCTGATGTGTGTAATAAATAATAAATGTTGTGTGAAATATTCAAGGAGTCTTATAACATATTTAACATTATTTAGGCTGGCAGTTCCGATGCCTTAGAACTAATGCGTTGTTTAGACAGGGGCGGCTGTCGGTGGAGGGGCGGTACACTAATGTATACCGTACCATTGTCCGTCACAGCGCCCGCCACCGCCACCGCCTCTATTTGAACAACGCATTATATTTGAATTAAATATTTGAGAAAATTTTCAAGTTATGGAACAACAAACTGAATGTCATACTTAACAAAGTCCAAATTCCATTGCAACCAAAAACTTACTAAGAACTTTTTGTTACAAATTGTCACTCAAAAAGCAACTTAGAATACATTTCACTAAAGTAGATAACTGATTAAGTGGCGATGGAACGTAAATTGTCCGAGATTATCAACACTGTTATAGGTAAAGTTTTGAAATTAATGGTTTGGCTTCGAAAATGTAATTGTACTAAATTCCTTGAATCAAGTATTAAAAGTAGGTTCACTTCAACAGTCAACATGTACTAGATTGAAAGTTAAGCGTAAATAATGTTGGCATTGGAATTGCCAGAACCATTTTCCTTGTAAGAAAAATATGAATGTACTTTAATTTTTAAATAATACTGATGTGTTGTGAGATACATATTTTAATAGTTTTTGAAACTACCCATAGAATCTGTACTTATAATAGATGCCATAGATAATGATTTGTTTTAATTGTGAAAGTTAATTTAAGGGTCAGCACAGTCTGAAAGGAACGCAGAGTTTCTATCAGATTACAAAATACACCTTAAACAGTGTCTTAAAAAAGGGCAAACGAGCGCGTCCATGGACGTCTAAAGAACCGTTTGATGCCTGCATCAATGTTCATGTTACACTTTAAGCTCTGATAATAAGGTTCATTATTCACTGTGATCAGAAAATCCTTTGCTCGGCGCTTCTTTTAGTTTGCGCTGGCCTTCAGTGTTAAAAGTTCCCAGTACAAGGTGCTAGGAGATTTTTATGTCAGTAGAAAGAAACGTAAGAACCCCCAATTTATGTAGATCACAGTAATGTGTAATTGGTTTATAAGCCAAAATATAGTATGTACTTTAGTATCATTAAATATATTTTTACTTGGAACACTGTTTTATTTTTTATTTCACAGGCTGCTTGCTAGTGTAACTTAAAAGTAATACTAAATTCGAAATAGGATAAAAAATACTTAAAGAAAAAAAATGAGCTTACAAAAAAAAATAAAAGAAAATACGTTTATTTTCACTAAAAATATTAAACACCCGCATCCACACACCCATCACACATCTCACCATAGGTACAGACGCCAGCACATCAAGTTACTACAATCTGTCAAATTTCTTTAATAGATTTATAACTTTATCACTAAAGCATAAGGTTCAAAGTTGATTGGGGAAATCTGACAGTTTCGGGTAGGTTGATGTGCTGGCGTCCGTACATGATGCTACTCCCATTCTCTTCTAAAACAGAAAATATTTTAGAATTATACAATTTTTTTTTGCCTTTAAAGTTTGTCTTTTTTCCATTTTATTTCAATTTTCTTTTCATTATTTAAAAAATCATTTACTTAATTGTATTTAATCCAGGCCCATGTTGATCCATGTGCCTAACTGGAGAAACCTCGACCACTGAGACCTCATTGAGGTAAGGTGTAGGTACTCAAGTTTTGGAAATAAATTACTATTAGAAAAAATAACAAGTTGGAGAAAATAATGCGTCATATCACATCCACGCCAAACGGCCATTGCTCAGCATAATGCAGCACTGTGAGACACCTTAAGAGACAGAGCCACAGCGCTGGTTTTCAGCAACAGCCGGCGTTGGCGTGATGCGTCAACCGGTGCAGCCTAAAATGAGATACAAAAAGCAAATTATTAAATTAAATATCGTAGGTACAAGTTCAAATTATTAATATATTTATTGAAATCTTTAAATAAAATATAAAAGGATATGATAATTTTTAGAACGATAACTTTTTGGTAAGTGCATTATAAATACTTACTCTAATGTCAATGTGCTCAAAGACTAAATTTACATTATACAAGTAGGTAGGTATACATATACTCAACAGAAGTTAATACCATTGAGGAATTAAAAAATAGAATAATAATATCTTTTAATAAATTGAAAGAAATGGCTGCTATAGGTGACCTATTATCAAGATTGAGAAATAACATTGTACAGACGCCAGCACATCAACCTACCACAATCTGTCAGATTTTCCCAATCAACTTTGAACCTTAGGCTTTAGCGATAAAGTTGAAAATCTATTAAAGAAATCTGACAGATTGTGGTAGATTGATGTGCTGGCGTCCGTACGTCGTTGTAGTTCTTCGTCCGCATCGCTATCAATGGGATATAAGTGCCCAAAAGGCTGGCAACATTACCACGTTGGATGGCAATGCTGATTCTTTGGGCTAAAAATAGGTCAGCCCTCTGGTCACGTGAAGAGTCTTTAGGTGCTCAATAGAAGGAAGCAATAAACATAAAATGCAATCGACTGTGTGAGGTATTGTATTGCATTCATTGCGAGGTTCGATGCATTACAAAGTTGGTCTAACTAGTTGGTACAAAATCACCATTAATTTGACCGAATTCTGTGATCGAATCGCCGTAATGCAGTCTCTGTATGACACGCATTTCCTATCTACACTACTTCTTGGACGCTTTGGAATAATTATAAGATTCAAATTATAGCTGTAAACTTAGGCTGTAAATGCTCTGCCTACCCCGCCGTACCGTACCCTTTCAGGAAATACAGACATGCAAACGAAACGTAAAATAACACATCTGTCAAGTATAACGTCAATCACAAATCAATTGACATTGAAAAGCTAAATTAATATTACAGACCTGGCTGTATGGGCTTGACCCTTTGCCTGTCCTCAAGGACGAAGACAAAAAAAAAATCAATTGACATTGGCAGTTTGCAGTTGTCAAATAAATAACAGCCCACGGAGATCTTCACCTATCATTAAACGAAGAGAAGAAGAAGAAGATCTTCTTGCTGTAATTAATTAACAATAAACAATTATAATAACATTCAAACATGGTTCAAGCGTGGTTTATGGACGAAGAGAAAACCGATCAGCGTTTGGAACACCATAGGAACCCACCGGAATACGTTTCTCTCGAAGATTTGTTCAAGAAAACTGGCGTGGAATATTTCAAAGTGAGTACAAGTTTTTGCGTAGCGCTTGAACTATAATTGCTTTGTTATCAGTAGTTTTTATTTAATTTACTGAACACAATTCATAGATAACACTAATAATCTTTCCTAAATGCTCTTAGTGGGCGATAATGGTCCTCTAAAAGTTGCAAATCATACGTAGTCTTTCAAAATCATAGCCATCTTGTTGGTAGGTATTAACTCCTACATGCCTACATCAATTAAATAACGATGATAAACACATAAACAATCCGCTTTGTATAAACACATTACACAGCAGGTTTTATAAACATTGGTTAGTGTAAGTGTATGATTAAAACATGTTAAACATGTAAGTATGACTGTTTGTCTGGTTTATATTAAGTCATTACCTGATAACCATTCACCTGTCCTTTGAATGCTCTCATCTAAGATTTTATGTTTGTATTTCCAAATTAATAGGTTCCATACTAAGGCAATAAAGGTAAATATATGATGATAAGGATAACCTTGCTTGATGGATTCCAAAACATTGACTTGTAAAACATTGGACTTATCAACCACTTCAAACAGATTTAGTGTCAACAATTTTGATGTGACTTGTCTTTTACTTATCAAACATATTAAAACTTAATAAAATCAAACAAACAAATCAAAATCATAAAATATGTAGATAGTTGGCATCCATAATGTCCTTTCAGGTTTTTATTACCAGTTTACCAGTTGTCCACTATTCTGCCATTTTCTAGATTGCTTAATATTTATACTGTGGGAATATTTTCACTAATAATCATCTGGCAATCAACTATCATACAATCATAACAATCTTTAATACTTAAACACTCACACAAACTAACAACTATATTTCCAGCTCAATGTAGACACATATGCAACAGACGGGGTACTGGACAAGCTGAAGAAGGAGCGAGGATATACATATGAGGATGAGATGACCTGCTCCAAGGAGTGCCTGCCAAACTACGAGGAGAAAATCAAGTCATTCTTCACTGAACATCTGCACACTGATGAGGAGATAAGGTATACTATACAAAATTGAAAGGGGATTTTGCTCTGAATGCCACAATGGCTTCATCTCATCTGCTCGTAGCCTACCAACTGACTGCAAGATAAAAATTCCAAAAAATAAAATTTACACAACCGAGGACCCCAAACCCCAAATTGCTCAAACATAAAGCTCCCGATATGGTTGTTTTAATTTCGTCGTTTGACAAGCGCAGTTCAGCCCGCCGTGAAGATGGGATGACGCGAGGGTGTCGACACAGTTTGCAATAATTGCTAATTGAAAAATTAAATACTTAACATTGTTTAATTTAGGGATAGAATCCATGACTCAGCAGTGCTCTACAGTTTTTACAACAAGAGAGGCTTGTGACTAAGTAATAACAGCCGCACGGATCGATCGATCAGGTTAAGCTACGCTTGCCGCGGTTGGTCCGTGGATGGATGACCATCTTCACATACCAAGACCCCTCCGTGCCTCGGAAAGCACGTTAAGCCGTTTGTCCCGGCTGTCATTCGTGGATCATTGACAGTCGTTACGGGTCGTCAGAAGCCCGAAAGTCTCAACCAGTCTTACCAAGGGGTATCGTATTACCCAGGGGCTGGAAGCCGACCCTAACATAGTAGTTGTGAAAAGGCTAGGCAGATGATGACTAATTAACTAGATAGTACAATGCGTGCCACGAAAGATGAGACTTGACCCCGCCTCCCCCGCTCTTTCCGTCGCCCCTATGACGTCCGGTCCCGTCCCGCACTCAGACCTCATACCGCTAAAGATACCTAAAATCGTGTACTGTACTGCGCATGTCAAACCACGTGGTGTGTCAAGTCTCATCTTTCGTTGCACGCATTGTAATTATAATATTAGGATGTTACTGGTCTCACTACGAGGTATCTTCTCATACAGATTACGAAATGTGTTTACTTGCAGTAATCATCAATAATTTTGATTGAACAAATTAATACATGAAAACATTTGTGAAAGTAAGTTTTAGAGACATAATAATCAGCCTACCGGAAGACGTACCGTTAGATAATACGCGCTGGTGTCCGTCCACGTCAATGCGCCAATTGCGTACGGAACACGTAGCGTTGGAAGAAGGTGAACTTCCCACAAGGTGGACCGACGACCTTGTGAAGGCCGCAGAAACCCGTTGGATGCGAGAAGCACAAAACCTGTCGAAGTGGATGTGTTTGGGGGAGGCCTTTGTCCAGCAATGGACGTCTTTCGAAATGATGAAGCGCCTATAATGTTCCCAATACTGGGACACAGGCCTCCTCACTATGAGAGGGAGTGGGCCGCAATACACCACGACCCATGCGGGTTGGTAGATGTGTTTATAGAAATATTAAAGTGGAAAAAGTTCTAAAAATATTTACTTAATGTTCCAGGTTCGTGCTGGCTGGTTCGGGGTACTTCGACGTGCGCGACGCCGAGGACCAGTGGATCCGCATCGCTGTCAGTACTGGAGATATGATCATCATCCCCAGCGGCATCTACCATCGGTTCACGCTTGACACTAATGTAAGTATCACTATGTTTTGCTGTTTGCACAGACCACGGAGATGCCTCGATGGCCGCTGCTAGAGACGGCATTGTCAACATCCATACTAATATTATAAATTCGAAAGTAACTCTATCTGTCTGTATGTTACCTTTTCACGCCTAAACCACTGAACGGATTTCGATAAAATTTCGCAAAGAGATAGATTGCATCCTGGGGAACGACATAAGATAGTTTTTATCGCGATATTCCCACGGGGTCGACACTAATGCGGGTGAAACCGCGGGGCGCTGCTAGTTTTCCATAAAAATCAAGCGTGTCACTATTTACTTCAAGGGGTATGCGCTAAGGTAACCCGCGAAATTCAAATATACTTACGTTTTTCGCAATTTGCATGTCAGTGTCAGGTTGTATATTGATTAAAATGTGATTCGCGTGTGGAACAAATATTTGTATGACCTACAAGTATTTGTTCCGGGTCTGGCTGTTTGTGTATGTGACTTTAAATGTTTTTAAACGCACCCATAATACAGGAGAAATTCCTAGAGTGGGGCAACCCTTAAAAAAAAATACTTGAAGTAGGGTAGGGGTGTGCAGCATTACGCATTTTTACCTTATTTATTTAAGTTGAGCAGTACGGAAGGATTTTGACAATTTAAAGGGCTTAAATAGGGGATGAAAAGTTTGTAACTGTTGTCAATGGAAAATCCCAACGGGCACACGGCCTGTAGACCATACCATCAACATTAATCACATCACGTTCCTTTGAATTTCAGAACTTCATAAAGGCAAAGCGTTTCTTCATCGGCGAGCCGGTATGGTTACCGTACAACCGGCCGGCCGACGACATGGATGCTCGCAAAGAATACGTGGAGAAACTCGAGAAAGGTTTCACTGTCACCGCCTGTTAATAATAAACACGGAGTAGATAGCAAATGGAGTATGAAGAATGCGGGTTTATTATGAGGTCCTGTTTAGTTATAAGTACATAAGATGTACAGTCAAGAAATGGAAATTTTAAGCATCCTAAGGTTAGTTTTTCCGTAGTGTCAACATTTTGAATGTTAACAGTTTCCCTGTCCCATGAATTATATATGATTCATGTTGATTGTTTAACTATTGTGTCTACTTTATGGACAGTTAAGTTGTTAATTTACACTTTGAAAAAGTGACTAGCGCCTGCTGTGTGGGAAAGGAATTAGTTCGCAAATTGCTCAAAATTTTCAGCGCTTTCTATTAATGCTAACTATGTATTTGAAGTTTTCAAACGGTCCTTCTGTGACCATACTGAGCGTAAATAGTAGTGTTAGAACTACATTATGACGAAGCCAAATAGCACTCCATTTGTTTTCTACTCGGTCAATCTAAAATACTACGCCCATACCCGAAAACTGGCATGTTTTTTTAAACATTATTCTAAATATTAAATTGTAACGAATCAAGCAGCGGTGCTGTCCATTGTATGCCTTTGCCATTCAATAAGTATTGAAGTTTTTATACAGACTTAAATAATTGATTGAAAACAGATTAAGGGGCTTACAGGACCTAAACACAAAAAACGCAAGTTTTAGACACAATAAAAGTATATGATCGACTAGAGTAAACAAAATCAGAAAAATATATGATTTTCTTCAGGATATATGCTAGGTAGATAGTGTGTTGAAAACATAATATAACTAATTTGATACGATCGAAAAAAATAATGAAAATATGTACCTCTAAAAAATTTATTTTTACAATAAAAACCATACTAATATACATACAATCATCATGATTTTTTGTCAGATTATTCTACAAGCAACATACTAAAACACTAGTGTTTTAAATTTTTGTTCAAACAATAATTTTTTTGTAATTAAATAATTGCTTCATATTTTGCAATAAATTACCAGCGTTTTGTCATCGTGCTTCTCTTTCTTTTTTATGCAATCCGACAGTGACCGCGTTTTAGGTCATGTAAGCCCCTTAATGTGGTTTTAAAGAAGCTAACTTTATCTAATATGGTGAATCTGTAAAACTTTTTCTGTAAAATTTAATCGTCGAGCGTACTAGTAAATAAAACACTCTCATATAACGATAATGATTTCTATGAAACAGTTTATTTAATTGATTATTTGAATTTCACATCAAATAGAAATAGTGTTAGTTATGTGATATAATTAAATATTGCAATTGAATGTGCATAAAATGTAGAGTAAAGATATGAAGCCTACCATCAGAGGCTACACAATAATCATTTATATATAATTACTTTGAAAAACTGTAATTGGTGCCAATGTTTAATTTATAAGTAGCAACATCACACCAGATTTTTTGATTTTTGAAACTTGAATATTCATCAGTGGACCTGCAGGCCATAACCCTACTAATATTATAAACTAGCTTCTACCTGCGAGTTCGTCTGCGTAAAATTTCTTGTTCTCCCGACCCGCCCCGTCGCATCGCATCGCCTCCGCGCGCTATTACAGTACCCGGCGATAAATATTGCACATCGACATTTTGAAAGAGACAATCGGCTAATTTCGGCTTCTCTCTGTCGCACGAAATACAAACAGTCCGGTATATCTTAGGAGCTGTTAAAACAATTATGATTTGCTTCTTTTGATAATTATTTTTATACTTTGTATAAAATCGATAGGATCGAATAGGTCGATGTGCAATATTTATCGCCGGGTACTGTACCTACTTCGTTTTGGCCACTGCAATATTTTATAACACAGGATACGCTTCATCCCGGTAATAAATTCAAGTTTATTATCAACTCTCACGCGTGCGTAGCTGCCGGCTAAAGCTAGTAAGAAATGTGTGTTTAAATACTTCATATTTTGCTACCCGATCCGAGGCTTTGGAGTTTCGGTAGCTCTTATGTATAAGTTAACAAAAGTAACACACTTGAAAAACGCAAAGTTTGCTCAAACAAACGTATAATGAAAACTTGAAGCAAGTGAAAAGGTTATAACTTTTAACATAGTTTTATTCCATTTCTTGTAAAGTGATATTATATTTTGTAATTTACTAGTAATATGTGTATTAGTAATAGATCTTTTATAAAATTGTGTTATATCTACTTGTATTAAAATAAAATATTGTTATAAACTGTTTGTTTTTTCTAGTCTCGGAATCACCACTGTTGTCACTGTCATCGGTATAGTCAACCTCGTAATTCCCTTATCAGTTTTGACAACAATTCCCATTAAAATTACTAAATGTAACAGCTGTCACATACCGAATAACAATAGTGAATAGGCAACTTGTGGGCACGCTCGTTCCATAATAGACCTCATCCATCAGGCGTGATCGAGGTAGCTCTTGACCTCGGTCCATCCAGCAATAAAAAATAATTGTCCTTGTCGTTTAAGATCACACGTACCTACCACAACCACGCCACAACGACGATACGTGGACAAGCGCTGATTTGTATGAAAATTAATAGTGTATTCACACGGACTTTTTTTTTTTAGTATGGGAAATCATCAAATGACTCCTCCCGCTCTGGGTAGAGCGGAAGGGAGTGTCAGACTTACTGACTAAAACCCACCCGTGTTCCTTCCTTCGCCCTTTATGTTCCGGGCCAGCGGTAACCCTTTCGGACAATCCCGCTGATCCGGTAGGCTTCGGCCCTTGCGGGCCCCTTCGTTTGATGCTGACATTGAGGCGCGCGTGGAACACGTACGCGCCGTCCGGCACGGATTCACACGGACTTCATTTAACCGTCAAAATCTACCGTATGGGCGATACCGATCACATCAACGCTACTTCGCAGACAATAATACCACCAGCGAGACTGCCACATCGCAAACAACGTTGCGATGTCCATGTGATTTTATAGTTACCACAACGCAACTCAACCGACCACATCGCAAACAACGTTGCGTAGACCATTTCAATTAATTTTATAGTTTCCCAACGCAACTGCATGAAGCTGCAGCGACACTGTTCACAAAATCTCTGCGTTGTATTGTGATTGTGGACCGTGTTATCGGGCCCTTATGACATGCAACATGTGCAAGTGACATTCAGCCTTAGGGTGATAAAGCTATTACGAAGTCAACTATACCTATATTTATAGTATAGGAAAAGAATTTTTTTTTAATGTATTAATGATGTCGCAAACCATGCTCCACCTCCTATCCGCCCTCTGTGTTCCAAAACTTGCAATCAAAGTGACCGCTGCGCCGCCGCGCGGACGACGACGCCGTGGAAGTGGCGAAGTTTTGGACCAACAAGATCTGAGAAAACTCGTGCCAGCGACACGAAGAAAAACAATGACGGCGTCATGTGTAGGACTAATCTCAGTTTAAATACACTACGTTTGTACTGAATCGACGCCTGATAGTCGAGCTTCAGTAGTATTTATTTCAAGTAAGTACACCTATCCACGCGTGCCATCGCACTCCGGACCCACCATACCTCTTCGTAACTTTTATACGAATGCAGTCTCCATACACAGCCTAATAGATTTCTTTTCAATAGTTATGTCACACGACCATATTATTTCCATTCATCGGTACGATATGTAAGTCACTATTTTTTATTATATTTTTGCTTTGCTTAAGTAGGTACCGAATTACCGATGCAATGAACGGCTTAAACAAACAGCTCGTGGTGCGTCGGATGTGCAGCGTTTCATGGTAGGTACCCCATTGGGAGATCCTATAGCCCTAGTAGTTACTGACTGTTACTGTTAGCCAGCATCATCCCATTCCTGGACAAAGGCCTCTCACCATGACTTCCAGCTCTTTCGATCCAGGGCTAAAGTGGACCACTGGTCGTTGGTTTTCTCCAGCTCGTCCCGCCATTTCCACGTCGTCTGCCGCGAGGCTTCTGACTGTGTCAGGGCTCCACGTAGTGGTTATTTTGGCCCACGTATTACCACGAAAATATACGTCACGCCCACCACACTTGCTCATACGCATTGGTCATCTCGAGCCTCGTGCAAGTGATAGCGATTTAAACTTATCGCGTAACGAACACCGCATTTGCTTTGCGTGTACGCTTATGTATGTGCCTGCGCTGCGACCAAACAAACGTGTCGTACGACTGGCCGTAATCTTTAACAAAACTGGTCGGACCGACCGTGTGGTAATATTATCTTCCTTCTTGGTCGGGCCTGCGTCCAAGATAGCAGTCTGTCGTGCGATAAGTCGTGCCCGCGTAGTGTGATAGTGTATGAGATCTCTGAGGGTACGAAAGCTTCCAGTGAGCACTCGGTACAATTCGAGCTCGAATGCAAAAGTCTAGTTAGAAAACGTGCAATAAAAAAGCATGTGCGACTTTTCGACTCATGTAGCTTAACCATAGACTAGAATACACTTATAGAAGTTTGAGGAAAAGGATGTAAAGTTCACTCATCCTCCATAGAAAACGGAGGATCCTCCGACCAGACGGGTGTCGTGTCTAACTGCCCGATGATTCATGTCGGGCCGTGTTGTATCTATGCTAGTTCTGCGGTAAACTCTGCTTGCGAGATGCAGGATTTTTGCGTGACGTCGGTATGACGCGTTGTTCGCATGTGGCGTTGTAAGATACCACTACACACTAAAGTAAAAACTCATTGAATAGCATAAAAACTCCATAGGCTCGCATTGCCGATTTTATAAAACTAATAAAAAAATAACAACAATCAAAAAGCGTCAAAAAGCTATAAAAAACTTCAAAAAAATAACAACAATATTCTTTCAACATTTTCAGTATTATAGTACCTATGTTTTGTAAGACCCATAAGGTATGACGAAACCGTGAAGCATTCAAATATCAACCCCAATGAATATCAAACCAGTCCCAGTTTTAACGAGGAAAACTTAAAGTGCAGGTAATGATTTGTTGAACAGCATACCACAGTTACCTACTGGCTGGACATTCCATGCACTGGCTTCAATGATAGTCAATGACTGGCTTGCTTTACTTGCTGTCATCCTGAAACCAATCAAAATAATTTTCTCAGTGCAAAGCCAAATGGTTCACCCTCATAATGCTTCTGCTCTTCTCTATTGATTTAGGTATATATTACTAATCTTCTCAGTACTTTTAACAGTCAAACTACTTCTCTTACAGAATAAAAATAATATGTACGTAAATAACAACTAATACCTAATTAATTAATAAAAATAATCCATACTAATATTATAAATGCGAAAGTGTATCGGTCTGTCTGTCTTCACGCTTAAACCGCTGATTCGATTTAGATGAAATTCGGTATAGAGATAGTTAGAATCCCGGGAAAGGACATAGGATAGATTTTATCATCCGATTAGACTGGAAGCCGACCCCAACATGGTTGGGAAAAGGCTAGGCAGATGATGACTAACTTAACAAATTGTTTTACTGATTCCAATGATTATAATTCTGTAAATACATAGATATTTGTTATGGTCGCGAATCATATTTTAATCAACGTACAACTTAATACTGACCAGCAAATTGCAAAAAACGTAAGAAAATTTTAATTTCGCGGGCTACCTTAGCGCTTCTCCCGACTAAAACTATTCACAAATTAAAATATAGCATCAAAAAATTCATCCGCGTCGCTGTCGAGTGGTAATCTACCCCAGAGTCTGGCGGCATTACCACGCATTATCTGAATAATAATATTGGACCCACTTATTTACGTAATAAAGCTTCTCTTACATCTTGTATTGTTTACACTGCAGGGTAGAGAGGAAGAGGCCTTTGGGCCTCCCTCTGCAGTCTCCTTATTTGCCGCATGTCAGATGACAAACTGGCTGGGCTAAGAGACCGCCCATAGAAGTATGAGGAACAGGGTGTAATGTTCAGTCATACTCTATAGAAAAGGGAGAAACCTCCGACCAGACGGCAGTTGTGTCTAGCGGGCAACTGCCCGATGATTCATGTCGGGCCGTTGTATCTATGCTAGTTGCGCGGTAAACTCTGCTTGCGCGATGCAAGATTTTGCGTGACGTCAGTATGACGCGTTGTTCTCATGTGGCGTTGTAGATAGGCCGCTACACGCCTATTGGGAGCCACTAAACTCGTTAACCTTTTGACCACTACAGTCATGTATCCATGACAAACCAAAATGTGCCCGGTACGCCACGGCTCGACTACATGACAGACTTTGATTTTTTGACTTGTGTCGGTCAAAAGGTTAATATTATTTAGAGTATAAAAAAATATCTTACTAATTTAAAAACATGTTACAGACGTGCCTTCCACGCCCTAGAAGACTACGAAGAATAAGAAACTACCCATAAATAATCAGTTACCAGTCCAAGATCCAACACTAGAACCGATACTTATACCAGAAACTACACCAAAAGAACTGACAAACACTGTATATTAAAAACAGTGGTGGAGTCTTTCAAAGAAGCTATAACAGCAACGATTGGAACCAGTTACAGCAGCAGTGGTTTTAGTGCCCAATCAGGTCGCAGCGCTTTTGGTAGCGTAAACAGTTACCGGTGGCATTAGCAGTGCTCTATCACTAGCGGTTTCACCAGTAGCATCTTTGGAGGCACTAGCAGTTTCTTCGGTATCAACTCTGGTGGCATTAGAACTTTCTCGCGTAGCGTCCGTGTCTCCGTTGACAAAAACATTAGCACTATTTACCCGTACCTCCTCTAGGGTATCTGCACTGCAGCCTCTAGCAGCAGGTAACAGATGACATACTTGGTAACATAAGTATTGTTCTTGGTGGCACTGTGGTACGGCATTAGCATTCTTGCTGGTGGAATCGCAAGTGGCATTGAAACTGTTGCCGGCAGCATCGCAAGTGGCATTGCCAGAGGCATCGGAGGTGGTATTCTGCCGGTGGGATCGTTGTCGGCACTAGCACCTACTTGGAGGCTCAGTTTAAACTGATACCATGGCAGGCGAAGAGTCAGCGAGAGGAGGGATAATTGTCTTCACACTGTGGTACATTTTTATCGCCGTCAACTACATCATGTGAGTACTTTTTTAAATTTTAAGGTATCCAAAAATGCTTTTATTGAGTAAACGATAAGCACATTTCTATTTTTTTTTTGCCAACTAACGGTTATGTTATGATTGAAAAATATTAACTCTTAAACGTATCGTACTCTATAACGCGGATCCACGCGCTCACTCGCCTTTTAATTGTTTCTGGAATCATTAGGTAATCGAATAAGTTTGTGTCATCAGTCAAATCATTATTCACCTCAAATCTATCATCATTCAATTAGCAGCACTGTGTTTAAAACTTTAAAGCGATGCAAAATGCAAAAAAAAAACATTATATAGCCTACTATGTATTTTACCAGCTACATGGATATGTACGTTAATTCATTGAAATAATCATTTCTATAATGTGCCCTATACGTATAAAAAAATACCGAATCTATTTAAAATCTGAAAAGGGTAAACATCCCTAGCAAGAAAAAAGAAACAGTGGCACTCCGGGAGTGCCGACAGAAGTGAAAACAAAACACAAACAGAATACTTTGCAATCACTCACTGACATATCGGATATACATTAAAACGAGTACAGACGCCAGCACATCAAGCTACCCGAAACTGTCAAATTTTCCCAATCAACTGTGAACCTTATGCTTTGGCGATAAAGTTGAAAATCTATTAAAGAAATTTGTCAGATTGTAGTAGCTTGATGTGCTGGTCTGTACATTCTGAGGACAGCCGAACACATCCGAAGCGGGTATTTTTTAATCGACCTATAAATAAAACTCGCGCGGTGTCGCTTACGGTAACAGTGGCGCGAGTTCAATGGTTTTTCCCATTTCAAAAATGCCCAACGCGCCTACAGAAGTGTTCCCTTCAAAAAAAATCCATTTGCCTCAGGGTAATACCGTTTGGAACCACTCTAGTGTTTCAACATACTAATAATTATATCTAAGTATGGATTAATTATAAAACTTAATGACTCGATCGTTAATCTGTTCCACAGCCCACATGACTTTATTTAAGTACCTACGGCGACACATCAGGCTCTATCTATACATAACCAGTACCTTTAGGTAAACCCCGTTAATCTCTCATTGTAAGAATGTCATGTCCTGAACAGGCGCCGTCATTTGGGACTTATCATCTCTTCTAGGTGCCACGGCTTACTTTAACTATTCAATACGGACGCTTTTAACGTGCACGTCTTTCTATATCGTTTTGAATGTATAATTGCAACTTGAAATATGTAAGCAATATTTTGATTGAAATCACAATGTCTATAGAGTTTCTTGCCTATGTTTCTGACTATCCGACTCCTTGATAATTAAAAAGTGCTTATTATTGTGTTTACATTTTATATAAATGCTCTGGGTTTTATCGGAAAGCCTGTACGATGCTAGGTCAGCACATACTGGAATATATGTATAGTATAATAGGGCGTCGTATATACCCATTAGCAACATGTCGCCGCCATGTGTGTACTCCTTGATTATTTTTAGCTCTTACCGTCTGGAAGGAGTTTGTTGTTAAAGAGTGTTTATGTACTTATAACATTTTTTAAACTCGTCCATTGGTTTGAAAGTATTTTTTACCATAACTGGCATTGTTTCTGTTAACTTATCCAGCAAATACATGCATAAAGTCTATTCAAATTGATGTTATTTCAAGTTAAACAAATAGCAACTTTATTTTAATGAAAATTAAATTGATTCAGAGTGACTAGCACTATTGAAAAATTTATAAAAATGTTTGAAGTTGTAGCGTAAATTGCACTTTATTGGAATTAAATTTACTTTTCCATAAACTCATATTATTATTTGTTTACATTTTTGGCAAATAGTTCGCCAATGCAGTTTACATAATCTCACACCTTTTTCCCATGCGGGTAGGCAGAAACTACAGAACACCACCTGCTACGATCCTAATATATTCCATATCTAGCGTAAAGTTGTTTCCTTCTTATAACTAACTAGCTTCTGCCCGCGACTTCGTCCGCGTGAAATTTCTTGTTACTCCGACCCACCCCGTCGCATCGCATCGCCTGCCCGCGCTATTACTTCGTTTTTGCTTAGCGTTCTTTCTGACTTTTTTTCTTTTTGCTCGGCCCCTAAAGGTCATAGCGTGATGTTAAATAGCCTATAGCCTTCCTCGAGAATTGGGCTATCAAATGCAAAAATAATTTTTCAAATCCGACTGGGAGTTCCAGAGATTAGCGCGTTCAACCAAACAAACAAACTCTTCAGCTTTATAATATTAGTATAGATCAGGGGTGGCCAACCGGTCGATCGCGATCGACTGGTCGATCGCGACTAATAGTTCAGTCGATCGTGGCAAGGAAAAAATATGAATGCGTAGAACAGACTGCGCAACGTACCTAATCACTAACTGCTGCACGCATCATCTTGTATCTTTCAATCTATTTTTCGATCACCGTTCCGTCACGTTATTTATCCTCTCTTCTATGCAGTTTAGCTCTCTTTTGTTTTCGGTACGCGATAATAATAAGCGGGAAGCGTATGGGACGCTGGAGTGGGGCGCGGGCGGTTGTCAATCCGTCAGTCAGTTGACGACAGACAGCCTAGCGTGGCCTAGCGGAGTTACGAGTGGTTACGAGTTATATTTTCCTTCTTAGTAAAATAAAAAATTCTACATAATTGTGTAGGTACTGAACTATGCTGTTTCATTTAAGATTTCATGAAGTATGTAATTGGTAGATCGCCCAGGGTGTCGTCAGTGAGCAGTAGATCTTGGGTCTAACTAAGTTGGCCACCCCTGGTATAGATGAAATAGTTGTATCAAATTGTGCTGCTGGGGAGTTTGTTGCGCCACTAATCTCCAGCTAAAATACTTGTGAATACTTGTGGTGAGAGCGGGCGTTTTAGGGGATTTTTTTTTCAATTGATTATGTGTATTTAACAGTAATTCAGAAAACAAAAATAGGCCCTCATTTTGATTTTGCTTCCACAAAGCAGTCTTCACATATCTGAAAGAATATTGACCTAGTGAAAACAGGAGCCCAACCCAATTTAACTGCTTACAAACATAACTCTTGAAAAATTCAAGCGCTTCCAACTTCCCAGCTGGTCCGTCCATGTAGGTCACGTTATGTAAGGGAGTCCCCACACCACGGTGCGGATTGGGGGTTTGGGGACTCGACCTTTCAGCACTGCGGGTTTTAAGCCCCCAACGAATGAAAGTTTGTATATTACGTTGTAAGGGTAACTTTTTAATTAATCAACGCTACCATACCTACCTTTGCCAGGTTGGGTCTAAACAATTTTGGTAGCGTTTATGCTTTGTTAGAGCAGTGGTGGCTCAGTAGCAACGACGCCGACTTAAGAGTTGAGGTCATGGGTTCGAACCCTGAGCAGGCGCTTTACTTTGTGTAAATTATTTCATCATCACTGCTCTCAAAATGGTGAAGGAAAACACCGTGAGGAAACCGGCATGTCCTAGAACCAAAAATTCGAAGACATGTGACATCACTAACCCGCACAGGGCCCGCGTGGTAGATTATAGTCCACTCCCTCTCGAAGAGAGGACGCCTGTGTCCCAGCAGTGGGAACATTATAGGCTCATTATTGTATAATATGCTTTATTAACCCCCGACGGAAAACGAGGGGTGTTATTATTATAAATTTAACGTTGTGTATCTGTGTGTCTGTCTGTGCATCGTAGCTCTAAACGACCGCACTGATTTTGATTATTTTTGTTTTGTTTGGAAGGTGACTAGATCTGGAGTCTTCTTAACAATGATTTTTAAAAAATCTGTTCAGCCGTTTGAAGGTGATCAGGTCTTTTCTAGTTGACGAATGGATGTGAGCATCTTCCACAGGTCTGATCGAGTCGAGGCATTCTGTGATACCTAGGATAATTAAGGATTATTATTTATTTATTAAGGGATATTTCAAGGTTTTGCGATTCTATGTGTATGATGCGCGTTTATGTGGTCTAAAAATTCTAGAATACCTACAAGTTTTTGGATTGTGGTCTTTGTTAGTAGTGTCGTGTTAAGTTCTGTGGTTATAACTAAAGAATGTGAATGTGACAAATAATGATTTAAAAGTTAAATGTAAGTAACTGAAATTACTGTGTTTACTGTTTGTATAATGTAGGTAAGTTATGTTATTACCTAGATAAGGTTCTTATTTTCTTCAGTTTTCTGAAATTGATTTACTAGGAATAGCTTAGCTGGTATTATGTAGGCAAGATACTAATCGTTTTTTAACTGCATTGGCATTGGAAGAAATATTAATTCATCTGCCAAAAAGTATTCCCACGCCTTTTACATACTTCAGTGCCTCTGAAGAAAGATATTGATTTTTGTCGTAATAATTGGGGCCAGTCTGTTTATCCATTTTACTTTAAGACTGCATACTTAGTTACCTCCTTAATATTCTATGGAATAATGAGTACATACCACGCACTTAACATTTTATCTTTAATTTATCGGAGGTAGAGCTCACACGATAAAACAACAAAAAACTGACTTACAAATTCGCGCAACGTGGCATTTATGCTAACAGAATGTGTTAAACACGAAGACTTCCCATATGAGCCGACCTTACTGAAATACCAGTTTTTATGACCCTCAATGTCTTCCAAGGCCGGTTTATACATATTCTTATCGATTTACCATTTTTGCGTCGCTCTTTTATTTTGTCCATCAGCTGATCAGAAGCCCAATTCTCCTAATTTAAAAATGAGATGGAGATTCGATTTTGAAAATCGAATCTCCGTCTCATCTTGGCAACAAACAATTAATGTCAAAAACTTGTCAAAAATGTAGGGAAATTAACAAAATTAGATTATGAATTATTGTTATTAGTTATGTTATTAATTATACATGTTTTTTTTTTTTTCTTTATGTTTTAGTATATATTTCAGTTACTTTTGTTTTTTTTTTGTTTAATTTTGCCTGTATATAGTTGTGATTGTTAGGAAATAAAAATTATTTTTACGTTTATCCTCCTGTGTTTGGTGGCTAACCCGAGTACACTTGACATTGGCTAAATTGTGGTGGTTTTTCCGCAAAAGCCATTAAACGAAGAGAAGAAGAAGAAGAGATATTTTTGACAGATTGAGACTATAAGATCAGACTGTGAACTTTCTTAAAATTACTAGTATTGCCCCCCCCTCTCTCGTATTCTAACAGTAGGAATGGTTTTCATTTTGAGAGCTCAACAACATTCATTGCGTTAATTACGTTGCGTTATTTACGTTGTTGACCAACTTTTGAACATAATTATGAAGCAAGGAGTAATAGGTTAGCAATATGCTTCAAAATTATTCAGATTGTGATTGATAGTTTGTTACGCAGTGAGGGTGTTGGTGGGCGCCTGTTTCTCTTTGACATATTATCATTATGTAATATTTAGTGTCATTATTTATTGGCATTCATCGGTAGGTCAACTGAACCTATCGCAGTCCGCTGCGAGCAAAGACTATATATATATTGTCTATGGCTGCGGGACATAGTCTTCTCCCAGGCTTCGCCACAACATCCTATCGTTCGCCTTCCACATCCAGTCTGTCCCAGCCACATTTTTAGGCACCTTTTATACTAGAACTAAAATAAATCATATAATAAAATGACACCTATATTAGACAACTGTGTTAGCAGTTGTCTAATATAGGTGTCATTTTAGGCAAAGTTTAAAAAATAAGGTAATTAAACATAGGTTTCGATTCTTCAATAAGATTTCTATACAAATCTAAATTGAAGGACAAAACCAAATACGGTCAGTGTACCATTACAAGTAAACCAATTACGGCCACTTTTGAATTACTGTCGGTCAGTCAGAAAGACAAAGCTCATTCCCATTCCAATGCGTGGTAGGGTCCTAAGGATAAATGTCCTACTAACAATTGACTTGGTTAGGACTGAAACTAAGTCATTCAGTCTGCGTACACTCAGCCTGTCCACTCATTGTCCCATAAAATTAACATTAGCCACTTAAGTATCCAACTACTAATACTATGTTGTTTATTTAAGCTCATTCAATAAATATTGAATACACCACATCATTCTACCAGCTTATACTCATTCTAATTTACGTCGTTCCAATTCGTTCATGTAAGCTATTCCTAAGTCTTGAATGACGATAATTTATAGCAAGCCAATAAACTGGTAGAAAATTTATTACCGCTCGAATTCGAAGCATTTCGTAACCACGAAGAAAGTCATTGAATTCCATTTATAATTCTGAAATACATAATTATGTAACATGCAGAGCCCATTGTGAAATATTATGGCAGTTTATGATTTGCTATTCTTGTGTTCTGACTGAACTATGAATGTTTTGTATTTCAGTATATCTGTCTGTCGTTTGTATCTTCAGGCGATTACTACTATAACATTTTGCTACAACCCAACCACCCACTTTTACATAATGCTTTGAACCCTGACATTTTCGGTCGTTTTTTTGGAGGGTAGGGAGTTGTTCATGTCATCATCAGCTTGTGCCTGATACTCTTGAAAATTGGCCTGGTGCCAATAAAGTAACAGATAGATAACATGCCAATTTAATATACCCGCATAGACAATGCAACATCATACTTTTCCAGCTTGCAAGCCATGTTCGAGGCAAAAATTACTAAGGAGTTATTCAATGAGGGTTGCCAACAGTATCTTCCTTAGTGCCTTAAGGATTGGTCAAGTACCTCCTATCGATTAATCATGATCTATGTGTATGGTTGGTAGTCTTCTGTAGATCTAGAGTTGAAAACCGCGTCATCATCCTTATCATTTTGTTCAAATGTCGGCTTAGTTTTGATTCCTGCCTTAGTATTCTGAAGACCTGTATGCACCTAGGTCTCTATAGGTATATCTAATGCCTACCCAGTACTTAGAACCGCTATCGGCTCCGCGAACGCTGAGTTACGCAAGCTGGATCGATAGCGACCTTCCTCGAGCCTGTACGAACCTAGATGTGCACTGAACTTACTTCCTGGGTCGTTACGAGTTATGCAACCCGCGCCTGCGCGCTCGATGCACAAATCTAGGCCAAATATACAAGTACTAAGTTCAGATAATGAAATTGAGCTAGGGTTCCATGTTTTTGTGAAGTATTTTCATGTGTTTTTATGCCTGTTCATTTGCGGCGAAGTTTCAAGGGTTTGGTAAAGGATTTTTTTAGAATAGATATAGATACCTATTTAGTAGACAAACCCTGAGAGGTTTTCGTTAAGTCGCTTAAATCAAACTGTAAAATACCTAGGCAAAAGGTTTTGACAATTCACTTCTTGACAATTCAAAAGTGCCTGAAAAATGCTTTGAGTTTGAGTTTGGAAAAAAAATATTCTGGAATCTATCGTCTTGCCGCTTACCATTGTGTTTCATTCAGGACTTTATAGAGTATTTATTTTGGGTTTTATTTCAAATCTTTTAGTTTCTAAGCTTTTCTAGCAACGCCTTAAAGTCACTATGTTTACAGAATGATCATGAAATATGTCGATCATGAGAAGGTCTTGGAAATGTGCCTGGTAAACACGGACGGATAGTGACGTAGGCATTCGTTTTATTATTGTTCAGAATACAGCGTTTCAGATGCCAGTGATAATAGTAGATTCGAGTAGTAATGTTTTCATAAATATTTATAAACATTAAGAAAGAGTTGTTTTCCGCACATTATTTCAAAACTCGAACTTGAATAGCATGTTTATTTATTTCTAACACACTTAACCTTTTTACAATTTAACACTAATATATATATATATATGTATATATTATATACAAGTACATAATAAAAAAGGAAATAAAAGAAAAAGGCAGGAATTCATTGGGCATCAAAAAATTCGTCCGCATCGCTGTCAATGGGATAAGTGCCCAAAACGCTGGCTGCATTACTTGAAAACTGTTTGCTTCCCACTCAGGCCAGAGCTGCTGTTTGAAAGGCTTATGTTTCCGTTTTTGAAGAAATTACATTGTCACGAGACACAATTAATGTGCAAACATGTTACAACACACCTCCAACTTTGATTCAAACTGTTTTTTACTAAGAAAAAAAAGAAGACCGTACAGGAGCTATTCTAGGTAATCGTCATCTGCCTAGCCTTTTCCCAACTATGTACATATGTTGGGGTCAGCTTTCAGTCTAACCGGATGCAGCTGAATACCTCTACCGTCCAGTTACTATGTATTACGATACCCCTTGGTAAGACGTTGTCAAACTTTCGGGCTGCTGACGAAACTACTATCAAAGATCGACGAATGACAGCCGGGACCAAGGGGCCACGAAGGGGTCTTGGTGTGTAAAGATTATCACCCATCCATGCACCAATCGCGGCAAGCATAGCTTGACCTGGTCGGTCGGCCTGTGCGGTTATTATTATTTATCCATAAGCCCCCCGAGCTGTGCTAGGTAATACAGACAACAAAACTAGAACTACCACAGTTAGTCTCGTTGCCTATGCACCTTGTAATCTCGTCGTCTATGCACGTTGTAGTCTTGCGAGCTCATCATCTGCCTCATCTGCCTAGCCTTTTCCCAACTATCTTAGGGTCGGCTTCCAGTCTAACCGGATGCAGCCGAATACCAAATTCTACAAGGAGCGACTGCCTACACAACCCTGCAGTTACTGGGTAATACGCTACCTCTTGGTAAGGTAGTCTTGCCGGCTATGCACGTTAATATCTCGCTAGCGCTGCTCCAGGGGAGGCAGTGGCAACATGCCATGCCAGTGTTTACAATAACGGCTAACAGTGAGCTCTAGAAAGCGCCCGCGCCCGAATTATTGGCGAATGGATGTGGCACAAGTTGTGGGAGATAGCGGTTATTTTTTTTTTTATAATTTAAAGTAAAAATAAATTTACTTTTGGAAGTCGGTGGCAAAAAACGAAAATACAAAACCGTATAGGTACCCCTTTAAATACTTACCCCTTACTAATAAACATTGTATAGCGTCTGTATAGTACTGTGGTACTGTATGTATAGTACTGTGGTCTTCTTCTTTCGAAAGTCAAATTACTGACGACTGAAAGAGAGAAATCGGTGTGTAACTATTCATCTCAGTGGCGAAGTTTCTATACAACTTGATTCCTACCGGCTTCCCTTTGAAAAATGGCACTGTCAGTATTCTATAGACAAATAATATAATCATATTAAAGACATCTACACCGGCTTACCTCTTAAAAAAATCATCCCTTCGCTACTGAAGTTAAATTACACGTTCAACAAGGCGTGTTAAGGTGTAAAGATGGCTCACTGTCCTTGTGCATGTGGGCGGAGCTAAACGCCCTACTCCCGAATACGTAAAAATGTGTGCGGTGGCGCGCTACACTGAAACTATGATCAAAGAATATGAAGAGGCGCAGACATGCCGCACGTAGGTCGCCATTTTTGCCTACGATTCCAGAAGGGAATGGCGGATGCAAGGCTGATATATTTTGTACTAGCTGTTACCCGCGACTTCGTCCGTGTGGAATTTAAAAAAAAGTTATTGTTGAGTTCCCAGAGTTTACGATAACTTATTAAGGCGCTGTACTTAGTCAAAATAGGCTTCGCAAAACAATATTTTAGCCAAATGTATACATTTTAGAACAGCAAAAAAAAATATGTTAATCTTGATCATATTTATGAGTGGACCATTGTGTTCAAAACACGTTTTCGGTAAATTTTCTCGATAGAAAAAAATCATAAAATAAACCATTAAAATTGAAATCGTTGCAATTGTAACTGTGTTATTTATAAACAAATCTTGATAAAATTAATAACAGTGATGTAATGTATAATAAATAATAATAAAGGGAACTGTTGTTTTTATATATCGATTGAAATAAGATATTTGTAAGGATTAATTGTATTTAATGATAAATAACTCGAACGAGTCGAACGAAACGTCGACAGCGAGTCAGTGACCCATAGAGTATAAGTAACTAAAAAGCAGTGACTAGACATGGGTCGTACTTGCAAAATGGTGTACCAGGGCTTACAAGTACGACTTCTTTAAGAAACCACGTCCTAAAACTAGATCTCGGGATACTTTCAACTATTTTCTATCTGCATAGGAAATTGAACCTTAACTGTATACAAATAAGGAGCAAAATCGCTTTTACAAATAAATACGTACTTATAGAGTATAGACGATTAAAGTTTCTACTACTATTCCAACCAAGAGCCCTGTTGGAAGAAAAAAAACTTGCATAGGAAATTGAACACTGAATTCTTACTTATGGAGCACAATCGCGTTTAGGCATTGGGTCGTACTTGCAAAATCGAGTACCAGAGCTACAAAGTACGTCCACCTTAAAAAACCATAGCTCGAGATACTTTCAAGTATTTTCTATCTGCATCGAAAATTGATCCATGACTTCATACAAATAAGAAATACAATCGCGTATTCAAAAGCCCTGTTGGAAGTAAAAATACTTGCATAGGAAATTGACCCGTTACCTTCTATGAATAAGGAGCATAATCGCGTTTACAATTAATATTTTCACAAACCATTAAAGTAAAAATACTTTCATACGAAATTGTTCCGTAGACTCTAATTGATAAAGAGCATGATCGCATTTGCGAAAACTGACGCGGCTGGGTACCTATGTAGTTGAGCGAGTAGCCGTATAAAATACTTTGAAGTCTTGCAATTATTTCGGGTCGGTACCTAGTGTACGTACTTTGGTATCTGTTTGTTGATGAAAGCTGTTTATTATATTTTATTTTATGATTACCTAGTTTTTTCTATGTTATGTTGTTGGTGTAAATGTTTGTACTGTTTCGGTTCTACTTACTCATAAGTTGTATAAATAAACAATCAGTGTATAAAAAATGGTCAACAATAAAATAAACGGAAGGCAATAAAGAGATCTTATTCGACGAAACAAATTGTAAAGTAAGTACCTACTTTTTTGTACACACCATATTTTGTTTGTATAGATTAGCTATAGACGCGTAATTTCAACATACATTACAACAGCTCGATTGGTCTAGTGGTCTCGTGCATCGCTAAAGTGTCACTAACGCCCGGATTCAAATCTCAACTTTTCCATTCTTTTTGTTGATTTTCTTATTTGATATAAATGTTTTTCTCAGTAATTATTACTTTTGTTGATTTTCTTATTTTTGTAACAATTATAATGCAATTTTATTGTTTTTTCTTTATAGTAAAAAGAAATGGTTGGCGAGCAATCCGTCAGGTCAGCAGATAAACCATCGGAGAAAACTTTTCAAGAGTAAGCTTATACATATACATGTATACTTTTGTAACACACTATAGGTATATTATTTTTCTTCCGAGTCAAGCTTGGTGGACGTTTTTATTTATTTTTATTATATTACTTACTCTAGCTAGATTCTAAAGAAAAATAACTAAGTATAGGAATAAAAATGATTGTTTTTATTAAAATAACAATTACTTATTGAATTATTTTAAAAATAAAAAAATAAAAATATGCACATTATAATTAAAAAATAACAAAACAAAAGATAAGCACATTATAATTAAAAAATAACAAAACAAAATATATGCGTCCACTGAGATTCGAACCTGGTGATTACGCAATGAGAATCCGGACAGTAGAGCGCGGAGCCAATCGTGCATCTTAATCGAGTCGCGAAATTACGCTTCTAAATATAATGGAAGTCGCACATAAAAGTCGTCTATTCACCGCCACGTAAAGAAATACAGTATGCTAATTTTAATGAAATTCTTCTAATATTTCTCCATTTAGTTCTTTTTGATCGTTTTTGCATTTTTAGTTTAATTTATTTATTTTTAGTTTTTCGTATTAGCCTTTTTATATACAATATTTGGTGAACGATTTCCTTGGGCTAAAACAAAAACACTACCTAGGTACTTATATTATTTTATTATTTATTCAATCAATTTCATTGGAGATTAAGGAATCTTCACGTATAGGATCCACTTATAAAAAAAAACTATACCCCGTTTCTTTATTATGATTTATTTACATTTGGTTAAGTACCTAAATAAACGCAGTATACAACCTCCCTATTTGAATCGGATATTATTCAATATTTAATTTCATAGGTTTTAATTTTTTTTCGTGGGAACCTATTTTCTTTTTTTTTTCTAAAATAAAAGTAGCCTAAGTTACTCCTTATTCACCTATCTGCTAGTGAAAGTCCCAGTCACAGAAATAAATCCGCACAAGAATATGAGAAGGTAGTAAATGTAGTAATCAATAAACTTAGTAATGCAAATACTCGTAGATTGACAACTAAGAACGCTCATTTTTTATAAATTAAGGTGTTTGAAAACATTTTTTTTTTAATTGTGGGTAAGTAGTTATTTTCTAAACAGTCAAAATAAAATGGCCTGAAGCGGTTGTTTTAATATTACAAACAGACACTCCAATTTTATTTATTTGTATAGATAGATAGATACTTATTAGTCCACTCAACGAATAACCCAAAAAGAGGTGTAGAGTGCGTGAGCTGGGCCCTGAGCGATTTCTTCAGAAAGTTGCTCAGAGTGCTTAGGGAGTAAACATACTAAAAGTCCCCGCGTCTAGGAGGTGAGCCGGAGTGAGGGGTAAGTATAAAAATTCCCACTTTTGAGTTTTTCGCTAATATCTATAAAACGGTGCGTCGTCGTAGAGAAAACGTATTTTTCTTGACTTGCTTTGCTTTGGCATTTTTATTTATTTACAAACTATCTTATATTTACAAAATAAACAATGTAAACAAAAACAGTACCTATTTAGAAATGGCACCACTAATAAAGCGTCCACGCGGACTACAATAGAAATGGGCCCTCTGCAGCGAGCTAATCTATAAACGCATACTGATACAATTTGTTCATAAATATTTGCACTAACACAGCCAAAGGCGCGTAGTCGATCGATAGCCGGGGCGAAGCAGCGAGCGACACAGCCACCCCGTCTCAGTGCTAACGCACGACTGCCGCCTGCGCCCGCGCAGAGCACCTCTGAACCTATATCTCAAAGTGGGGCATTGTCTTTGCAACTGTTGATTGATTTAAAAACGCTATTTCAAATATGTAGTACCTCTAACCATCAATTTTTCAGTGTAAAAATATTTCCAAACATCAAAGCCGTTTAGAAGTTATAAGCAAATGTTAGCCAAAATAGCGTTTTGGTAAATATTTTTTTAAGGCAAAAGTATTAGCCTTATGAAAAAACCCTGTTTCAAAAATGCTGTACATGAATCTATAGCAAACATATATTTTTTACAGACCTTCTAACCAAACCGTTAATGAGTTATAAGCTTCATAAAGTGACCGTTTTACGGTACTAAACGAGAGTAAGGCCCTTAATGACCGTACTTTTCACTTCACAAATCCAAAATTATTTGCGGATAGTCTCCTGGACTTGTAGATTTGCATCTATGTGCATGATACTATTATATATTTACCCCCTACTCACTTTCAATCACAATTTGAATCATTTTGAAGGATATGGCTAATCCATTGCTTCATGTATTAGAAACATTTGTCTGCTCAACAATGTAAAAAGTGCAATGAATGTTGTTGAACTGTCAAAATGAAAGAAATTACGCAATTATTCCAAATGTAAAATTTCTTATTACCATAAAGTATACCATCTAGTGTAATTTTTGTTTGATGTTTGCTAAAAACCCCCTTTAACTCGCAATTTTCTATAAACTTGTTATACAGCCTATTTTAATGGCTACATCAAGTGAAACCAGTAATTGCTCAATAGAAATTGAGTGAGAATTTAAATTGAACATAAAAAACATGCGGTTTTCACAGCGACACGGCACTTGCATCTCTTGACCTCAGACAACACGAAAGTCAATGTAATATATTCGGTTTGTCTTACATTGTTATTTCAAATGTTTTCTCTGGACTATGAAAAATCCGGCCAAGTGCGAGTCGGACTCGCACTAGAAGGGTTCCGTACCGCAAGACAAGGCGAAAAACACGTTTCTTGTATAAAAAAATAAAATAAAGTTAGAAGTTAAAGGGGGTCTCCCCTTTAACTTCTAACTTTATTTTATTTTTTTGTTATAGTGGCAATAAAAATACACTCTCTGTTCTGTAAAAAATTCAACAGTCTATCTATTACGGTTCATGTATAGCCCGCTGACAGACAGTCGGACAAACGGACGGATGGACAGACGCGCGGACGAATGGACAGCGAAAGCTTAAGAATAGCGTCCCGTTGGCACCTTTGGACCGTACCCAAAGGGTGCCTACGGGACCCTCTTACCTAACCCTTAAAACTTCTATTAATTCGGTATTGGAAAACATTATCTTGACATTAAATTGTAAAAGGTCTGACACAACCGATTTGGAACAACAAGACCTGATGGAGAACAATTTTGAAGTTCCGCTCCACGTTCAACTCATGTTCTTAAACGAAAAAGATTTCCTTACAAGCATTTGGTCTTGCAATACTAATCCAGGCAACAAAATTTGCAATACTTGTCAACATAAAAATCATCATCATCATTCTCTTGGCCATATCCCATTTTATTTTGTAATATTAGGTTGAAAAACTAATGAAAAATAGCTTATTACCTACCTTCTTGCTGTTTTTCAACAATCTGTCAAGGAAATCGAGAGTGTTCCACACTATAACATGTCTGGTCTGGACATGAATAGCATTCGAGACATATTGGAAGTCTCCGCTATGAATATCTTTTATGAGACGATGCGACCACAAACTAGAGATAAGTACAGAAGTACCAATCCTTAAAAATAATGTCAATCAACTCGGCCTGTCGCAGTCCACTGCTGGACATGAGCCTCTTCCAGGCTGCGTTATAACACCCTGTCCTCCGCCTTCCCCATCCAGTCTGTCCCACCCACCTTCTTAAAGTCGTCGGTTCATCTAGCTGGGCATGTAGCTTAGATAATGTGACGATGCAATGATCATTGTTAGGAGCAGTGGTGGAATACAGGCCACTCCCTCACAGAGAGGAAGTCGTGTAGTACCCAACAGCGACAACATCATAGGGTCATCGCCTTTTTTTTTTTCAGCCTCTTTGAGGCGCGCGTGGAACACGTACGCGCCGTCCGGCACGGGCCTGGTCCTGATCGGACGGTGAGCTACCCATTACTCTCCGCCCGCAGGCCCGCGCCTACGGTGGCCGGGAGTCGTCGCGCGGCTCCCGACGCCCGGAGCGTCTCCCTCGGCGGCTGGGACGGGAGGCTCTCTCCCTCAGCCGTCCCACCGCCTCCTTCGCTAGCATGACTGCTTCGCAGAAGGAGGCGACTGCCCCCCACTCCCTCTCGCCCCGGACCATGGCTTGAACCAGGCCCGGACGCGAGAGGTCGCCGCCGCTACCGATCGCCTCTACGAGGACACGGCGGTGCTCAGCCCAAGCGGGGCAGACCTCCACCGTGTGCTCCACCGTGTCCTCTGGGCGATCCTGGCAATGGTGACACCCGGAGGGTCATCGCCTCAGCCGAGAGTTGTTCCATTGCTGCATATAAACAAGCCTAAAACAAAAACATAACCAGAGCCACAACGGCCAGTCCTGCGCTTCCCCCATCCAGCGGACTCCCGCGATATTGGTGCACCTCATGAGCGACCTTCTGGAGCGCAGTCGCCACTTCAAAATGTTTCGGACTCATCGGTTCATAAATTAATAGTCGATAACAACGCTAAGCAGATTTTCTGTAACATCTATTTGGTATCACGATTGAATGCCAAGGAGCTCAGTGTGTCTGGCTTCGAGTCTGTTTTGTTATAGTTCTCATCAGGATACGTGCCAATATGGGATGCCATTACATTAGATTAACCTGTGTAACAGGTGTTATTATTATTGTAAACTTTTGTAGAATTTAGTCGTAGTACATTATACCAGTCCTTAGCACTTGTTGTTGTATCCTTTTCAATATTATTTTGTCTATTTTCCAACTCTTCAACTTCTACGTAAGCTTTTTTGTCTTCTGAAGTTAATTGGTTTGTGTACTATCTTTCTTTATCTTCCTCTTTCTCATCTTCTATTATGTTATTAGCTGTAAAGCTATTGTGTGGAATCAAGACTCGAAGATTCGAAGTACCTATTAATGAAAGAAATTCCATTTCGCTGGTGACCTTTTGAACATTTTGTTTGTATTAATCCAGACAGATTTTTGAACCTCCTAAATTGAGTACGAGCTTTCCTTTCTTTTGGAATCTTTTCAAGTTGAAATATATGCTCATAATGCCACCACTCATTTGTTTCATCGCACTGCTCATACTGCTATACAAAAGCCTATGATGACGACTCATTTATCACGAGCAATTTGCATAAAGAATACGCGTCCTTGTACGACACGCTGCATTGAATTGTTTGTAAGATAATGAGTAAGGTTTTGTTCATGTTTTTGCTCGTTAAACTATTGTTAATTGATTAGTTGCCGTCAACTGTGAAGGTGGTTTCTTTTTGTGGTTACATAGTTGTCCCTAAAACGGTGAAGGAAAACATCGTGAGGAAATCGGCATGTCCTATAGAACCAAAATTTCGAAGACATGTGACGTCTACCAACCCGCACTGGGCCCGCGTGGTGGATTACGGCCCACTCCCTCTCACAGATAGGAGGTCTATGTCCTAGCAGTGGGAATATTATGGGCTGATTATGTTATGTTATAGTCTGTCTGACGGGAAGAATAATTTGATGCGCTACAGTCAAAACATGATATGGTTATGGTATGGTACTACTCTGAGTTATCAGCACCATCATCCTTGTTATTACTTCTACATATCTGTTATTATATTTCATCATCGTTCGTGATTAATGCAGTATGTTATTTGATTGTTGTTATGTTATATCCATCTGAATTTACACCTTCTTACTGTATTGTTCATCAATCGTATCGTTTTTTATAAAACTTTTTTGTATCGCATTCGCTCTCTCACGAACTGTGTCTCCCTAGAAACCCAGTGGCCTTTATAATAACAGAATTATAAAGACAACATCAGCTGGTGCCAAAAACAACGGATATTTGTTTTATTGGGGAACGCGGTTCCAATTTTGTACGTCAATCTAGCTGTGTACTTTACAACGAGTAACGTCACTATTTCTCCTATGGCCAAACATTCTAGCTATGGGTTAGGGTCATTATCGCAGGCAAACCAAGGAATTTGTCAGCAATAATGAATGAAGACTTATTCGAAAAGAAATGTGGTTAACTAAACATAGTAAATGCTGCTTCCTATCCAGTCGTTTTTCTAAAAATATTATTATTTTGTTTGGTTTTCTTGGTGGCCAATTTAGCCAATCTTTTCGATCTTTAATTTCATACCGTGACTGACAGTACAATGGCACCGTTCTCCGATGTTTACAGTGGCTAGAAGTTTGGACGGTATGCCGTCCACTCAACACAGATTTATATTCGGCCACGACTTCATATAACACAGACCTACACACCTTATATATATATGTATATAGATACCTCACGCTTTGTTTATTAGATAGCTCAGCTCAGATTAGCGATATAAAGTCTTGAGAAAGTACCATAGCTAATGAGTTTTTGAGTCCCTGGTAGTGAGCGTCTCTGATGATTTTCTATTTCGGTAACTAGACTTTGATTTGCGAGTTCGATCTTTCACCATTGACATAATTCAGGTGAACTAGGAGATAATGTGGATAGATCTACCCATGAAAACGTTAATGGCTATCAAGAATTTTTCTGACCCCAAAACTTTTGAAAACCTTTGTCCAATCTTCTTTTTCTTAGCGTGTCCATTGCATGGGTAAATGAGGTCGGCTGAGAGTTCGACTATTTTCTCAAATGAACTACCAATACTTCAGGATACCAGTAGGTTGATCTGATAAAAATATCCTATAACCAACTTACGTAACGTACAATATATGTACTATGTTGGATATAGGAGATTTTCGACGTATCCGAAGTTATTCCAGAGCGTTACGCGCAGGAAAATATATCAAGATCTTTATGCGTTGCAATCATCATTAATATTCGATCTTTTTATGTGTAAATATTTATTGAACCACATCAAAATATTTACGTACATTTACTTTAATTTATTTATTGAAGTAAACACGTTGATTTGGGCTTGTTAGGAGATAGATGATATGTATTGAGATGTTTTCGAGAAGAGATACGGCTATGAAGATTGATAATATTATCAAAGGTTTCTTCTCCCTTCTAATGTCTTTCTACTCCCTTCTAATATCTATCTTCTCCCTTCTAATATATATCTTCTCCCTTCTAATATCTTTCTTCTCTCTTCTTATATCTTTCTGTGGTTTAACCAGCACCTTAATATCATAAGGTACTTTCAATCACCATCTGAATAATTTTGAAGGATATCTATTTCTAATCCATTGCTTCATATATTCGAGAAATTTGTATGTTCGAGAAATTTGTTTACTCAAAAACGTAAATAACGCAATTAATGTTGTTGAACTGTCGAAATGAAAGCTATTGCTATTGTTAGTGTTAAGCAATTACTCCGCTAAACTAAGATCAATATAGTTTTATAGATTGCTCTATAGCAAGGGTGGCTAACTTGGTTAGACCCAAGATCTAACTGTTCACTGACGACACCCTGTGCGATCTACCAATTACATACTTCTTGAAATCTTAAATGAAACCGCATAGTTCAATACACAATTATGTAGTATTTTTTATTTTATTAAGAGGGAAAATATAACTCGTAAGCACTCGAAACTCCGCTAGTCTGTCGTCAACTGACTGACGGATTGACAATCGCCCGCGCCCCACTCCTGCGACTCACACGCTTCCCGCTTATTGTTATCGCGCACCGAAACAAAATAGAGCTATTAATACTGCATAGAAGAGAGGATAAATAACGTGACGGAACGGCAATTGAAAAATGATACAAGATGATGCGTGCAGCAGTAAGTAATTAGGTAGGTGCGTTGCGCAGTCTGTTCTACGTATTTATATTTTTTTTCCTTGCCACGATCGACTGGACTAATAGTCGCAATCGACCAGTCGATCGCGATCGACCGGTTGACCACCCCTCTATAGTGTACTCACTTGAAACATCAGTTAAGTACACAAAAAATCTGTTTTTTTTTTAAACAGATTTTTTGTGTACTTAACTTTCACAGTCGTGATGGGTAATTGATATCTGAACACGATAAAACAAAAACAAAACAGATTTTCTCTGCTCGTGTTTCAAGTAACAACACGCCTAGCGGTCGTAGACCCCAAAAATAATCATCAAAGCTTTTTTATTTTTATGTTGTCGTGTTTATGTATCGGTACCCACTGCGTCTGCGGAGTTTTGCTAACTAATTTGATTTGAACCTGTATTTATAACTCTGATCATTTGCTGTCAAATACTTATCGACTGCCTACCATCCCGCTGATAAACTCTTTAAACTAAGATAATATTGAGATTGATATCGAGACAGGATGACATTCAGATAACAGTAGGTATTCACATAGCTGTGACTCAAAGGATAATGATGCCAGTAGCTAAAGCGGATACATCTATTAGGAGATGCACATTCCAAGCTGGCCAAATTGACTCCTTAGAATGTTTGCCTGTAATTTTTGCAATGCAGTATTTGAATGCTTTAGATTTGGTTTTTTAGGATGTCATGTGGTTGGGCGTCGATCCAAAAGTAATGAAAAAAACAGGAAATGGTCTTTAGGTTCTTGAGATATGGCTGAAAAATCTATTATTTATTTATTTTCGGTTCTAGTGCTAGTTCCAAATTGTATGTGATGCGGGTGGCTATGGCTGGGTGAAATACGCCAATTCTATGTTTCTGAGTTCGTTATTGTTTCCCGTGTCTCTTTTCGTACCCTTATTTTAAACTGCCTAGCATAATCTGCTTATAATGTTCCCACGGTTAGGTCGCAGGTAGACTATATTCTACCGCACGGGCCCAGTGCGGTTTGCCAGTTGTCATGTCTTCGAATTTCTGGTTTTAGGATATTTTCTGGTTTTCTCACGATGTTTTCCTTCACCGTTTTGAGAGCAGTGGTAATGAAATTATTTACACAAAGTAAGGGTTCAAACATACGACCTGCAATCTGCAATTAGTAACTCTGTTAGTAAGTCTGGCTGTTACCTACAACTAGGCCATCACAGCATTCACAGCTCATAAACTGCATGCTTCATTGTTATTCCTTCTGAATTATTCCTAAGTATTTGTTTTTATTGCATTTGCTTTTTTATATTAATTATTAGTTCTATGTTTAAGTTTTGATATAATTTAATACCCATTGTGACTCATGATCTAATTTCCCTTCACTCTATAAATTATAAGTCTGCTCACACTCCCACTGACTTCTAATATTTTCCGCCAAACAAGTTCAAGCGCGAACTAGCTCGTTTGCTACGTAATGTTTAAGAAAATTGTTTCTATTCTTGCTTATCAGTAAAATAGCATAGGATTTATTGCCATTGAAACAACAATAGAATAAAACAAAATAACGATGTGGAACCCCAAGAATGATCAGCATCTAGGTCTATAAAGAACTATATTCATTTAGCTACATCTGGGAAGACTGGAAGCCGACCCCAACCAACATAGTTGGGAAAAGGCTAGGACCTACAGTATTTGTCTGTCCTTCCCCTTTTTAAATCCATGCTAAGGTTGTCTTTAAAAGATCGCTCTTAGCGATAAGACCGCCCATTGTGTCACCCTTTGTACAGTTTCTATATTTATGTCTGTAATTTATATGGTGTACATAATAAAGAGTATTCTATTCTATTCTATTCAGATGATGATGATGAAGAGACACATATTCCCAACAATAGTACATTATATTAACGCAGGTACAGTCTCTCATACCACAGACTATTTCGCAACAAGAAATCTTAATCAGATTTGCAACGTCTGTCTCTCGTCACTCGGAGACCCCTAAGACAGGAAGCAAGGCAGGACATGAGTCAGGGCACCGGACGCGTGGTAGACCAAACGAGACAGATGGACAACTAGAGCTAACTGGATTACTTATTATTATTATGAGATTGTAGACTACTTGTATTGTATATTGTTGGATGAAAATATGGCAATAAGTACTAGAATGTAGTTTGGACTTATTTTTTCAAGGTTCAATCATGATTTGCCTTGCCTTATCCCAACTATGTTGTGGTCGGCTTCCAGTCTAACCGGATGTAGCTGAATACCAGTTTTTCATGCGGAGCCACTGCCTATCTGACCTTCACAACCCATTTATTGGGTAATAACATCATTAATCCAAAAAATCTTGCTACTTTCAATTCTTTCTCTGATGTTCATTTAATTTCGATAATAATTGAACGATCGTAGACCTTGTACTATTCGTGTATGGCTTCATCTAATCTGTCATTAAGCGTCATTAAATGTTAAGTGGTGCCTGAAATGGGATCAGCACCTTTTACTAGGATTCGTTAACCTAAAGGTCTGTGTGAAAACAGATTTCCATCAGACTTAGTGAACTTTGGCAGATCCTATGACGATCATTAATAGGTAGGTATTTATATAGGTATGGTGTTCGTTATGCCCCATACTGACTACTCTGTCTGACTTTTAAACTCCCTAAGCTGTCCAATTGGGAAGGATTACCATTAAAAGCTAACACGAAAAGCCCATTTTAAGAATGGGTCAGTCCATTTAATTATCTCTTCATGCGAATTTAAATGTCCGAGTCTGTAGGCCGCTTTATATGTGGCTTTAACCTTTTCACCCTCGTGGGGTGCTTTAAATAGGCACTAAGTAATCCCTGAAGCCATAATATATGTATATGTAACGGTGTTGTGTAAGGCTTAACAGTATCAATTGTTACTTTGTTCAAGTGTCGGAAGGAAACCGTAGCCTACAGTAGGTACGACCTCGAAACATTTGAGTATTTGAATTTATTTCTTTCTTTTGGCTTTCACTGTTTTCACACGTCTTTTAGATAGTTTTAGTGGCTAAATAATAACAGCCACACAGGTCGATCGATCAGGTTAAGCTACGGTTGCCGCGGTTGGTCTGCGGATGGGTGACCATCTTTACATACCGTGACGCCTCCGTGCTTCGGAAAGCACGTGAAGCCGTTGGTCCCGGCTGTCATTCGTGGATCTTTGACAGTCGTTATGGGTAGTCAGAAGCCCGAAAGTCTGACAACCAGTCTTACCAAGGGGTATCGTATTACCCAGTACCTAACTGGGTTGTGGAGGTCAGATAGGCAGTCGCTCCATGTAAAATACTGGTATTCAGTTGCATTCGGTTAGACTGGAAGCCGACCCCAACATAGTTGGGAAAAGGCTAGGCAGATGATGATTTTAGATAGTTTTACCTTATCTCCTTAATTGACCTTAACTATCTTTGACTCTGAATTAACCGTCATCCCGCTAAGGACTAGAATGGTCTCCTCTAGCCGGAATGAGTCATCTTTAGTGTTGCCCAAAATCGGTCTTGGTCTTGCAGTCTTGGTCTTGTTCTTGCATTTTTGCAAGACCAAGACCAAGACCAAGACCGACTTATTTTAGCAAGACCAAGACCAAGACTGACCCCTGCAAGACTTGAGCAAGAACAAGACTAAGCCTGCAAGACTCTTGCGTCTCGCAGTTAAGTCAAACTGAGATTTGGGCGTTATAGTAGGTATTTGGTTTCAATCCCGATTATGCGAAAATGGATGTATTTTTTTTCTGAAACAGTAAATTACATTGTTGAATTGCATTGAAAACTAAAATTATTGTTGATAATAAAAAAATATCAAAAAATTACGTGACTATCAATACACTTCTGCACGTTTTTTTAATCTTCTTTACTTAAGGCGAAAGCGGTATTAGGTAGCCCGCGAAATTCTCTGACCAGCAAATTGCAAAAAACGTAAGAAAATTTTAATTTCGCGGGCTACCTTAGCGCTTTCCCCTTAAATCGATGAAGCTTTAGAAAAATAATTATCCCCTCATAACGAATCTAAAATAAAAGTAGTAAATGGGTCATTCAATTATGTAGATGATTAAAATGCCTCATGTGACGCGTCTGTTAGATTCATTGGGATTCATGGCCGACTCGACACCGCGCGGGGATTCCCGCAATCTTCCGCATTTTTTGTCAGGTTCAAGCATTTATGCACTTTATTGTAATAATTTTAAAGTTTATTTTCAAGTACGAGGAGACCGCTTGGCGCTGCGGTCCCTTTGTGGCGGCATTTGAAAGCGAATAGCGTAGGTACGAAGACAGTGTTGACCTCGCAAATGAACTTTAGCGATACAGCTGATCAGGTAGCCCTTTCGAGTTTTATTTACATTGCTGTTTTAAGTGAAACAAGTGAATTTACTATTTTTTAATTAAAAATCTCATTGGGTCAGATAGAAATAATGATTGTATACAGTTTACAGTAAAAAAATTGCAGAAAAAAACGTAAAAATTAAGAAAAAGCCGACGAAAAATTTCAACGCAGGGGTCAAAATTTCAACGTCCAGAATCATGTACAGACGCCAGCACATCAAGCTACCCGAAACTGTCAAATTTTCCCCAATCAATTTTGAACCTTATGCTTTAGCGATAAAGTTGAAAATCTATTAAAGAAATTTGACAGGTTGTAGTAGGTTGATGTGCTAGCGTCTGTACCTACTGAATCTATGGTAAGCGGTTGCGCGTCGATGTTCCTGCCACCCTGAGCAATAGGCTAATAGGTATTTGAATGTAGTCTAGTCTAAGTAGTAGAGTCTCGCAAGACTTGCGAGACTCTTGCTGCAAGACCAAGACCAAGACCAAGACTGAGAGCGCAATACCAAGACCAAGACCAAGACCAGGTGTATTGACGCAAGACCAAGACCAAGACTGGCTAAGGTCTTGTCTTGGTCTTGCATTTGGGCAACACTAGTCATCTTTCGCCGATACCGATACCTACAGATCATCACGTATTGTGACAGTCATGTACAATATTATCACCCGTCATAAGTTGGTATTTCATAACTATTTGTGCAAGATTAACAGTTTGATAAACGCCGTCTCCCATCCCAAATCTATCCAACATCAAAACCATGTCTCACCCACAAAATATTCTGATATTGCAAAACAATATATATTTCGTGTCTGCATCTAACCGAATGTTTTTCCCAGTGTAGCCTTGAACCGAGCTATGATTTGTGAGTCATTTTCATCACAATAACAATCATTGTGCTGTAGAGTTTTTGTCATTAGTCATACATGTGGCCGCTGGATCTAATTGCACATTGGTAGGTACTATAATTGTTTCTGTTTTTCCAGGAGATTGAAAACAATCAGTCTAATTTGGGACTCCCAAAAGGATATCTGCTACATTGCTTTCCTCGTTGTAAATTATTAGATTTGAATTTTATTTGCGGTTCATTCAATAACGCTTTGATAAAGCACAAATTTTCCTGTTTTAATTTTATCTCGTATCATTCTAATTGCAAGTTTTCTTTTAAGTAATTATTTTTAATAAATAATTGTAAATAATTTTATTTTTAATTGATTAATTTAAATGCTATGCGAAATTACGATTTCCGGCATTACCGAGATTGTGGATACAGAAATTACTATTAGATTTCATTTTCTAGAATAACCAGCACCCTAATTGCGTAAAGGCTCCTTCAAACAGGCGCGACACGACACGCAACACAAAGGCACCGCAAGTCTCGCAACGAGCGGTGCATTATTGTCGCGCTCGATTATATCGCGTGTCGAGCCTGTTTGTGGGAGCCTTAACACACTATCAATCACAATCTGAATCATTTTGAAAGATATTGCTAATCCATTGCTTATGTTCGAATAATTTGTCTCCTCAGCAACGTAAATAACGCAATGAATGTTGTGGAATTGTCAAAATGAAAGTCATTGCTACTGATAGTAGGTACAATGCGTGCCACGTGAGAAGAGACTTGACACACCACGTGGTTTGACATGCGCAGTAAGGTGAGTGGGGGGAAGATAGAAAACGGGGTAACACAAAAAGTTGTCCATAACGTCAGACTTAATGCAGTTTTTGCAGTTATGACAACATTGTTAAGATCGCCATTTTGTTACGTTGCACATATCAATCAGCGTTTACCGCTTTGAGTGAATGGTTGTGTGAAAAATGCAAATGTCTGCGCAGTGACTTTTACGCAAATTAATCGAATGTTTTAATCTTACCCCGTGTTCTGTAACTTTACTTACGAGGTGAATACGAATGTTTTATTGGAATATCTACTCATTGTTTTTAATTCTTAGTTGTGTTATTACATCCAAATATGGCTATTTTTCGTATTTTAGGATTTATTTCAATTTTCCATCTTTACCCACCAATATTTGACGGGGTAAGAAGAACATTTAAAAGTTTCGACCTTACCCCGTTTTCAAAAGTCATACTAATAGTCAGATGTTCTCAAACTGTTCATGATGATTTTATGATGTTCTTATAGAATATCGTTTATGCAAATTTTGAATGAATTAATTTTGTGTATAATTGATTAGTGATTACAAATATTATTATTATAAATACCAACTTAGGACTACCGAATGACTATTCAATAATTGCATTTTGTCAATTCAGAATCATCATGCCACGTAACTACGTCCGGACATCGGCCATAGAGAAAGTAAAACGGAAGGAATCTTTATAATATAATACGTCATAGTGTGAAAGAACAAGACATCCCGAAAAATCCGTGCCGAAGTCGAGATTATTATGTTAAGGCAATTTTAGACAGGGTCAGTGCACAAGTCAGTTATCGGCGCCAGTGCCCGCGCCTAGACTGGCTTCCACTGTTTACATGGTGTCAGTAGTCGCGGCTAGTTTTCACGGTGAGCACACGTTTGTGAAGTCAGTGAAGAAAAATGAATTCGCGAAACGGACGAAAAAAACATTTTCTCTTACTAGCCAGATGCAACGTCACCCCACAAAGCGGCGCCAGTAACTGACCAGGCTGTTTACACGGGGTTTTTGTCACTGGCGCGGGTGGGCGCGGGTTGCGGGGGGCGCCGACTGGCTTCTAAATATTCGTGTGCGAATTTACAAGCCAGCGCTGACTTCCCGCCACTGGATTGACTTGAAATCAATTTACACGGGTTTTTTTTGGGTCAGCGCTGGCTTGTCTCGATTTCGGCGCCAGTCACTGGATCTGTCTAAATCTGCCTTTAAGAATTAAGGTACAACTTCGTAGCCAACTGCAAGCAGCAGCAGCAGGCGACGTGTCGCCTCGACACTACTGGCTTCTATGTGTTTCTATGAAATACCTTCCGTAGCTAGCGACACGTTGTTTTCATAGAAATATAGACCCCAGTAGTATCGCAGCGACACGTCGTATTCTGCTGCTGTCTGCAGTCGACTACGAACTCGTACCTTTAGATGTAATAAAGATTAAAATTGAATCTTTAAAGATATTGATCCTAAATATGGCAAATTAATGTAAGATAAGTGATTTGTTATTGCTTTTTTGCCTTTGAAGAGTCTTTTTATGTTTTTGTTATGGGCATGAAGCCATACATTTTTTTTTTCTAAGTTGTTGCTTGGATAACTATTTAATTTTGAAATATTTTATCTTTATGTCACTTTTATTTGTTACGTATTGCGCTACATTTGTAGACTCAGATGAAAGAAAAATGCAAACTCTCTGTTTTGTAATATCTCGGTAAGTATTAGGATAAAGTAAAATTAAAGTATATATTTGATTGATAGCAATGTTTTATTTTCAGTATAACCTTAAGCAATTAAAGTGGAAAGTTTGAGAACCTCTTTGTCAATCTTCCCCCGGTGGGGTATGATTGAAATATATAAAAATATAAAAACGTTATATCTTTCTTAACTAAAGGAATTTTGACACTTCAGTCAGTTCTCAGTTTTTAGGGCACTTCAAACTATAGACTAGTGACCACCAACAGCGTCTGACAATCATTTAAACGATTTTAGAAACTATTTCGATCTTTCCCCATCACCCTTTCATCTTTCCCCTGGTTCATTTTCGTGATAAAAACATTTAATTTAATTTTTTTTATGCTTTGGAGCAGATTTAACAGGATGTTATTAATATGATAGAAAAATATACTCTTTGCTCTTTACTCAAACAAATAATTTTTCAGCATAAGCCCATATGTACTGTTCTACAAGACTTCAAATACAACACTGCTCATCTCATCAAAAAACCGTTCGATCTTGCCCCCACTCACCCTACACGATTTTAGGTATCTTTAGCGGTATGAGGTCTGAGTGCGGGACGGGACCGGACGTCATAGGGGCGGCAGAAAGTGGCGGGGGAGGCGGGGTCAAGTCTCTTCTTACGCGGCACACATTGTGTGTTACGCAATTAGCCCTCAGGTAGACTAGAGTTATAAAATAATACAACAATCATCATTTTCCTGCCCTTATCCCAATTTATTTAGGGTCGGCGCAACATATACTTTCTACTTCCATACTTCTCTATCAGTCATCAAAATCAAAATATTTTATTTCACATAAATCTACACGGGCACTTATGAAACGTGCACTCTCGGTCACCCCCTTTCTAACCATATCATCATTCACACAGTCCATCCATCTTTTCTCTGGTCTTCGCCTAATCTTATAGCCGAATCGACATTCATACTCAAAACATTCCTCATGACATTTTCCTCATTCCTCCGTGTCGCCGATTTTCACACAACTTTTCAGTTACCGGTGCCACTTTCAGACTTCCTCTTATAAGAAAGAAAGAAAATACATACGTTCATTTGCGGCAAACATGATGCATAAAAAAAGATCACAAATAATATAATATATTTCTTATTCATAATTGAAGTGCTATGCCTAATTATGAGTACAGGACAACACCGATATATCGGATACAGAAATTACTGCTAGATTTCTTTTTCTAGAATAACCAGGTAGACGAGAATTCCGAAGTAATACAATAATATTAGTGTGAAACACTAAATCCGAAGCGCATTAAACAGAAACAACGTTATTCTGCCAATTGCCTCGGAACTCGTAAGACTTCATTAAATCCAGTGAAGACTGGCCAAATTGGCACTCGGCTCCTGACCTAGACCGAACCGATCCGTTTGGTAATTAAATTAATATGTGCAAACTAACTAATACCGTCACAACTGAATGAATTGAATTATTTGATTAAGGGGATGATGAAGCGATGTAAGAGCCAGTCAATTAAATGGATACGGGCTCACTGTTCTTCAATTTAATGGGTATTTTTGAATGCTATGCGGGAGGAACACGTATTAGACAAATAATGATGTCGTAACAATAAGCGAAAATAATGAATTGGGGTTTTTAATAACCAAGCCATTGGAGTCACCTTTTTTATTCTCAACAACGGCAATGCAATTATTAGTTTTAAGCCTATAATTTTTATCGTCAGAAAAGTAAATCATGTCATTACATGTTGTGACTGCAGTTGATTCGTATTTATAAAGATATCAGCTAAATGCAGTTCTAGAAATCATTTTTTGCATTACATAATTATTGTGACTGCAGTTGATTCATATGTAAATGTTGATATGTATGGACAAACTGCAGTCACAGTGCTAGGCATAGTGATCTTTGATCATAATGTACATGATGACATCGTAAATATCGTACTTAGGCTTTGAAAGACATCATCACTGTTTGTCACTTCTTCTGTCTATTGATCGCTAGTATTAACAGCAAAACAAGCAATCATAACCACTTACAAATCTCTTTTACATTTACATACAACACTTTATTTAGGTACATGCTTCCACTCCACATGCGACAAACCTATACAATATATATCCAAACTTGAATATTATAAATGCGAAAGCAACTCTGTCTGTCACGCCGCAACGGCTTTCGATAGTTTCTCGCCCGCTCTTCTACATAGGAAACGACCAATTGAAACCGAGCACCTGACTTCTGAGGTTTCTAAGTGCCCATGTAGGTTTATGTGGATGAAATTTGGCACACGGATAAACTAAAATCTGGGTTAACACATAGGATAATTTTTATCCCGGTAGTACCAGTGGGATAATTATCCCACTGGTACTACCATTGACGAAATTTCTGACCTCCACGCGGGCGAAGCCGCGAGCGAAAGCTGGTAGGTACATAATATTATACAATATATTGTTCTCGCAAGCCCATATCGTAGGAAACGTATGACAATGCTTATCATTGTACCCTTGAATAGTAAATACTATGTTACGTACCAAGTTTATCGCTTATTGTCCTGCATTTGGTAGCAAGTTCAATGGCAACCGTGTATTATGTATGATGATGTTTGGCTCGTATAGTTGCCTAAGGCTGGTGATTGGTGAATTAAATGATAAATAGTAGGTTTGTACAAACAGTTTTTACACGTCAATCATATTTTAAAAACTAGATGAGGTCGGCGTTTCCTATCTGACTATTCTGAGAAAATACGCCGAAACAAACTTAGAGATCACAGTCTCTTTTAAAGTCCAGGCATAATCTTGGTCGGATCATGTGAAGGCCATGTAGAGTAATGTCTGAAATGGTCTTTTGAGGAAAGAACCACACAAATGGAGTGGATCTGTCCAGTCAGTACCCGCATTTGACAGTCATCATGCAGCTCAACTCAGAACTTAAGGAGCTCAACGATTCGACGAACAATACCAAAGAAAGGACATTTGGATAGGCCTCACAAATTACTCAAACTGCCAGACCACGATTAAAAATAACTGAGAGAAAAAAACAATGACCCACATAGTCTTCTAGAAGGAAATATTGGCCCTATGAGCCTGAGTAGGGATCAAAAGATACATAGAAGTCAATCGGTTACTATCCCAATTTATCTATCTCTTCTTCTCGTTCTTCTCTTGCTTCTCTGTCTTCTGAAAGTTAACAATTTTAGCTTTATCCTCATATATTGTAAATCTTCCAATGTTCCGTTTTTATTTGTTTTTTCTATCAGAAAAAGGTTAATGATCATAGGGTACATACTGGATTATAGGGTACATGGTATCCTATGATCATCAACTAAATATTTAGTTTAAGATTCTCTCAAGACATACGTTCCGTCGCGGACAATCCCTATTTAATTATAGATGTCAATTCCTATTGATGTTAACATTGATAAATTGCATCTTCGTCATTAAACGTTTATTTCCATTCAATATCAACGGTATCAGATTGCAAGTCATTCTCGAAGGTCATTCCATCGTATATATCTACTATGTATTCTAATTCTTCTGCCATCATAATAACTCGCTTAATGATAACTTCTTTTTCATCCGTCCTCTTAACCGATTCATCATCATCATCACCTACAGCTTGACTTCATCTACTGGACATAGGCATCTCTGCCTATGCCCATCTCCATGCTCCTGTGCCAGTCTCATCCAGGTTTAACCCACAGTCCATTCACTGAAACCATAAAGAACCGTGCAAAATCATAGAATTTATAAAATGTCAAGTTCATACCAAATGACATCCCTCACAAAAGTGGCGTCCTTGTTAACGTGGGAAAGATCATTTACCGTGACGCAGGGTCCTTTGTATGCCTACCAGGTCACGTCAATCACGCTTATTAGTTGAAGCCTGAGGAAATTGATCGTGTCACGTCGTGCCTAGTTGGGTCTTTGACGAGGATTCATTTTCAGGATCTTAACCCTAATTTGTGTTTTGAAATATGTCGCGTAGGCTGATACGGTTCCTTAAATTAGAAAAGGACATCATTCATGTGTCGAACATTTTATACCCAAATAATAAAATCCGGCCTTAAAAAAAGAGTTGTGTTTTCTCATGGGAAATAACTACTTGAGCATTGTTTACTATTACAGCGAAAGTCTAAAATTAACCCCCGGCTGCTATTTGTGATTGAAAATGCCAAAAATCATATTTTTATAACAAGTGTTTTAAGCATAACATTGTTGCTATCTTTTTAAGGTAGCAACTTTTAATTGAATATAACCTCCTGGATATGTTTTAACTATAAACTTTTTATTAAAATTTATGATTTTTGGCATTTCCAATCTCAAATAGCAGCCGCTTTGCTTAAAAGAGAGTTAAATAATTTACATTTAAATTTTCTGAGGCTGAGAATTTTGAAGCCATCGGGTAATTTGTTATAAACAGTAATGGACATGCGGTATACATTATTAGAAAACAATTTAATTCTACGCCTAGGAACATTAAGCTAATAATAATAATAACTCTATGAGATAGAAATTTATAAAAAGATTACAGGAAAAATAAAATGATGTCTCTAAATGGCATACTTTTTCAGAAATCATCAACAAAAGTTACATTAGTTCCACTGTGCTGACCTAAAACTGCAATATTCTACACCGCAGTGCGCAGTGTTAAAATTCTCTGACGAATATAAATAAAAACACATTTAAAAAAAGAAAATCCGAATTGAGAACCTCCTCCTTTTTAGAAGTCGGTTAAAAAATTAAAAACATATTATTCTGCAAGTATTGTATTGTAGTTTATGTAACTTTTTAGAGTCTAAAATCCGAGTTATTGCACTTATTGTAAGTACGGCAGTATTATGATGGTACGGAACCCTCGGTGCGCGAGTCCGAGTCGCTCTTGACCGGTTATTTTAAATAGTGGAACACAACTGTCCGGTAGCTAAGCTCATTTATAAATTTATATTTAATAGTCTTAAGAAAATTTTGTAAGTACATAACTTGTTTAAGGAAATGATGGGGCTGACATGACCTGTTAATGGTTGCAAGTCCCTAATAAATAAAGAGAAAAAAAAAACTGTCCGTTGGGTGCGCTCCACAAATTGAGCGTACCCATTTTTTCTGAGCTCGAAACACTCTTAGTTCAACCAAATTAACCCATATTATAATGCCATAGCGCAAATTGATGAGACATAGCCATGGTATGCACATAGTGCCGCACTAACACTAGCCACACGTGTTAGTCTATATAACACGATTACAAATCTATCTACCTTCATAGATAGATCATCAATCATCGATTTCCAGTTACAATTATTGTCCCCCAACTATTATTCCCAAGAATTTTGGATAATCGACCTTTTCTATTGTCTCGTTTTCTTGTTGTATTTTAAGCCGTGGATGCGTACTGTTATTTATATGTCTGGAGTTGTATCATTTTTGTTTTGTTAATATTAATATGAAGATTATTGTGTTCAAGTCATGTAATAATTTTATTTAATGTCATGTTTATTTCATTTTGGTACTCAACAATGTCGCCATTTACATTTATAATACTGAGGGTCGTATCGTCAGCGTATATGTAGTATGCAGTTGTGGGAAGTTACAGTAGGCAAGTCATTACCATCCAAGAATAAAAGCGGCCCCAGTATGGTCCCTTGGGGAACACCGCAGTTATTTTCACGATACTGAGACCTATATGCGAGCTTTTTATTTCCTGTTTGTCCTGAAATCTCAACAAAGCTGTCGATATATAAGGTGTTGTTAACCAGTCAAAATGGTTGCCATTGCTACTAATACTGTGTTACGCAATTACCCCGCAGTTCCCAGAATGCATTGTACAGTACAGCCATTAGTTAACCTTGCAAGTAATTGAGCTGCAGTGCGTCATTGTACGGAGTAGAGGCTAATCCGTGTCCACCACATGGCTGGGTCGTATGGGACCGCACCATCTGTGCAAAACTTCTTTGTTTACAGAAAGATCGATTGTCCTTGGAAAAAGAAATTAGTAATAATTTAAATCCCCTGTGGTATGAAAACTTTTCCATGTTTCGATTGAATAATATTATTGAAGGCCACTTAAAGATCCGAAGAACCGTAGAATACCGTAGTTTGTGAAAATATTTTCCATCTTATTAATATTTTTTTCAAAGTGTGTTGTCTTTTTAAATTCGTCAAACAACTGAAAAAACACAATTCGTTACACCCAGACACTGGCCACCAAGGCTTCAACCGACTACAAGGAGATCTTTCATGCAAGAGATGTAAATGTAATGTCCTCAATACGCTTGAATAGCACCACCAGTCCACCACGACTAGATACTTTCATTTGTCTACCAAAAAATATATATTCTTGGTTCGCCTGAGCGAAGACATAGCTAAAGATATTTTCTTCGAACTAATGGGAATATCCAAGCGTTGACACACGCATGGCAACAGCAAATGTTTTGTAGTTAATTTTGAGACGGCGCGCGGCGCGGTACGTTCTAAATGCGCGCGCCCATCGCCCGCGCCCGCCATGTTTAACTTTATTTGCATTTGACGTGGTGCATCAGGGCTGCTGCGTTAGGAATTAGATTAATTTAATACGTAATAAATATTAATCTTTTTTGAGACGTCATTTTATTCGTAGGTTATGGTTTGATTTTTTTTCTTTTGTGTCCAACTTGTTCCTAATGAATATTGCTGTTCATGCTTTAAACAAAAACTGCTCTTAAAGTAATAATCAATAAGTACTTCAATAGTATGAGTCTAGTGCCATCAATTAATACCAGCTTTATAGGTACGTTAAAATGTTGCTCATTGCCTTAACTACAATTTAGTTCAATCCTATCAATTACGTGTAATGTGGAATCAATGAAGGTACTACGTCAGTCTTCGTAGGCCTAATACTTATCATCGACCCTCGATCTCTACAGGGTGACAGGGACATCGACGCGCCATCTGATAACATGGTTTCATTAGGTACACGATTCATTTTTCGTCGGTTCAGTACATGATTCTGAACCGACGAAAAATTTCAACGCATTGGGCGCTTAAATTTTTCGTCGGCTATTAAAAACAAAAATTGCTGTTCCATAGACCATACATTTTAAGCGCGTTAGCTCGAGCGAGGGGCCCGTGGCTAAATAATAACAGCCGCACAGGTCGATCGATCAGGTTAAGCTACGCTTGCCGCGGTTGGTCTGTGGATGGGTGACCATCTTTACATACCGAGACCCCTCCGTGTCTCGGAAAGCACGTTAAGCCGTTGGTCCCGGTTGTCATTCGTGGATCTTTGACAGTCATTACGGGTAGTCAGAACAGAAGCCCGAAAGTCTGACAACCAGTCTTACCAAGTATCGTATCGTATCACCCAGTAGCTGGGCTGTGGAGGTCAGATAGGCAGTCGCTCCATGTAAAATACTGGTATTCAGCTGCATCCGGTTAGACTGGAAGCCGACCCCAACATAGTTGGGAAAAGGCTAGGCAGATGATGACATTTTAACCGCGTTGGTATTGCACCATTCTATGAAATAGCAGTTTATTTTTTATGATCGGCTAAAAAATTTTACGTTAAGGGGTCTAGAATCATGAGATGTCTCTGCCATCCTGTAGATCTAACGACCAGAGCCAATGTAAATAACTCGAAGATTGGAAGAGCTATACAACCTTGATAGTCATCCTGGTCAGTTGATTCATCGCCCACAAACGCTATACCCTCTAATGAGTTTTACGGGTTGCGGAAATCATGTGTGATGAATGTGATGATAATGCACGGTGTTTCAGATGAATAACGCACAAGTACCTGTCGTTATATGACTGCCATTCTAGTCGTCGATTCATTGCCTCGGAACACCATAACAACACTCAATAGCCTATTATGACTGAAATGGGATGGTGCTTGTTATTTTCTGATAAGTTTAGATCAGGGAAAAAATTAAGACGCAATCTATTTTGGTTTTATACCTACTTACTGTTAGGTATATTCTGGTCTTATCCTGGTTCTGCGTGCATGCCTGTGGAACTTCTCAAGTTTTACAAAACCACACAATACTTCGTCATCTTCTGTCTGGCTTAATAATTATTATCTTGGTAGCCTTAGTCTTCCTTTTATCATCTGCTCTTCTTCGATTTCTCCTCATACATCTATTCATGCCCTTACGATGCACCGATGCTTCCGATGCCCTTACGTTGATCTTTTTTTTACTAATATTAAGGTTCTCATCATTTTGCTACTATCCCGACATCTTAATTTCTCTCATTGCAAGCCCTGTAAGGATGCACCGCCTATTCCGGGACAGTCCGCTTCCCCACCGAGCCCATACATGGCCTCACCCGATATAGACTTGGATCTCTTTGTCTCCACCCAGGGCCTGGTAATTTTAACATTGCTCAAGTAACGGTACGGTTGCCTAGCTGTTCTGAGTATGATGAACTTTACTATTTTGGAATATCGTTCCATCTGCCTTATTATGTCGTTTTGTGTCTCTTTGTGGCCATTCGGTAGCTTTGAAGTTTCATTTTCCATTTGCTAGATGAAGATGATCTATTAGGGAGGGATCCCTGTTTTAGCCAGTTCAGGTAATATATTTATGTGACCTTTGATTGACCGTTTCATTGGATTTTCTGATTTCAGCTGATTAATCCAAGTGTTACCATGATCATAAGTGGTACCTACCTATACATTTCAGTTATAATTTTACAAATATCATTCAGGCTCTTTTCACAAGAGATGTTATTACCGTTTCCAAGTTGTAACAGACAATTGAGTGAACAATTGATTTATTATGCTCATATACCACATTAGATACAAACTGCTGTATCAAATGGCATCAAGCGTTACCTCTGAAATAGTCCTTACTAGTTACTTACGAAAAGATAAAGATTACCTTCACGTATTATTGCAATTTGAATTTCCAGAAATCACATTTGGCAGCAAATATTGTTTTCCCATTGTAAGAAGGAAATAAACATTATTATTACAAATATTATCAGCTGTTTCGTTCCGTGACGCTGCCTAGCGACAAGTGTAGTGATCTCGTGACAAATGACGTCATTAAGCGACAATAACTGGCCAGTGAACATCCATTCGTCAGGCTGTCTGTCACACTTCAGTGAATGCGCCAAATGTTTCATATTTCTTTTATTTTTTTAACTCGCCAAAGTTGAAAATATTTTCTTACGTCAATCAGCCTAATTGGATTGTTTGTAGACCTTTGGACCCGCTTTACGAAAATAAATCAGACACTATGTTCCGTTATTTAATAGGAATCCAATGAAATTTTCCATGGGCAAAAATTCATAAAGAATTCTGAACTGAATAACAAATTATAGGTGGACATGCAAGCAGCATTGCTTGTACTCGATGGTCGGTCGTATCTACCACCCCGTGGAACCGATTACATCGATTATTCTATTTGAATAGTAACACCGTAGATCGATTCTTTCATTGTGCTGTCGAGGATTAATGTTTTAATGTTCTCTAGATAAAATAACTAAAGGTAGGTACTACTAAAGTTTTCATTTCTTTCCCCGGTCGGGTTACACACCTTAGTCCTACTCTAATATCTAGGTTTACAAGAATTGGAGTTTACAGAGAGAGTAGGTACCTATCCCACGGTTCTCTGTCAGTGAACCCCATAATTCTTTTATCTCGTTCGTTCGTTTTATCTCTGTTATAGCATAGAGAATGTGTGTGTCTCGAAAGAATACCTTACCGATTCCTTTGTTATGTAACTACGTAAGTAGACAATATTCCAAGAACCGATTTAAAATTTCGCTTAGCCGACGCCGGCGTCTTAACTGGATAAACGCTTGGCTTCAGCAATGAAGTCGATTTCCTGCGATGTTCCAATCACGTCGACAACTACAAACTAACATTAACGCTGATGGCTGGCAACCCCGGCCCTACGTTATACAATTTCCTGTACATTGGAATTAAGCCGGAGACAGCTAAAGCTGTGGTCAAATTAGCTTGGAGTTGGCGGCCTATCGAATATTGCTTTCAAAATTCAGGTTCGGAATGGGATTTTGATTTTCCTGAACTGTGGTGTGTATATTTTGGTTAGGGCTGATTTATTCAACGCCTAACTTTATCGGAGAAATAATTTTAAATACAGAAACTGTCAGACGTCAATTTTTTCCACGAATAAAAATTCGATTGAAAAATCAACCCTTATACATTCAACATAAACTTGAAAATTAAGCGTTCCAGATTCAAATCGTTTGTTCTCAATAAATCTATCGACTTGATTTCGAACTTGTCCGTCTTATTAAATGCTTAATAAATCAGAAGTGCATAATTTTGTTAATACTCCGCCGAAATGTGGATATTGGTATTTGTTATGCCTGTGTCCTTAGCTCTGTCTCCGCAACGCCCACTATAACATCGTTGTTTTGCTCAAAAGCTGTCAGTTTGGCGCTATTCTGGATGTAGCTACAACTCGCACTAGCTTTTCTCTGTTGTAGATGGGAATTTAGTTTCATATTCATTTCAAAATAATATATTAGGTACAAAGAAAAGTTTTGAGAGTACAAGAGACTCTTTGCAGTATATTGAATTTTATGGATATTCTAGAAATGTGCCCTTTTTCTACTCATTCTGTATTTTCTTGCTACCCTAAGTAATTTTGCAATTATTGAAACTACATTTTATTCAATTACCATGACTTTGAATAATATTGATTCCGCCTTCCACCTTCCAAACTAAGGCTAATCTCCTGTCTAATAATAATTAGGAGCTTAGGCAGCACTCCCACTAAGCTCTACCCCGTCAGGATCCAATTATTGCGGCTCACGAGGGCGTGCGAGTGGGTACAGCGAATGTATATCATTTGGAAGACGCGCTATCCCGCCGCGACAAATCGCTACTTCCCGCCTCTTTCATTATTTCTTGCGAATAACCCTGGGTTATTCTTGCGTCTTTGAAGATTTTGCACAATTCCTTACTTACTTTAAAATACTATTTGTCCTGATGACTCTTTCTGATGTGTTCTACCTTCAGCTATCGATAAGTAATATTTTCAACGCGGTCTAGACGAGACATATTTCCCAATTTTGATTATATTTCATTTCAAATTTATGCACTAACAAAAATTAGAAACTATACCTATATGGCCAAAATTGAGGAGCAGGTGAACCATCAGAAGACCAATTCCCGTAATCAAAAACATTCAAAATGCAATCTTTTCTGAACGACAATCAATGCTAAAAACTTCAAAAATGTAGTGAAAAACAGGGATATTTCTGACAGATTGAGATTGAGATTAGACTGTGATCTTTGAAAATATAATTGCACACACAAAGCGCAGCAACAAATCAACAAATTTAATAATTGCATGTGCAACTGGTCAACTACAGACGGTGACAATCTTCAGAGATTTAACTATCTCTGAAGACTCAGGACACAATTTATCCACTCAATAAACTATCACAAGTTAACCACCATTAATAACAAGCGTTCCCTTTTAAACCAGAGTCAATAAATCGGAAGCTTTTCAAGTAATCCCACAATGGTTGCAGAATGCATCCATCCCGTTGTCTGTGTACTGTGGGCGGATATCGTTACAAATGCGCATAATGTACTCGTTAGACCCCGTCCGTTACTGATTTACTACAGAACCCAATCACACTGTGAAGAGGACAGAAGATCCACTATATTATATTATAAAGCTCATATATCAATTGATTATCTAAAGCTAGTACAATGCGTGCCACGTAAGAAGAGACTTGACACACCACGTGGTTTGACATGCGCAGTACACGATTTTAGGTATCTTTAGCGGTATGAGGTCTGAGTGCGGGACGGGACCGGACGTCATAGGGGCGGCGGAAAGAGGCGGGGGAGGCGAGGTCAAGTCTCTTCTTTCGTGGCACGCATTGTACAATCACACCATTCTTAAAATGTTCGCCATCGATCTTCTTGGTTACTTTGCTAACAGCGGGGTAATTGCGTAACCAAAGACATTTATCTTAAATCTCTTTGTGCGTAACACTATCAGTAGCAATGGCTTTCATTTTAACAGTTCAACAACATTCATTGCGTTATTTACGTTGTTGAGCAGACACATTTTTCGAACTTATGAAACAATGGATTAGAAATATCATTCAAAATGATTTAGATTGTGGTTGATAGTGTGGTACGCAATTAGAGTGTTAGACTTATTTCTTTGGGCGATTCATGGTTGTTCCTCAGATTCACTGTTTTCTTTTAAAAACTATACCTATTATGGTAATGCGCATTGATCTTCTGAAAGCACTTCCTTCGCAGCCATACTGATTTACAAAACGCAACCCGTGGGCGCGCCGATACAAGCTATTTCGTTCGGTGCCTATTATTTCCGAGTACACTGAGTACACTGCAAATTCCAGTAGGCGCAGTTTTGATCCTAATCATTGATGCATGTTGATAAAGCTTCTTTCGCTTTACGATAATTGCGCTTTGTGTTAGAGCTGCGCTTTTAAACAGGATTTGTCATTTGTGAGAGGATTCAGGGATGTCTTGTCGCTTAGAATTTAAATTGAGTTTTGTTGGAAGATGTTGGTAGGTATATGGCAATTTTCTTCTTGATGCTTAAAGCATTTAGCATGAACCAAATCAACTGTATATTCTTTCTTATATTTTCATTGGAAATTCTCTTTAGTTTCTTTTTGGCGATCTTTAAATTTAAATTGTATTCATGCGGTATCCTTTTCATAGGATTCGAATATTGCAGATGCATCATTAATCCATACTTAATATTATAAATTCGAAAGTAACTCTGTCTGTCTGTATTTTTCCTTTTCATGCCTAAACCACTGAACGGATTTCGATAAAATTTGGCAGAGAGATAAATTGCATCCCGGGGCCTTCCTCGGATAAAAACTATCCTATGTAAGAATGCAAAGTAATTAACACCATAAGGATAAGGAGGTAAGTCGATAAAAAGTATCCTATGTAAGGACATAGGATAGTTTTTATCGACTTACCTCGCGGGCGAAGCCGCGGGCGGAAGCTAGTAATATAATATCCGAGAATATCCATATAGTTCTACAAATTGCAATTCGCTACTGCTATTCCCTTATATCTTATCCTTACATTTACTGAGCGTGCTAATTAATGTGAACAGTGGAAGATTGTTCAGCCTTATTTTCCACGAACCACGCACACAGACCTATATTTTAATTCACATCTAATTAAAATCCATTAGGACTCATTGCAGACTTGCAGTGATGACTAACACTGATAATTACGTCAGTGTCCTTGTCGAGGGCATCGTGGATGCCACATTATCAATATTGTGACTAGATGAACATACAAACAAATAGTCAGACAGCCTCGATGGTATAGTAGTTGCGAGCGCGAATTCTGAGCCTGGGATCCTGGATCATGGAATCAATTCCAGGTCAGACAGAGTTTTTACTATAGTAGCACGTAGTCGGGATCAATGCAACATTAATAGCAGTAGCTAACAATAATACCATACCAACATAATGGGCCTTTTTAGTGGATAACGTCCCAAGCCATCTCAAGGAGAGGTGGCCGGAGTTAATTAGAAGGATGGGTCAACCAGAGGAATAAAAGGATGGGGGCAGGCCGATAGGATACATAACACGACTGCCGAAATAGTGTCGTTCTATGCAATTGTACATATTCCTAGGCGAGTTGATATACAGTCAGACTATTATGATCCAGACGTCGACCTGTGTAGTGGGATAGGTTAGTGTCGGTGCACTTGTAGTAAATGTGTTGCATGTCGGATGCTGGGAGTGCAGCCAAATGTTCACTACTTTGTAGGACTTCCTTCAACTGATAGTGGACTTGTTGAGTTTAGTGTTTACTTTGTTAATCAATTCAATTTTGTCTTTTACATAACATAAGATTACGCCTGTTTAACCTGTATTTCCCGAAGGGTTAATAAGCAGAGGTGTACCTTACGCCCACATTTCTCCAGTAAGGTTGGTCTTAATCGAAACGCTTTAAGAGAAAATGCGGTCGGAGAGACTTTTGAAAAATCCTAAGTAAAAAGTCGTATTCAAGGTTTCGCTCTCGCCTACATTGGACCAATTTAAAAGACATTTCATAAACTGAATAAGAAAGAAGGATATTATATACTGTGTCCCTATGTTTTTATTTTTTCATTAATAGTTGTCAAATTTAGGCCTCCGTTGACAGCGGTGTAAATCGGCCTTTTTTGAGGGTTCTAGTGCTTATAAAAATAATGTATCATGAAAACAAAGGGACATAGAAGTAGTTAATATTTATTATTCCGTAAAAATTCATTGCTTTGTGGTCATTAACCAGAAAGAAAACAGGCGAGAGCGTTTCTATGGAGAAAAGACCACCCGCATTTCCTCTTAAAAGCATTTAAAGCATCTCATAATAAGTCCATATAAAACTACGCCACGGATTTTGATTTGATTTTAATAGATAGAGTGATTCAAGAGGAAGGTTTATATGTATATACATGCATATTGTAGTAGAAAAAAGCCGAGAAATTCAAAGATTTATTATATGATGACAAACATATTTTTGTGCGCTTGCATTGCAAACGCTGGCTAAACCTTACGAGATAGATCAAATTTATGTAGATACTACGGAATTGTATATCTTAAAAACATCTATAAAAAATGTCCGCGATGGTATATGTATCTCCTAAGGATAACCCACAGTAACCATTTTTATCTTTTATATATTACAAAAAAACTATGAGTTATTTACCAAGCTATTTTAAACAATACAGTATTATTCCTTATCCCATTAAATACATTAAATACGTTGTGCATTTCATGGAGATCAAAATTGCTTCTGACAGCATATCATTAAAATGAATATCTTAGAAGATATCAGAGATTTAAAAAGTGGAGACAGAGCGGCTGGTGGGGCGGTACAAAGTTCGCCAGGTCAGCTAGTAAACTATAATATAAGATTTTTTTTAAATCCACTCACTGGCGTGTTTTGAACCATACCTTTTTTTTTCAGGATGGGAAATCATTAAACCCTATCCCCCTCTGGGTGGAGCGGAAGGGAGTGTCAGACTCTTACTGACTAAAACCCACCCGTGTTCCTTCCTTAGCCCTTTATGTTCCGGGCCAGCGGTAACTCTTTCGGACAATCCCGCTGACTTGAGGCATACCTTACGATTTGTTTCATGACGCACTAATTCTTTTAAAAATAGTGTTGTTTTGAACGCAGGTACCGCTCGCGTTATAATAATAATATACTTATCTTCCACCAACAACTAAAATAGATTGTAATCTACTAAAAGCAACAATATCGCCGGGTTAGATTAGGATCGATCAAAACATTATTTCGTGTTTCATGTGTACCTACTGAAAGTTTTACAGTTTTACATTTATCATCGGTGTGGTTAGTGATTATTTTCTTTTTAACATGTGTATCATTTTTTATAAAACTTTTCACTAGCGAAATAAACGTCCTATGTCCAGTAATACTATTTTCGTTCAGATTCTCATGTCGTCCAATTCTATAGACAAATCTAATAGAAATATCTCAATCAATCCGCCTAGCATTTTTCCAACTATGTTGAGGTCAGCTTCTAGTTTAACCGGATCCAACTGATATTAGTATTTTCTATGGAGCGACTACCTATCTGACCTCCACAACCCAGTTGCTGGGTAATACGACACCCCTTGGTAAAACTGGTTGTCAGAGTTTCAGGCTTCTGGGTAACCACTTGATAGTGGTTCGTGGATTTTTGATAAAATCCACGAACAACAGCCGAGACTAACGCCTTAACGTGCTTTCCGAGGCACGGAGGGATCTTGATATGTAAAGATGGTCACTCATGCACGGACCAACCGCGGCAAGTGTATTTTAACCAGATCGATCGGCCCGTGTAGCTGTTATTACATAACCAAAAGCCCCTTCTGCTTCCCTCTGCTTCTTATAGCACTATCTCTCTTCTGGCAAAATTCATAGATATTGATTGGAATCAGATATTTGATGAAGCATACAGATTTTGCCAACGTCCTCGAACAATTTTTGCAGATCATATACTTAAAACGTGCAAATCCTTCCTCCCCTTGAAAAGCCTTATCCATCGTCAGGAGTTCTAATAACTAAACCAAAAAGATCATTTAAAATCCCGCTATTCACCGCAAACCTGGTGACTTCACTCGGGGTTGTTGCACTTGCGTGCCGATCGAGCCGGGCGGCGCACACGCAAATAGACAAGCCGAATAGATGCACGGACGGACGCCATGACACTTCGGGGAGCCCAGTTTAGTTCAGTTCTGCTATACGCTAGATAAATCTTTCGGTGTTATCTTTTCCTGGAACTTTAGTACGACTATCTACATTAGTAATAGTCTTCGCCATCAATTCGGTTTCAGCAGCCTGTTTGTCACTTCTTGTCATTTGTTTCAATATGAAACTGATTTTTATGAGGCAACTAGTTACTGTAGACCTACCTTGCAGTACCAGGAAGGATACGGAGCAAGCGCTAAATACAACAAGAAACCAGAATATTTTTTCTGCTAGTCTGCATGATGTAAGGTCCCCTTTTGCACACAACCTTTACAGTACCTACACCAGCGTATAGTCAGGTAACTGCCCCGTTGGTAAATGGTCACTCTCGTATACTTCATCTATTTCATATTTATCATGGTTCTAAAGAGTGCCATCCAGTGCCGATTATCCTCCACCTAGCAAACATTGCTTTTTGATTGACCAAGAATTCAGGCCATTTAAATAATGAGGTAAGTATTTGATTAGCACCTCCTCAGATTACCCAGAGGCAGTCTGTAATCTGTTACTAAGTACAACTGTAAAATCGTTGAATGCGTCTGTGCAGGATAAAAGCAGGAAATGTGGAATCAGGATAGAATTACATTATGCGTATTATTTAATTCCATATGGAGTATTATCGCGTAGGTATAAAATTTCTAGTAAGAGCGAACTTTTGTCGCTAGTTATGTGACTATCTATACTGTATTCGCGATTTATTTGCCAAAAATGTAAACAAATATGAGTTTATAGAAAGATAACTTTAATTCCTACACAATAAAGTTCAGTTTACGCTACAACTTCAAACATTTTTATAACTTTTTCAATAGTGCTAGTCACTCTGAAATCAACTTAAGGAACATTTTAATATTACTTAATTTGTTGTTGTTGTTTGACCTTATTTTAATAAGGTTGATATTTGTTTAACTTGAAATAACATCAGTTTGAAACATTAGTTTGAATAGACCTTAGTATAGGAAGAGCTACTTATATTCTTTGTATATCGTTACTTCATCATCATCACCATTGACATGACAGCTTTGTTCCACCCACCCACTTTAAACTAGATTCTAAAATTAAAAATTACGAAATAAAAAAGTGAATTAAAAAAAGAAATCTACTTCAACAAGAAAATAAACTCAAAATTATGAAATAACTTTAATTTCGGAATTCGGTGGCAAAATACCAAAACTAACATACAGATCCCAAGACACCGACTTCCGAAATTAAAGTTATTTCATAATTTTGAGTTCATTTCTTTTTAAAGTCGATTTAATTATTTTATATTACTTTTTTTTCTAAATACGACAGCTCAATCGGCACCGGCCAAGAAATCCACGTAATAAAAATTAGAAGTGGCAAAGACAATAAGCACAGTATCCTCTACCCGTCTTGGCTATAGGCCAGTAGGTACTGACCGCCGCCGTAGCATCTTTGATGTCAGAGCTATATTCAAGTCGTAACTCTAAAAACAAGTGTTATATTTTCAAACAGTTTATTAGTTTTCGTTACAGTTACCTAGAGAAATAGTTTTATTTATTTGAATGGGCAACCATCTTGCGTCAGCTGATTGGGTTTGAGTTTCGAATGGTACAAAGACTTGTTATTTGAGGAGTTATTTTTTATGTATTTTTAGTAGGTAGTAGATTTTGTCTGTTAGTTAGTGGCCAGTGTTAGCTTCAAGGTCCTATGATTAAACTTTTTTGTTTTGAGATCCCGGTACTACTGAATATGACCGCGGACGAATATCAGTCATTGTCACACTTGCTGGTTTATCCACTGTGTTTAAAAACCTCTAAAATGGACGATTTCAATGTGGCAATACCAAGTGCTGTTTAGGGGCAACTTCTACTAAAAAACGGTTGAACCATTGTTGACACGAAAGAAAAAAGAAATAATCTCTTTTCCACAAATTCTATTCGAAAAAAAAGAACGCGAGCATGAGGATTGTAGACGCTTACGACCATAGATATTTCTATGTTTGGGACAGTAAGAGACAAAGAAAAGGTAAATTGGCAAAGGAAACCTAATAATGTCAGACGACTGGAAACCTAATACTCGAAGATTAGGTTTCTGTTCGGATATTTTTTTTTGCAAATAGGAATGTTGCCTGTTTTTACCGACTTCAAAAAAAAGAGGTCAATTTGACACGTATGTATATAATATTATTGGAATTGCATTATAATTCACATATGACAATCTATTAGAGCTTCCAAACAAATATTAAACCACTCCTCATCAAAATGCAGTCGTTACATTGGATTGGCTCACTTCTCAGTAAGAATTTCATCCGTTGAATATTATTTTGCTGGCTTACAGAGAGTAAGAGGTAGATACTGGCATTGCTGATTTGCCGCTTTTATTTTTGGTTTATCCAAGAGAATCTCTTTGATCACATCAAGGCGAAGAGCTACCGTGCCGGTTGATTAATCAGCAGGAACTCACTGTTCTTCATCGTTGAATAGTTAGCAAAATTGCTACTGCAATATTTCTTGCTCGTTCCTGAAGAATGCTGCGAATTTGCAGTACGCCTCCGTACTCCTATATTGTAACAAATGGCTCGGTCTCGGTACGTCACGAATCGTAATGAATCGCCGGCGCACATCCGGTGCCGTACGAATGGGCCCGCTGTGCCACTCCCGCGCACGTTGCGATAACGCATAAATCTGTTGATCGCTTGAAATTGCGCATGTGGTTGCTACCATATTTATTACACAATTGATTGCTTCCAAAAATGTTTTGTTGACACTGAAATGGAATAAACTGGAACAGACTATAGTCATAACATTGAGGTTAGAAATCAACTGGAGTTTCATAATGAATTATAATAATAATAATTTCATAATCAATATGGTAGCCTACGTATTATGTTGGATCGTGGTCGCAAGCGCGACTGCTGAACGTGGGGTCCTGGGTTCGACTCCCGGATTGGGCAAAGTGTTTTTGAGTTTTTCCATTAGGTATTTCTTAGTAATAGCCCGGAGTTTGGAAGTTGGCGGTGTGATACCCCCCCGTGCCTCGGAAAGCACGTTAAGACGTTGGTCCTGCGCCTGATCTCTCTCCGGTCGTGTCGGATTGCCGTCCCATCGGACTATGAGAGTGAGGGAAGAGGGAGTGCACCTGTGTCTACGTGCACACTTGTGCACTGTAACATCTCCCGCGCCGAAGGTTAGTCTCCGTTGACATTAGCCGCCGGGGCCGAAATACTGTCTCGAGGACATTTTATTTTATATTGCATGCTGGCCACCACACCACAGGTCTTCCCAAAGTTAATTTATTGCCATCGTAAGCAGTTTATTGGCTGTTCAGTCAGCTCATTGATACTCTCGTGTTCTCGCATTGGTGATACATCTATCTATACTAATAATAACACTGGATAGTTTATGTGCTCGATTGTTTGAACGCGCTATCTCTGGAACTGCCAGATGGATTTTAAAAATATTTTTATGCATTTGTTAGCCTAATTCTTGAGGAACGCTATAGGCTATTTAGCATCACGCTAAGACCCTTAGGAAACGAGCAAAAAGAAAAAAGTAAATAAGGACACTAACCGAAAACAAAGTAATAGCACGTGCAGGCGATGCGATGCGACGGGGTAGGTAGGAGGAACGAGAAATTTCACACGGACGAAGTCGCAGGCAGAAGCTAGTATTTCATACCTTCAAAGAATCACTGTCCAGTTGCAAGCCTGAAGTTATTTATACCAAATTTCAGTAAACCTGAAAAGCCGATGATCACTTCTTTATATGTATTTCATTATTGCGAATACTGCGAAAATATTTACATATGTACATCGGCAACGGTACCCTGGAACCAGTTCTAGTATTTATCGGTACCCGTTATCTTTACTTTGTACACAACAGTAAAGTCCCGACATTGTAAAGGCTACAAATCTAGATCGCATCTGTTCTGTGGTGTAACAGGTATGCGGGTCTGGCCAACGTTCCCGGTATTAACATTTATCTGCCAAATCGGTACCGACCGTTTAACCTAGGGCCTTACTAGTTTAGAATTTTATTGCAGTCTGTACTTGAAAACTACTAGGCGTTCGATTTCTCATGGTGATATATACTGCCTCAGCACTTGGCACGTTGTAACATAGCAACATAAACAAAGTCATTCATTATTTAAATTTCGTGATTAGACCAGTGCGAAAATGTTGATTCGATTATTTGAAAAGTTTTTTTTTTTGAATGTCCTTAAAATGTTTTTGTATTATTTTAAACCAATAAACAAACAACATTTTTTTATATTTTTTCAACAGCTGTTGTTGACAATGTTTATTCGCGGAAGCGGAAATTTTCCCGCGATTAATTCCAACTTCAAATAGGTAGTAAATAATATCAATGATACCGTGGAAATAATATCATAAAAATTTGGATGCACTCCAAAGTTATTATTAGGTCATTTAAATCAGCTGATTGTTGCTAACCAAACCGCGGCAGCATTATTGCCTCTACAATGCCAATAATAATCTCGTTTGGCATTCAAACCCCTATTACCACTGCACGAAGTAAACAACATTTTCATTCTTTCTTTCAATAAACAGTGGTATTTATTTTTTTGTTTTCGCTACCCAAGATATTTTTTAAAGGTATGTTTTTTGTTTTTTCCGAAGATTGGTGTTTATTTTTTGTTTCTTCTTTTCCAACATTTTATTTAAGTGTCAAAACTCTTTATATCTAACTTCTCACAGCAAATTCTTAAAGTAACTCCCTGTTCACAGAGCTCCAGTTTTCAAACGCCGAGAAGAAAGATACCATTGTAAATGCCGAAGAGCACCGTGTAACTCCGCATCTAACTCTTGCGATATTCCAGATCCTCCAGTTATCCCAGATGATCCTCCAGTTATCCCAGATGATCCTCCAGCTATCCCAGATGATCTTCCAGCTATCCCAGATGATCCTCCAGTTATCCCAGATGATCTTTCAGCTATCTCAGATTATCCTCTAGTTATCCCTGATGATCCTCCAGTTATCCCAGATGATCCTCCAGTTATCCCAGATGATCCTCCTATAGAACCACCAGTTGTGGATGAAATAGAAGATGAAGATGACAATTTTGAAGCTAATCCTGATGGATGAGATGAGAGGAGGAATAAAAAGCCTTGCTTAGAACTACTTTGCAATAGTAAAGATATAACTAAACCAGACGACGTTATCAAAATATGTTATGCTATCGGCTCGTGTTTTTATAATGGTTTACATACCATATTTTAATATATTTGGTACTGCAGCAATTTTGCTGGTCGTTATTATGAACCGATTGAATATTTTTAGAGGATCCTACGATTTTTTTATTAAGTATTTTACAGTTGTTATTAGCAGTTATTAAGTAGGGTTGTTTTGAGTATTAAATTGTACATTATTAAAATCTTTGCTACGGAATGCATCGTTTTACTTCTGACCTTTTTTTTTTTTGTTGTCTGGGGGAAACCTTCAAAAGGCACCCGACCTCCGAGGAGGGAGGTCGGGGAGTGTGGGATTTTTACCTCACTAAAACCGCCCCGGTGATCACCTTCAGCACATAGGGGTGGTCCCGGTTCCTCTTAAAAGACCAAGAAGCCCCACCGTGCAACGCCTGTAAGGCACATCCCTGGGGAGACTGTAAAGGGGCCTCCCCTGAGCCTCGCTATGCACGGCAGCACGTGATACGTTTACTTCTGACCTACATTACGCTGTTCAGTTTTCACAGCAGTTGCAGTTTTCCTGATAACAAACTCGAAGTAACAAAAATATGAAACTCAATGACGTATCGTGTTGATTGGCAATAGAAGCATAAACATATTTCTCTGAGCACTACAACTGAAATCGAACTCTATTGTTGTATGTGTAGGTATCAATATTACAATTAAAATTTCAACTCATAGGACCTTCTTCTGCATCAGCAGTTGGTTGTAAAGTTTATTGTTGCAATTGAAATGGGACTTCATTTCTTAGTTTTTAAAGTTTAATTTTACATGACTGTATCGGTTGTATGTTTCAGCATACCTACTAACAATATTTTGCATTTAGCGCGTGTTTGTCTGTTCGTTTGTTAGCACCGGGCGCCCAAGGTGTTAATTCAGTTACTAGCCGGTCGCTTATTACAGAAATTACTGGCGCCATTTTGGTTATGACATATTAAATTAATTTGCAGTAAAATTTTGTTCTTCCTCCTTAAGAGTGAACCTTAGAGGCCGGATGTTCTTAATTTTATTTTTATTTACTTTATTTAGGCTACCAACAGCAATTTTATCCTGTATTTTCTTCTATGACTTTCATTTTCTTGGTGAATTAATTCTGACACCTACCATTAATAGCATGTTATCAGAAGGCCAAATCTCGTAATTTAAAACGTTCAAAATCGGCGACAAACAAACGTCAAAAACTTGTCAAAATGTAGAGAAATTAGAGATATTTTTGACAAATTGAGACGAGATCAGGCTGTGAACGTTTAAACTTACGAGAATTATTGGCCCTCAGTTCTTCGTCTGCTACAATGCAAAACACTTACATGACTTAAGATAATAAACATTTGGAAGGTTCTATGTTAAAAACTTTGAAGTAGGATGAGGGAAGGAGGCTGTAAATGAGGAAAACAGCGAGCAGCAGAGAGGGTAATTGCGGAACACACTAAAGGCTTCCATTTTGACAGTTCAACAACATTCATTGCGTTATTTACGTTGTTGAGCAGACAAATCTTTCGAACGTATGAAGCAATGGATTAGCATTATCCTTCAAAATGATTCTGATTGTGTTTGAAAACTCGACAAACTTTAAGAGGTGCTTTAGACCATCGAACTGAACAACTGTCACTATAGGACCAGCTCTGAAATCACGAAAAAAAATCAGCTGTTTCATACATTTTGGTCAAGTAGGTATTGAATTTTTGTATTAAACAGCTGATTCTTTTTTCGTGACTACTCAATCGATTTCAGTAAATTTTAATATAGATCGTATATTTTTTTTGAGAGAATCCGCAATAATAGAACGCCAGTCAGGGTCTTTTCCGTTTGATTTCAGAAGGAACCGGACAATTCCGGTTTAAAGAAACTTTAATTTAAGGATTCACCTTATTCTAATGATTATAGTTATGTAAAGACGTACCTGTTATAGTCGCAAATCATATTTTGATCAAGATACAACCTGACACTGACCTGAAAATTGCAAAAAAACCTAAGTAAATTTTAATTTCACGGTCTACCACTGCGCATTCACCTGCGCATTCACCTTAAAGTAAATAAATATTAGAAAAAAAAAGTGAGATATGGCCCGCGGATTTCTTTTGGCATAAAGTCTCTTTGATGAGATTAAAAAAGCGCGCATTGCGACTAGTAAATAGTTATCTGTGGCGTTAATGCACTAGTGGAATAACATAAAGAAAAAGCACGCGTTTTTAATACACTGCATTAAATACATGCCTAAAAGCGGTTCAATAAGAGCCACTTTACGAGCAGATGTGTTGAAAAAGACGTTATTCTTGGATATTGAAAGAAATTGCTAATTAGGATATTACAGCTAAAAAAACTTGACTAATCTATCTATCTATATAAATAAAAGAAAGTCGCGTTAGTTACACGGCACCATTTTCTAACTCACGAACGGCTGGACCGATTTTTATGATTTTTGATTTGTTAGATTAGTCTCCGCCCCGAATAGCAGAATAACTATTAAAACAAAATTATAGTTCCCCAGGAAAAAAGAGAAAAGATAATTCATTTTCTTATACATTTTGTATGGAACGGCTTTTTGATGTATCTTAAGAACGGATTGTCGGATTTCGATAGATGACGGTACGAAGTTCGCCGGGTCAGCTAGTTTCACATAAAGTTTTATCAAAAACTCGCAGTTTCGAAAGACCATTCAAAAACATGGAATAATACCTACTAGTGACATTGATGCAATATTATACCTAGGTACTGAAAAACACGCCACTTCACACATTAGACTGATGAGTCAAATAATCAAATAGACAAACACTGTCTGCCTGGCAGACGGTCAAAGTCAAGTTCAAAGCCAAATATCGTATTACGAAATGTAGGCAATGCTATCAGTCAACTCGATAATGATGATGCATGTTGCATATTTTTTTGTATGTTTGTTACGCAATATCTCCGGCAATTGTAAATCGATTTCAAAAATGCTTTTTTTAATGGATAATGTATGCCTCAGGGGTGGTCCCATATAAATTTTATTAAATTTGCTTGAGTAGTTTTTGAGTTACCTTCAATAATACGTATTTTTTGCCACTTAGTTTATATTGATGATGCTATAATGACTTTCTGTCACTGATATTCACATAGCAAGTAGTGTTATAAGAATTTGTGTGGGGTAAGTAAAACTTAAAAGTGAAAAATAAAAACTTTTTTACGAAAAAAAAAACAACCGTTTTCTAAAAACGACACTACAAAGTGAAAAATAACTTTAATTTAGGAAGTCGGTGGTAAACAACGAAAATGCGACCCCAACGACACCGATTTCCGAAATTAAAGTTATGTATTTTTGACTTATTATTTAGTACGATTTGTTTGTTTTTGGTTGCAAAGCTATTAGAATATGGCTTCTATTTTATAATTGTAAGTGAAAATTATTTTAGGCTACGTTTGCGCTCTTTCACGAACGAGCCTGTACCGTGACGCTCGGTTCGGTGACGCTGAATCGCGTAGTTACCCATTATCTAGTCGACTCCGATGCGATTCAGCGCCGCTTAGGCTGGCCGCATACGTCCGCCCAAGTAACATTTAAGCGGAAAAATATTATATTTACCAGCGCATTACCAGCTATAAGCTTAATAAATGATGTACAAGAGTGTAAAAATATGTATAGGACTGTACTTTAGTATAACTGTACAACTGTATACAGTATAGCTGATTAACGGCTGTATAGAGCCTAAATTTTTACCTTTAGCTTTTAAATAGCATTGGAAAATGCTAAAATACAGACCGCGGCGTAAAAAACTGCGTTCAGCAACTTTATAAGACAATAACTGTATACTGCTCTCAAATTATACTTTTATATAACCTACTTCTGCACAAGAGCATTAAATATTGTTATAGCCTGAATATTGGTATAAAATTACTCTATTGTTCAGCCTTCAAGTTAAGCTTGATAATAGCTGTACAACGGAAATCTAGGATACTCTTAGCAAGCAGTTCCCTTTATAATAGTTTAATTCAATTCTGTCTCATGTAGAAGAGTTTAGATTTACTCCTTTTTAAAGCCTTATGCGATTGGCGTACATTTTTCCCTTTTTACAGTTTTTCGTGTTTTAGAAGATTAAAGTTATTATTATAGTGTTGGCATACACAATTATCCAGCTTATCGATTATTTTGAAACTAATATAACCTAAAATCAGTCTATTTATTGGATACAACTAATAACAACACGGAGTCATAATTTTGATCAGTTGCCAATTTGTTAAGTGAACAAGAGTTAAGATACAAATATATATAAAATAAAAATACATTAAACTGTTGCACTCTGTAGTGTTTGCTTCAGTATTTAAATTAGATACAATACATCTCTATAAATAAAAACAATACATTGTTTCTTTTCGCTATCAGTAACTACTATTTGGTAAATTATTATCCGATTCCTTGCTCACCGCCTTACGGGCCTTGGATCATAATGAGGTTTTCTATATTTTCAACTGAACCCTAATTAACTGTATTAATGAATATGAATAAGAATTTAAGGCAGCTTCTACAGTACTTAAATACTAATGTACAGACAATGTTACTCTTTAGGCTGTGATACGTTCTTAAATAACGACTCTGTTATGCAAAAAGCTGTATTAAGGGGTACTAGAAGAGCAAGAGCTGTATAAACTAAGGACGCCATTTTATAATAATTTATAAATTGCATTGCAATTTTACGAGATATTTTTTTGTTTGTTTTTGAAATTTCAGTACAAAATTACAAAAGATTTTAACTGTATAGTACACACAATTACGTTTACTATCAATAGAACAGTCCGGGTTACTCTTAAAACTGTTTTCAGATTTGATCACATATTTGTTGTTACAGAAAAAATGTATGTATATTCCTTATTTCGAAGGGGCGTGAGTTTTGAGCTTAAAACTAGTATACATACTCACATAAAAATATCAGTCGCAAGCATAACAACAACGATAAACAGGAAAGAGTACTTACCACTTGGTTATTAAATATTTTTTCACTTATCTTCAGATATGGCACATAGTAAATAAAATGGAGAATGAATTCAACCACGAACACAATTATAATATATTTATTCTTTTATTAAGATTTTCACAAGCCTGAGTCTGTATAAAAGAATAAAAAAGAAAATTAGAGAATGGAAGCTGTATAAAAGTATCTAAATAGTATCTTAGCCAGCCAAATAGTACAGCTATTATGCAGCTGTTATACAGCTAAATCTACACTTAAAGCTGTATAATTTTGGGGCCCATTTCAGAGTTACAAGGGCTGTATAGCTTGCTATACAGTCTTTATACAGCACGTTTAACAGCCTGCAGTAAACAAATAGTCCATAATACAGCTTTTATACAGTTTAAAATGTTACTTGGGCGGTTTCCTGATTCGGTATTCAGATTCGGAGACTCTGAATTTCTGATCAGGACACCGAATCAGGAAACCGGACGTATGCGGCCGGCCTAGTATTCGTTAGTTTATTTTCGAAATCCCTGCGTCTGTTGCTACTCTAAATTATATCAGTCGGAAAGTTCTAATTTCCAAACTTGTCGCAAAGCAATACCTGTAAGTATTGGCGCTTGCGGATTTTTTTCAAAAAACATCTTTCCCTTGGGAAGGACATAATATAATCGAGCAAATCTGCATAACTATTCACAACCGGTTGGCAACCGTACGACAGGTTGTCGAATCGAATATGACACGTTTTCAATTACTAATTTGCCTTGCCCCCTTGACAGCAATTAATAACTTGTCGAAAGAATGGCGGGTGTCTATTTGATTTAAACTAACAACATTTTCGGGTGGATTATTTCGGAACAGCAATATAAGACTCTTGATAACATTAATTGATGTTCGATTCGGCACGGAAGCATATCGGACGGTTGTGAATAGCAATGCTGTAGACGCTTTTACGAAATTAGCGTGCGGAACTGCCAGTTTTCCTTCATTAACTCACTCATTTATCACCTTAATATTCGAAGTGAAAACTCGAAAGTCAGTCTAGCTGCTAACTTCACAAGTGCGCAGCATAAACAGTAGGTAAGTGCATTGTTTACGCAGCCGGTGACCGACTGCCAGACAAATATTGATTTATTACACTTTCCAAGGAAAAGTAACAAACCATGTGCGATAATTATACAGGGGTCAAATTAAAGGTGTCGATATCTACGAGTAAGCATGCTAAACAAAAAAAAAAAAAAATGAATGTTTTTTTTGGGTGATGAGATGACTGATGACCACTGAGAGTCATTTGAAATATCAGTTTAAAAAAATCAGTTTTTTTTTTGTGTGAGTTAACATATGTTGTAGCATAGGTACCTAATTGATATAGGTACCTAATTACGATACCTACAAGAGGAAACAGATTTTCTCAGCTCATATTTCAAGTGTCAAACAAACAGAATACTTTGCCATCACTCACTGAAAAACCGAGTACAGTCAACAAAAGAGATAGGTATGCAGGAACGTCGGATGTATGTAGTTGAAGTTTTGTAAGAAACCGATGGATGTTGTCAACTGAAATTTAATTTGATAAATGAGCTGTTTGTTTTCTATTATTAAAATTTTATTCGGGAACAGCCATCAGTCGGATCGGGATGTACATCCAGAGGACAGCCGAACACATCCGAAGCGGGTATTTTTTAATCGTCTTATAAACAAACACGCGCAATGTCGCTTACGGTAACAGTGGCGCGAGTTCAATGGTTTTTCCCATCTCAAAAAATGTTCAATGCGCCTAAAGAAGTTTTCACTTGAAACATGCAATTTTCTACGCCTCTTTTCGTGGATGTTGTAGAAGGCCGCTGAACGTTTAAAGAGACGGTGGGCAACACTGCAGAATAGATAGTTGGCAACACCAACACCTCCTGTTAGAATAAAACTTTTCATCCTGTACAGACAGTGCCAGGGCGTTTTGGGGGACTGTCTTATGTAATTTTGACGTTCGAAAGTGCTAATTCTCAGCCTTATTTGAATAATGACTTATGATTTGATTTATTTTGTTTTTTTTATGCTAGGGGTTGGTTACCACTCCCAGAGCCGCCCCTGGAGCCGGGGAAAGAACCTCCAGTGGTTCCCAAACCACTGCCTCATTTACCGCAGCCTGCAACTCGTATTAGTTAGTATTGGTAAGTGCGCTTTTTCTTTTCAGTAGCTTTCTAGTTCCGCACCTTTGGGGTCACGGGGAATGTGCGAGTATCTCATGGGCCCCCGACTCATGAAATAGAAATAGAAATCTTTTATTTGCCCATAATGTAGGTATACAGATATGATGGTAATTTCCATGAGAGTCCCGATACATTTTACTCATTTTACTTTTCTTTTTTTTTATGGTAGTGGAAGGAACCGAGTTTTAGTAGAGAGGACAATTCTGCCCGAACGAAGGGTGTCCTAAGGGTAAAAAAGAGATTCCGTAATTCCGTACCTTTTGAAAGTAGTTACTTACTTATTATAAATGGGTGGGTGGCCCTATTGCTAAGCGTAAGGGCGCGATTTATTCCGGCTGTTTTGAAGGCGGGATGGCAAAAATGTAACTCTTATCTCATTGTAATAAAGTATAAATTTGTATTTATGTCTGTAATTTATATGGTGTACATAATAAAGAGTATTCTATTCTATTCTATAAATTAGAATGATTGCCGTGAGTTTGATAAAACTCTAATTTTTATACCTTACCTTACCGAGACTAAAGATACGTTGCACTGACTTACTAATAGTTTTACGTCATTCAAATTTAATCGTGAATGCGCTGCGTAAGCCTTCTGTCTGTCCGTCTGTCCGGATTGACATCCCGAATTCTGGATGCATGGAAAAAGATAACCGACCAAACCAAAAACTTATTGACTTGTGATTTGTATTTACGACGACGATTAAATGGGCCAATAGCGATACGGTATCCTAATCGCGTAACGTACAGACGCCAGCACATCAAGCTACTACAATCTGTCACATTTCTTTAATAGATTTTCAACTTTATCGCTAAAGCATAAGGTTCAAAGTTGATTGGGAAAATTTGACAGTTTCGGGTAGCTAGATGTGCTGGCCATTGCTATGCTACTGTTAGTGTGTTACGCAATTACCCCGACGATTTTGATATTTGCGTCGGATACTTTATACCACTTAGATACTTAGATCATTTGGTTCCACGGCCTACGTGATCTCCACAACGTCTCACAGATTGGTCTATAGGGTAAAAAGAAAAACAAATATTATAGTTAGTACTACATTATTATTTTTCCTGTAGAGAATAATAATTTAAGTGAGTATTTTTGTTTCTGGAAATTATTTATTTGTCACTGATGTAGGTTTTACCTCAACATATTTAAAGCGAAAGCGTCAAGGTAGCCCACGAAATTCAAATATTCTTACTTTTTTCAATTAAATAACAATTCTTAAAAAAAAAAGAAATAAAGTGATTGAAAATTCTTCTTTAAATTTTTTTCTTTCTTTTTTCAATTTTTTGATTTTTTGGTTGTATGTTGATCTTAGAAATATAATTCGCGGCCATTTCAAATATTTATTTATCTATATCTGTACTAATATTATAAAGAGGTAAAGTTTGTATGTAGGAGGTAATCTCTGGAACTACCAGTCAGATTTGAAAAAATCTTTTTGTTTTTCATAGCCCAATTCTTGAGGAAGGCTATAGGCTATTTAACATCACGCTATGGCCCTTAGGAGCCGAGCAAAAAGAACGAAAGTCGGAAAGAACGCTAAGCAGAAACGAAGTACCTAATAGCGCGGGCAGGCGATGAAATGCGACGGGGTGGGTTAGGGTAGGGCAGTCTTTCTCAAAGTGGGCGATAACGCCCCCTTGTGGGTGCTGGAGGCCTAGAGGGGGGCGGTAAGGAACCCAGAAAAAAACGGAGGGTGTTTTGAATTTTCAAGGATATTGCTAATCCATTGCTTCATAGTATGTTCGAAAAATTGGTCTACTCAACAACGAACCTAAATAACACAATGAGTGTTATTGAATTGTCAAAATGGAAACCATTGCTACTGATAGTGTGGTACGCAATTACCCCGCGAGTCAATATTTTTCTCCGTTTCCGTCTCATGCTCCAGCACCAGTTTCTCGTTAATTTTCATGGAAGATCTGAGGCTTAAGAGTGTGAGTTTTTTCACTCATGTTCGATTGCGAGCGCGTTAGAATTTTATAAGGGAAAAATTTATAGCGCCACCTGGTGGTCACTAGGAGAACCCTAATTTCGCATGATAAAAAAATTCTAACGCGCTCGCAATCCAACGTGAGTCGAAAAAACTCACACTAAAACCACTGTAGTCTGGCTATCTTATTACCATTATCAACCTCTAGTGGCCCACTTTAGGGACAAAAACGTCAATTAATTTACTTTCTAAATATAAACGCTCTATTTGGTCGTGTAACAATTCGGTCAAACCATTTCGGTAGGTAGTATAAGATTTCTTTACACCAAAAAAGAAAGCCTAGAAAACGTTTAATACCTAGTCAAATTCTCTTGTTAACAAAATCTATTTTTGGGGCAGCTTGTTTAGAAAAAAATCTCCATATAACAGAGTGCCAAATGCTAATTCGGCAGTAAACAGCATTATGTTGTTACGCGCGCACCTCATCGTCATCGGTAGCCCAGTGACGCAAGCGCACCGGCCCACGGCCAATAGGGGCACGGCTAGATACGTCAAACGTCAACCTATCCGATGATTTACTAAACAATCGATATATTGTCTAAATATTGCTCTAAAATTTTTGTTTATGACTTTGATTCACTTAGGAACATTATCGAAATGATCTAAATGACAGCTTCAGTGTTTCACTATGCAAAACTAATAAAAAACAACACCTAGGTACCTAACTGAAAAGTTTTATTATGAACTAAGTAGCTGTGCCCGCGACTTTGTTCGCGTGGGTGTCTGAAAACAATAACATGTCTCTTTACTAATTATTTTTCTAAAATAAAAGTAGCATAAGCTACGTAGCTCCATACAAAATTAGCTATGCTAGTGCTCCCGTCAAAATCGGTCCAGTCCTTCCGAAGATTAGCCGGAACAAACAGACACAGAACAAAATTTTAAAAATTGTTTTTTTTTGTTTTACGTACCGTATAATTTCCTATGCATTTAGTAATAAGCTGCTATTTGACATTACAAACAGACACTTCTATTTTATTTATTTGTGTTTTAAGTATAGATATTTCATATTTAGGAGCACTGAAACAACATTTTTCAATAATCTAAAACGGTATAAACGCATACAAAAGAAGTTATTTTGTGTTAAAATTTTTTTGCTGTTTTCTTCCGTAGTGAAAGCTTCGATTTATTCAGAAACATTATAACTTTCTTTGTGTAAAAAAAATTAATAGCATGATATGTATTTATGTGAAAGTGAGAAAGTAGGTAGGTACCTATTTCAATTTATAAACTGATGTCTGTAGATCAGCTCTGTGTGAAGCCCATATTCTAGGTAGATGATATTCGATCTTGCGATGCAATAAGGATTTTGCCATTCTACAAGCTTCATTTCTGGAAAAATAAGTTTGAGCTCCACCTAACAGAACTTGAAAACTAGCAAAAGAAAATTAAATTCGGACAGCGTAACATATTATCAATCTCAATCTGAATCATTTTGAAGGACATTGCTAGTACGGACGCCAGCACATCAACCTACCACAATCTGTCAGATTTCTTTATTAGATTTTCAACTTTATCGCTAAAGCTTAAGGTTCAAAGTTGATTGGGAAAATCTGACAGTTAGGTGTAGCTTGATGTGCTGGCGTCTGTACATTGCTTTATATGTTCAAAAATGACTGCACAAAAGCAATTTCTGAACGTTGTTGAACTGTTAAAATGAAACCCATTGCTTTGCTACTTAGGGCGGGTTGTTTCACGTTTCACGTGCACTTGACGCAAGCGTATACGTCAATAATGGCGCTAACTATCGTCAAATAAAAAAAAGCGTTGTTTCAAATTACAATTACAAAATGATGGCCTTGTCGTACATAATAACGAGTATGTAATCGTTATTATTTGACGTAACATGCATGTTACGTTAACCAACTGATTGAAACAACTGGTAGTGTGTTACGCAATAACCGCGCTGTTAAATTTCTTAATTAACCTTTTGACCGCCACAGTCATGATTGTATAGATGACAAACCAAAATGTGCCCAGCACGCCGCGGTTCGACTACATTACAGACTGACGCCGCCGAGGGCACGTTTTTTAATTTTTGACGTGTGGCGGTCAAAAGTTTAATACATATCTTAAATTCATTCATTCACTAACAGGCAATGCACAGCCTAAACCACTAGGTCTAGAAACATGAAGATGCACAACAGTTCCTTATAGATTTTACGAAAGAGAAGTCGTCATTCGACTCGACTCAAAGTCGAGTCGAATGACGATTTCATGAAACAGTTATTCTTTGGGGTAACGTGGTCTTAGAGAGTTGTGTTCATGACTTTAATGATTATAATTCTGTAAATACATATTTGTTACGGCCGCGAATTATATATTAAGCAAATTGCAAAAAACTTAAAAAAAAATGAATTTCGCGGGCTACCCTGGAAGCACGAGGGGTCTCGGTAAGTAAAGATGGTATCTCATACCCATTCACGAACCAACCGCGGCAAGGGTAGCTTAACAGATTCACTGTCCATAAAGTAGACAAAATAGTTAAACAATCAACATGAATCCTATGTGATCATGGGCCAGGGAATGTGTTAACATCGCATCGCTTCGACCCGTGTGGCTGTTGCCTATAACTTGGCCACGTATAAAGATTTAAAAGTATAAAATAATTGGGTGAGCCTATTGTGAGGCTCATTATCTATATAATTTCGTTGTCATTGATAGAACACAAAGATTTTCCGTGACTAGTGCTAATAGAAATCGTTTGAAAAATCTAGCGTTCTCGTGAAAGGCTTTAACTTTCACTGACAGCAATGGCGGCGAAGAATGCGGTTTGGGCGGCGCGTGCGCAGCTCCGTTGCTCTTGTATACTGAAATCGTGAGACATTTATGCTATGAGAATATCTTCAAGGATCTAGGAATGTATAAGTATCCAAATATGGTTATTTTGAATTTGTATAGCATTTCGGTAAATTATTACGGAATTTGGAGAAAGTTTCATAGAAGACCATATAAAGGATTGGGAACTTGCAATCATTTTCATTTGAATTGATGACTGACGTACGCCATCGAAACAGAAAATATTAGTAAGTATTAGATAAATTCTAATTTATCTAATACTGAAAAACCTAAATAGGTAACCACTGTGAAAACGATAGGTAACCACTGTAAAAAAAAATTCTTAGACTCGCATAAAATCCCAATAATATAATGTTTGGACTTAAAAGAGACCATGACCTCTGAGTTTGTTTCGGCGTTTCTTCTCAGGGATCAGTCAGATAGGAAATGCCGATGCCATCTTGTTTTAATTTTTTTTTTCAGGATGGGTAATCATCAAATGACCCCTCCCGCTCTGGGTGGAGCGGAAGGGAGTGTCAGACTCTTACTGACTAAAACCCACCATGTTCCTTCCTTCGCCCTTTATGTTCCGGGCCAGCGGTAACCCTCTCGGAAAATCCCGCTAACCCGGCAGACTTGGCCCTGACGGGCTCCTTCGATTGATGCCGACATCTCTTTGAGGCATCTCTTTGTTTTAAAAAATTGACGTGTAAAAGGTCAAACATTTTCTTTTTACAATAAAAACCATACTAACATACAATAAATCTGATTTTTTGTCAGATTATTCTACAAGCAACTAGATTTTTTTGTAATTACATAATTACTTCATATTTTGCAATAAATTACCAGCGTTGTGTCGCGCTTCTCTTTCTTTTCTATGCAGTCCGACAGTGACCGCGCTTTAGGTCATTTAAGCCCATTAAGGTCGTAGGTCCATCTGCTTCAAAAATGTAATCCTAAATCAACTTGAAGGCTTCTAAGGGTTCAGCGGGATTGTCCGAAAGGGTTACCGCTGGCCCGGAACATAAAGGGCTAAGGAAGGAACACGGGTGGGCTTTAGTCAGTAAGAGTCTGACACTTTCTTTCGCTCCACCCAGAGCGGGAGGGGTCTTTTAAAGATTTCCCATCCTGAAAAAAAAAATCCTTCCCGTCTTTATTCTTGAATCCTATTGGTAATAATACTAATAAAGGTGAAGAGTTTGTTTGTTTGAAAGCGCTAATCTCTGGAACTACCAGTCGGATTAGATAAATTCTTTATGCATTTGATAGCCCAATTCGTGAAGAAGGATAAAGGGTACTTAACATTAACTAGGACCCTTAGGAGCCGAACAAACACAAAAAAAATCAGAAAAAACGCTAAGCGAAAAAAAAACAAAGTAATATGGCGATGCCATGCGACGGACTCGGTCGGGGAAGCAAATCATGCGGACGAAGTCGCGGGCAGAAGATAGTTACATTACACACATCCTAGCAGCGCCCCGCGGATTCACCCGCATAAGTGTCGATCCCGTGGGAATATCGGGACAAAAACTATCCTATGTCCTTCCCCGGGATGCAATCTATCTCTCTGCCAAATTTTATCGAAATCCGTTCAGTGGTTTAGGCGTAAAAAAAAGGTAACATACAGACAGACAGAGTTACTTTCGAATTTATAATATTAGTATGGATTATTGGTATCATTAACGACTTGATATTTCGCCGCCATCTTGTTTTTCAATACATTTCACAAAACAACTACAATTGATTGCAGCGCCCTCCTGTCAATGATTATACTCGAACGCGCGAACGCCAAAAGATCCTTGCACAACTTTATTATACGAACGACAACTCTGTTATCGTCCAGCATGACAGCTGTCTTATCTATCAACCAAGCCCCTTTAGTTACTTGTATACACCTAGTTTTACTGATAGATAAGCGTTAAGTGGACAACCTGGCACTATCACCACCGTTCTTGGAATTTTTCTAATCATTGAGTTGTAATTTAAACGCGATTGTGAGTTTATCATCTAATGTAACTCAGTCTGAGATCTATTACCATCCTAGGGTTTATCCTAAGCTAAGACTGATGCTTAGCACAATCAGCATATAATGCTCTCACTGCTGGGACACAGGCCTCCTTTCCATAAGATGGAGTGGGCCAAAATTCACCACGCGGGCCCAGTGCGGGTTGGTAGATGTCACATCACATGTCTTCTAATTTTTGGTTCTAGGACATGCCGGTTTCCTCACGATGTTTTCCTTCACCGTTTTGAGAGCAGTGGTGATGAAATAATTTACACAAAGTAAAGCGCCCGTCTGGGTTCGAGCCTACCGCGGCCGTTACTGCTGGGCCAGTGGGCCACCACTGCTCTAAGACTAGACTGATGCTTGGACTGAGTCAAATTTTCTAATCATCCAAGTCCTAATCTCCGACTTCGCTTCTTCTCATATCTTTGAATACAAAGCGGTGTAGCTTTTATGCTGGCTGACTTACTCATTTCATTAAATTTGGGTCGAACCTCGCTGAACACTTCGACCATGTCTGGCTGGCAAGGAACATCATGCACAACGGGAACAGAAAAACTGCAATGAGGTTACTCTATTCTCAGGGTGTTTTCAAATGGCCTAAACCTCTTGTCTGTCCACCTCTAGGCAGTCAAGCTCGCCAATTTTTATGATTGCATGATCTGTTCAAATAGGGGCTGGTGGCTAAGTAATAACAACTGCACAGGTCGATCGATCAGGTTAAGCTGCGCTTGCCGCGGTTGGTCCGTGGATGGGTGACCATCTTTACATACCAAGAAACCTACGTGCCTCGGAAAGCACGTTAAGCCGTTGGTCCCAGCTGTCATTCGTGGATCTTTGGCAGTCGTTACGGGTCATCAGAAGCCCGAAAGTCTGACAACCAGTATTACAAAGTTGTTTCGTACTGGGTTGTGGAGGTCAGATAGGCAGTCGCTCCATGTAAAATACTGGTACTCAGCTGTATCCGGTTAGACTGGAAGCCGACCCCAACATAGTTGGGAAAAAAGCTAGGCAGTTGATGATAACCTGTTCACATATCGTCTGTGCCGCCACGAGGCAAAAACAAGAACTCCACTTATGAGTTGTAGTCATGAAAATCTAAGACAGCATTTCTCTATACGGAACCAGTGCTGTTCCATTTTACTTCATTCTAAAATCCCCCCCCCCCCCCTATCCCAATATAAATGGGTTCGGCACTTTTTCTTCCATACTTCTCTATTAGTCGTCATCTAGGTAGTCCTAGTCACCCCCTTTCTAACCATATCATCTTTCACACAGTCCAGCCATCGTTTCTTTGCCCCCCCACTCTAATAGCCATCCACATTCATTCTCAAAACTTTCTCATTATTATACAAGTAAGCCCTTACAATCGGAAGTTTAATAAGTATATTTTTGGTGCATTGGACACTTGGTTAGTCTTGGTTGCCGGGTGAGTGCAGAGGGGTCAACGGCCGCGTGTCTGTCGGCTGAGTCACTCGCGCGCCTATTACGGTGCAGCGGTCACGTGATCACGTCATGTCGAACAACGAGCTATGCTAATGTGGGAAGTGATTGTCAGGCAAACAATCAGTGCGAAATTAAAGAAATTGCTCTCCTGCGACTCCTGCACAGATGGAAGATAGATCAATCTTTTCTTTTGCTGTTTCTAAGCTTGCAGTTGTCTTTTATTTCCGTTTGTACAATTCGTCTAATCTTTTACAAGTTATAAGTAGGTACTTCACTTCTAATTATCTATTGTCTTTAACCTCTTATTAATATTAGTTTAGTTCCCGAACGACAATTTGCCAAAGAACCGGTAAAGAGCGAGTCGGTGGGCGAGACTGTATCGCTCTTTGCTGATTTTTGGGAACTGTCAGACCTTAGGAACAAAAATATTTTTCCATTTTCAAAGTTCAATTTTCGTTAGATAGGACGTATGTATTTGAGACCGCATAACTAACTAAGTTTGTTTGTAAGGGGTTTTCGTTTTTGCTGATTTGTAAAATGATGTGCTAGTTAGTGATATATTTTTATTTTTCATGTAATATTTACGTAAATAAAACCATTTATTTCAGATTTTTTGCTTTGGAGACAAGGGAATGGCATATTTACGGACATTTTGGCATCAAAAGTCAAAAACCAGGTGTCATAAACGAAAGTAAAAATGACACTGGGGTATCATTGACTTAGTAAGCCCACTTTATTTCAACCCCCCATTTCGGCTCTCATATTGGAATGTAGAGAACTTCTGAAAAGCGAAAAATTAAAAGAATCTTTTGTTAATACCTACTTTTAATTGCTAAGAGGACAAGCATTATTTATAACTACTTACTTATTCTAAATTTTAAGTTGATGACGAACAGACAAAGTCGCACCATAAGGGTTGTTTTTTCTCATTTTGATATGGAACCCTAAAAATTATACTTAGTCGATCCTTTAATTTCTGTCCAGCAAACGCTCCTCCGTCCTCCGATGTCCCGCCCCCCGGAGACGTCCCGCAAACTTCCAAAAAATAATACAAATTTCGCCCTTCCTAAATACTTCTACTTAATCCCTGGTATGGAATTAAACCACAATAACGATTCGATCTCGTCAATCGATATCACAATAGAAGTGGGGTGTTGCATGTCTGCGCGGGAGTCGCCCCGGCCCTCCCGCCCGCGCCGCTACGCTCTCCCCTCGCTCCCGTTCAGCTTGATTGCGAAATGGATCAGGTAATACTTTACTACTTAGTTATATTATAGTAGGTACAAACGCCAGCACATCAAGCTACTACAATCAATGATGTATACTACAATCTGTCAAATTTCTTTAATAATTTCTTTAATTTTCAACTTTATCGCTAAAGTATAAGGTCCAAAGTTGATTGGGACAATTTGACAGTTTCGGGTAGCTTAATGTGCTTAGCTGGTATCGTTATCATCTTGCTGAACAACTGTTTTATTTTGTTTCCAGGAATAATGGCCAGAACAAGAGGCCTTTGTACTGACTCCGGTCGTTGCCGAAGTGGAATACAAACAAACGCACACATTATTCAATTAGCCCTAAATATGAATAGTGACAGATTAAGTTATGTAAAATGAATAAAATGACGATAATAAATCGTTTTAAGTAACCATCTCTTTTATTTATTTCAATCAGCGGGGTAATTGCGTTACACACTATCAGTAGCAATAGTAGCTTTTTGACACGTTACGTTGTTGAGCAGAATTTTTTTCGAACATAATATGTAGCAATGGATAAGCAATATCCTTCATATGATAGTGTGTTACGCAATTAGGGTGCAGAAGCTGCGCCTACGTATAAGGAGTGGGCTTTTAAAAATACTCTTAATTCACAGGCCGACAAAATTTTTACCCAGAAACCAGACTAAACTTTTCCGAAGGATACTGACGCGCTGAATTCGAATCTGGCCTCAAAATTGCTCTATCACGTCAGGGTTTCGAGATATCCTAACCTAAAAGTGCAAAAAATGCCGTTTTTTCTAATTTTTGAGGTTATGTAGCACGGCCGATCCTATTTTCTTTAAAAAATTATTACATAATAGCATCTCAAAGGACTAGTCTTCCTTTTTTAAAATGACGTTGAGTTTACTCAAATATCTTCTTTTTTCGCTGAGATATCGCCTTTTGAAATTTTCGTGTACGTGGATTGTTCTACATTTGAGAATTCATACACATACAGTCTATTTCAAAATTTCTCCTAATCCTTCGGAAAAGTATAGTCTGGTTTCTGGGAAAGAGTGTTCGTCAAATTTTGTCGGCCTGTGTTACCTAAACTCTACACCCAAATAAAATTAGAATGTCTGTCTGTAATTATTTCTTTATGTTACGCTACGGCTAATCTATTTAGTATTTACCCACTTGTGTTTTTTCTGTCTGTACATGGTACTCAAAAGTTTGTACCGACAGAAAAAAAGCGGTTCTCTACAGTCACTATCATTTTTCTTCGAACTTGATTCATTTAATCTTATCCACCAAAAGCGATAATCAAGTATTTTTCCTCCCAACTCAAAAAAAAACCCAGTGTTTCACCACTGAGCCTCAAAATTACTAAACTTCCGCGTACAGCGTGTGTGACTGGCATCACATAAGTGAATCAGTTGTCATAATGAGTCATCTAGCTCACGCAGTCACGCGCTCCTATTTGTAACTTATGCGCAAAGTTTTCCATAGCCACGCAATGAAGTTGAGAAAGCATGTCGACGGCGAAGTGCCAATACCTCCTAACTGATTTTTTTTTTGAGCAATCTCTTTTTTTTTCGTTTTGAATTTAAAGGCGTTATTCGCATGTTTTAGTGAAATCGCCTAAGTGTATTTTTAGTTGCAACATCATTAAATTAAAATGTGGTAATTATCTACCTCCCAACTAAAACAACGTGTCTATTTTTGAACGTTTTGTTCCAGTATGTGTAAATTTTTGACTTTGTCAGTTAGGAGCTATTGGCACTTCGCCGTCGATGTATGAGTTGCATCAGTTAAATGTTTATCAGTATCACACTAATTAATGACAGTAGATATTAATCATGCTATTTACAGGCGACCAAGGTCTTCACTTGTCTGCGACTGTTTAGGGCCTCTAATTACCAGCAGCTTCGGAATCATCATGGCTGCTGACTATGCCCAATATTATGACTGCCCCGTTGGTCTCGTGGTTGCAAGCGCGACTGCTGAGCGTGAGGTCCTGTGTTCAATTCCCGGGCCGGGCTAAGTTATTGAAAGAAAAACAAGAAAGAAAGAAAATACGTTTATTTGCGGATTATTGGGTTTTTCCACTGGGGATTTCTTATTAACACTCTCCGGTCGGAGTGGCAGATTGTCGTCCCATCGGACAATGAGAGTAAGGGAAGAGAGAGTGCACTTGTGTCTGCCGAACACACTTGGCAACTACTCGTATAAATTATATCTAGGCTGGTCTCCGATGAGATTAGTCGCCATGGCCAAAATTTGGTCTGGAGGAGGTGGACTTTTTTACTTGATCAATAAGTTATCTTATCATCTTATGGTACTCTTTAGGTCAGCACTGCTGACTCGGCAGCTGTATATCAATGGTACACGAAAGGTTCAAGAAAATGCCCACAGAAAGCAATATCTAATCCCATCCATGAGACGAAGTGGTTTCAAATTGACTTTGATGCGAATAAAATAGTGTTATACAATAATTAGAATAGAGTTTTAGAACTTTAAAGGTATCGAAAAAGAGGGTTTTCTGAAATGACGTTCGCCAGGTGGCAGCACTGACACGTCAGGTCCAGACATCTAGACAAAGAGCCTATATTTTCTTTAGTCATGACTGAATGATGAACGAATGAATGAATCGAATGATGAACGTCATCATATATTTTATATTGGAAGACCTCTTGTCACAGTGGTGCCAACTAGTGTCGTAAATTTTCACGAAAACCCTCCTGTCAAAATGAAATGAACAATGAATGAATGAGGTAATGAATGTCATTGCTAGATATTGTTAGTGTGTTACACAACTACCCCACAAAACATTTAATTCGCAAAAGTTCAGAAAAATATCCATTCCTATCGTCACATTGAAGAAGCATTCCTGACGCCGTGGATGCATCGCAGGCCGGGCGAGGCCGGATATTGCTCGTATTCATCTTCAATGGCGACTGCGCCCTCTGACGTCCACTTATACACAACAATGTATAACAAGAATTACATGCGCAGTTTACATACCACAATGAATGCAGGATGGAAGGGAAAATTGCTGTTTTTGTGAAGCGAAGGACGGTCGATACAGCACTAGTGTATTTCTGTTCGGTTTCCTTTGAAATGGGCTAAAGCAGTCATGTTTGAACTGTTAAAATTTTAGACGATCAGGTTTATAATGATATTGACATCCAGATGTCTCTAAGTTCTAAGGACAAAATCTAAAGACAGGATGCGGCTTGCGCGGCTGGCCTTGGAAGACATCTGGAGCAAAAAATTACCCATATTGTTATGTCACATTATTACACGAAAAGCACAAAGTCGCTGGTCCCGGCTATCATTTGTAGATCTTGGCCCAAAAGTCTTACAACCAGTATTACCTAGCCTAGGGGTATTCTATTACCCTGTCACGGGATTATAGAGGTCTAAAAAGGCAGTCGATCCATTCAGCTGCATCCGGTTAGACTGGAAGCTGACCCCAACATATGGAAAAAGCCAGAGATTGTTTATTAATTAATTAGTTAGACATTGATCTAGGTAACGATATTATGTCTAGCAATTTCATAGTTCAACAAGTTTAGAGATAACGCTAAATGATTCATCAGCCGAGAAATTTATTGCTTTCATGCAGTAAGTATACAAGTATATTTAAATGTCTGGTATCATGGAAGATAGCTAGATTCTAAACTACGCCTCTACTCTACGCGTTTTATGACAGTCTTACGAAAAAACCCTCCATCTTATCGAGAGAGGCAGGCTGTGCCCTGTGTCCCAGTTGTGGAAACAACATAGGCTGAAAATGCTAGAAAGAAACCCAGGCCTGCATCATAGAAATCATAGGTAGGTACGACATCCGATGCATAAAGCAAAATATTTAGAATTCTAATTTGTCGGTCAAGTTAGAATGTAAAATGTTTTTGCTATATAAAATGATAACCAACATTGCTATCACGTTTACAAGTGGACCGCATCATTGGAATCAATTCGTGCTCAGTGTGGTCTGCGCAAAAACCACAGACAATGACGTCCTTTCTCTTGAAGCACTACAATGCCTTTATAAGACCGGTGGGTGTAGACAAAGAACTGGCCTCACAACACTTAAGAGTGTATTTTAGCCCGTAGCATAAATTTGCATAGGCAAGACATGACTAGGTGGACGACAATCTTCGCAGATTAGCTGGTTGCGCGAGTGCGATTAACACTTGTATGATCGAGGTCAGTGGCGATATTTAGTCATTCATTAGTCCCGAGTCCCGATATTTTTCACCGATAAATATAAAGGCGCGCGCGACATAAAGGCACCGCTCGTTGCGCGACTTGCGGTGCCTTTGTGTCGCGCGCGATTTTATCACGTGTCGCACCTGTTTGAAAGGGCCTTAAAACAAATACGTCTTCAACCGCAATAAAAAAAAATACAATACTTATTAATATACCTTATACATAATAATTATATTATTTTTTATAAATCCTTTTCTCTTTTTGATAAATACCTAGTATTTTTTTTTTGTTTAAATCCGAAGCGTCCCACTCTGACAAAAAAAAATGGTCACGTTAAGTAAGGAGCACCTATTTCACAATGTTTGCATGATCTAACATCAAACCTGCGGTCTGCGGTACATGCGGTATGCGGCTTTCTAGTTATTGATAAGATTAGTCTCGGAAAAAACACCTGTCGATGATTTTGAGATCATCGATTGAGCAGTAAATAGGTACTTGAGATGAAACGTCGAGTGGCGAATGATAGGTAGGTACTTTTATGAAACCGCGTGACTGACGGTACCTCGACTTTTTTTAATTTATTTATAATGGGTCTCCCTTGTTTCATCAAAAAGGTGTTGACAAATGATCACTTCCCAAACAATTTTCCGCATACTTAATTTCATTTGCCAAATCATTAGTTAGCAAATAAACTTTCCACAAAAAATTGTAACGCAAACCTAATGTTTGGCAAGTGAACGTTTAAACAATAACTTGCTTACCAACTAATACTTACTTTTACCAATTTTAATGTATATCAAATATTTCAATTGGTAGAACATATTTTACACAAAATAAAATAAGCCAAATATTTAGTAGGTACCGTCGGGGCCCCTATTTCTGTCTGCCTCAAAGTCAAAGTCAAAGCATTTATTTCAAATAGGCACATAAAAGGCACTTTTGAACGTCAATTTTCAACGTCGCCTATGATTTCAATTGGCCCTAAAGCCCATTGGCCTCATTCGCTCGCTCTTGCATGCAATGTCGACGGAGCCCCGCATTGCGGAGCAACCTAACAAAACCGAACCTTGGGGGGCCCTTCGCTCACTCTTGCATCCTACGTCGCCTATCGACCGACCGCAACTATGCTATGTAATTAAAAAAGTAATTATGTAAGTAAAAACATGTAATTCCCAAAAAAAAAATGATTTTGTCTACGTATATTATTTTTTTCATAACAAATCATTTGACTAAATGTTTATTGTCTAAAGGTTGTTTGCTGTAATAAATCATTTGATTAAAGACCAAAGCCTAAATGACATTATCCTTCATACTATTCTGCCAAGTAAAAAGACTAAATTAAAATGTGCGTAAGTACTAAAATCATTCCAAACATTGCATTGGTAGGTATAAAAAAAGGATGCTAAAATTTGTTTGAGTAGTGATATTTTGGCAAAATCTTTTCGGCAAAACGGCAGGATCCCATTAATAATACTTGTATTTTTGAAGATTAGATTTCTTATTTATTAATAATACTTGGATTATTAAAGCCTGGTTTGTCATGTGTAGGTATCTAATAGCCAAAATAATTTATTAAGGCGATATCTATCGGTTGTAACGCTCCCAAAAAGCTGTATCCTAGGTAGGTACTATGCCATCTCACAGGACCATTACATTTGTACATACTAGACTAAAAATTACAACGATTATAATAATATAATTTATGAATAAGATTAATAAAAATATTGCGTCATACGCACCTATGTACATAATTACACCTCAGAAAGTAAGGCAACTCAAACAACCACGCTACAAAAAACACGTCGATAATAATATCATAATCCTGATAATGAAAAACTGTCGGCGATAATAATCAGTCGAGTACCAAACCGAACTGACCGATAACTTATCGTTCGCGAAAGTTCCACAATGATATCGTCATGGTTACAAGTTGTGCCCAGAAAATGGTTCAGAGTATTCGCCATTTTGAGTTTGATCTTGTTAATCTTCGTGATTCTTCGAGAGTCGGACGGCAGCCTCAGGTGAGTCAACGTTGAACACTTCTGACCGGAAATGTTACAGTTATTGGCCTTCTTTTTGATTATGATACGAAAAGGAATGAGTTATAACTTAAGGTGAATGCGCAGTGGTAGACCGCGAAATTCAAATTTTCTTACGTTTTTTGCAATTTGCAGGCCAGTTTCAGGTTGTATCTTGATCAAAATATAATTCACGACTATAATAGATAATGAATTTACAGAATAATAGCCATTAAAATCATTAAAACATCTCTTTAAGGCGAAAGCGCTAAGGAAGCCCGCGAAATTCAAATTTTCTTACGTTTTTTGCAATTTGCTGGTCAGTATTAAGTTGTACGTCAATCAAAATGTGATTCGCGGCCGTAACAAATATGCATTTACAGAATTATAATCATTAAAGTCATCAACACAACTCTCTAAGACCACGAAACTCCAAAGAATGACGATTTCATGAAACAGTTACTCTTTGGAGTTACGTGGTCTTAGAGGGTTGGGTCGATGACTTTAATGATTATAATTCTGTAATAATCATATATAATTCAACGTACAACTTAATACTGACCAGCAAATTGCAAAAAACCTAAAAAAAAAGGAATTTCACGGGCTACCCTGGCGCTTTCGCCTTAAGGGGGAAGTGCTAAGGCCGCGTAGCTCGCGAAATTAATTTTTCTTACATTTTTTGCAATTTGCAGGTCATTGTCAGGTTGTATCTTGATCAAAATATGATTCGCGACTTCGATTATAATTCTGTAAATACATATTTGTTACGGTCGCGAATCATATTTTAATCAACGTACAACGTTACTGACCAGCAAATTGCATAAAACGTAAAAAATTATAATTTCGCGGGCTACCCTGGCGCTTTCGCCTTAAAGACGTTGAATGTAATGTGTCACGATTTTACGAGTCGCAGACGCAAAAAGGTGGGCATCAAAATAATGTCGGTAGTTAGGTTTTAATTTTTTTTTAAGATTCATGCCAGCTTTATATCTACGTCTACCTTCTTATTTTGCATGCATACATAATTCAACTTAACAAAGTGAGGCTATCAGAAATACAGTTGCTCAAAAAAGGGAGGTACTTTCTTTGCGATTTACTTTCTCTGCCAACAATTTTGATCCGAAATTGGCTATTCCTCAAAGTAAGTAGGCATGTAGGTACTGGCCTGTTGGTCTCGTGGCCGCAAGTGCGACTTCTGGGGGCCTAAAAATGACACTTTGGCAGAATCATAAAAGCATAACATTATGAATCATAATGGACAGTTAACTGTTAAGTTAATCTTATCAAATCCCATTGGTGAAGGATTTTTCAGTTATTTTTTTTTCTATGCTAAAATAGAAATACCAATCAATCCAATCCAAATCCAATCCCAATCTCTTTGATTATACCTACGTAGTGCAGCGAAAAAAATAAAAACACAGACTGTCTTCGCCATATTATGATTCATAATGTTATTCTTTTATGATTCTGCCAAAATAGCCTTTTTAGGCCCCCGGAGCGTGGGGTCCTAGGATCGATTCCCAGGTTAAGCAGTGTTATTGGGTCTTTCCATTACGATTTTTTTTTGGGAACAGCCTGGAGTTTATTAGTTGGCAGTGTGATACGCCGTGTCTTGGAAAGCCGGTTAAGCCGTTGATCCTGCGCCTGATCTCCCTACGGTCGTGTCAAATTATGGGCCGTCCCACCGGGCTATGAGAGTGAGGGACGAGTGAGTGCACCTGTGTGTACTCGTATCTCTCGCGCCGAAGGCTAGTCTCCGTCGAGATTGGCCACCATGGCCGAAATACGGTCTGGAGGACAATTTTTTGAGGTAGGTTCTTATAGAACACATTAAAACTAAGCGTTTCTTTATTAATTTATTATTATAGAAAAATGTGATTTTATGTCAGGTAGGTAACTGCTATATTATTTATCTGTTCTAAAATTGAAAACTACCCGCATTAGCCGCGAAACAATCGATGCGAAGGATTATTTATTTTAATAAGGTTATCTTTGAGTATTGATACTGTTGACGCCTGCAGTATAAAATTGTATTTTTTTTTGCAGTTGTCAATTCGATTTGGATTATTATCGGTGATAAGGCGATGGATTTAGTCATCATAATTATGATCAACTGCCCGATGCTAAATTACGATTTGATGTTATGGAATATTTTTAAGTGGTTTACTGTTGTAAATTTTAGTTTAGGAACGCTTTGTTAAAATTTTCCTGTTCCTTATGCCATATTGGAATATGGCATGAGGAACATGGGACATGGAAGTGTAAACTGAAGTCTGACAACCAGTCTTACCAAGGCGTATCGTATTACCCAGTAGATAACTGGGTTGTGGAGGTCAGATAGGCAGTCGCTTCATGTAAAATACTGGTAATCAGCTGCGTCTGGTGAGACTGGAAGCCGATCCCAACAAAGTTGGGAAAAGGCTAGGCAGATGATAATGTACAGTCACGAGCATAAGTATGTATACACTTGACTTTATTCAAAGACGATTTTCTTCTTTAGTATTGAATGAAATTTTATGTTATTACGAACAAAGTATTTTCGAACCCATAGGCTGTCAAATTTTCCCAATCAACTTTGAACCTTATGCTTTAGCAATAAAGTTGAAAATCTATTAAGAAATTTGACAGATTGTAGTAGCTTGATGTGCTGGCGTCTGTACTTAAGTACGAAAGATGATGCTAGTAATATAGATAAGGCTAGTAAGGAAGATAATTCTGAGATGACGATTATAGAGATTTATGGAAGAAATAGACGTGCTGCTTCGATGACAAATAAATTTGGATGACTGAAGGATGATGAGAATGATGAAGACATTATCAGAAATGCGTTAAAAACACGTGTAGAGGAGAGGAGCAAAATATCAGCACAAGAGACCAGCAGATGACAAAATAAAATAAAAAACTCAAGTCGATAAAAGAAAGGCACCGTCATCAGATTTTCAATTTATTTATTTATTGCTTGCTACATACAAGGTACAGACGCCAGCACATCAACCTACCACAATCTGTCAGATTTTCCCAATCAACTTTGAACCTTATGCTTTAGCGATAAAGTTGAAAATCTATTGAAGAAATCTGACAGATTGTGGTAGGTTGATGTGCTGGCGTCCGTACATGCAACCCTGCTGTAAATAACGATAAATTAATTAGGTCGAACATAATCGATTTACTATGTCAAGTAAAAGCCACTAAACAAACGAACGAGTTTATGATCGTTCATTTGCATAGTTGTTATGGTTTAGGTACTCATTATCAGCTGTTTGAGTTGAGTCAGGCCGTCAGGCGATTATCTGATCGTCCTTGACGAGTTCTTCTGAACGTTGAGTATATAGAAATTAGCCTTTTATTAAGGCTGTGTTGCTAAGCCTCAATCTACCTAGCCTTTTCCCAACTTGAGGTTTACGAAATGGGAAGTTTACCAAATGGGAAGTAGCCCTATATTGGGGTCGGCTTCCAGTCTTACCGGATGCAGCTGAATACCAGTATTTATACATAGAGCGGCTGCCTATCCGACTTCCACAACCCAAGTTACAGGATAACACGATACCACTTGGTCTGACTTTTGGGCTTCTGACTACCCGTGACGACTGTCAAAAATCTTCGAAGGACAGCCGGAGCAACGGTGGGGGCAACTCGATATGTGATGGATGGTTACTCCTCCACGAACAGACCGCGGAAAGCGTAGCGTAGCCTTCAGTCCACCCGTGCGCCTATTATTATTTAGCCAAGAGCAACGCTTTCGTTGCTATGCCTATTGCCTGTACAGTGCGTGCCACGTAAGAAGAGACTTGACACACCACGTGGTCTGACATGCGCAGAACACGATTTTAGGTATCTTTAGCGGTATGAGGTCTGAGTGCGGGACGGGACCGGACGTCATAGGGGCGGCGGAAAGAGGCGGGGGAGGCGGGGTCAAGTCTCTTCTTACGTGGCACGCACTGTACTATAGCTTCTATCCTCTTGGCAATAAATTCTATTAACTCTGCACTTGATTTGGAAAGTTCTACCCACTATTAGTAGTGGATAAAACTTTCAACAATTTATAATATGAATGGTATGTGATTTTGATTCCCTCATCTACTCGAGCTCTTACAGCGTCCATGGCCACAAAAGATATAAAAACGAGAGCCGTAAACACCATAAATTTTGATACGATAAAAAAAAATAAACCGTGAAATAGCATATAGATGAGTTTTACTCCAACAATAGTCTCCCGGAACGAGCTTGTCACGTTGTATTTTTTTCTGAACGTCAGGAGAGTCAGGTTGTCCACAAAACATTTTTTGGGAAAGATATAATAGACATACATAGGTCCCTATTCAATATAGTTCTTAGCGTGTCGATGGAAATCTAAATGGACTCTGCCCAGAATTCGGCTACTTGTTGGGCGCCATCACCAGCGTCCATTAGTTCCTGTAACTGACAGGAAACGCAGGACACGATAAAGTGTCCTATCCCAGTGAAGCGATGGGACACTTCAATATACTAATACAGCTCTGGGGCATTTCCCGTATTTTTAAGAACGTTTACATTCTAATCTGTCTCAATCTTTTCAACAACTTTTTGACATCGATTGTCGTCGAGATAAGATTGCGACTAGATTTTAAACGTTTTATTGGCCAGCTTATACTTCTCCTACCTAGCTACATATTACATTATATCACGTCTTACCTAAAACCTGTTACCACCTCTAAACATCTAGAATTAGCGTGTACACAAAACATCTGACGCTCTGACGTCAGACCTTGGAAAACACGAACCACGAAACGGTACCCGTCAAGGTTCAACCCGGCTTCGACACTGACATTGGCCGACCATGACGGAAATAGGGCAAGGCCAAACTTTTTAATAGTTACGTAATGACGGTATAAGGACCCAAGAGTAGGTAATGGAGAAACTGAGAAATGTTATGATTATTGAGGGTACGTATCGTTCATTTTGCGTGCGAGGGCGGGCGGTAGGTATAATATGCCTGAAGGTCGTGTGAATGCTATTCCGGCGACGGAATGTTCGGGTTGGAGGTTTCCGCTTCGTTTCACAGCAATATTGAAAAGTACATATTTTCATTATGAGCGATATGTGGGATGACATAAAGACAGATCTAGATAGAACATTCTAATAATCAGATAATCTGAACACAGTATGCTAAAAGTAGGAAAAACACACCCTAATTGCGAGACACACTATCAATCACAATCTGAATCATTTTGAAGGATATTGCTAATCCCTGCTTCATAAGTTCGAATTTGTCTGCTCAACAACGTAAATAGAGCGCAATGATTTTTTTTGTGAAGTGTCAAAATGAAGGGCATTGATACAGATAGTTACGCAATAAACCCCCCCCCCCCCCCGAGGTGCGACTTTCTGCTACTGACAAAGGGACAAGTTTTCATTAAATAAAATATGCTTAGTGCACAAAATAAATACCATAGCAAATGACCCAAAATTTTAAACATAGTGATAAATCCTTTAGTTTCTTAGAAAGCGTTGAACGGTCACATAATAACGGCTGACCAATTACCGAGCTTTTTGACACTTTAATGTCGAATACTGGTGAAAATGGCAGATTTGCGACAGTATTTAACATTATATACACGCTTTCCTAGAAAATGCAAGCTTTGAATAATGTGTTTTCTCTAATAGAACAGCGACATACTAAACTAATTTAAAATGAACCCTATAAATTTCTTACTTTGAAGCTTAGCACAAAAGCTTTCAAAGTTCCTTCTATCACAGAGATAATAAATACAAGATTATAAGTAAGAAAAAGCTCTCTGGAGCTTTAGCTCCCCTCAGTGGGCTCAAGGCGACACATTTCCAAAGGTTCTAAAGAAAACCTTGAGCTAATTGGCCCTTCTCGCGATACTGAGGGCTTCAGCTGCTAGCTCCCCAGGTACTTAACATTTTGTAAAAAAAAAGTAGGTCAGGGGTAGTGGTCTGGCGGTCTGGATTTTTAAACAAAAGATTCATGTAGCTTTTAACTTGACTTAATTTTTTTTGTGACAATAAACTTTTTTATGGCATAAGAAAGTGCCACCTTACCAATATGAAATCAGATAATACTTTTACCTCCGAAATCTGTAATTCGGGATGCCAAAAAGCCATAAACAAATAGGAGGGTATTTAAAATAAGCCTCATATAGACTAGCTAGATAGATGTCTTTCACAAAAGATCGCGATGCTGCGTCTGCGTCGCTCGTACCTATTTAAATACTCTTGAACCAAAGACAAGGCCGATCTCCGCAGTCATTGCCAAGGTTTTCTGGAAAATTCGCAATTTTATTTTTATAGTTCCGCGACGATTGACGGAATTCCAAAACTGCCTTGAACCTGGTGTGTGAACTTAATAATTTATAAATATGCAAACTGACTATTTCAATTAACTATTAGATCAGCAGGTACTTAGGTAGCTCTATCTAAGCTGATTCACATGGCAGCGCTGTACCTAATTGATGACTTTTTGTGGTATTTAAATGAAAAAAGAAGAAAGGACAATCATGCTGGCAGAACCAGCGGGGTAGGTAATCGTGTAACACACTAAGCCTTGTGTCCACCAATATTTAAATCAACTGATTAAATTATATTAATCAATTCTATATTTAAAATTTCCTTAGGAAATTTAACATAAACCGACTGTTTAAATACCTAACCGATGGTTTGAATGTTGGTGAACTCAGGCACAGTATAAAGACATATTATTACCGTGACTCAGGCCTAAAAGTAGCAATGGCTTTTTGACAGTTCAACAACATTCATTGCGTTATTTACGTTGTTGAGCATTATGAAGCAATGGATTAGCAAAACCCTTTAAAATTATTCAGGTTATGATTGATAGTGTGTGACACAATTATTAGGATAGAGTATATTGTGCGACAATTTGCGATTTTTAAGAAGACGCTAAACAGTTAGCTGTTACAGAATACCCTTGAGGAACGGGAATGTGGGGTTCACATTGATCCTGACTTCTTACTGAAAACGGTCTACAATTCTACCCGAATTGATGGAAATTTAAAGCTGCTACATTACCTAAGTAAATACATATAATAAAGCTGAACACTAGGTTTGTTTGAATGCGTTAATCTCTGGAACTACCAGTCGGATTTCCTTGGGGAAGGTTGAAGGTTTATAGGTTATTTAACATCACGCCAAGACCCTTAGGAGCCGAAGAAAAAGAAAAAGTCATAAAGAACGCTAAGCTAAAACGAAGTAATAGTGCGGGCATGCGATGCGATGCGACGCAGTGGGTCGGGGAATAAGAAATTTCAAGCGGACGAAGTCAGGCAGAAGCTGGATCAAATAAGCCTACCTACGATAATTTTATTAGTCCATTCCCGTACCTTTTCAATTAATTGTAGTAAGGAGGCTGCTCCATTGTTATATTATAATATTTACTTCTTATCAGTGTGGTTTGAAAGCTAATAAATAAAGAAAATGGTGTTGTTAACTGACTCTGATAACATCATTGTGCTCAATAAACGATTACCGCTCTTCTCACAAGGGCATAAAATACTAAGAAATAAATATGCGGGGACTAATGAAGTATGTACCTACACTTCATAGTGTGTTATGGTATTAGGTACGACCCTATATAAATCCCTATTTTTAGTTCCTACAATTATTTCTTTACATTTTTGTTTAATAGATTTTCAACTTTATCGCTTAAGTATAAGGTTCAAGGTTGATTGGGAAAATTTGACAGTTTCGGGTAGCTTGATGTGCTGGCGTCTGTACATTACCTAAATGAATTTTAGCTGCCTAAAAAATATTTATTATTTTTCGGCAAATGTTCAAATCAATGAGTTCCAGTCACATGTCATTCTATAATTAAAATGGTTCATCCTTCCTTCCCCCTGCCATGTTGTTTTGTTACACATACATTTTTCCTTCGTTCAAAATGCAATGTTTTCCTACGATTTATGTCGATGTTTTACCTTGTTTTGCCCTGTAAATCAACAAGAAGTTTTGTACAAATTAATTTAGAATAGAAATTACCACAAACTATAAGTATAATCTAACATTAATACATATGTAAATAATTTCTAAGACTCTATGTAATAATTTTACCAATTTTAATACTGAATAAAACATTTATTATTATTTTATTATATTTATTATAATAATTTTTTGAACGCACTCAAAATTTGACACTAAAAACCGCGGGCAGTTTTCGTAAACAAAATTCCAAATTCTAAAACAAACCGGTATGCACAGTGTCAAACAGTGGAGTAATACTGTCCCGAAAATTGTATGGAAAAAATATCGACTAGTGGCACCTTAATATAGGTACCCTAAAACAATAAACTATGTGCCTTTACATATATTATAATACCGACCTATTTAAGTTTTGACATTGGATAGACTTATTGTATTTCTAAACCAAAATTACTTAAATTAGTCATTTAAGTGACATAAAGATCATTTTTTATACCTACCTAGGTAAAATCGAACCAAAAAAAAATTCACCAGTGTAAATAAAAAAATTCATCAAATATTTAAGTACGATTACGACTGATTAAGCCCATCGATCAAACAGTTCGTTGTACTTTTGACATTAATAAATAACTTACCTTGAGCCAGGGGAGTTTTATGGTTTCCTTGAATGTAGGTGAACGAATCGACCGCTAGACCATAGCCTGATTCTAATCTCTGGGTCAAGGACTAAGGACACGGTGAAGGTCGGTTATGAAACAACCCTCGGCTTTTTGTTTTGGGAAACACGCTTTTATTAAATTCCGAATTCAAGTTTAGTAACCTGCTATCACCTGCTATACATTCAGGTCTTCGTAATCAAAAATAATACCATTTTTTTTAATAGAGTAATGGTACTCTCGATGCCGAAGTTATGCAATGAAAGTGAAAAATAACAAACTTGACATTGGCATCGTCGAGATCGCTAACGTAACGTTGACGAAGTGTTGGACTCGATCCAGACACGAAAAAGAACCAGCAACGTTCTAATTTTAAATTTCCCACCTAATCGTTGATAACAAATAGTGCGTGACGCGAGGTTTAATTTCACAATCGATCGATTATGATTAGATTCGTTTAATGTTAATATTATTTTTTTTTATTGCGAATAAGCCGTTTCTTTAGTTTACAAGACTGTTAAAAAACCATTAACAATATTTAGGAATAAAACTGACTGTTTTCACGTGACTTGTAATTTTGACGGTACCTAATTCCCATGTCCCGAATCAAATGATTTACATTTTATCTGAACTCAATACACTGAACTGATTTTTTACTATGTTCCGGACCTATCCCATTTTATCTAGAATTTCCGTGCCTTACCCATACCCTGTCTGTGTTAAGATGTCTCGTCTCGAGCCACACATTCAGCAATATTTTGAAGAAGCAGGGTAAATATGACCTATATTTCATTCCAGAATAAAAATCTCGAATTAACCAAGAGGACATTGTATTGAAGTATACCACCAGAATACTTTATGAGTGAAGACTTCCTAGAATTTCATCTATTAGATTTGGCTCTAGTCATATACAAAACCAATTCATGTTTGCATAGGTATTTACATTCTCGAAAGTACCTGTGTTTATTTTGGATAAATCAGAAAGCTAATCAGACCATAATCGTAAAAAATACATATTTCTTTCATGCATTGTCGTTACGTTTACCTAGCTCCGAGTTTAATAGATGATAGGCAATTGATCCTTGGATTGGGATGAAATTAAATAACTGCTGTACTGTTATGATAATAGTCCAAATCACGACTTGAAGCTAAACTGGCTCGCGATCTGCCGGCCAGGCGGGCCAGGCAAGCATCACCAAGGCCAAGGTTGACAGGGAAGGGGGGGCGCGGGACGCTGCCACGGGCTTAACGCTCCGCTCGAACCCGCACGGACCATTCTGCACCTCGCAGTCGACTCTGACGGTTGTACAAGCGCAAGGTAAGCGGTGGTCATTTAAATATTTATCTACAGACGTAAAGTTTCACCTAGATCGCGTCCCATCAACACACCACCGCCGCTTCTGAACTCGAAAAATGTTCCTAACTTATTGTGTGATAACCAAATCCAGATTCAAGATGTGCTTCGATAACATTAAGTGTTTTATTTCGCCGATAAGATGATTATCGCACTTGTTTGAAGAAGTTTGGGTCGTTTGAATTGCATTCAAATATAACCCGCGAAGGTAACCGGTGGCGTAAATAGGGGGAACTTTCCCTCCGAAAAGTTTTGAAGCCGTTCCCGAAGGGCGGGAAGCGTGAGTCCGCGTGCGTGCTGCGTGTCGCGCATCGATCGGGCCACCCCTCGCCCTCGCCACTCCCGGCTCCGATACATTCATTTGGACAAAATATCATTCCATCATTGCATTTAATATCCTCCGTTTCTTTTGTTTATTTGCAGTAGTTTTAGTGATTTAGTGCATGTTTTAGCCGCTAGTTAATAAATAGTATTTGTGAAAATGGGTGGCTGTGCAACGAAAGAAAACAAGGAAAACAAACCGGCTGACGATGCCGACGGGTGCGTATTAATCCGACCGGCATTTATCTCCGGTGCCCGCTACCAAATTTTATAGTTAAACCGTTGTTTTGTGTTCAAGTCACTGTTACTTTGCTGTAAATTGCCATTTTAATCGTCTCCATTACCGGAATATTAGTATCAGTACCTTAAAAATGTGTCCCTATACTTGATTCGTTTTTGCAATGTTACCGACGGACATGAACCTAAACGGGATGTAGAAATTATGGCGTTTCCGGATTGACCGGCCGTCTAATGATCGTAAACTCCTGCCGAATAAAGTTATGTCCTACCTCTTGGTTTTATAGTTTAGTTAATAATAATATGTAAATCGATAGGAAGGCATTGTGTTTTTGTCACTAATGGTTCTCGAAATTAATTGTAATATGCAAAATCCTCATATTATAGAGGTAGGTACTAACCTGAGGAAAATAACGATATTTCTCTGAGCTTAATGCTGATTGTGTTAAACTTGATTTAGGTACCTATACATGACATGATGCAAGTTACCCAATGTTTTTTTCGCAAATAGGTAGGTACCTTCATGCATTCAATAAACGTAATCATATCAACTCATATCCAATATCACGATTGGCATAATTCATGGAACGATAAGTGGATTCCGTAATCTGACGATGTTTAATTACCTTCTCGAATAGAAATGAATGCAAAGTAACAAGAAACTCACGATAACACGTTCGTTCGTTGGTCGCGAGTGGGAGGTACGGCTGCGCGCGACGAAGAAGAACCGGTGCGCAGTGAGCTGACACATCCGTTCGACTTGCGCGTGTCGGTCAAGGCGACCTCTAGCTAAATTACGTAATTCCACCACAAAACTGAGTGTTTCCCTGGGTGTGTTCGGTCAAAAACAATTCCAAACCCATCCAGTCCGCGTAACATCTCCTCCAGTAACAGTAGTTGTTGCACCCAATTTCTATCCGTAACTAGTGGCTTTAGTTAATTCCATCAGTATGAATTATAAACTGAAAGTCACAATCCCTGTGGTGGTTTGCGGTGGCGCCGTTCTCGCGTATTACCTCATCAGGCGGTTCGTAATATTTTTAAAAATAACATTTCGTTGTTTCTTATTCATATTTTTAGTTTTATTAATGTCTTTTAATATTGTAGAATTAATTTACAAGTGAAATAGGATTAATAATCAAATTTCGACTTAAAACTTTTTGGATGTTGACTTAGGTTTACTCTTCCACCGCTCGATTCCAGAGTCGATGGGTACGTCACTATTATTTTCACTTTTAAAAATATTGTAGTTTAAATAGTTGGCTACGTGCGCGTCGCAGGGATTCTTTAATTTTCGTGGTGTTTTCATTGAAATCATACAAAATGTGCACTAGGGCGACATGCGCTGCGTTGAAAGCGTTAGAATCTTAATTATACCCTTATTATCAGTATTTAGAAAAGTGAAATTTTAAAATTGTTTTTTGATTGTGTCGTTACAGAAAAGCCGCAGCAATGGTGGACGCCGCAACCATCGAGAAGTTGGAGGCTGGTTTCAGCAAGCTCCAGGCCTCTGACTCCAAGTCACTGCTGAAGAAGTACCTTACCAAGGAGGTGTTTGATGCTCTTAAGAACAAGAAGACCTCCTTCGGCTCGACTCTGCTGGATTGCATCCAGTCTGGTGAGTAGAAGTAGACTTTGACACGGTTGTTGTTATCTTGTAATCTTAGTTATACTTATGTACTAGATAGGCACGTAGGCAGTTCGCGTCAATTGATAACTTGGAAGCAAACATCTGATTAAACAATAGGCAATACTAATAATACCAGCAGTTTTATGTACTAGGTTTGCCTAGTTGCCTAGTCAATAACCTTTCGATGTCATCTAAATAAGTTATAATTTAATATTTTACGTAAGCCGGTAAATCAAGCTAATGTTATTACGTAATCTTTTCTAGGTGTTGAGAACCCGGACTCTGGTGTAGGAATCTACGCCCCTGACGCTGAGGCGTACACAGTGTTCGCTGACCTGTTCGACCCCATCATTGAGGACTACCACAATGGTTTCAAGAAGACCGACAAGCACCCCGCCAAGAACTGGGGTGACGTGGAGACTCTCGGCAACCTGGACCCCGCCGGCGAGTTCGTAGTGTCGACCCGCGTACGCTGCGGTCGCTCCATGGAGGGCTACCCCTTCAACCCCTGCCTGACCGAGGCCCAGTACAAGGAGATGGAAGAGAAGGTCTCCACCACCCTCTCCGGACTTGAGGGTGAACTCAAGGGTACCTTCTACCCCTTGACTGGCATGTCCAAGGAGACCCAGCAGCAACTGATCGATGACCACTTCCTGTTCAAGGAGGGTGACCGTTTCCTGCAGGCCGCCAACGCTTGCCGCTTCTGGCCCTCCGGCCGTGGTATCTACCACAACGAGAACAAGACCTTCTTGGTGTGGTGCAATGAGGAGGACCACCTCCGTCTCATCTCCATGCAAATGGGCGGTGACCTGAAGCAGGTTTACAAGAGGCTGGTGAACGCTGTCAATGACATTGAGAAGCGTGTTCCCTTCTCCCATGACGACAGGCTTGGTTTCCTGACTTTCTGCCCCACCAACCTGGGCACAACTGTGCGAGCGTCCGTGCACATCAAGCTGCCCAAGCTGGCGGCCGACAAGGCGAAGCTGGAGGAGATCGCTTCCAAGTACCACTTGCAGGTCCGCGGCACCCGCGGTGAGCACACCGAGGCTGAGGGTGGCGTCTACGACATCTCCAACAAGAGGCGTATGGGACTTACCGAGTACGACGCCGTCAAGGAGATGTACGACGGCATCGCTGAACTGATCAAAATTGAGAAGTCCCTGTAAATCGGTTAACGATCTCGCGTTATCAGTATTTTTTGTATTATTTATCGTTTCATGTAAGAATTGATTGGATGTCGGATTGGTTGGGCCGGCAGACGGCACTAGTCAGCGCCCCGCGAGTGTGGCCGGCCACGCAAGCGGCCCTATATACTGTTTTTCGTAAAAGTATTTTCTATAAGGAAATGGAAAATAAAGACAGCTAGCGTTAAGACCATTATTGTCTATTCTTTCTACCCCTACCCATATAATATCACACAAGACACTGCTTTAGCTCTTTCGAATAACTAACAGATTGAAAAGATTAAATTCAGATGATGATGATTTTGATTATAAATTTGTTAATTAATATTTTCAGTGAAAACATTATTTATCCACCTACATTGTCAAGTTTTAAAGGATTGTCCTAAATTCTTGATCAACATTACATAACTTCAGCTAAAGGACAGATCCCTACTTACGGGCTACAACCCTTCCTAAATTCCTACCCCTATTTTGTGAAATTTTGCCAGTATAATACCTACTACTTACTTAATAATTTGCCTCTTTATTCATAAATACAATGCCCACTAAGCTACGCTAGATCATTGATAGCCATTGCCCAATAATATTACAGAAATAGTCCAAGAAAGATGCTTCTTGTGCAAATGAAATTATAGATCAAACTCACAAACTGTGCCCCTTCATTGCCAAAATTCTAATGAGGGTATTCTGAAATGACGTTCGCTAGGTGGCAGCACTGGCACGTCAGGTCCAGGCATCTGTCAAAGAAACCTATACTTTCTTTAGTCATGACTGAATGATGAACGTCATCATATATTTTGTCGAAATGGAAGACTTTGTCGAAATGGAAGACTTTTTTTATATTTTGTCGAAATGGAAGACTTTGTCTGTCAAAGTGGTGCCAACTGGTGTCGTAAATTTTCACGAAAACCCCCATTGATTTAGTTCCTCAGACTAAGGAAAAGATGGTGGTATGGTCACGGTATGGTGTATTTTATACCCAAATGGCAACACTGCTATAAATGTCAGTGTCACCACTGTTAATGTCAGTAAAAATCAGAACTAATATTGTATAATTTCAAATTTTCAAATTAAAATTTCAAAGAAAGAAGCAACAATGGCTACTCCTAAAAGTGAGAAGGAGCTGCATTTACCATTATCTAGAGTAAAAACTATAATGAAAAGTTCGCCGGACGTCGAAGCAGTTGGCGCTGAACCTCTGTATTTAGTTACGAAAGTTACCGTGAGTATGTGATGTTTTGCCGCTTTTATAACCTATTGTCTCCAAACAATAGCGTTGTTTGCTATAACAACTGGTGAAAACAGATTTGTTCTCATGAAATAAGGCCTCACTCATACTGAGTCATAATAAAAACAATACTTTTCATACATTGCAGGAGTTATTTGTCACAGACTTGGCCAAAAGAGCATTCAAAAACAGCAAGAACACCTTATTAGAATATAAACACATCGCGGAAGTCGTCCAAGAGGATGATACGTTAGACTTTCTACGGGAGATTATGCCTAGGAAGATCACTGTGAGGCAGTACAAAGAAATGATGGCTAAAAAGGCAGCAAAAGGTGTTAGATCTGATGATTCGAGCGAGGAATCCAGTGAGGAGGAAAGTAGTGAAGAAAGCTCTGAAAATAATGAACAAGACTGACATAAAGTGAAACTGTTTTAGGTGTACGATATTTTAAGTAAGTATTATTACTTTTATGTTACAACTCTTATCGGCTTACAAAATTAATTTTCATGGATTTTATTCATGTACGGGACCGCTGCTGTATCCCTTACTTGAATACTGAACTACGGCCGCACATCAAGCTACTACAATCGGTCAAATTTCTCTAATAGATTTTCAACTTTATCACTAGAGTATAAGGTTCAAAGTTGATTGGGATAATTTGTCAGTTACGAGTAGCTTGATGTGCTGGTGTCTGTACTTTAGCTGATGTTGTTAGGATGATAAATTATGTCTGAAGTAGTATGAATAATTAAATTGGTAAAATGAATGTGTGTAGACTCTCTAGTATGTAGAATCGCTTCTATTTTCATAAACACAGTAACATGGATATTATGTAAAAGTCGATCAAGATTTTAGGACAGATCTTTTAAAATTCATAATGTGGATAAATCATGTTTACACTGAATTTTTCGCTAATATTAATTGATAATAATTTAAACGATCAAAGTGGAATCTATCATCTGAATTAAATCTTTTAATCTGTTTTTACTAAATTAGTATAATTTTATGTCAAACAGAAATGATGTACAGGAAAATGATTTATGTAATGATCAGGTATAAAATGTAGCTCTCAATTTTCAATGTTTTTAATGTTCCTAGATTATGTGCCAAAATATATTGTAACTCTTAACCAATCTTAACTTCATTGGGACGAGCTGGTACACATGAGTACCAGAAGCAGTACAAATTTGCACTGCCTTGTCCCTGAGTGGACTTTTCTGGCATTCAATAGCAGCCTAATTTTATCTATTTAAATAATTAAGACATGTCTGTTTAATGTGCTAATTATTCGCATGTTATTCTTATTTTTAATAAATTGTCTCAATATCACCAACAATACATTTTATTGGCCAAATTCCTTGAAACGTGAAATAGCGACCTCTAGCGATGGTACTGTGAAACTTTTACATCCTAAACTATCACAGAAGGTGCTTTGTTACATTTATGGGCTGTTGTATTTTTTTCCAAAAGATGGCAGCACAGGTTGGGACTGCAACACTGACCTCTATCATACAACTGCATGCAACCAATAAAATGTTCTAGACTCACACTCACGCTAAGTGAGTCTAAGTACGCGGGTTGTGCTTTGCCCACATTCAGACATCTTGTAAAACTGCGCGACGAGTAGGTACTAAATTCCAGACGTTTTTGTGGGACTTCAAAATATATAAGCAAGTACCTAATTAATAGATTTAATAATCGGAGTACCTAAGTACTTATATTTCAATACTTATTAGGTACCTACTTCTGAAGGATTGTTATTGGACTTACAGTAATTGCACCTATAGGTAGGCCATATTATTATTCTTTGTCTAGGCTACTGTACTATGACCGACAGCTTTAGCAGTGTCAATAAGTAAGTTCCAACACAGAGTACCTACGTTTTAGTTTCCAAGCCCAGCATACGAACACCAGTTATGTTACTTTATCGCAATACTTTTTTTTTTCTTTTTTGGCTACTGAGACGAAGTTGACTATTCTGCCAGCGTCATGTGGTGACGGCAACGCAGCAAGGTGAGCCGCAGCCTTCGAACTTTGCACTCCATGGTAGTTATCTAGTTATAAATGTTAGAGCTTCGCTAAAACACAAACACAAAGAATAGTCTCGATTCAAGCTCACAGTAATATAAACCACTAAAATCGAAAAAGTTCGTAACACAAACGTACTAGTACTAGATACTCGATCACAATCATGTCTAGATGTAGACGGCATGACCTTCAAATTGTCACTGTGAACAAGGCATAGGTCTGTTTGCAGTTGTCACTTCGATTTCGGGCTTGTTGTACTTGTACCTACACTTACAAAGTTACAAGGTTCGTAAGGCGCGTGGTCAAAATCGGAACTAACGCCGCCATCTTGTTTTGTCAATACAATTTCTGTGACAGTCTGATAGAAATGACAGCAACACTCCCCTGTCTAAATCATTCAGGCGCCAAAAAATCCTTGTAGCACCCTACAACAAGTGAAGCGCGCGTGGGATATGCGCAAGATTTCTAGGAAATCTAACAGTAACATGGATTATATGTAAATTCGATCAAGATTTTAGGACAGATCTTTTAAAATTCATAATGTGGATAAATCATGTTTACACTGAATTTTTCGCTAATATTAATTGATAATAATTTAAACGGATAAATTGTAACTAATAGTAGGAGCAATTCACCTTTACACTGACAGCTTCAATACCACAACCGGCGAATCAAATGCATTTCCGCCTTTTACAATCTGATTATTTTAAATATTTTTACATAATCCTTGTAGATAAGGAAGCGAAGAAGCATTCGTTGTTCTGATTACTTATTGTACCTAGATTTTAAGTAAACCAGTAAAATATCAATTTAAGTTTTGCCTGAACCGAAGTTACTTGGTGTCATCATGATCATCATCCCCCTGCTCTTACATAACATAACATATACAGCCTATAACTTTGCTACTGCTACACGCACAGGCCTCCTCTTGGTGGGAAGCAATCCACCACGCGGGCCCAGTGCGAGTTGGTAGATGTCACATCATCACATGTCTTCGAATGTTTGGTTCTAGGACATGCCGGTTTCCTCACGATGTTTACTTACACCGTTTTGAGAGCAGTGGTGATGAAATTATTTACACAAAGTAGAGCGCATGTTTGGGTTCGAATCTACAAGTCGTAAGTCGGGGCCGATACCAGTGGGCCACACTGGCTCTGCCTCCTGCCCTATTTTTTTTTTCAGGGTGGGAAATCATCAAATGACTCCTCCCGCTCTGGGTGGAGCGGAAGGGAGTGTCAGACTCTTACTGACTAAAACCCACCCGTGTCCCTTTCTTCGCCCTTTATGTTCCGGGCCAGCGGTAAGTAACCCTTTCGAACAATTCCGCTGACCCGGACAATCCCGCTGACCTGCCTCCTACCCTTATGCCAATATATTTGGGGGTCGGTAAAATTATTAAAACTTGTCGAGATAATTGCTTTTCATGAGTAATTGTTGATCGTATCAGTGGCGTGGCCATGACGCAACAATTGTGTTAAATGTTATTTATTTACCCTGAAGCATTTAAGTTATTACTGGGACCTAAATCTAGATTTTTGCAACAAAAGTTAAATTTTATATTGACCTCATGTTTTTATTTTTTATGTGTTGGTATTGCCTATCTATACTAATATTATAAAGCTGAAGAGTTTGTTTGTTTGGTTGAACGCGCTAATCTCTGGAACTACCAGTCGGATTTGAAAAATTCTTTTTGCATTTAATAGACCAATTCTCGAGGAAGGCTATAGGCTACTTAACATCACGCTAGGACCTTTAGGAGCCGAGCAAAAACCAAAAAAGTCAGAAAAAAGGTAAACGAATTAAAAGCGTAGGCAGGCGATGCGACGGGGTGGGTTGGGGGAACAAGAAATTTCACGCGGACGAAGTCGCGAGCAGATGCTAGTTAGTTCATAAAGCTGTTGCCAAGTCTCGAATTCATTGGTTCGTCGTAGGGATAATTTAGAAAAAATCTTCCTTTATCTTCATGAAGTCGGTTAGGCTGTGTATAGATACTTGCGTAATACACTATCGATCACAATCTAAATCATTTATCGAAAACACTGTCTGCTCAACAACGTAAATAACGCAATGTTGTTGATCTAAAAATGAAAGCTTTTTTTATTGTTAGTGTGTTACGCAAGTACAGTGCGTGCCACGTAAGAAGAGACTTGACACACCACGTGGTTTGACATGCGCAGTACACGATTTCAGGTATCTTTAGCGGTATGAGGTCTGAGTGCGGGACGGGACCGGACGTCATAGGGGCGGCGGAAAGAGGCGGGGGAGGCGGGGTCAAGTCTCTTCTTACGTGGCACGCACTGTACAATGCGTGCCACGAAAGATGAGACTTGACACACCACGTGGTTTGACTTGCGCAGAACACGATTTTGGGTATCTTTAGCAGTATGAGGTCTGAGTGTGGGACGGGACCGGACGTCATAGGGGCGGCGGAAAGAGGCGGGGGAGGCGGGGTCAAGTCTCTTCTTACGTGGCACGCATTGTACCCCGCTGTTCGGGGAGTAGGATTTACAACAAAGTCACGGTAATAATATATACAGTAGGTCGTCTTCATACAAACGGACGAAACGCGGGCTATACCTACGCGCTTCGATCACCGTGTGCGCTCAGGCGGCTCGGAGTCGCGACTGTGCAACAGTGACGAACGGACGGTGTGTTGTTTTTTATAACAATAACCGCGCGATTTTTTCACTAAAAATAAGTTCAAGTACATATTTAATATGACGAGTAGGCGATATTGTGCTGTTTTTGGTTGCATGAATTCGTCAATAACGCATCCAGAGATAGCTTTTTTACATTACCTGGAAACTCGGAAAGGTAAGACTATTTTACTTACTAGTGGGTAGGTACATAATGTGTGTCTTTTTAATGGATAAGTTTTTCATTTTATCTCCCGAAAAAAAGATGTCTGGATTAATAAATGAAGTGAATAGAGTAAAGGAAAGTGATAAACACGAGTGAGGTAGGTAGTTATAGGCGGTTCATGAATCATTAAACGGTAGGTACGCTGATGTTAAAACCTCGGGGCATGTGTGTTTTGTTAGTTTGTATAATTCAAAGTAAAGACGTGGTTTTTATTATTAATAATAGTTGTTTATTGTACTGTGTGTATGAATAATACTAGAAAAAAATTGGTTGTCTGTAAAGTCGATTTACGGACGATAGTTTAACGTGACAACATCATAACAAAACATTAATGAAATGATTGCATGCATACTTTTATGAATAAAATTAATTATTGTTATTGAATAACTGTTACTGTAATAAGAATAACTGTTTCATGAAATCATCATTCTTTGGACTTACATGGTCTTAGAGAGTTGTGTTGATTTGTGATGACTTTAATGATTATAATTCTGTAATAGTACATTACGTTATTAGTGCGTTAAGATGGTTATAACATGCGAGGCGGAATTTCAGCCCGAGCCGAAGGCGAGGGCGTAATTGAGCCGAGCATGTTATAACCAATACGCACGTATATCGTACGACGTTTTTTAACACATTTGCGAGGAAACAGAAAAAAAAAACATTTCACAATACAAGTACAAAGAAAAGAAAATTTGAGAAAAATGGCGCGAGGATTATTTTCTGCCGTGGCTGCGTGAAAATGTTGGCAAAGACACTAGAGCATGCAGCCAAGTTTTTAAATTACCGAATAAACAGTTTTTTTTATTTTAAATAAAATCAATCTGTGAATGCACACTGTATTCAATTCACAAAGTATTTTATTTGTTTATATAAAAAGAAGTATATTTATTTATTTATTTTATTATTTACGTACACACAGTAAAATACAATAACAAAACTAAATGGAAACACAAAGTAGGCAAATGTAATTAAAATACTGGAGGCGGGCAGCCCTATCGCATGTTTACGTACCGCGCGGCTGTAGGCATTTACATCAAGGTTACGGCCGAGATACAATACTGTATGTCTTTATACTGTGACAAAGTAATGTAGGAACCCGCACGACAAAATATAAGCAAAATTCAAATAAAAGTTTCGTGATTTCGCCGCGTTTTTTTATTAGTCCCAAAATAGGTAGGTAAGTACTTAATTAGGCAGTAAAACAACTTCAGCGTTTCATTTTAGTGAAAACAAATACATAGTGTACCTACCTAATCATCTTCATTTCAGCCGAAAGAAGTCCACTGCTGGACATAGACCTGGAGAGGTCTATGTCCAGGTGCTTGGGGGCAAGCACCTCCACTTCGACCGGTTCTGTGCTTCTCGCATCCAAAGGGTTCCTGCGGCCTTCACAAGGTCGTCGGACCACCTTATCGGAGGCCTTCCAACGCTACGTCTTCCGGTACGCTGTCGCCACTCCAGAACCTTTCGGCCCCATCGGCCATCTGTTCTGCGAGCAATGTGCCCTGCCCACTGCCACTTAAGTTTGGCAATTCTTCGGGCTACGTCGGTTACCTTGGTTCTCCTGCGTTCATAGTGTACCTACTACGTCAAAATTGATTAGTATAGGTACCTATTTATTTAATCAGATACACACTAGGTAGGTATTAATTATTCTAGTGTAATAATTGATTAACAGAAACGGCTTTGCTGTTTTAAGATCATTGCGTCCGATCAGTGCCGTATTACCTATCCATAAGGCACTTTAGGCCAGTGCCTAGGGGCCCACTATAACCAATTATGTAAATTAGATAGCACATTCAAAATTAATGTAAACTAATTAGTAATACCAATTTTGAACCGACTTCTGAAAGATATTCTCAATTCTCATTTAAATAAAAAAAGTAACGAATAGCAGCCTGTTTTACAATTCAACGCGTTTCGGCGGCGGCGGTGGTGGTATCACGGGATCCCAGTAGTATTTCTGGTAGATGCCATCCCAGAAGCGAGTGCGTTTTTCCAAGAGCACCCCACGAAGTTCCAGCTTCTCATCGATGGACATGTGTGGTGACCCGTCTGCACCTACTGCCGGCCACTCAGGCAGGGATGACCCTTCAGGCACTGGCTTCCTGAAATGGCCAAAATTTAAATTCTAAATTATAAATCATCATCATCATCATCATCATCAGCCTATAATGTTCCCACTGCTGGGACACAGGCCTCCTCTCAGTGAAAGGGAGTGGGCCGTAATCCACCACGCGGGCCCAGTGCGTGTTGGTAGATGTCACATGTCTTCGAATTTTTTGGTTCTAGGACATGCCGGTTTCCTCACGATGTTTTCCTTCACCGTTTTGTGAGCACTGGTGATGAAATAATTTACACAAAGTAAAGCGCCTGTCTGGGTTCGAACCTACGACCTACAACTCGTAAGTCGCGGCCGTTACCACTTGGCCACCACTGCTCTGCAAATTATAAATAAAGCACTCTAATCTCGTCCCGTCCGAGTCGCAAAAGTTCCGCCTTAGAGTTGGTCAAAGAGCGATGGAAGGCTGCATTCTGGCTCTAAAAGACAGGACGAAATTCGGGACACCACGCTGTGTTCCAAAACGTGTAGGTAAGTATAATAGACGTAAGCAAGAAGGCTACCAGGCTCAAAAGGGATTGGGCAGGTCACATCAGCCGCATGCAGGATGACCACTGAGCAAAAGTCTCCACACAGTGGGTGCCTGAAGATGCGAAATTGATGCGATACCGTGAGGGCTGGTTCGAGGTGACACAGGAAATTTGTCTAACAGTGGGAAAGAATAGGCTAAACTCCATAAAGGCTCGATGTATGATTGAAATACAGTTAGTATGGAGTAGGGACGCCAACAGAAAAACACCTACCCAGTTTTGATAAAGTTATGCCAAAGTTCACGGACAGTTTTCTTAATTTTTTTATTCTTCTGAGACATGTTGCTTTCCTCTCTTTCTATAAAGTTACCATCCATGACTGCTGTCGTTTGCGCACAGTGGGTGGCACCTCTCCTGTTAGTGTGTGGTACCACTGGAGTGTCATCGTCAACAAATGAAAATTCATACAAATATACTTGATTGTTACCAGCCTTCGCATGCAACTTTGCAGCCGAAAGTATAGAATAAGTAAAGAGGACATCTGAAAAGAAGTCGACGTATCCCAAAACATTGTCGTTGCCAACAGGTTTGTCGCCAAAATAAAATTCCTTAACCTTCTTGGCTACTTCTTCTCTCTCTTCGTCAGATTCAAACTTTAAGTCTGCAGGCAAGAAATCAGAAAACTTTTCATTCATCTTTTGCTTCCAAAATTCAAAGAAATCAATTCGCATCAGTCCTTCCATTTCGGAGAAACCATACAACATAGGCATATTTCTGTAGTTGCCTTTCTTTAGTATACTCAGAGGAGATTCTGTCAGGAATGCTCCGTCTCCTGTGTCACGTTCCACACAAGGTGAAAACAAGAAAGTGGCATCAGTCCTATCCAAAAATGGATCTGCAGTTAGCAATTTCATTGGAGCTGTCTTGTAGAACTTTTCTAATGCATAAATATCGTCCACATTCGTGAAATTCAGTTTTCTGGCATGAGTTTTGGCAATCGCTACAGGATCCCTCTGAACCGCAAATGCGCCAAGGTTTCCACCGCTTTCAGGTATGACTCGGTGGAACAAACCCTCGGCTGACTTGGAGAGGATTAATAGGTCGGCTGCGGCAGAACCTGCACTGCCACCTGCAAGTGTCACATCATTAGGGTTACCGCCGTAGCCAGCGATGTTCTCTTGCACCCAGCGTAGCAGCGCCACCTGGTCCTTCATGCCGGCATTGCCTGGGACGTCTTCGGTGCCGAGGCAGAGGAACCCGTGAATGCCGAGTCGGTAATTGAAAGTGACAACGATCAAATCTTTTTTCTCCATTAAGTGTAGTGCTCTCATCATCTCACCATAACCTATGATAAATCCTCCTCCGTGAATGTATACTAGGACTGAGAGGTTTTTCTTGTCTGTGTCTGGAACGTACACATTGGCGACGAGACATTGTTCATGCTGCACCAGATGTGCAGGCATTATTACACCCATTTCGAGCTTAAACTGAGGACATACGACATACTCGGTGACGGCTTCATATGGATCCGACCATATTGGTGCTGGAAGAGGTGCCTGAAAAAGAAAGTTTATTTACAGTTAATCAATCTGCCTAGCTTTTTCACAACTAAGTATGTTTGGTTCGGCTTCCAGTCTCACCGAATGCAGCAGAATACCAGTATTTTACATGAAGCGACTGCCTATCTGACCTCCACATCCCAATTACTGGGTAACACGATACCACGGTAATAATATCCATTTATACTGTGACGATACCCCTTGGTAAGACTGGTTGTCAGGGTTTTGAGCTTCTGACTACCCGTAACGACTGTCAAAGATTTACGAATGACAGCCGTCTAGCCGAATCAACTTTCTGATGTACGGATGGGTCTTGATGTGTAATGGTTGATCACCTATAAGTGGATATCATTAAACCATGAGCCCCTTCGAGAAAATTTACACTGCATGGTTGATAATTACACAGATAAAAAAACTACTGTTTCGGTTACACAATGGAGTCGTTTTTGAAGACGGAGATTAGCTTAGTCTATAATTAATCAGCAGTTTTGTATAGTTTATTAAGTATACCTATATCTATTTATATATATTAATCATTAATCTTTGATCATAAAAACTAGCGCTACTTCTAATAGAAAACTTAACAATTCAAACCTTGAATCTATTCTCGCCCAAGGGCGGTGTGGCGTAGGGTATGTTGTAGAACACATACACTTCTCCGTCAGGGTGCTTGCGCCCGCGCACCGGCCCCTGTGGAGTTTTCACTTCCCGCCATTCGTCGTCTGTCAAAACAATTGAAAAACACAAAAATAACACACACACCGTCCACATAGCTCTGCTATTTTCGGCTAACTGTGGATTAAACAGCTAAAATACAAATAATTCTTAACCGGATAATCTACACTAGGCCACAATGAGTAAACTGTATGAATTATCTTATCTATTAAAGACTATTATAGCTACTTAGCTTGACACAATCAATAATACAATTAGGGATGGGCCGAATATATTCGATTTTTATTCGGGTAACCTTGCAATCCATGTAAATTACACATTACACATAAATCGGCATGTAGGAGGTAGGTACCTAGTGTAATTTGTCACGGCTCTGCAACTCCGATGAGGTTCTATAGGCACTAGGCAGTAATTATGGGGACTGTGCCTAAGCGATTGTCGATGGTTCATCGACTCACGCTCATTGTTCATACTCTATTGTTTTTTGCCTGTCCCAGAAAGGGACGAAATGAACCAAAAAAAAAAACTATTGTTTTTTTTCTTGGAAAAGTTGTTTCTTTTAGTCCCATTTCATGTCATGTAGACTGATGATCTTCTTATCTTCACCCATATTGTGGGGAAAAGATTGGTGTAGCCACTCAAACAGGCTGGGCTGTTAGAAAGCAGGACCTCCTGGACTCTCTTTTAATACCCCGAAACGTTACGACAATCGAATTGAACAACTTAAATTGAATTTATAGTTGAAACGATGATATTTCCATAATGTTTAATTTGTGAATACTTGTAAATAGCAATTGTAATTGCTAATTGTTAATTGTTTACCTGCCTAAATACATATAATAGATGTTAAACTGTAAGGTTTCCAAAGAATAAATAGTTAAATGAAAAGTATTAAAATACATAACTCCAGCGCCTATGTTGCAAAAAATAAGCCCAAATTCATTAAATAATGCCATACGCACACACGATCTCATTACATGGAGGATTTCACCGCAAAATCTAATTCACCAGTATGTGTACTTCACACACCGGATGGCTGAAAGAAGGGTGATGATATTCGCCTTCACAATATGCCCTAAAAGTGCATGCATCCTAAGTGGACTCGCACTTAGGATGCATGCACTACTCCGTCTCCAGGGGCTCTCGCCCCTGGAGACGGGGTAGCATAATATATGAGCAGGGGCCATAAAACCCCGCTTGAGTATCTCCAAAAGTACTTGGCCGTTCATTCGGCTAACCTAACATCGTGAATGGGTAAACCGTTCGTAATGCCATGTCGGGGTAAAGCCAATTTCATTCTGGGCTTTAGTCTCTACAATCTAGACAGTCAGTCAGTCAGTCTATAAGTTGTGAATGCCTACTGCCAAAAAGAGTTTATATTGGTCTAAGGTTTTATAATTAAGAAATGTTTTTCTATGACTCTTGAGAGAGTCGAGACCGGTCCAGTCACTCAAACGATGTAAATAGACGCCGCGGGCCGGTCCCAATATAAGTATAAATATTTCAAGGTGTCGTCTTATTTCAAAAACCTCGCTGCTCAGCTCCACCAGAACCCAGACAGGCCCAATATACAACATGTACATCATATAAATTACAGACATTTATATAGAAATTACAAAGGATGACACAATGGGCGATCTTATTGCTAAGAGCGATCTTTTAAAGACAAACTTTGGATGGATTAAAAAGGGGAAGGAGAGAAAAATACCGTAGGTAGTCTGTGGTGTACCACTTACATAGTAAAATAAATACATACATAAAGTATATTATACTAATCTTAATAAATCTGTATATATAATAATAAACATGAAACAGGAGCAAAGAAAATAGAATGATGATGTTTAAGGAGAGAGGAAGTTATTATCATAATTTTAAAACTGGACAAAGAGAGTGCGCGCGCCTTACCGACACGGGGAAGCCATTCCATAACCATACTGCTTGAACAGTAAAAGATTTGTCATAGAAACTGCTGGAATGCATCATCGGCATCTCTAGTCTCAGGTTGGTCAGTACCGAAAACTGACAATTAAATCCTATTTACTTCGTAACAGGATTAGCGGTGGCCCTGTGGTAACGGCCCCGACTTACAAGTTGTAGGTCGTGGGTTCGAACCCAGACGGGCGCTTTACTTTGTGTAAATTATTTCATCACCACTGCTCTCAGAACGGTGAAGGAAAACATCGTGAGGAAACCGCAATGTCCTAGAACCAAAAATTCGAAGACATGTGACATCTGCCAACCCGCACTGGGCCCGCGTGGTGGATTACGGACACGGCCCATTCCCTCTCACAGAGGGGAGGCCTGTGTCCCAGCAGTGGGAACATTATAGGCTGATTATGATGCTACTAAGTACTTTAAATACGATAAATGCCAGGATTCGGAAATGTTGGAACATAGCAGTTGCCATCTCCTATCATTTCTACGATCTTCGTCAAGGCAGTCTAAGCTGAAAGATCCTGCGGTTGACTGGCAGTATCATCAATCACCGCGCAATAATGCTCTACGGATTGCGTACAAACATAATCATCTATAGACTTCGCAGCTCGCCACAATGCCATATAAACATTGTTTGACAATTAATTTTGTGGAGGACATAATATTCTGGGACATATCGGCTTTGTTGGTTCCCAATATCTCAAAAGGCCAATTCCCGTAATGAGGGTTTTCGTGAAAATTTACGACACCAGTTGGCACCACTGTGACAAGAGGTCTTCCAATATAAAATATATGACGACGTTCATCATTCGATTCATTCATTCGTTCATCATTCAGTCATGACTAAAGAAAATATAGGCTCTTTGACAGATGTCTGGACCTGACGTATCAGTGCTGCCACCTGGCGAACATCATTTCAGAAAACCCTCATTAAGAGGATTCAATATGTATTCGCAATCTCATCTCGGCTACAATCAATGTCAAAAACTTGTCAAAAATGTTCAACTTCAACTCTTGATTAATGGCTTTTGTGGAATAAACACCACAATTTTGCCAATTTCACGTACTTACTATAAAATCCACTAACGTGTGATGACATGAACTGACACGTGTGACAGCTATCGGACTCTCGACCGAGGGAAATTAGAGGTGTTTTTGACAGATTGAGACTTAGATCAGAGGGGGAATTCTCGTAATTTTTAGAACATTCACAGTCCTGCGGGGCCTAAAAAGGCCACTTTGGCGAACCATAAAAGGATAGCATTATGAAACGTAATGGACAGTTAACTGTTAAGGTAATCGAATCAAGTCCCATTGATGAAGTATTTTTCAGTTTTTTTTTTATCTGTGCTAAAATACCAATCAGTCCAATCCAAATCCAATCCCTATTCTCTTTGATTATACCTACGTAGTGCAGCGAAAAAAGAAAAACACGGATTGTCTTCGCCATATTTTGATTCATAACGTTATCCTTTTATGATTCGCCAAAGTGGCCTTTTCAGGCCCCCTGATCTCAGTCTCAATCAATGTGTACAATAATAAATTATACATATAAAAAATTCAAGGTTAACACAAGATACAGAATTATATCATTAGAGTTTAGAGCAAACCCATTTCAAATAAAAAAAATATATATATCATATTGATGAGAGCTTTTATACTAGGTAATAACATTTTCATTTTATTTAATGGCAATAATTAATTTAATTAATATGACGTATGGCATTGAATCGGTGCAGCAAGCCTGAAAAATAATAAATATCCATACTAATCCATAAATTATAAATTAAAATTATAAATTCGAAAGTAACTCTGTCGGTCTGCCTGTTTGCCTATATGTTACCTTTTCACCTAAACTACTAAACCAATTTAAATAAAATTTGGCAGAGAGATAGATTGCATCCCGGGGAAGGACATAGGGTATTTTTATCCCTATATTCCAACGGAATCGACACTTATGCGGGTGAAACCGCGGGGCGTTGCTGTATTAAATAGTGTAATCATAAAAAATAGTTTAAAGATACACCAATTAATAAAATAAAGACTAGGTACCTAGTTGGTCTAGGTCTAGCGACCGATTCGTTCGCCTTGCTGTCCTATTCGCGATGGTTGTAAGCTTGAGGTCAAGGGTGTTAAATCTTCATAGCACGGCGGAGTCTTGATTTTAAAATCTCCCTCTATTACATGGCGTAATATTAATAAAGTCCTCCAGACCGTATTTCGGCCACGGGGCGGCGGTCAATCTCAACGGAGACTAGCCTTCGGCGCGGGAGGTATTATAGTGCTCAAGTGTGCTCGCAGACACAGGTGCACTCTCTCTACCCTCACTCTCATAGTCCGATAGAACGGTAATCCGACACGACCTGAGAGAGATCAGACGCAGGACCAACGACTTAACGTGCTTTCCGAGGCACGGGGGTATCACACCGCCAACTTCGAAACTCTGGGTCGTTACTATGAAATTCCTGATGGAAAAACTCTAACACTAACATTACACTTTGCCCGGCCAGGGAATAGAACCCACGACCCCCACGCTCAGCAGTCGCGCTTGCGACCACGAGACCAACGGGGCAGTTATGGCGAAATTTGCGTATTTAGTAGGCGTGATGTTGTTATTGTTAGGGAGAGTTATGTTATGACATTGAACTAGTCCAACTCTGTGCATCGCCAATTATCTTTTAGTCCACATATTATGAGTATGTAACAAAAGGAGAGTAGGTTAGTGTGAGCGCGGGGGGGTGGGGAGTGTTGGTATGCATGAAGAAGCTCCTCGTGTAGCGCAGTTTGTTCCGCCAGTTACTCAAATAACGGCTCCTGCAAACAGGCGCGACGCGCGACGCGAATCGCGCGCGACACAAAGGCACCGCTCGTCGCGCGACTTGCGGTGCCTTTGTGTCGCGTGTCGCGTCGCGCCTGTGTGTACGAGCCTTAAACCTAGCGCTCGGCGCATCCTGGACAGTCACACCCAACACCTTATGTGACTGACCAATTCTTCCCTTGCGGTGCACGGTGGTACGACTAACGTCCGCCTGGTTTGCGACCACCCTCTCACCGGAGTCCGTCAAGCAGCCTGCTGTGTTTCGTCGATGCGTAGAAGTTCCAATGCCTTAGGCATCTTCTGCGCACGCTCGTTCAATCAGAGACCTCATCCGTCGCTTTCCATCAGGCGTGATCGAGGTTAAAAGCGGGCGCATTCAGCAACTCATTGGTCTAGTGGTCGCAAGTGCTACTGTTGAGCATGAGGTCCACTGGGTTAGATTCCCAGGTCGGGTCGATAGTATATTATTGGGTTTTTCCATCAGGAAATTCTCAGTATCAGCCCGGACACTGGATATGTGCCCGGTTGATAGCAATCGGCTCGCCTACTACATGGGGCTAAAATCTGGATACTAAGGGTCAGGACACATTATTGACGGCGTTCGACGGTTTGTCCATACAAAGAGAGCAAAGTATGGACCGACGTACGCATCCTTTCGCATCGACGACGCGACGAACGCGCTCCAGCGCGGCTCGGCCGACTGACACAAAATAGTGTCACATGTGCTCCTTTTCAATCGGCAAAGTGCGAAAGGCCGTCGACCAATGTGTCCGGACCCTAAAGGTACGTTTCTGACTCGTTTCTTCGAAATTACTGGCGTGATGTTATAGTTATTTATGATACTAGTGCGGTAAGTTGGTTTTTACAAACGAGTAGACGAATGTAAGCCCGAGACGAAGTCGAGGGCTTACCATAGTCACGAGTTTGTAAATACCAATTTCTGCACGTGTATCATACAATGTTTTTCAACACATTTGCGAGAAAACAGTACAGTATGTAATTAAACAAACTTTTTCATTTGACTATTTTTAATAGCAAATAAGAAAATAAACAGATAGGTCACTACTCTTGGAAATTAATAGTAAAATTTGAACAATTATTGAAATTCAGTGAAATTTGCTGCTTTGGAAGCTTAACTGACTGACTGACATTATTAATTTCACACTTAGTATGTTGAACTCATATTATTATTATTATTTTGTTTGGGAAAGTCGCAACAATTTTTGAAGTTTCTAATATGAAAATGGTGCGAATTTGCAAATGGCGCCACATGCACGTGGTGAAAATTAGAACTACATCTTTCGTCTCATTTACTCTTTAGTATTAAAGTGAGACAACGTATTGAGCAAAAGCGCTTCCAAGGAGGTTCGATCAGTCAGGTTGTTTATTCTCATAATGTAAAACTCTTTGGTGGAATTCTTATATTTTTTTTATTAAAAAAAAACCGTAAAGAAAACGCACGGTGCTATACAACGGAACGTGCGGTAAAATAGGTACTTAGGTGAGAGTACCTATTTTACCGCACGTTCCGTTGTATGGTGTGTAATTTTTAACTTTCGAACAATGTATACAGGCTTTGTAAATGCATTTTTCGAGCAAATGTGTTGAAAAAAATGTTTCATAACAAAAGCTTATTATATTATTCATATTACACCTTACCTAAGTGAGCATACATGACTTTTTCTTAATTGCTTAACTTTTTAAACAAATTATTTATGACAAAATGCAAACTTGGCCCCAATTCGTAAATAAGTGCAAATATAATAAAATAAGTACGAGGACTACGAGGCGCTGAGTTTATTTTAATATTGCGAAGTCCTTGCTTAAATTTTATAAAGTAAACTATTGCCTACACATTGTTTTAATCTAAAAACCGGAATGAGAAAGTTTATAGTGGATAAGACAAAGATTAAAACAGAAGACGAACTAGCAGGGGATTGCTGTACTCTGGATGCTTTTAACGCGTACGAGTTTGATCGAGGAGGGGGGGGGGGTGGAGGGGGTTCAGGGGATCTGACCAAAATAACTCTAGAATAGAATAGAATAGAATAGAATACTCTTTAATTTATAATATTAATATTATAAAGAGAAAAGGTTTTATTTTTTTATGTATGTCTGCTTACGCGATGCAGGATTTTGCATGACGTCAGTAAGATGCGTAGTCGCATGTGGTTTGGCGATGTATGTAGATGCCGCCACAATACAACTACATAAATATTGCAAAGTTATCTTCAGCATCACCCATTGTCCATCATATCAGTTTGTTATTCCTTTGTTTCAAGGGAAAACTAACCACAAAACTTGCTATTTTATAGATTACCAACTGAACTACGAATATAAAACATAACTTCTGCCCGCGGCTTCGCACCCGTGAAATTTTTTGTTCCTCCGGCACATCGCATCACCTGCCCGCGCTGTCACTTTGTTTTCGCTAAGCGGTCTTCTGACTTTTTTTTTTTCTTTTTGCTCGGCTCCTTCCTAAGGATCATATTGTGAATAATATTCTTCCTCAAGAATTAGGCTATCAAATGCAAAAATATTTTTTTTTAATTCGACCGGCGGGAAGTTCCAGAGATTAGCACATTCAAACAAACTCTTCAACTTTATTATTATTTAATAGTATAGATAAAGATATAGGTACGTAATATCTAAGCAAAATTATCGATACTCCCTTCCGCTCCACCCAGAGCGGGAGGGGTCATTTGATGATTATCCATCCTGAAAAAAACAGCATGTGTGCAATTCACACGTGGTAGAAGTGAAACCTTCAAAAACACTGTATAATGCTTCCTATCTCATTTTCTCCCACGTTAAATCTTATGAATTTACATGTCTCTTTTTACTGTCGCTTTTTCGTTTCATAAACTTTCAAATCACAACGATGCTAAAGAACATACATACATCCATCCATCCATCCATCCATCCATCCATCCATCCATCCATCCATCCATCCACATCCACATCCACACATCCATTAAATGTGATGTCATTTGTACTAATAAAAAACAAAAACACTGTATAATGCTTCCTATCTCATTTTCTCCCACGTTAAATCTTATATATGTCTCTTTTTACTGTTGCTTTTTCGTTTCATAAAATTTCAAATCACAACGATGCTAAAGAAGTTTTCACTTCAAAAAAAAATATCGACCGCTGACTAACTCGCTAACTAAACAAAATTAAACATAGCTCTTCATCCTTCATCTAATTATTTGCTCCAATAGACCTGCGGGGTGATTGCGTAACACATTATCAGTAGCAATGGGTTTCATTTTGACAGGTCCACAACATTCATTGCGTTATTTATGTTGTTTTACACACACAGTTTTCAAACATATGAACCAATGGATTAGCAGTATCCTTCAAAAAGTGTGTTACGTAATTAGGGTGCTGTTCCAATAGTAAATCTCAAGTTCTCAACCAGTTTAACCTTAAATCATGGCTAGGCTAACTTCTTTGATGAAGACCGCGACGTCCGTCTGTAATGAGGACGGCCTACTCGAATGCTCCAAATACCTACTTGAGACCTTCACGTGTCCAAAGTTTCAAAGACCATCTGTTTGTCTGAGGTTTTCTAACTTTGGTAACTTTACAAGAAAGGAGATCACCCATTTTGGTTGGCGTCTTGGGATAAAAAAAGTCGGCGGCCAGGAATGAATTAAGTGTTATTGGAATGGAGGCAATAGTAGAAACATTTATTTGTATGGCAACCACGCGGTAATGAATTTGCGAGCAAAGATATACAACGACCGTATTTTGTTTCGATCCGCACTCAAATGTACAGACGCCAGCACATCAAGTTACTACAATCTGTCAGATTTCTTTAATAGATTTTCAACTTTATCACTAAAGCATAAAGTTCAAAGTTGATTGCGAAAATTTGACAGTTTCGGGTAGCTTGATGTGCTGGCGTCCGTACATTTATAATACTTATATGTATCTCCGAACCCAAATTGTTCTCGACTTTGACGACGTAGTAAAAAATAATGCGTTCTATGTCGTGTGTGGAATTTAAAAATATGTAATTATTATTAAATTATTATTGATGGCCGCCAAAAAAATTATCATGATGATGATCTCCTTTATTGATTTGGCACATTCAATTTCGCAACAATCTTGAGTTCTTCCAGGGTCACTTTTTCCTTTATATAGGTAGCCTCCCGTCGCGCCCTTCTATCCCATTACCATCCTCAGAGGCACAGCATGTCATTGCCAATAAGATCCTTGTCCACTTTTGGATAAAAATCCTGAGTAACGTCACATCTCACGGCTAGTCATTCTCGTATCAGCTGTGAATTACAGTAACACGATTAGGGTTACATAGACGTATTTCAGACGATCGATTCTGTAAAAATGTCACCGTAAAAACTTACCTAATTGAAGTGAGCTGTCAATAGTGTCAATGCCTAGCATCAAGAGGAATGACAGCTCATTTCAAGCTTTCACGGTGACATTTATTAAAGAGTACGCTGCTTTCTGGACGTTTATTTCAGGTGTCAAAAGAGTATGCTGTGTTCCGTGTTTTCCAAAGTAAATAATTTCCATTATTACGCCAAAAAATATTAAAAGTTCTGGCAGGAATATAATCTTGAAGTCAAACGTCGCTGCACTAACTGTTCTAAATTAATTAGTTTCAAACATTTTTATCAAAACATTATCTGGGTTGTGTAACTGTGACCGTGAATGTGACAGGTTTCAGTAGTTAGGTATTTGGGACCTAAATAAACTAGTTGTCTTTGTGGTTAAAAATGGAGGCCAAGTTCAAACGCTACCGCGATAATTAAATATATGACCTCAGGTAAAGTGACACTGTTTACCACTGTATTTGATGTTGTCTTTAGCAAACAGATATTGTTTATATTGTCTCTTTGATCTGTTATATAATCATTTATGAGTAAGTACAAACTACAAATCGATGAATTTCTTTTTTCTCTCTTTGTGGCATATTTCAAGATGTCGTTCCACTAGTAAAAAAACATGCGCGGTCGCGTTCTAAAAAGTAAGTTTTCAATTAATTGACATACCTATCAGTAGTATTGACTCTGTAGTTGGTTCCTCTATCCTATGTATATTTAGAATACTTTAAGTTGTTTTACACCGAAGTTAGTTGACATTGCCCTTAAATATATGTAAACTTGCTATGGAGATTCAGTCTTATTTGACTGGCAATGAAATACCTACTTCGAATTCCATTCGTCTTCTAAAAGAAGCAACTCCAAGCTGACAATACCTGTTATAATTACCTAGGAGAAACACTTAGGCACGGTAATAATATCCACTGTGACTTAGGTATCAACTATCTAAACGCGGTGGCTGTGAAACGATAATTACGCACAAATTAGCGACGAGCACCTAACAATGGTGGATGCAATTTATAATTGACGCGGTAATTCACGACAACACGTTACACGAAACATTTCAAGAGACAAACGTACGGTCACCAAAGGAGATAATTAACCAGGGTCGTCGGATATATGTAGTTGAAGTTTAGTAAGAAACCGATGGTAGTTTTCAAATAAAATAAAATTAACCTTTTGACCGCCACCGGCCACAGTCATGTATAGATGACAAACCAAAATGTGCCCAGACTTTGACGCCGAGGTCACGTTTTTTATTTTTTCACCTGTGGCGGTCAAAAAGTTAATAGAAAACAAACAGCTCATTATTAAATTAGTTTTCATTCGAAAACATCCATCGGTTTCTTACTAGGTACTTATTATCTTATAAGTTTGAAGTTATTTCGGGTATGCTTGAAGCAGTGGCGTGCATTGCATAAAGGCATATAAGCAGTGCCTACCTCGATAAATCACCACAAGCCTGTCAATTGCATTTTAGTGTGTGTACCCCACAGTTAAAAAACTCACTAAATTATCAAACTTGACAAAAAACAAAATCTTCATACACACGAGGCAGTAGGCAGTCGCCAGACGGCCTACTCGGCTCCCGTATTATTCGCACATTGTCATTAGAGTTGACATCACTTTTTAGGTATTGTCAAATAATGTAAAGTGGGCGGGTGAATTGTCCAGTGAATACAAGCTGGAATGCGGAGTGAGGCAGGGGGGGTTGAGCTCGCCCTTGCTTTTTAACCTGTACCTACATACTAAATGCGTTAATCGAGGAACTCGGTCAAATGCCCGTAGGGTGCTACGTGGATGGTGTCAGTGTGAACAACCTTAGCTATGCCGATGATATGATGCTGCTGGCTCCCTCGATTTGTGCGTTGCGGAAGTTGCTTGCCGTATGTGAAAAGCATGCGGCCACACACGGTCTGAGTTATAATGTTAAAAAATCAGAGTTCATGATCTTCAAGGCGGATACAAAGTGCCCAACTGTTGTTCCACCTGTGTTACTCAATGGTATTCCTCTTAATCGAGTATACCAATTCAAGTATCTTGGGCATGTGGTTACCGAAAACCTTGGAGATAATGTAGACATGGAGAGGGAGCGCAGGGCATTGTCAGTCCGGGCGAACTTGCTGGCCCGCAGGTTCGCTCGATGTCCAGACGCGGTCAAAGTGACTTTATTCAAAGCTTATTGTACGTCTCTGTACTCAGCGAGCCTGTGGTTCAGACATACCCAAAGGGATTACAATTCTCTGCGCATCTAGTTTAGCAATGCCTACAGGGCGCTGTTACGTCTGCCACGCTTCTGCAGTGCGTCAACAATGTTCGCTGAGTCGCGCACAGACTTTATATAAATAATGGAGGTAGCTGTGTTTGTGAAATCGAACCCAAATCGTTTTAAACGTCTATCTGACGTAGTCTACGTAATAGACGCCACAATAACCAAGTGTTCCCATCCCGCCAAAACGGCACTAATGCGCAAGAGTGTCTACGGAAGTACGGCATGGCTCCGATCATTTATAATAAATTTACCTAAGCAATGGAAAGTATTGCCGCTATCATTGTTCAAAAACAGGCTCCGAAGCTTTTTAACGCATTTACGCATAAAGCATTATAATGTCAGCGAATTCCTTACTGAGAAATAATTTTTGATATCTTTTTTAAGAATTTTGTCTAAAAAAATCAGCTATTCCCTACATTTATGTTCGTATAACTCGTCAAAATGTAGGGACCAGCTGATTTTTTTTCGCGATTTCAGGTTTGGTCCCGTAGTAAAAGTTGTTCATAATGATGAGTACAATGACCTCTTAAGAAGTTGTTAATGTTTTACCAATAACCCTGTATAATTATATAGATTAATTAGTTTATTTATTAGTTGGGAAACGTAGCGATCAAGTCTTGCATGACTGCCCGTGCAGTGCAGTAGTGCGTGCGATGGCGAAGTACCGCACGATGTCGATAGGGCCAGAACCAAACACAAGTAAGTAGGTATAGTAGACCACAGAAAACTAAATTATGTAGGTACCTATTTAGATTTCTGTGGAGTAGACCTATTCCCATCAACAAAAACAGTACAGCCTGGCTGTGTCGAGAGAATGCGTTCCTGACACCTGTCAGTGCAACAATTCAAGTAGCTAATAAAGATCAAATTCACGAAACACTTATTCCGTTCGTGTGAAACTGGCAGGTGTCAAGAACGCATTCTCTCGACGGTCGGACTGCTGTAGATGCCTATAACCTAGCTATCAATGACAGTGAGACAGACGGTTATCCTGATTATATGTATGTACAGACGCCAGCACACCAAGCTACTAGAACAGAAAATTTTCAACTTTATCGCTAAAGTGTAAGGTGCAAAGTGAATTGGGAAAATTTGACAGTTTCGGGTAGCTTGATGTGCTTTTTTTTTTTTAACGTGGAGAAATGCTCATGCATACTGCACTACCACGGGGAGATAGCTTGATGTGCTGGCGTCTGTACATCAGGCTGAATTTCCACGATAGATGAAAAAATGGGTTGGATAAAAATGCAAGGTTGGACTGGACTGGAACACAGTAAAAATCCGTCCGTATGCATAAATTAAATTTAATAATGGCAATATTTATCGTATGCCTCACGGAACAGTATTATCTGTTCCGTGGTATGCCTAGTCTTTTCCCCACTATAATGGGGTCGGCTTCCAGTCTTACCAGATGCAGCTGAATACCAGTATTTTAGATGGAGCGACTGCCATGCCTATCTGACCTACACAACCCAGTTACTACTGGGTAATATCCTTGGTAAGACCAGTCTTATTGCTATTACAGAATGGCATTAGTTATATAAATCTATTACTTAATAACTTAGGTACGAGATATCATCACCAATCATGTTTATTATAAATAAATATTGCAAGCATAGTTGCAACATATTTATATATAGTTAAGTAATTTAAAAAGATACAGAGGTTGAAAATATTTTTGAGATAGAAGAAAACCGGTTTCCGTATTTAGACAAAGGAATCGGACCTGGTTTTTATGTAAATGATCTTTAAGCAGGGTTCACGGCCACGGGCAAAACCAAACATAAAAACACAAAGTAACTTAGTATAGGGGTAAGTTGGTGATATACAGGGTGGAAAAAAATATATACCTAATCGCTCACAGCGTTCACATCATCTCACATGCGTTCCGATTTAGATATTACGATTATGACAGCTGAGAGCTGTCAACAACTGGGAACGCTCGTGAACGCGCTCACGGTGCTTACTCAATGTAAAAACGATATTATTACAGTATTTCCTTGTATAAACACCACATTTCTTCTTCTTTGGTTAGGTGGCGACTGTCAGACAGAAGCACAATTTCGAAAATGCCACGTTAGTTTAATGTAAAGATGATGCAACTCAAAACAAAACACACACTGACACATCCTTACAAAACACACACTGTCATATTATTCTAAGGCATGGTCGGCGTTATCACAAGATGGCGCATGTCATGACGTCATCTATGACGATTCACGGGACATCGTCATCGCGTTCCCAACTGGGAACGCAGGGTCAGACTTAATGTTTCTTGGAGAGTTTTTTATCGACTAGTGAAATAAAATAGCGGGTGTTTATTTTTTGAATTTTTAGCTGGGTCGATTCCCGGTTTAGGTAAGCTTGTCGAAAAATAAGTAAATGCAGTTTTGATTCTTTTCAAAAATAAAGGAATCTATCTTAAAGATTTAAAGTGGTTTCCCTTCAGGGCCGATTGATTTTTTCCACCCTGTATAAGGTTGAGAGGGGGGAGAGAGGCTTGTGGCTAAGTAATAACTGCCGCACGGATCGATCGATCAGGTTAAGCTGCGCTTGCCGCGGTTGGTCCATGGATGGGTGACCATCTTTACATACCCCTCCGTGCCGGATCCGGAACTTTGACAGTCGTTACGGGTAGTCAGAAGTCCGAAAGCCTGACAACAACCAGTCTTACCAAGGGGTATCGTATAACTCAGTACCTGGGTTGTGCAGGTCAGATAGAGGCAGTCGCTTCATGTAAAATACTGGTATTCTGCTGCATCTGGTTAGACTGAAAACCGACCTCAACATAGTTGGGAAAAGGCTAGGCAGACGATGATGGTTATATAAGTAAATTTGATATAAATTCGTGATAAACTTATTAATAAGAACGCAAACACTGGAAATTACGCTACGATAATAAGGCCCTAGGTACATATATCGTGAACCAGCAATACAAAAAAAATCGGTCAAGTGCGAGTCAGACTCGCGCACCGAGGGCTCCGTACAAATTGTAGCTAGGTATGTAATTATGTAAGTAGTTTTAATTTTTTTTTTCTAATGTAACTACAAATTTACGGTTTTCAGATTTCCTTTACTTGTGCTACATGACATTGCTTCTTGCCAAATTTCAGGATTCTAGGTCAACGGGAAGTACCCTATTATAGGTTTTGATTTCGGAACATAAACCTATCTTTTGATTGCGTTGACTTAGAAGTTTGATTTTTTCACTGCTTTAAGGGATTGCAACCCTGAGTATTTGATATTAATTTCAACTTGATAACTCCACGCGTTCCTGAGAAAAAGGGTCTTGACTGACGGACAACGAAGTAATCTTATAAGGGTTCCGTTTTTCCTTTTGAACTATTTGTAGAAGTATATATATGTCATGCCTAACATCTTGGAACTTTTGTTTTTTGTGGGGAAATCCTCATGGGTAGGTACCCTTCATCTGGGGAGAACGGACGGTTATGTCGGACTCCTACTGTCTAAACCCCACTGTTCCTTCTAATACCATGAGTCGGGGGCCCGCGAGATTCTCGTACTTGACGGCGAATGTACATTCGCCGCACCCCCGACTGGTATCTGCCCGCCATGCCTAGCGGGCCCCGTCACCAGGTGCAGCCGGTCTCACGACCGCACGTCTTCCCATAGAGGCGCGCATGCAGCACTGGCACAGACTAAGAAGAGAAGTTACCTTAGCACTGGACTAACGTAGCCTAACAGAACTTGCTTTATTTCTGTGCTAAAAAGTAACTGGCAGGTCAATAATCATTACTTTTCGTAGAAAGCGTTAGAATAGGAAGGAGGTCTCTACACTTCCTAAACTTCTTCTCGTCAGTTTGTAAACCAAAATACATTTTTTGACACGGAATAATACACGTAAATATTTTATTTTTGTGAAAAGGTAGATAATTATGTAAGTACCTATACTTCTTAAATCTAATGTTTAAAATGCATAATTTTTGCTTATAGTGCCCTAAAACAGTATGATGTATTTTTACATAGGAAACACACAAGATTATGACAATTCGAGCTAATTGTAAGAATTTTCGCTTATTTGTGCAATGTTGCGTTTTGTAACCGATCGAAGAAACGCAACGCGCACCGCTTTCTTAGCGTGACGTGGGGTGGCTACGTCGTCGGTCGTAAGTACTTGGACCTTGAGTTGACCTAGTGTAGTGCAGAGTTTCAATAGAATAGCAGGCCAGCTTATACTGGTTATTGTTACCAGTGACGTGATGGCTTACTGTGCAATAAAGAGTCAAATTAAATTAGCTACCGAAACTGGTATCGATATTTAATATACACAAACTATATAAAAAAATACAAAAACAAAAGGATATTTATGCCTCGAAGTACTCGTCCGCATCGCTGTCATCCGAAAACGTGCCCAGAAGACTGGCAGCATTGCCACGTTGAATAATGCTAATTCTATGACTAAAGAATGATCCAGCCCTCTGGTCACGTGGGTCGTGAAGTGTTGATCAGCCGGCGCGAAATTTCTTTAATGAACGATCAAACGGCTCACAGCTGTAGATGGTATTTTAATTTATTACCTAGTGTAAGTTAGATAGTACAGTGCGCGCCACGTAAGAAGAGACTTGGTACACCACGTGGTCTGACATGCGCAGAACACGATTTTAGGTATCTTTAGCGGTATGAGGTCTGAGTGCGGGACGGGACCGGACGTCATAGGGGCGGCGGAAAGAGGCGGGGGAGGCGGGGTCAAGTCTCTTCTTACGTGGCACGCACTGTACACATGATGAAAAAAATATATATATTTGACGATAATTTATTTAGGGTCAACAACCGCTAGTCTCTAGAGTTGTTACATGAAGGTTGGGTTGAGAAAATCAGTTTTTTTTTTGTGTTTAGACGTCGATATATCACGTATGTAAAGTGTACAAAAACAAGAACAGATTCTTGAACTGATATTTCAAGCAGATTCATACAAGCACTACATACCTACATACAGTCGTTGACCTCAAAATAATTTTTTCTTCAAATAATTTTTTCATTCAATCATTTTTTGTTTTACATCACGTCTGCTCAGTTTCGCTAGCTAATTTAATTTCACCCTGTTTGTTGGATCTATATGAATGAGACGTAAGTAATTATAGGTTGGATTACATTTACATGTAATTATATCAGAGCACTAAATTAAAACATTTATAATTATTGCTTAGTATGTTAAAGTATTTCGTACGATGATTTGATTATTACGTTGGTAATTTAGTGGTCGCGTTAGAAAGGAGGTAGGTATAACAGTAATAATTAGATCTAGATAACTAAATGCGTTGCAACTGTAAAGGCGCAGACCCACCGCGGCGCATGCTGTGCACGGGCGCGCGGCGCATTTTAGGTTCGTGTGGATTCATTTGTTTGACAACGTGGGTCTACGTTGCCAATACACACTATATATACGTACATAGATACGGGTGTATACACCCGTAACTATGTACAACTGTGCCGTGTCCCACCGCGGCGCACTGTGCTGCGATATTGTATATAGTCGTGGGTTAATATTCGTGTATAATAGTGTGTAGGTAGGTACCGCATGCACAGCGTGCATAGCGTGACAACGTTGAGCTATGTGAGCGCCATATTCGAGCGAGCCACGCATGTACTAATGATAAATGACGTCAATGGGCAGACACAGGCAAAGATAATCTAAGATGGCGCCACCATAGCTGGTCTCTATCTGACCAATGAGGTTATGATATTTTGAAATATAAAATGACATTACCACATTTTCAACCAATGATGATGTTGGGAACCAGCTATGCTAGCGCCATTAGTTCCACAGTGTGTCTCCCCATTGATGCGTAGCGTGTCCGTGGTTTGCAGTGGACACAATCACATACATTTTCTTGCAAAGCGAAGCTTAACACACATGCATGGCCTATCCGTGCGCCGCGGTGGGTCTGCGCCTTAAGATGGCGAATACCGGTTCCCAGAAGACCTGCGACGGCGACGTTTCATTTAAATTAGATTAACAAAATCATACATAAACTCCTTCTTCCCATGGGGATAGGCAGAACCTGCAGAACGCCACCTGCTACGATCTTTATATACGTACTCCCTTTGCTTTGAAATGTTAAAAATGTTGAAAACTGTTGATTTTATAAGCATGTGATGAGAGATGTGTGGACAGACAAACAGTAATTTAAGATGATAAATTTTTAGACTACGGAACTCTCAATCCTGCCTCCGTTCAAGAGCTGTCAGTGTCAATATTCCGATGCCACTGACAGGTGTCGAACTCGGTTTAGATGTGCTGATCGAGTTCAGCTGCATTGGTGAAATTCGCCGTAAGAAGTCACGCGAAGACGCGTCTATTCGCGCCAAATTGAACACCTCCATAGTCCATTCAAGTTAGTTGACACAATAGACGCGAGCGAATTTAGTGCCGCATCCCGCGTACGTAGGATTTGCCTCAGTTTGTTCAGAGCTTAAAACCACTGAAGAAGGAAAGACATGAAACGTAGAAGATATTTTCCGAACAGGACATCAAAGAAAAGTATACTTAGAGGGTCGGTAGAGGTTGTAGTACAGACGCCAGCACATCAAGCTACCCGAAACTGTCAAATTTTCCCAATCAACTTTGAACCTTATGCTTTAGCGATAAAGTTGAAAATCTATTAAAGAATTTTGACAGATTGTAGTAGCTTGATGTGCTGGCGTCTGTACAAAATTTTTTTTCTAACATCTACAGAATCAGCCTATAATGTTCCCACCGCTGGGTCTCATGCTGTAAGCTGTAATCCACCACGCGGGCCCAGTGCGAGTTGGTAGATGTCACATGTCTTCGAATTTTTGGCTTTAGGACATGCCGGTTTCCTCACGAATGTTTTCCTAACCGTTTCGATTCTTTTCTAAACTCTGCCGCTTAGCAAAACTTGGTTAGTATTAAAAAAAAATCATTTAAACGAAGTGACGGGCTACATGTTGAAATATCACAGAACAAAAATCTCAAGCAAGTACAGACGCCACCACATCAAGCTACCCGAAACTATAAAATTTCCCCAATCAACTTTAAACCTTATGCTTTAGCGGTAAAGTTGAAAATCTATTACAGGAATTTTCACAGATTGTAGTAGCTTGATGTGCTGGCGTCTGTACAAAACAAGTTTATTTCTATTCCAGTTTATTTATGTGTTAGAAACAGATAAATACTCGCTTATTATACAAGGCTTTCTCAACACCCTGTAGATAGCTGGGATACTTACGTAAGGCGTGTAATAGCAATTCCTGCTTCGATTAGGTAGGTATACGTAATACATAGTTCAGTTACCGGCCTCGTTTTGCATGGTAGTTACATACATATATACCTAAGTATTTTTAGCCGACAGCCTAGCGTAACTTGTGTGGTAATGAACGAGTGAGTAACTATGAGATAAAACTGATTATTACATACCTATGTAATAATAATCAGTTTTATCGTTCAACTGAACGCGAGGTTTCACTGCATCCTGGAAACTTTTTTGTAGTAACCTTCTTGGTCATTCACACGCATCAGCAAGAATTAATTTAATTGTTATCAATCTTTGCTCTGTAATATGGTATCAATATGAGCCGCAAAACATGTTACACATGGGGTACTAAATTGTAGCTACATATTGATACAGTATTAAGGAACATAAATAATTGTAGACAATCAAAAGAATTCTTGTCGATGTATACATCTTTTTGAGGCTGACTGTACCTGCAGAAGATGATGAATTTTCTTGTGCTAGAGGTATCACACTAATATTATAAAGACGAAAGTTTGTGAGTGTGTGTGTGTGTGTGTTTATATGTTTGTTACTTCTTCACGCTCAAACGGCTGGACCAATTTTGATAAAATTTTGTATGGAGGTAGCCGACACCCTGGATTAACACATAGGGCTATCTTTTATCCCGATATTCTCACGGGATCAAAATTTACGCGGGTGAAACCGTGGGACGCAGCTAGTAGATAATAAAGTTCTTAGCTGCAACATTAGCGTTGTTTTAAGACTAACTATACAAAAAAACCTAAGGTAATTATAAATTGCAAATCCGTCTATTTACGATGGAGTTATGCCTGAACATACATAAAAAAAATCCGAATTGAGAACCTCCTCCTTTTTAGAAGTCGGTTAAAAAGGAAGCAAAGTCTTGCACAGGTAGGTATACCTACTAAGGGCGCATTCGACCAAACTTTTATACCTAGAATAAGTCTTATCCTGATTAAAAAATTTGAATTTTTGACAGTTTTTTCACAGTAGAACTGTCAGACGTCAATTTTATTCCACGTATAAAAGATATCTGAGTTTGGTAAAATCAGCCCTAAGTTAAATTGAGTTATTCCGGTTTGATCCCCAGAACCCCCCCTCCATCCCCTCCCCCCTCCTTATATTATTAATCATCGCACCACCTCACTTGGCAAGCGAATTGCTGTAGTTTTTATTCAACAAAAGACTTCGTCATTATTGTGTCCTTCTACGACACCTACGGCTAAAGAAGGACATAACTTATGGTTATGTATTATTGAAGTGAAAAATTCTTTAGACGCGGTGGGCATTTTTTGAGATGGAAAAAAACCATTGAACTCGCTCCACTGTTACCGTAAGCGACACCACGCGTGTTTTCTTTAAAAGACAATGAAAAAATATTCGCTTCGGATGTGTTCGGCTGTCCTCGGAATGTATCTACTCGGTTTTAATGTAGGTAAGTATATCCGATATGTCAGTGAGTGATGGCAAAATATTCTGTTTGTGTTTTGTTTTCACTTCTGTCGACACACCCGGAGTGCCACTGTTTCTTTTTCCTTTATCTGTGGAAATACGACTTGGTTCCTATAACGAACAATATTATGGTAAAATGCGATGAAAAATGTCATTTGCTAAATAGGTAATACTTAAAACAGAGGGCTGATATTACTAGTCTTTTTTATCTTTTATTCGTGAAATAAAATTGACGTCTGACTGTTCTAGTATGAAAAACTGTTAAAAACTAGAAACAATCTCAGGATAAGACTTATTCTGGGTATATATTTTGTGAAATCCGCCCTGAGTAGAATAAGATGCAATAGTACCTACATAATGTTCTCGTAAATCTAAAACTATTTCTATAGCTCGCGTTTTCAATAGGTCATAAAAAAACCAGTCAGAATTTTTTGCCGTTTTTTTTTGCGTTAGATGTTACATTGCTGTAACAAAATGCAATAATATGCTATTTTAAATCTTTGTGTTCATTTCCTTCATTGACTTGAGATTAGCCCTGATTTAAACAAAGAAACGAACAAGTTATCTTTTAGCTTATTATTCCTGCACCTACAATTTCTGACCTAGCTACAGAAAAGTCTTGCAACTAAAGTCTAATAGATATCATATTCCTATCCACTATTCATTGCACTAAGGTAACAAAAAACCTGTTATAAAACTGCAATTTGATAAGTGAAATTACACCTTATGTCCTAAATACATCTGCGTTCAGGAAAATCAAGGTGAGTGGCTGCACGGCTCGCGCCTTCGCCGAAGGAAAATGTTGCCTGCATTCGTTAATCGAACGCGAAACGGAACGCACTGGCCGGCAGAAAAAAAATTACAAGTTTCGAACAAATAAAAAACTTAGACTTTGAATTTCGAAACCGTGTTTTGATTTTGGTTACCTGTGCGTGAAAATCAGTGGCGGGAAAATTAATTGTTATTGAAAAATGACGATCTACAGTAAAATTGTTCAAATTATTTTAGTTAGTGTGTGATGTGGTTCGGAACAGATATCAGGATTGAAGGTTTGTTATGAATTTATTTGTTTTCCCAATAAAAATAAAGGGTCATCAATAAAAATATAGGGTCATTCGCCATTACTAATTACTAAGAACACCGTCTATGTTTAGGACTAGCTTCTGTCCGGGACTTCATCCGCGTGAAATTTCTTGTTCCCGACCCACCCCGTCGCATCGCATCACCTGCCCGCGCTATCACTTAAACTACTTACAGCGTGACTGCGTGACGTATAGCGTGATAAATAGCCTATAGCATTCCTCAAGAATTGGGCTATTACATGTAAAAAGAATTTTTCAAATCCGACTGGTAGCTCCAGAGATTACCCTAGATTACCTCACAAACTTTACCTCTATAATATTTGTATAGATTTGTTTCGGATAGTACGCCAGTATTAACTTTTTCACTACCGAGCTAAGTAAAAATAAAATTATCTAAAACAATGTTTTTATACTTGACTCTGAAATAACTTTTTTACTTGACTAAGTACATAATGGGTCTTATGGCTTCCGATTTTTTTGAGGCAGCCACTGGTCTTACCACTTACGAGATACCTATATAGTTTCAATCCACAGGATTCTCATGAAATTCATGAACCGCCAAGGCAGGTAACTGTTATCCACTTCTATGTTCCTCGTATACTAATAAATCTAATAATATACCAAACAGCAACAATTCATTCTCTGCTAAGTTAACAAATATTACAGGCAGTTTTTCTTCCATGAAAGCAACTACACTAATAAATCAGCCAGCATATTTCCTAAAAACTTAAATTAAATTATTGGCAGCTTATTTACACTGCATTAGGAATTAGGCACACTACATCCGTTTTAGAAATTCCAACAATAATAACTGTTCATTATTAGGAAAAAACTAAAAGTAGTAAATAAGTACGAATAAATTACAGATACATATGTATAATAGAGGTGCACCTAGGTATTTCATCTGCATCGTCATCTGCCTAGTCTTTTCTCAGCTATGTTGGGTTTGCTGTGGCTTCAAATCTAAAGCTGGGCCCACACTTGTATCATCTTTAAGTTCAAAATTAGGCGTATCGTATCGAGCATTCGTATCCTAAGTGTGGACGCCCATTTCGTCCATATCGAAACTCTCACCGTGTCATGCAAAAAAAACCACGTCCGCACTTACGATACTGTGTCTTGTCAGCGTGTCGCCAACGCGTGTCGTCATGATAGACGCTTAATATTTCCTACAATCCTCGTATCCAGTTATCCCAAGTCATGATAAAAAACATCTCGCATCATGCATTGACTCGAATGTGCCCTGGCAGCTGATAGTATCTCATGCTCACTGATATGTCTCGCTGACGGTGGCGTGTGTGTTGGATTATTTAGCTCCCTTCAAAATGGTTGAGCTGAATGGTGCTGATTTATGCGTCATGTTCGTGAACGGGCGCCGTCAGTTGGGGCTGGTCATAACTTAGCTGCCTCGGCTTAATTTTAATTATTTTATTTTTAGATTGTTCTTTGTTAAGTTCGTCTTTCTTAATTTTTTTCATCGTTCTCACATTATCTAATTTTAAAATCAAAAGTAATGATGTAACTAATATTTTTGTAAAATATAATTTAAAAAGAGTGTCCATGGAGTTTCTTGCCCGTTCTTCTCCATAGGTACCTACGCTTTGGAATGGGCAACTATACTCCATTTACAATAAGATTAGACATTTAAACAAAACTTTTTACAGTCCGTTCAAACGATTTTCACTTCTATTCCGTAGGCATAAGGATGGCATTAAAAGCAAAAACGTGATTATAATACCAACTGTTTATTGCAGCTGCCATTTGTCATGCCACCAACGCAATAGAAGTCAAAATCGGTTGAACGGACTGTAAAAAAGATTTATTTCAATGTCTAATCTTATTGCGAATGGGGTATAGCTTCATATTTTCTGACTGACCGACTTCTTGACAATTCAAAAGTGCCTGTAAATGGTTTGAGTTTGAGTTTGATCTATGTACGTACGTCGTATCGTATCCGTGCTATGATCGCGGAGGAGCGTGCCCGTGCGATGATCGCGAATATAAGTGCACGTCCAAACTTGTCTAGATCGTGTATCGGCATTGCGTATCCCCTTTGATAATCGGAGAAAAACCGCCTCGAGATGGATCGCGATGTATCATGTATCAAATGACATAGACGTATCGTGACACAGTATCAAAATGCGTCCATAGGTACTACGATCATTCTGCCGATGATGACACACGTATCCGATACGACATGAGTATTAGATACGCGGTTACATACGGATCGGCGTGTATCAAGCTACGTCGTGTAACAATGATCGTGTAACATGATCGCATATCATTTTTCGTTCACACTAGCGAAAATTATACACGTCGATCCTACGCGTCGGAGATCTGATACACTATAGATATAGATACTAAAATGATACAAGTGTGGACCCAGCTTAGCTTGATGCAGCTGAACAGATGCACCTGTATCTACTTGTAGTCTAAAATAAAGCTTCCAATCTTTAGGGTTAATTTAGATTATAAAAGCCACCTTTCATTAGCTGTACCTGCAGTGAACGGTTCTTCTGCACTATTCACAATAATCTAATATTCGGTACTCGTTACTACATCTTCGCTGAATATTAATTATTGGTCCCGTTACCATAAACGGTAAAAGCAAATTAATACGCTTAGAGAAATGACGACGACGAAGGGGTTAGCAGTCATTGGATCCGGGCCTACAATACAACATTCTTTTAATAAGATCGGTCTGCGGTCAGTGTGCGGAGGATCAAGTTTATCCGGTTATAAGAATTTATGGTGAAGAACAGACCATGTTCCGAGATACAAATGGATCTTAATATCGACCACTCAGGAAATTACCGCGATAATAGGTCGTTGTTGGCTGATTGATGGATCCTGTCATAGTCGTAGCAGCATATTCGGCAAAAATTATGAACTTCCATAAAACTTTCATCCCCTGTTTAAAGGCTCCTACAAACAGGCGCGACACGCGATATAATCGCGCGCGACACAAAGGCACCGTCATTGCGCGATTTTCGGTGCCTTTGTGTCACGCGCGATTTTATCGCGTGTCGCGCCTGTTTGAAGGAGCCTTAACCCATTTTGGGGGTGTATTTTCAAAAATCCTTTCTTAATATTTACCGTCGCTTTTTTTTACGAACTCTTACATATTTTCCTTCACTGTGTTTACTTTTAATTGAACGTGAATTTTTGCATGGTTCACATGGGGTATTTGGAAGTTGATTTCAGAATTGAGTTTTGATGTCGTTGCACTATAGTGATGTTTGGATTCGAGGCACTACCCCATAGCTGTATCCCGTACAAGTCAAAAGCCAATGTTGGCTTTATCACTAGAACAAGTTACTGCTTTGTAAACCAGTAACTTGTTCTCAGGTGAGATATTAGATTTTCTTCCCAGTAACTACAGGTACTGAATGAAACCGAAGCTTCATTTTTGAGAATAAAAAAGTGCATTCAGTTCGATATTATTGCCTTATACATAAACCACAAAAAAAGACCAATAACATAAAAACGGCTTCATTAATTTGGGGTTTTTCCTTCCATATGTATAAGACAGCCGTTACTTTATAATCACCGAAGCTTTTTGCGATCTACGTCAAACGATAAAAACAAAATAACAGCTAATGATTAATGAATAATATCCTCTTTGGACCACTAATGTCATTGTAATTTTATTAAGAAATCAGCTTAACCTATAAATACAGTTTATTAGTAATCTATACATATTAAAAACCTTTCCGTGCCCGTTTGTGTCCGCTTAGATCTTCTAAACTTCACAAAGGTTTTTGATGCTTTGATGAAAATTTGTGTATACTTATTATGTAGATCAGGGGCGGGTCGCTAATTAACTTACCTATAAACCTTTATGCAAATATTTAATTATACATCGACCTTTCTGACCCTAGCTTGGACGACTGTATAATTACGTACCTACTCATTAATCATAGTGGTAGTAATATATGTATTTATTATTTACACTGTATCCCGAAAATTGATTATTGTTCCCAGATTCTATGAAAAGCTTACTCCAGCTATCTTTTTTCGGCTGATATACTGATGACGTCAACCAATCGCCTTTCGCGTTGTTTCTTTTCCCAAGACATTGTCGCAGGGCTAACCTAAACGGATACCTAAAAACTAATAAACACAACTAAAGTAAATGCAATTAAAACTCAACCTACACTTAGCAGTTCATTTACACAACTCACTCACGCCATTACACACGCACACACGCACACACACGCACACACATGCACCCGCACACACCCCCTCACGCACACATTTCCCGGCCTGTTGATTTGACCTCCACAAGCTTTTGCACTAAATAATAATACAATAATAATACCAGCCTCTCAGGGGCCATCAGTCCACTTTAGCCATCTAAACACATATTCCAATACCTTTGTTTCTATATCCTGTAATAGTCCTACATCAACTGGGGGTTGTCTCTTTGTTTTTATTGATAATAATCGTCGGTTGGTACCTCATAAGCATATTAACGGGCCTCTATGAGTTGGCTTCGGCAACTCGTTTGCCTTCTAAAGGTCCGGGACCCCAGGATCCCGAGATATGCCGAAGGTACCAACCTATTATTGTCCAACTGTAGGGCAATGGCCGCTCCTTGTAAGAAGGCATGAGCATTGATCACCATGCTTGCTAAAGGAGGATTCCAAAAATTTTAGTTCTTATTAACATAATTTTTTTAATTTTTAATTAGGTACTTCCGTAGGTGACGATACTAAAAATAAATTACTTTTTCTATCTGACGTATAAGACTGTTATTTATCCACGCGCCCCGTGGATAAATAACAGCCGCACAGGTCGATAGTTCAGGTTAAGCTACGTTTGCCGCGGTTGGTCTGTGGATAGGTGACCATCTTTACATACCGGGAACCCTCCGTCACCTCCGTGCCTCGGAAAGCACGTTAAGCCGAGGTCCCGGCTGTCAATCGTGGATCTTTGACAGTTGTTATGGGTAGTCAGAAGCCCGAAACTCTGACAACCAGTCTTACCAAGGGGTATCGTATTACCCAGTGACTGAGTTGTGGAGCTCAGATAGGCAGTCGCTCCATGTCAAATACTGGTATTCAGCTGCATCCGGTTTGACTGGAAACCGACCCTATCATTGTTGGGAAAAGGCTAGGCAGATGATCTGACGTATTAGATCGATAAGAACCAGCCAATCTTATAAGTTGTTAACCTTGTATGTATCATACTTACTCGTACATGGCCCATACATAGATCTCGGATGTTTGGCGCTCGACATATTTCTACTTCCTCTATGTGACATGCGGTTTTACCAAGTATGTATTTGCATACATATTTATGACGCACAGCAAATATTACCTTTAAAGCTTACATGACCACAAAACATTTAACAACAATGAATCCATGTCTTATTCATATTTATTTTTGCGACATGGTAATACCCACCTGAGGTATTTTTACACAATAATAGAGAAATTATACATTGTAACGGTTATAACTGTTATAATTATAAGTAAGTAATGATATCTAAGGAAAATGTATGATTTTTTTATTTTATAAGTAGCTCCTTGACACAGGCTTAGGCCCAACACATGGAAAACACTCCCTAACAAAGACGTATGATCATTTTCAGTGACCTAAGTATTAGGAAATACTTAGTCAATTTTGTGTGATTTAAAGTAACCGAAGATTTTCCATGAAAATTTATTTTTAGGGTTCCGTACCAAAATGGTAAAACGGAACCCTTATGGTGAGACTCAGTCTGTCTGTGTCTGTCACAGCTGGATATCCCAAGAATTACTAGCTATCAACTATTTTGCAAATACATAAGAAAGTTTTTTTTTTAATAAGCTCTGAGAAATTCGAAGTGGGAGGGCTAGGGCATGTGGGGTATCATATGAAAGAGTTAAGCACATTTTCAAACATTTTTTCTTTTCTTTTTAGGCCGCATAGTTTTCGACTTTTGATGAGAAATGTAAAAAAAATACCGTTCCCCCCTTATCTCCGAAGTTTGCAAATTGATAAATCTGAAATTATTCTATGTGATAGAAGTTTATGTGAAGATTACAGGAAAAATAAAACGAAGTCTCTAAATAGCACTCTCTCTCTTTCAGAAATCATCAACAAAGTTAAATTAGTTCCATTATCGGTCAAGAGATAGCGCTGACATAAAACTGCAATATATTACACCGCAGTGCACAGTGTTAAAATTCTCTGAGGAATATAGGCCTCGCCGATGAAAAATTAAAAACATGCTGTTACGGAACCCTCGGTGCGCGAGTACGACTCGCTCTTCAGCGGTTTTTTCTTTATAACTAAGCATCCACATTATGCACATTGTACAGTCAACCACACAACAATGATAACACTTGCTCTACGAAAATGGCCGTTACGCCTACGACCTATGGGTGTAAGTCAATGTCAAATCCTCATCATTGTTGTGCTGAAAACTGGGTACCTAATTAGGTACATGCCTCGCGATCGCGGTTTAGCTCGATACGTCAATGCCACCTTCATGTAGGTAAATCAAATGCATGCTAATAGACACACACACACGAGGCATTTATAGCGGGCTACTCTGCGCATCCATAATACTTATTACCTTCTTCAATATGAATGAAACAACATAATTCAAAGTAGATTTAGATTTAGCAATATCTAATAATATTTTAGAAAAAGACCTCAAACAAAACGTATTACAGTGGGTAGTATAGGTACCTACCCTAATTGACATGTAGATTAATAAGAGCTGCTTTGCATATTGCAACTGCAAATTATTACAAGCTGCACAGTCTTAAGGTCGACAACTGTTTGGCGGAATAAATTATTCTTAAGTTTTAATACAACTTCCTACATTAGAAATAAATCATAATTATTTTCCCTTTGACTATGCTGCCTGTCTGTATTCGGCCTTCCGCATCTAGAACTTGTTACTACCACTCCGGCCTTCGAGAGAATGTGTTCCCGACACCTGTCAGTGCGACAATTCTAGTAGGTACTGTAGAGGCTATATACCTTTAGTACGGCTTTCCCATTTCAAAACCTAGTAAGGGACACTTTTTACAAAAATCGTTTTATTGTATAATCTTGCTAACCTAGAAGGTCTCTGCCAAATACAAAAACACCAGCGTTTTAAACTTACATAAAAGGAGATATATTTAAGCATCGATACCTAGTAAGTGCACCCTTCACTCCCTAGTGACCCTTTAAAACCCAGAAAGTCACTTTAACCAATTCAAAAATACATTCCATACGCTGACCAATATTACGTTTTTGCGCTCTCCTGTAAAATTTCATTTTAAGTCCTTACTAGGTTTTGAAATGGAGCAGCCCAGTAGTACAGGCTTGTTAGAAATGCCGGTGTGTTCCATTCGAACGTTCAAGCAAATAATATCAAATATTTTAATATGGTAGTTTTGTTTAGGTAGGAAGTGCTAGAAGTAACGTGATAATGTAAAGTCGTGAATATATTTGATTCAAGTCAAAGTATTTTTCAATTATATCGTGAAGCTCCCATCGGCAGCCCCTATAGTACCTAGCTATTATACATAGATCAAATTCGCAAAACACGTATTCATTTGTATGAAAGTGACAGGTGTCAAGAACGAATTCTCTCGTCGGCCGCACTGTAAATTGATATAAGTATTTCCTAGTTACAGTAAGCGCGACAAATGCCTATAGTGCTGCAAGGATCTTTTGACTCTTGAATGATATTTACAAGGGGCGTTGTTGGTAAAAATTTGAGAAATTAAATTGAAAAATAAAGATGACGGCATTCGTTCTGATTTTAGTCACACACCAAAAGACCCAACTATGTGTGTGTTTCTACATTTATATCTGTAATATTTATAGTGTTCGTAATAAAGAATATTCCATTCTACGTGATAATTTTACGAGTATATACTTAGGTATATCTTAGGGGCCGGCGTAGCATGCATAGTTCATACAAACGTAATACCAAAATAATTTGCAAATCAAACATATTCATAAAGTAGTGTGTATTTATTCCGTTTGGATTACAGAATATCCCAAATATATATATTTTGAATGGACACTGATTTAAAGACGAGTTATAAGAAAAATAAGTTTCCTATTTTGAAATTCCTCATATATCTCGTCTTTATATCAGTGTCCTTTCAAAATATACATAAATATTTGCGAACCTAGATATTCTGTAATCCAATCGCACTGCCAGTCTCGCCAAGCACTAAGAGTCGCATCATCGCAGTGATGATTCGATTTTTTTCACAATTCCCGTTTTGCGAATTTGTAGCTTTTTATTGATAATCTCTCCCGTAGTGTTCCTACAATACTTATTAGTTTTCTTACAGTCCTACATCTGTTGCTTGCTGAGGAAGATTTATAGGTGCGGTTTTAAATGGAAATATTTATGAGAAAAATATCGTTTCTACTTTATAATGATTGGAAAATTACGCGTAGAAGCTACGCAGGATGTTTAAACATTAAAAAGAAAATGTATCTTTTATGTTGTGTTTATTACGTATACCTAAGTTTTTATTAAAGATAGGAAAATATTCACTTGTTTTGCCACTTTGACCAAACAATTCCATAAATTTTATTAAAGGAAAGACTAACCAAGATTCCTCAAAAAAAAATGCTAAAAATGCTGAGTGAACTAAATTCTTATACAACAAATATTTGGCGAAGACAAAAACGTCACCCAAAATAATCGGAAAATTTCAATTAAAATCGGCAAATAGCGTATTTATGTGCATAACTAGCGACCTAGGTGCACGTGCATTTGACTCTCACTTTTCAAGGCAAAGGGATCAGTAACCGTGCGAACTCGATATTAAACGTTAATTAAACATGCTACGTACATATTGATGTTATTTATCATTATTTGTATTTGTACTGTTTAGTTGTTAATGAAATTAATATCGATTTGTCTTGTACCGGGTACAAATTGGTGAAGGCTAACATTAAATTAAATGTAACACCAATCATTCGTACCTACAAAAACATGCAATGCAACGTGAAATGTAGCACCAATCAGCCGTACAAATACATGCAATGCTACATGAAATGTAACACCAATCAGCCGTCTAAATTTATTATTATTACATTTCATGTTACTTTGCACCAGACCTTTGTCAGACCGGAATAAATCGTAATAATCTAGGTGCCTTTTCGTAGCATGGTTACGTATAAACATAGTTTAGTGGAACAAGAATAGTACATTACTTCAGAGGGAAGAAAGTGACAGTTCCATACCGAGATTATGGCATTTGCGCCACGAGCTTGCGAGGGGCGCAAACCATTTGAGGTATGGAACTGTACTTTATCCTGAGGGATGTATAGTGCTTTTTATTACACCTACGAGGAAAATTATGGACATAAATGCATAGAAATGTTTATATTTAGTTAAAAGTACAATTATTAAAAGTGCAGCTATTAAGATGTTACATTTTGTCCGGGTATCTTGATATTTTGAGACACGGCAACAGATTATCAACAACTTCTCGGGCCGTCTCTAATAGTTCTGGCGGTGTGTTAGGGATAACATCATAACTGTCGCTCGAAGTATCCATATTTTACAAAAAACACAAAGATAAATGTGTTTTTGCGAAAATGCGCGGGCTTTTTTCTGGAGTAGGCTAAGATCATAAGGTCATGCAGCCACTTCTTCCGTGATTCCGCGCGTTTTATATACAAAAATAATTTCGTTTTTAATTTTCTGTATGCACCAAGGAGGTTGGTAACTGGTAAAAAAAAACTGTATGTGGCCAGTAACAATTTACTTGAAATTTAATTAGTAGACAGTTAAAGTCTCTTGGCAGTATGACTGCTGACAAATTAAAAAAAAAAGAAAAACCGGGTATGTAATGGAATTTCATACATATTTCCCACCCTTGGGTCGGAAGGATTTTCATACAAACTTCCATACCTTGGGATGAAAGGATTTGAAGGGCGGGATAAAGGCGTTTCTTCCCTCTAATTGGTATAATTAGTATGTATTTTCAGAGCAGGTGTGATAAAAAAATATTTTCTATTGGAGAACGTACTACCGGGATAAATGTATCCTATGTCCTAAACCAGGTCATGGGTCTACACGTGTGCTAAAAAACCAAATCGGTGCAGCCGAAGGTAACGGACAGACAGACAGACAGAATTACTTTAGCATTTATATTAGTATAGATTTTATACGTGACAAGAAACAGTGCAGACGATGATCTACGAGTAATTTAATTTTCTTCTTTAGTTCTGTGAAGAATCACTTGTTTACCGTTAGGTAGGTAAGTAAGTAGAGCTGCTTTTTCCACTATGTCTCGAGAAATACACCTTCGTGTTTTGCCTCCATTAAGTACACACAATCTCAAAGCCTTTTTATAGTGTATCATTATGTTAAAGTGACGTGTCTGTCGTGAATCACACAAGACACAAGGTTCAAGGTCATTACGTGGGTTTAGCGTGGTCGGCTCGGATCAACTGATCACTACCTACTCGAGAAATGGCCATGTTATAAGCTTATATAACACGAGGGAACAGGGCGTGCTATTCTCCATACAAATGTATTCCCCTTTTTCTTCCTGAATAATGCCTCTATAGCAATATTTTTAAAATGAAGGTCTGCTGTAAACACGTCCCTGTCATTTTCTTTTTTTCAGCAACTAATTAGTAAAGAAAATATGACCCATCCAAAAATTACAAAAAATGCCCTATTTTAACCGCCGTGATTAGAGGACTACCAGACAAATTAGAACAGATTTTAACTTAAAAAAAAAGTTAGGAAAATAAACATACTCTTTCTTAAAATGTTAATGAAAAAAATAATTAAATCGGCTCACTTTTCGAGGAGATAAAGGGGAATACGAAACGTCGATCTCGCCAAAATGTTTGTGATAATTTCGATCTGAGCTGCAGCTGTCCCTATCACACACTACGGGGGCAGACTTGAGGTAAAGCGACGGCAATAGTTTCTTCAAGTACCTATTTTTCAAATTCCTCGCAGGCCCCGTCCCCTCTTAAGGCTGCCTCCACCAGAGATGAGCGAGGATGCGTAGCGAGGGATGTATGTGAAACCAACCAATAACATCGCTTCATTTTTATAGCTGGAACTAAGTTAGCGTTGGTATTGGTTAGTTTTACACACATCCCTCGCTACGCATCCTCGCTCATCTCTGGTGGAAAGGCAGCCTTAACCAGTAACACTGCGTCACACGTTTCCGTAGAGCTCTGTAAACAGACATTTTAAACTTAACGTTTTTTGTTACTGTTTGCGTCTCAGACTAATATAATAAGTCCGGCTCACAAGCAAAACCACTTAACGCGTTCAGTTTTATTTCAAACATGTTCAAAAGACTGACAGAAACAGGCGATGTTTTAAATTCGTTTAGCGCTAAACGTATTTAGTGAATTGTAGTGCACGGGAGCCTAAGTAATTTTTTTCTTAATACTTCACATCATATACCCAATGTTCAATTTTTATTACAAGGACAAGGTTCTTATGAAAGTTTTTTTTTTTTTTATATACTTACCCGCAAAGTCGTAAATTTTCCGAGCGACGCCAGGCACGAACAGCTAGTAGAATATAAATGAAGAGGTAGGTGACTATAGTCACCTACCTATCTACCTTGATACTAAAGAAAAACTTGCTTAGTGGAAAACTTTAGTGCTACAATGTTGTATACATATAAAACGTAAACAACAACGGAGAATTAAACAGGTATGGCAGGTGTACGTGAGTGAATAAAAAAATCTCGGGAAATCCACATCATGTCATACTTGTTATGAATACTGTTTCAATCCATCCGTCCAGCCTTTTTGTTGATACACTGAGGTATCCCGCGAAATTCAAATGTTCTTAAGTTTTTAGCAATTTGCAGGTCGTTGTGTGTTGATTAATATAATACATATAGGTATCTACTTACACAAAAATTTTCCCTTGCTTCCCATAAATCGATAAACAATATAAATTATGCATCGTTCCAGCACTTTCATAGCAAAGGCATAAATGGCTTGCCGGCATTTTAATACCATACCTAACTAGCGTACTACCTCCTTATCGATTAGACTTGCCATACCTAATATACCACAGAGCTTTATAATAGGAGGCTTTAAACAGAGAATTAAAGCGCTACGATGCAAGGTGGACTTTTTGATACTATCTCAAACGTTGAGCTAAAATACGTGGTTATAAGACATGTGCGGGAAAGTACCTACCTATGTATAGTTTTAGTTCAATTAAACCGCTGCTCTATTCAAAAGGTCAGGCGGATTTGGAACTTTGGACTTGTTGTTTTTGCAGATTTTTTTATCGACATTCAAAGTATGTATCTAAACTAGTTTTGTTTTAGAACGCTACATTATAAACAAACTCGATCCTGCGTGGCTATAATCCGATTGGTTCTTAGATTGCAAATCTTTGTTTTTATTTCGATTTAATCCGACGTAATTTCCTGTCTGTTTTCGAACAGTTACTCAGCAAAATAATACAATTAAATAATAAATCTATTTATTGACACCAAAGTTAAGAAACATACAAACAGAAACAATAATAGTTAAAAGAGTGCAAAAGTAGAAGTAGGAATTAATTAGCAATAATAATAGTAAATTAGTAATTGACGAGGAAGTTAAGCTAAGGCGCAAAAAGTTACATAGGATTACTTATTATTATTATAGCAAGACCTCTAAATTGTCGGTTTGTACAAACAGTTCGCACTATGGAGTTGTTAATGAAAAATAGTAGATTGTAAAAATTTGCCAAGGGAGCAAACAACTATTTTGCAGGCGAGAGTGTTTCTTTGAATCCAAAGCGGAGCGAAGGAAGGTGGACGTCTTTCGGTTGCAAGAATGATGATGACGAATACTAATTTGCACAAAGAAACCACCGTGAAATAAATTCCATCATAGGCACAGCTTGGAAATGTTAATTTGCAAGGCAGGACAAACAGACGCAACAGTTAGGAAACTTAAAAAACCGGCCAAGTGCGAGTCGGACTCGCGCACCGAGGGTTCCGTACAAACCTGCAAGGTTTACAAAGTTCGTTCATTACGACAATCGAGTCATAACTATGGTATTTTTATTGCATATGAATTTCAACTTGATAGCTCTACGCGTTCATGAGGAAAAAAGTAATAAGTTTATATTTATTAAAAAATAAATATATATTTTGTAATGTAACTAAAAATTTAAGGTTTTCGGAATTTTTCCTTTATGTGTGCTATAAAACGTTGCTTCATGCCAAATTTCAAGATTCTAGGTCGACTGGAAGTACCCTTTAGGTTTTGATTCCCTTGCGAGTACTTGCGAGTTTCAAAATATGCAGCTTAAATTGCTGTTTCTTTTGATTGCGTTGACATAGAAGTTTGATTTTGTTACAGCTTAAAGGTATTATAGACCTGAGTATTTGGTATGAATTTCAATTTAATACCTCTACGCGTTTATGAGGAAATGGGTAGTAAGTTTAAAATTATTAAAAAAAAATATATTATGTGATGTAACTAAAAATTTATGGTTTTCGTAATTTTTCCTTTATCTATGCTATAAGACGTTGCTTCGTACCAAATTTCAAGATTCTGAGTTCACGGGAAGCACCCTGTAGGTTTTGATTCCCTTGCAAGTGTCGAAAATTTGCGGCATAAACGGCTGTATCTTTTGATTGCGTTGGCTTAGAAGTTTGATTTTTTCACAGCTTCAAGGGACAGTAGACCTGAGTAATTGATATAAATTTCAGCTTCATACCTCCACGCGTTCCTGAGAAAAAGGGTCTTGACAGACGGACGGACGGACGGACAACAAAGTGATCCTATAAGGGTTCCGTTTTTTCCTTTTGAGGTACGGAACCCTAAAAATAAAACTAAAACATAATAAAAAGCAGCCTTGCACAGTGATGGCCGAGTCGACACTGTTGACTGGACAAAAATATACTTATATTTCACAATTTACAGTTTATGTAGTTAAAGAAATGAAAACCCGATGTCCCCGAGATAAAGACAGTGGTGAAACTTGAACAATGTTGAAACAAGCTCAAGAAGATTATGTTTTTGTTATCATAAGAAATTCCTTTTGTCTCTACGCTAATGGTTTATTTCACAAGTCAACCACAGACACGGATAAGCAGCAGAATTAGGGCCCCTAATTCACTATGACCATTTAACGATTCCTTAATTCGCGTCAAATAACTTTGCCGCTCTGAAGTAGGCAACAAATCACTGCGTATGAATAAAACAGCAGCGCGCATGCGCGGCTAGCGAAAAGCCTAGCTTCAGAGCGGCAAAGTTATTTGACGCGAACTGTATTTCGAACCCACGTCAATTCCTGCTAGTCCTGGCAATCTCGCGTTCATTTCGCGGGGATTCGTTCATTGTGTCATAGAGAATTACGGCCCAGCAGGTATATTCTGTAAAAATCTCACAGATGAGCTTGAATGAGCTGTCAAAGGTATCAATCAATAGCATTACATTAGGTAGAATGACAGCATTGACAGTTCACTTCAAAATCACTGCACATCACATTTTTACAGAATATATCAACTGAGTAAGGCGTGTTATGATATGATGTCAACTTAACTAAATACGTGCTCGTGTAATGCTGCTTAATTATGATCTTTGGTAATCCTGAGCACACGAATGTTTAAGCTATTTTCAATAACATTTGCGGACTCTGTTATTCATGGTGGTGATCTGTTATACAATTATAGGAATACCTGTACAGCAAGACAAGACAAGTCGATGTCGTTGGGTTCGCATTTTCGTTGTTTGCCACCGATTTCCGAAATTAAAATTACTATTCTCTTAAAAAAAAAAAAACGCTCAACCCAAACTCAAACTCTCCCAAACTCTCTTAAATTATTTTTGTCTTTTTTGGAAGTCGGTTGTTTTTTTTTCACTTTTAAGTTGTCTTACCATGGACAAATTCGTATAACACTACTAGCTATGTAAATATCAGTGACAGGAAGTCATTATAACATCATCAATATAAACTAAGTGGCAAAAATACGTATTATCGAAGCTAACTCAAAAACTACCCCAGAAAAGTTAATAAAAATTCTTTTTTTAATGCATTAGGGGTGGATGCATTAAAAAAAGAATTTTTGAAATTGATTCACTATTGCTAGAGATATCGCGTAAAAATAACATACAGTCGAATTGAGAACCTCTTCCTTTTTGAAGTCTGTTAAAAACTAGTATTTCTTACAAAGTAAGTTTAATTAACCCATAGTATCTCATAAGTAAGTATTCTCACCATAATAAAGTAAGCATTGGTACCTACGGATGTGGTTAGCTACACAAAGTTAGCTAATTCAAAGGAAAAGGAGCGTAACTGACAAGCATTGTCCCCATATTTTGAAACCTGTGTTTATACGCTATTCTTTGAATCAAACTTATCATAGAACAATATGGAAATATCGGTTTGCCATGGGAAATTGTCATTATAATGCCGCATTCATGAAAACAATAGTTGAGAATTGCCTGAATTGTCCATTCAATGAGTTTTTATTCAACAAATTACAAGCCGCAGTTAACGTTTTTATTGGTATCTACTCAAAAATTACTTTAGCTTGTGAATCGTAGTTTGATTTTAATTTAATTTAAACCTACAAATAGATAGATAGATAAAACGTTTATTTAGTGCAACAAAAGACACTATACAGGTATTAAAAACATCAAAAAAGGTAAAAAAAATAACAAAGATTAAAAAGATAAATTGAACCATAGCTCATAAACAAATAAATTACCTAATTGTGAATATAGGGAACGTTAATAAAAAAAACCGGTCAAGTGCGAGTCGGATTCGCGCACTGAGGGTTCCGTACAAAATTGTAGACATGCAACTACAAATTTACGGCTTTCCGATTTTTTCCGTTACATGTGCTACATGACACAAATTTCACGATTCTAGGTCAACGGTCAACAATTTTGATTCCCTTGCGAGTGTCAAAATATGCGGCATAAACGGAACATAAACGCTCATATCTTTTGATTGCGTTGACTTAGAAGTTTTATTTTTTCACTGCTTCAAGGGATTGTAGCCTGTATTTGATATTAATATCAACTTGATAACTACGCATTCCTGAGAAAAAGTGTCTTAACAGACGGACAACGAAGTGATCTTATAAGGGTTCCGTTTTTCCTTTTGAGGGGCGGAACCCTAAAAAGGGGATCTGTTTTCCTAATTTATTTTCTGGAGTCCAAAAGTGGATATCATCATCATCACCACCATCATTATTAGCAACCTTGCTTTTGTGTCATGCGTACCTGGTCCGTACGATTCTCATCCAGTTCTTCTTCTTCAAAAGTGGATAAGTCCATAAATATTTGCATAACATACAGTAGTATTATATGTTATCAACTAGCAGTGCTCTGCGGTTTCACCCGCATAAGTTTCGATCCCGTGGGAACATCGGGATGAAAAGCATCCTATGTGTTAATCCTGGAAATAAACTATCTGTGCGCCAAATTTTATCTAAATCCGTTCAGTAGTTTTTGCGTGAAAGATTAACAAACATTCATCCATCCATCCTCACAAACTTTCGCGTTTTATAATATATAATAATAAAGTAGGAAGTAGGATTTGGACATGCAGTGATCACATAGGTTAAGGTTGCTGTACCAGTAATTTAATAAAAATAAAACAAGAACCGCCCGAAAGATTGCAAATGAACATTAATAACATAATGTTAAGAAATGCATCTCCCAAATTGCATATAAGTATTTGCTAGTAGGTGAGCTGAATACTTTCACGTTTAATAACAAGTCTAATTTCATAACATGAATAACGTTCTTACTACAACTCAACACAGTATTTTTTGTGTTCGCGACGCAATCTGCTTTAGCATTTGTTTTAATTTTATTTTTGTGCCAAAACAACCTGTTGTAATCATCCAGTTTGTGTAGCAATTACCCGCAATCACTCGGCAAAGGTGCTGTTTAACATAGTCTCCATTCTTTAATGGGATTATTTTTTGTGGGACGTCAGACTTTTTACTTGTGTAAACTCTGTGTAAATCTCTTTTAGATAAAATAATGAGAGGCTGTGGAAATAGTAATGAAATGCTGAAAAGCAGTTTTCAAGATTGGACGTTAATAATGGCATTCAACTTTGAATCTCTATGTTTCGTGCTATTTATTGCCAACAAATTAGAAATTTGTTTCACAAATATTTCGGGATAAATTAAAACTCAAACGACACAGTCTAGTTGTCAATAGCACATTCATCAGCGGGATTGTCCGAAAGGGTTACCGCTGGCCCGGAACATAAAGGGCTAAGCAAGGAACGCGGGTGGGTTTTAGTCAGTAAGAGTCTGACACTCCCTTCCGCTCCACCCAGAGCGGGAGGGGTCATTACAAAAAAAAATTTGCACATTCACATAGCACATTACGTCCTCAGTTAGTTTTATGTTATTTTGATTGGCTTGGCCAAGTAAGCAGGTACAAACAGAGACTTTGAAAGATCTATACGAAATAGTTACCCTACGAAGAAGTTTCTCTTCAATTCATTAATTAGCAACACGTCACTGAAACTATGAAGTGAAGACATACTTAAATCTTACTGTACCGATTAATTTCGCCACAAAACACAACAGGCACAATAAAAGTAACACTGTTGTTGCCTCAGGATGTTTTTTTTTTATCTTTTACACATTATCTTGACAGTAGTGTAACGCAATTACACGTGATGACAAGGTAAAGCGGCCACTGTGGGCACTACAAAAGTTTGGACACGTCCCATTTTATTGCCCTTAAGATATCGCTCACAGTGCTCTGACGTAATAGGGTTATTATTTCGTCCAGAAGTGAATGGCGCTTTCCGTAAAGACACTATGTAATAGAAATAATAATTGTATTGCAATTACACATTCGGCCCGCAACAGTTAGGTCTCCAACTAAGAAAGAAGCAATTTGTATATACAAAAGCTAACTATAGCTATTTTCGTAAAATCATATTAATTTTAGATATAATATCATTAATATCGCTTTAAAATAAAGCGATATTAATGATATTATATCTAAAATTCAGCATTCAAGCATAATAAATAGCTTAATATATTATTCTTTAAACTTGTGTTTACGGATGCATAAGATCCGTAGGAGTATACATTCATGCTCTATTTACTAAAAGAGTGAGCCAACAAAAGAATAGGCCCATTGTATTGATTTCATGGTAAAAACAATTCGTTGCCAATTAGATGATTATCATATTTGTTATAATAATATATTTATTTGCTTGAGCTAATAATTTAATCGTACATCACTACATATCATATAACTACGTCCCCCACCGCGTCTGTCTGTCTTTCTGCCGACGCGATAAACTCAAAAACTACAGAGCGGAGATTCATACAGTTTTCACCAATGGACGGAGTGATTCACGAGGAAGAAGATTTTGAAGATTTTTGGCCGCAACATGACGATGATTTTTGAAGATGTCAGAAAAAACCATGCCGGCGGGAGCTTTGCTGACGTTCGACGCGTAAACCAATAGAGTTAATATGAAAGCAATAGGGATATTATCCTTGATCCAGCACGCACCGTCCAGCAGTTCATGAAATGCCTTTCCAAGCGTTTCTTTGATACTGCTATAAAGCACCCCAATCCCCTGATTGCGGCGGCCGGCCGCCCGATACACTCCCTCCCGCATAAATAGCATTCGCTGACCGAGGCATACCCTTACCATCGCCGACGACGCCCCGACCCTCCTACAGGAGTGGTAAGAGACCACCAGTACGCTCAGAAATTAAAAGTCCCGACAGCCTTCCTTCAGTCCTCGTCGTCGAGGCCCCATACCATACCATGTCCGCCCCGACCCTTGCTCGAGCCAGTCCGCGCCGCTGAGCCTGTAGTTTTAAATTCGTCCGTAGAAAATAGTTATATGATTTAGTAAAACTATTTTCTAATAATGTATTTTGTATGGCGACCAAAGTTTATAACAAACTACCAGACTGTTTTATGACTCTTAACATTAGGACATTTAAATCTAAATTATTTAATTATCTCTTATGTAAATGCTTATTAGGTACTCGACTAATGCTTTTATGAATGAAATGAAAAGTTGACTTAAATAGTAGAATAATTATATTTTGTTCTTATTATCTCTTTAACTTAATTCAATCTTTTTGACATTTCTATTCCTAATATTTGACTAATTGACAATTTGAATGTTATTCTAATTTATTTAATTCAATGTTATATCTAATAAAATAACCAAAACCCTGAAAATGTATTTGTACGCCGGAAACGGCAGAATATTATGAACTTTTAAAAGTATGTAACAACTCTGTAACAATATTCTGACAAATAAATGGACTATGACTATGACTATGAATAATTCCGATCTAGCCTGTCCCTTGCTGTCCTCTCCCAGCGACGCCCTAAGCCGAGGTCCGCACCCCTCAGGGAGTGCCCTTAGCTTGTAGTCGCTTAGTTTATAAGTTTTTTACCCGGAGGCCTTAATCTATTAAGGCATCCACAGGCAAGCCCGGTTAAGCAGACGACAACTTCATAGGTTGAACTGCGAGACGCCATTTATAAAAATTAACAAAACCGAGATCCCGGTGGGCGAAGCCGTGGGCACAGCTAGTGTTTCCAATAATGTATCTAAAGTAATCTAGTAAGTAAAGATGCGAATGAAATAATCATGTATAGGTTTCACCGACAGGTCACCCAACGTGTGAAGGACCCACCAGACATCCTTGAAAGTAATCCTTGCTAACGCAGTTACTGTCCAACCGGCACCAACTACTTCAACTAACTTACTAAACCTTGATCTACTTGAAAACCACTCAACTTAACCGCTCTTAAATAAAATTTAAACAAAATACACACTTTTGAACAAAAAATAAATTAATGTGTTAAGTCAATATGTATGTTACGGTAACCTTAATTATTTGTTTTCACTGTTCACGTTATAATTATAACCCTGCCGTAGGTTTTATGTAATATTTATTTTATTATTCATTATTAGGTACTTAAAAGGAACAGGAACTATATTAAATGTTTTATATTTATTTAATACGTTGTATTTACTTACGTTGTTATGTACTTACATTGTAATTCACAGTCTGATAGCTTTATGTGGTCGTCATTGGTTACCATTTCACTCATTAAGAGGAAATGCAGGTTGTCTTTTCTCCATAGGAACGCTCTCGTCTGTTTTCTTTCTGGTTAATGATATAAAGCAATGATTTTTACAGAATAATAAATATTAACTACTTCTATGTCCCTATGTTTTCCTTTTTGATGATACATTATTTTTATAAGCACTAGAACCCTCAAAAAATACCGATTTAAACCGCTTGCAACAGCTTAGAGACCTAGTGTACAAATTTGACAACTATTAATGAAAAAAGAAAAACATAGGGAAATAGAATATATCCTTCTTGTTTAGTTTATGAAATATCTTTTAAATTGGTTCAATATTGGAGGAGGAAATAGGCGAGAGCCAAACCTCGAATTATGATTTTTTACTTAGGCTTTTTCAAAAGTCTCTCCAACCACATTTCCTCGTCTCACTGCAGGGTATAGGCCACTAATTATACTGAAAAGGCACGAGCATCTATCACCACGCTTGCTCAAAACAGGTTGGTGCTTTCAGACATATTAACTACAAGTCCAGGTTTCCTCACGATGTTTTCCTTCATCGATGTCAGTCTCAGTAGTGACATCACAAGGTGTCCAAGATAAACTCAGAAAGTACATATGAATTTAAATTTAATTCATTGTTATAATTTGATACTTACTTAATTTGCAGTTTTTATTTGGTTTAGGAATTTCTTAGTAACAGCATGGAGTTTTGAAGTTGGCGGTGTGATAGTGAAACCCGCGTCCCTCGGAAAGCAGGTTAAATCGTTGGTTCTGCGCCTGGATCTCTCTACGATCGTTTCGGATTGCGTGCTGTCCCATCGGATAATGAGAGTGAGGGAAGAGAGAATGCAATCAATCAATGATAATCTGTTTACACACTTGTGCACTATAATATCTCCCACGCCGAAGGCTAATCTCCATTGAGATTAGCCGCCATAGCCGAAATACGGTCTAGAAGACTAATTTGCAGAAAGGACAATGACCTAAAAAGATATTACTCATGTTAAAGCACTGAGGCGTGAGTACAAGTACAGTCCATTAAAAGTACACATCTATAGAACAACCAAACATACAAACACAACACAACACACAAACCATAAGTACTCAATGCCAAAAAGCATCGTTAAGCATATAAACATTACAAGATACGCAAATATCCTTCCATAGTAAATATTGAGCGGTCCACTCATTCACGATTAACCCATGTGTTTAAACAACTACATAAAAACCCTTTTAAAATATTAGGCAACGAAGTTTTACAAGGCCAAAGGCCAATGCTCTATAATTGAAGATATTTTGACTAAACCAGACTAAACTAGACTATTTAATAATATGGCAAACACTTTAATTTTTTTTTAAGTTTTTGCCATTATAAAGACATCAACGCGCGGTACATTTTCTTTGGGAGGAATGACCTGCAAACATATTTATAACATTACTATGCTTCTCAGATCTCTTCTAAGATTAAACAAAATAATAGATATTTTGTATACAGTCTTATCATAAAGTGATATTAATTTATGATACGACTGTGCAGTTGTAGGTATCTTAGCATGGTTATGCTCGAACGTTCTGCTAATTCTTTAAAGCAAGTATTTAATCGTACCTCTAATAAATCTCATTTTGCGCTCTTAAAAATATTATTGAACACTTTGATATACCTAATCAGTGCGCCTCTTTGTGTGAACCTCAAATACTTGAATATGAATAAATAGATTCTATTTTGGAGGCTTATAAATACTAAGAGCCAAGTAACTGCGGCCAGCAATTTCGTAACACATTATCAATCAGAATCGGTTTCATTTTGACAGTTCAACAACATTCATTGCGTTGTTTATGTGTTGAGCAGACACATTTTTCGAACTTATGAAGCAATGGATTAGCAATTTGCTTCAAAATTATTCAGATTCCGATTGATAGTGTGTTACGTAATTAGGGTGCAGCTTGGATGTAGCGCTCGCGGTCACTGCCGCGGCACCGCTCGCTTCGCTCGCTCTCTCCGTGCGCAGCTGGTTACAGTTCCAACCTAACCCATTTGATCGGGGTTCCTAAGCTTAGTTACTGCGACCAATTGGGCTCGCGCGTGTTTGGTCACAGTTCCAACCTAACCCGTTTGGTCGGGGTACCCTAGCTTAGTTACTGCAACCAACTGCGAGAAACGGCCAGAAAAAAACCGGTCAAGTGCGAGCCGGACTCGCACACCGAGGGCTCCGTACAGTACATAGTTTTAAATATTATTTTTTGTAATGTAACTACAAATTTACGGTTTTCGGATTTTTTCCCTTTACTTGTACTACATGACATATTTGCTTCTTGCCAAATTTCATGATTCTACGAGTATGACTTAGAATCATGAAATTATGAACACATACACCCGTATCTTTTCATTGCGTTGACTTAGAAGTTTGATTTTTTCACTGCTTCAAGTGATTGCAGCTTTGAGTATTTGATATTAATTTCAACTCGATAACTCTACGCGTTATTGAGAAAAAGGGTCTTGACTGACGGACAGACAGACGGACAACGAAGTGATAAGGGTTCCGTTTTTCCTTTTAAGGTACGGAACCCTAAAAAGAGTAAAAAATAGGCTCAATTATTAAAAAAGTGTCCATTATTAGAAGCGCAAAAAGTTTTAGAAGAGCAACTAAATATATCGCATTCATTACTTAGATGATTACATTCCGAAGGTATCATTCACAACAGTATAAAACGATACAATGCTAACCTAATGAAACGTTGTAAATTAATATAAACAGGGAAAACTACGAGTTAAAGATAATGATAGAGCAATTTCATATCTGATTGGCTATGGTAGTTGGGCTAAGGACGCACGCGAACGTGTAATTACTACCATTAGTTGACAGATTAAAATCTACCAAGAGTCTAAGGGCTCTATGTACAGGCGACAGCACATCAAGCTACTACAATCTGTCAAATTGCTTTAATAGATTTTCAACTTTATCGCTAAAGTATAAGGTTCAAGTTGATTGGGAAAATTTGACAGTTTTGGGTAGCTTGATGTACGGCGTCTGATACTTACTTAGTTCTTTAACAGGATAAAAGGTTTCAAGATAAAAATCTTGAATCTGAACATTGTAACAGTTTGCAATAAATGCCGACATCAATGTGTATTGTGAAACTATTGTCTTCGTAAAATAGTATTTATTTAAACAATTTCAAAACTATCTATTTTTCATACTTAAATAAACATGAGCAGTGATGAGCATAATTTAACCTAACCATATTTATAGTAGTGTTGCCAGATTGCACGATTACTAAGTATGAGAACACGCACCTAAAGTGCGCATGATTGTTATTGTGTCCCACGCAATATCTAAGTAGATACTTGAATAAAGATACTTCAAGAACTCTTAGGTACTGCCGTTTATTGGCATAAAATTAAAATGTCTTGCATTTCCGCCTGGTTGATACATAATATCATGCTGTGTGATATAAAAAGGAAAATATTTAGTGCGTCAAATTACAAATACAATATTTATATTTGAGTAACACACTATCAATCAGAATCAAAATCATTTTGAAGGATATTGCTAATGCATTGCTTCATATGTTCAAAACATGTGTCTGCTTAACAATGTAAATAACGCAATGAATGTTGTTGAACTCTCAAAATGAAAGCCATCTTACTGTTAGTGTGTTACGCAAGTACAGACGCCAGCATATCAAGCTACCCGAAACTGTCAAATTTTCCCAGTCATCTGAACCTTATAGTTTAGCGATAAAGTTGAATATCTATTAAATACATTTGACAGATTGTAGTAGCTTGATGTGCTGGCGTCTGTACCCCGCAGGATCGATAGACTGATTAGTGGTCGTGGCGTTTACATCTGTCGTACTTAGTATTTCGCTAGACATTAATTCGACAAAAGGAAGGTGATATTTTTGTCACCAACACCAAAAGTCACATAGGTACTACATGATACAGCTAAAGTGCAGCCTATAGCTAAACCATTTTAGCAATTATCCTGTCTGTACCATAAATCATTCGGTTGCTTCACTGATTTATAGTCTGTCAGTGCGCACCTTTGAAGTGTCATCAATAATAATAATTGTTAGATCGACTATCCAGTTTACATACCCGTGCTAGTAAATTCTGTACTTTCCTATACAATTACATTAAATTTATTTACTGATGTTGAGCTACAGGTTTATTGACTGCGTGTATACTTGTTTCTATGTTTATTACGATGCTCAAGCCCATTTTCATTTACGTTCGTCTTGTACCCATTTAACAATAATTTATCATACTATTGGGCGTAACTCCTTAGCTTAATATTCTATTGCAACCAGATAAAGTGGATAAGACAGAGATTAAAACAGAAGACGAACTAGCAGGGGTTCGAGGAGAGGGTGGAGGGGGGGTTTCAGGGGAAAACCAGAATAAATCCTAATTCAGGGTTTCCTGGGGTTTGAGAGACTACTTGACAAGTGGTCTGTAATAGGTATATTTCCAGAAACAAAATGTTTTTTAACTCCAATCCTTAAACCATTTAAAATGTTCTTGACAGGTACTGTGAAACTCTCCACGAGCTTCACGGTACCGGGAGGAATAAAATCAAACTACGGTTTATCTCGTAGGTATGTTCAATAATTATTCCTATAAAATCTTACGTATTTTACAAATTAATATTTTTGCTTATCAACCTCATCTCTTATCTTCGTGTTTGTCTTGTATTTCATGCCATAACTTTCAACTGACTTGCCGTGGTTGCATGTAAGCACCAAATAGTCTCTACAGTACCAATGGATAACAAAAGGAGGCGAGGCTGTTTTGAAATTTTGGCCAGCGGGTGTCGTGTATACCGGAACCCGACCACAACATAGTCGGGAAAACGCTAGACCGATGATGAAGGGTTTCGTGTACGGGCGCTAGGTCGTGTAATACCTACGTCGCCAACCCAACGTATATAGTACCTAAATAGATTTTGTAGTGCTGTTTTTATTATGTACAGACGCCAGCACATCAACCTACCACAATCTGTCAGATTTTCCCAATCAACTTTGAACCTTATACTTTAGCGATAAAGTTGAAAATCTATTAAAGAAATCTGACAGATTGTGGTAGGTTGATGTGCTGGCGTCCGTACTAGCAGCGCCCCGTGGTTTCACCCGCATAAGTTTCGATCCCGTGAGAATATCGGGATAAAAACTATTCTATGTCCTTTCCCCGGACTCAAACTATCTCTATACCAAATTTCATCTAAATCGGTTCAGCGGTTTAAGCGTGAAGAGGTAACAGACAGACAGACACACTTTCGCATTTATAATATTAGTATGGATTAGTTTATTATTTTATTTTATTTGTGTATTTTGTATATGGGCCTTAGTCGCCTGAAAACAAAGCAATAATCATTATTTATTTATTCTATTAGCCTTTAATGTCCCATTGCTGGGCCTAGGCCTTCCATTATTGATTAAAAACGGAGATCCTCGTCACAATAGTACATAAGAAACTACCAAGGTTCACCTCCCCATAATTATCAAAGATATTACCGGATTCACACAGCCACAAGGAAATAATATGTACGTCAGTAAGTAGATACACGAACAAAGTATGAAAATTGGTTGTTATGTAACAAAAAACTTGTTCACGGTCGACTCAGGGTCACATTGTTTACGATTGAACTTGACGTTGGGTTTACTGACTCGAGAGGTCTCAAGAATCAAGTTTATGTTCGTATGTCTACTAATAAACTTGATACTATAAAACTGTTTTTCTGGACAAATCTTAATCTTTAGATTGATTGATTGAGATTGATTGACAATTCAAAAGTGCCTGTACAAGGTTTAATTGAAATAAATGCTTTGAGTTTGAGTTTTGAGTTTATGATTTATTTTAAGATGACACGTTAGTTTAAAAGTGAATTATTTTGAGAAAAACGGTACTCTGGGGTAATTACTTAACACACTATGTTCGAGAAATTTGTCTGCTCAACAACGTAAATAAAGCAAAGAATGTTGTTGAACTATATAAAAAGATATTTTATTATACTTAAACATGTACATTTTACACGACACCCGAGTTTCCGCCACCTCAATGAAATTATTTCCTAGAGTAGGTATTCTAACTAATGATGAGAGATCATGGCAACATGTGTGGTCTCAAATAAACTGTAATCTAATAGTTCCACATTGAGTAATTAAATTAGAATTTTATTACTGGCTATCTGTTAGTAGGTACCTACTGCATTACCTAACGCATTCCTCAATTGACTATTATATTACCTGCAGTGCTCACATGCACAAGCAAGGATGTCTAAGAAGCTTTAATTATTTCTTTTCGTTTTAATTTCATCCCAACTGTGTTGGAATCGACTTCGATCTTGAAGACTGAATTTCAGTGGTGCCGCATATACAGCAACTTCCTCCCAAACACACCAAAAAGAGGGTCCCGCTTTATAATATATTCGATTCCACATCCGAGTCCGTCAATCCCTCCAAGCACCCTTCTCTTCTCTTTCAGCATCCATGGCTTACGGCAAGAAACTGTCATTATCATCTACCTACCCTTTTCCCAGCTATGTTAGGGCCGGCTTCCAATCCAACCGACAGCTGAATAACAGAATCTTACATGGAGCGACTGCCTATCTGACCTCCAAAACCCATTTCTGGGTAACACGATACCACTTGGCAAGTTTGGTTGTTAGGGCAAGCTGATGCGTGCGTTTACATTCTCATGATACTCATCAATTCAATCTTACTTATTTTCAGAGGGCATGTCAGAGGCGGTGGAAGGGGGCGCAGCGATAGCGTGGCGGTTGCTCGCGACGCTCGAAGGTGGTTCGTTGCTCCTCGCCACCTCTGCACTCCTGGCCTACACCGTGCGGAAGAAGATCGCTGGACCGCATCGGACGGGGAGGCATATACGAAGCGTTTTGGTAAATAATATAACCATTGGTGTAGAATATTCTAGTGAACTTCGCTTCATCTTTAATCTGATTATGACGTAATTTATGTATACAGCCCTCAAATATTCGACAGTTTAATGTAGGCTTTCAGATAAGTAGACCTCACAGTCCTCCAGCCCAAGCAGCCCAACATCATGTCTCAGGTTTAACTTTATTTTACATAGGTACCATGATCCCATCACCTCTGCCATATTCAAGATATCCTGAATACCTACTGAAGTGCAATGACCAACATAAAATTGGTACTTATTTATAAATGGTTTCTTGGAAATAGGTAATTATTTCGCTTTAAACTGGTGAACTTGTCGTAATTAGGATTTCTTGTAAATGATTACCATCGTGTACAAATACAAATAAAGATATGATAATAGAAATCACTCAACCACTCACGACTTCATTGTTTTCTGAACACGAAATTTTCAGGCAGGTATTAGCAAAATGGCATGGTCACTTTAAGATAAATAAATATGTAGGTATCTGAGCTGAGATGCGGATGCGTCTTCGCAGAATTTCGTCATTAACGTCATTGATGTGTGAGTCATTATTGTGAGTTTATCCGGTAGGCAGTTTATTATTAGCAAAGATCATTACAGGTAACAAACACGACTAACTTATTAGGAAGAGAACTGAGGAAGCGACTGGAGGAGCGCGGCTGTGAGGTGGACACCATAAACGAAGCCGCGAGCCGAGCGAGCAACGGGGCAGTAAGCGAAGCGAATAACGGAGCGGTAAACCGAACTAAATTCGACGCGATTGTGATCGTAGGCGCAGAACCCAAAGCAGATGGCTTAGACGGCATGGCCATACTCGTCACTGAAGATGTTTACGATAACTTAAAGGTATTTCTAATTAGTACGAATAAACTGTGTTAATTACTAATTAAGTACCTGTGCTGATTAATATTAGGGACGAAGAAGTATATAAAGGGTAAAGGAATGTCGAGGTAATGGTTTGAATGTTTGTTAGTTAAATTGTATATAGCTTAATGGGGGTCGAGTAAGTTACATCAAATCACTAACTTATTTACAGTAAGTACCTACTTACGTATTTTGACACAGGCATTTTGAAAGAAAATGGTATAGTTTGTAAAAGTTCCTTCTTCCTTCCAATTTACAAACTTAAACACAAAAAACTTTGTTACCAGGCAGTGATTCTCTGGTTATATAAAACTTATTCCACATCATACAATTCGATTTGTATGGTGTAGAATTTGTATGGTGTAGAATAGGCTTAACAGAAACAACTTTTCGAGTACCTACCTACAGCTGTTCAACTTTGTAGTTTTAGAAATTCAGACACATATCCAAAACAATTTATTCTCCGTTTCAGCTCCTAGAATCGTTGTCGTCCCGTGTCCGTCCCGGCGGGAGCATTGCGTGGGCGTGCGCGGGCGACGTGGGACGGGGAGCGGCCTTCAGTGACGCCGGCGCGGCCTTCGACACTGTGCTGCGTGCCAGTCTGCAGCATGTCGCTAAACTGTAATAAACATTTCAGAATTACTTTCTTGGTATTGCATGTCTACCAGGAAAAGATGGGAACTTTTTCATTACGGACCATGCCTCGGAAAAAACGTTAAGCCAGAGCCCTCGACTGTCATTCGTGGATCTTTGACAGTCGTTACGGGCAGTCAGAAGCCCGAAAGTTTGAGAACCAGTCTTACCAAGGGGTATCGCATTACCCAGTAACTGAGTTGTGGAGGTCTGATAGGCAGACGCTATTATGTAAAATACTTGTATTCAGCTGCATCCGGTTAGATTGGAAGCCGACCCCAACATAGTTGAGAAAAGGCTAGGCAGATGATGACACACGTAAAGTAGACAGATATTTTAGCTGACATGACTAAACTTAATTTCATGCTATAAGCACAGCATAAGGTTTAAATTAGGTAGGTACAGACGCCAGCACATCAAGCTACACCTAACTGTCAGATTTTCCCAATCAACTTTGAACCTTAAGCTTTAGTGATAAAGTTGAAAATCTATTAAAGAAATCTGACAGATTGTGGTAGGTTGATGTGCTGGCGTCCGTACAACGCGCGCCACGAAAGAAGAGACTTGACACACCACGTGGTTTGACATGCGCAGAACACGATTTTAGGTATCTTTAGCGATATATGAGGTCTGAGTGCGGGATGGGACCGGACGTCATAGGGGCGGCGGAAAGAGCGGGGGAGGCGGGGTCAAGTCTCTTCTTTCGTGGCACGCATTGTACATAGTTTAAGGCTCCTGCAAACAGGCGCGACCCGCGACGCGACTTGCGGTGCCTTTGTGTCGCGCGCGATTTTATCGCGTGTCGCGCCTGTTTGAAGGAGCCTTTAAAAAGAAGTACAAAATGACCATCAATAAAGAAATGTTTATTTTTAATCAAAGTTTACAAATACAAACAGGAAACGCAGGCAGTTGCCTCAGCATGTTTGAACAGATTGACATCAATAGAATTAGGTATAGGTTAGGTTAGGTATAAAGAATAACGATCAATTTATCCAAGTCGTGCCTACTCAAGTGATATTGTTTTAACATTTTTGAAATAAGCGTTCTTGCATCTTTGCCACGGTTTTTTTTCTTCTCTTTTCTTCTCATTACGTATTCAACGGTCAAACGAGTTATTTCTCATTAATTAGGGTTGAACCGGTTTTCTCGAAGTTTTTAACCCAATCCCTTATCATATCTACAGCTGCGGTGCTATTCTGTAAAAATCTCACCGTGAAAACTTAGGTGAAGTGAGCGTGGAGTGAGTCAATAGTGTCAATTCCTAGCAAAAACAAACTCACTTCACCTTAGTTTTCACGGTGAGATTTTTACAGAATCGACGGGCTGGACACTGAAGTCAGTTATTTGGTAATGCTCTCTATATATGTTCAGAGCAATCGTCTAAGAACGGTTACATTTGTAAAAGTATTTCACACATAACGCACGTTCCTTTCCCGTGAAACGTTCCATTGCTACTAGGGATGTGAAAAAATAATCGATTATGGAAAGAATCGATTAAAAATCGATTTTTTTTAAAGTAAAAATCGATTTTTATACGTGATTTTATTTTTATGAATAATCGATTAATATTCGATTTTTTTAATAATCAGTCAATCAATTATTAGTGATTTTTCATCTGCAACCCCCGACATTGGATTTGGTTTTTTGGCCCGGAGCCCGGAACGCGAACTGCCATTGAATACTATCTCCATAATATTACATTAACGCCATCTGTGATGGCATTCCTTCTGTGCTTTTGAAACAGTTTAGTAGATTTCACTAGATACGAGTCTACGAACTGTACTATTTTACCGTCATTTGGTTGATATGTCTTTCATTATTCGTTGGAGAAACTTCATTTTTCAAACGACAATTTCGAAAGTTTTTCTTATTTACCATCTTAGTTTTTTTTTTATATTACTTACCGAAGCTGTTATTCCTGAACTCGTTGCCTACGGATATCTAGTTTTTGGATAATTTAATTTTTATTTATTTGAATAATAATTTTGTTGATTTATGAGAAAAACATTTTAATTTGAACCTTTTATAATTTGATTGTTCTAGAACTTTAATTCGTGTTGGTTACATAAGAACTTACAATTTCTGTTATTTATTTTTAATTCATAAATCTATTGATATAATATTTATGGCATTTATTTATTCATTATGAAATTAATTGGAAAATTAGGAAAAAAACAAACAATATAACAAAACCGATTATTTTCTGAAGAAAAATCGATTATTTACTAATCGATTATTTTCTTAAGAAAAATCGATTATTTATTAATCGATTTTTCATGCTAAAAAAAATTCCGATTAATTAAAAATCGATTTTTCATGTACAATGTCACATCCCTAATTGCTACTAAAAATAAAAACAAACAAGCAAGAGCAACTAGCAAGTAGTGTTGTTCAACTATCGATTGACTCTCGAAAACTAGTAACAATATCGATAGGGCTATAAATAGTATTGGAATTTTACAATACTATTGATAATATCAATCTTCAGACATGAGTAATACTATTGATGAAGAGCAATAGTACCTATCGATAGTATTGAGTTGTGATACTATTGATACTATCGCTATAAAAGTATGTTTTACAACAATTACTAGCGATACTATCGATAGCTCTAATACTAATAATAATACTATTGTAACTACTACTACTACTACTACTTGTGTACTATTGTACTATTGTATTGTTGTTGTTGTTGTATTGTACTATTGTATTGTTGTTGTTGTGTATAATATTGTTACTACTTTTTAAGGTCAACTATCAATAGAACAACTATCGATAGTTAGACAACACTACTAGCAAGTTACGCTTACGCAACTGTTTTGTCTATGTACTAAACCGATAGAGCAAAGTAACTCTATGGTCAAAACCTACAATCACAAATACGAGTTATATTTTAAATAGTTAGTGACAGCCCAGTATACCAAACTTCAACTATTTACGTAGGTAGTCCAAAATAATTTTGTAGGTAAACATAACCTAAAATTACTGCTGTGTGAAAACCCTGTTGCTACTGTAGCGTCCACCCTAATTTAACGCAGTTTGACGGACCCTTTTTCACAACAGAGTCAGTTCTCCATAGGTACTTCGATTCTCCATGATCTTCAACCCAAAAACGAGCTAGAGAAGTACCTTCATCAACTAGCCTTTGTAAAGAATTTGAATTTGTTTGAACACTTCTTCCAATAATGCAGGAATGTAATCTTTGTTTTCTGTTTTTATAGTTTTAAGGTGTATTTATTTTGCTGTAATGCCAATAAACGCATTTTTCTTTCTCTCTTAATTCGACATCATAACCGATGAGTTGTCACTTCTGTCTGAAGTGGTCGGAACCTACTGTTTTATTTATTTTATGTGCTTATTGGATGTTTTCAGTTCTCACTGTGAACCTATCTGGGTAGGTCGGTGTGAGGGAGCGGAACAAGCGGCCCAGCGAGTGGTCAACGCGCTACTCACTAGAGAAGACGCGTCACAAGCTTCCAGGTTTTCTGTCAGGTGACCAAATCTATACTTTTAACACCGTATTTCAGTTTCAAATTGAAAGCAAGTTCTGTGACGTACTGGCATCCTGGCTAATTTTCGAAATGTCCTGATTTGATTCGAACTAGCATCAAATTGATACAAGCGAACATTAGATTCCTATTCGATAACATATATTTGATATAGAAACAATTGGCAACCCTAGATGAAAACAACTGATTGAACATTGTGTGACACATCCGAAATTCCACTTCTAACAAAAAAAAAATAAGAATACTTTATCCTCCTTTTTTACAGAAACGCCGCTCACCGAGTGGGAGAATGCCTGTGCAGGTGGCTGAAAATAGTTTCGTGATACTTCTACCTCTCCACCTTGTATGATGAGATGAACTCTTTGTAAAGCTTTATTGTAAGGTTGAATATTAATAAAATGCTACGATAATTACTGTAAAATAAATTAATTATATAATACTTAAATGCTGTTGTTTTATTAATCACACTAATATTATACAGACGCAAGTTTGTGTGTTTGTTACTTCTTCACGCACAAACGACTGAACGGATTTGCATGAGATTTGGCTCACAGATGTTTATAATCAGGGATTAACACTTAGGAAACTTTTTATCCCGATATTCCTACGGGATCGACACTTGTGCGGGTGAAACCGCGGGGCGCAGCTAGTCAGAGGTAAAGAAAATAAATTCATGAAGCAAGCTTAAACATCACGGTAGGCTGCAAGTCAGTGATAACAAAACTACTTTGATCAAACTAGTATAAACTGGCCTCGCAATTCATTGATATTTTGTACTTTGATATTGCTACCACTGACGTGCGGCGTACTGTACCTACTATGTGGCCACTGGCCAGTGATCTCTGTAGATGTGAAATATCACCCTTTGTAAGCACAGCTGACTAATTGATCAAAGATTGTATTCACATCTCTAAGGTGAGTACATACTATAAAAATCTTTTGTTTTATTTGTTGAAATTGGAACCCAGATTGAACGTTAGTCGATTTTTTATTAGTAACTTTGAGCATCTCTATCCTTTGTGCTGCAAACTTAAAAACGTTGGACTCCATGCTTCTTTTTAAATTATCATCTGCGGCAACCCTGAATGAATCTGTCACCATCCATTCGCAATGGAGTATTGGACGTGTCCGTAACAACAAAATTTCCTTTTTATTTACTTGTAATGCTGTCACCACTTTAACAGTTATTCCAAATACCATTTACGATTATGTTAAGTTCGTGCGGAGCTTTGTTTATTTCAAATTCGCTGCTGAAACATGGAAGAGGTGAGTTGTTAGGTTACCAATGTTACCATATTTTTGTTGTGTCACAATACAGTGAAGATATTGTGTGGTTATTTTACAATTATTGTTATTTTAGGAACTTAACGAGCATGATTTGGAAGAACGGTTGTATGCTATGTTACATCATGTGGACGAGACAGAGGGTAACTTAGCATCTAACCACAGCGATGGGTTGAACATAGCGGAGAACGCGCCCAGGAGCACGGTACGTCGATACTGGCGTACCAGCGAGCCCACTACTCCGTATCAAAAGGTGAACGTTCAGAAAGACCCCGCTGCACCATCAAACAACAACAAACTAGGTTACGTGAACCAAACACCAAAGCCCAAAGAAGAAAAACGTGACTCAACCCCCAAACCTCCTGCTGTCGATCTGTCTATGTTCCACTCTCCTGTACCACACAACTTTAAGAAAACCATTGAAATTATTGAACAGGATGATGTAAGAGCTGTAGTGCTTGAATCTAGTGACGAAGATGAGGTGATTGAAGTGGCATTACCTCCTAAGCCAACCATTACTATTGAAAGCTCAGATGAAGATGAACTCCACATTATCAACCCGATCTCCCCAACCAAACCCCAAGTTAATGTGGACAAGACAACTACAAGTGGAGAAAGAGACGTTTCAGCGAGTCCTGCTCCTTCAGCGGTCTCGTCTGTATCTGATGAATTCATCCGTGGTGATTGTATAGCATTGAACATCTCCTCCCGACATCCAGACAATCCCAGCTTTGATTTCAGTCTTCATGGATCAGATCTACTTGGACAAAGTACTCCATCAAAAAAAAAGAAAAAGAAGAAAACTAAGGAAACTGTGACATCTACTCCAGTTGTGGCAGTGACACCAAACAAGGCTACCTCTAATGATGAATGTTTTGCCACACCAAAAAGTAAAGCCAAGAATAAAAGGCAGAAAACCAAATTATATGCTGTAACAGAAAAAAGTATTCCGAATCCTGATGTGTATGATTCTGACAGCAACCAGTCAATGGACACAAATAAAAACAGAAACTCGTACATAGTTACTGAGAAAAGTCTACCCTGCACTGATGTGTATGAATCTGATTCTAACTTGTCTGAATGTGCTAAAGAGATTCCAGAGCAAATACAGAGCAATGGTGTAAAAAGTTCAGATGCAAGCACATCTGTGCATAAACCATGTGAGCAACCTTCAAAACCATCGAAAAAGAATGAATCCATTATCTCTAATGACACTACCATTTCAATTGACTTGACAGACAATGAGAGTTTTGTGAATCTTGAAGAGTCGGATATTCAAGAAAGCATCATTATGGGAAATGTGTCTGGATTCACAGAATATGAAGACTACGGAGATGTAAACCTGTCCGATGACATTTCTCAATTTGGCTCGACAAAAATACCTTCGATTTTGAATGAGAACCTTGATTTTGACAATTTGAAAGGCAAAGACAAGGCTTGCAAAAGACGGAGATACTCTCTGACAACTCTTCGTGCTGAAATGGAGAAATTCTATAATGAGAGCTGGGGCGGAGAGAATTTTAACCACAGGGAGATACAGAAAAGCATGTCACGTAAGTGTTACCTTTTGCTATTTCACAATTTTATTTATTTTCTTCAGTACGTGTTTGTTTTATCGCTTTCCAATTATTATTATAAGCCTGTGTTGTCCCACTACAGGGCAAAGGCCTCCCCCTTCCCTCTTTCCACTTTTCCCGGTCTACTGCGATTGTGGGCCAATCCTTTAAGAAGACCAGCTCATCCCGACATCTCTTTCTGGGTGTAGTAGTTTCCTGCTATTTAGGGTGTTTCAACGGGGCTGTATGTTGGCTGCTCCAACACGCAATATTTTCCAATTGCTGTACCAAAAATATTTATTTGAATTGTAATTACATACATAGCATTTTATAACATTAAGCCTGAATAGGGTAACTAGGAACCTAACAGCAGTAGTAATTATTAACTAGCTTCTGCCCGCGACTTCGTCCGCGTGAAATTTCTTGTTACTCCGACCCACCCCGTAGGATAGCATCGCCTGCCCGCGCTATTACTTCGTTTTTGCTTGGCGTTCTTTCTGACTTTCTTTCCTTTTGCTCGGCTCCTTAAGGTCATAGCGTGATGTTATATAGCCTATAGCCTTCCTCAAGAATTGGGCTATCAAATGCAAAAAGATTTTTTCAAATCCGACTGGTAGTTCCAAAGATTAGCGCGTTCAACCAAACAAACAAACAAACAAACTCTTCAGCTTTATAATATTAGTATAGATATAATGTTGCCAACACTAAAACCTTCGCCCACAATAAGGCTGCGTTTCCACCAGGGATGAGCGAGGATGCATAGGGAGGAATGTGTATAAAACTAACCATTAACAATGCTAACTTAGTTCAAGCTATGAAAATGAAGCAATGTTTGTTTCACACACATCCCTCGCTACGCATCCTCGCCCATCTCAGGTGGAAACGCAGCCTTATAGTATATTTACATTACATAAACATAACAGCATGCCTGTTTTTCCCAAAGGGTTAATCAATAGGATCTCAACATGGGCATTGATACTTCAGGGGGGCAGTAGAAGAACCAGAGAAAATTATATAGCCTATCTTACAACTTATAATGTTACATGTTTAAATATAATCGTGGCAATAGCTGTTCAGATTTGCGACTGGTGATAAATAAAAAAAAATAGCAGGGCTCTAGAAAAAAAAACTCGAAGCAGGCAAAATAAGGTTGAGAACCTATGGGTTAGGCAGAAGTGTATCTATTAGTAAACTTGCATTTCACTTTTTTTATGTAGTCTAATTACTTAAATGCATATACAGTGTAAACTCTTTATAACGTTATCCTTTATAACAATAAACTCCCTGTAACGTTGAAGTGAGCCCAACTTGGTTGGTTTGCGTTAAAACCCACATATTGAAACACTCTTTATAGCGATACGCCATTCTCTATTACGAAGAAATGTGTTCATATTTTTAGACAGTAAATATTTATTATCGGTATTATTGTTTATGTTATATTATCAGGTAACAAGACTTTGAAGCTCCGAAACATCCGAGGTCGGTCTAGCTTTTGTTATCCTTAATTGCCTTGAACACGTGCAGTATGACGCATTGTTTTCTCGGAAGTGATGGTCTTCGACCAAGCATACTGGGTATCTATCGTATTATCAGTCGTAAACCTACTTAGAAACTGTTAACATGGTCAGTAAAATGAAAGCGATTAATGTTGACGAAAAAGTTTGTGTGAAATTTTTGTTCACTCCATATAACGATAACTCTCTATAACGTCAAAAAATGCTCAGTCCCTTGAGTTTCGTTATAAAGAGTTTACACTGTATTTAAGTAATTAGACTACCAAAAAAACGTTACTCATTCTTAAAACACATTAAAATATGATTAACAAAGCTGGTCATTGAATCATTAAACACAATAATTATTAAATGAGATAATTACATTATAATTGATCATAATTACCTACTTTTCAGGTGATAAGAATTTGTGGGTGATTGATCCTAAAGACAGGGTACCATCACTGGCTAAAAGGAAAATCACGTAAGTAAATTGTTTATCAAATTATTTGATACCTATATTTCTTGGCTTGTGGCTAAGTATAAGTAATAACAGCCGCACGAGTCGTTCGATCAGGTTAAGCTACGCTTTGGTCCGTGGACGGGTGACCGTCTTTACATACCAAGACCCCTCCGTGCCTCAAAAAGCACGTTAAGCCATTGTTCCCGGCTGTCATTAGTGGATCTTTGCTGTCAAAGATCCACGAATGACAGCCGGGACCATGACCCGTAACAACTGTTCGTTACGGGTCGTCAGAAACCCGAAAGTCTGACAACCAGTCTTACCAAGGGGTTTCGTATTACCCAGTAACTGGGTTGTGGAGGTCAGATAGGCAGTCGCTCCATTTAAAATACCCATACTCAGCTGCATCTGGTTAGACTGAAAGCCAACTCCAACATGTTGGGAAAAGGCTAGGCAGATGACTTCTTATGTATCCTTAGGTAGTACCTTGAGAGCTCCTTGCTGACCTCCTAGGTAGTGTGAACTGCTGATAATTTCACAGAACCTAAATCATTATTTAATTTGAATTATATAAATTTTAAATGTAATCTATTTGTCAATAATATTATTGAGGAGTATAACTTAGAAACAACTAATAATAATAAAGTTCTCATTCATGGTTATAAAAAGGTCCACCATCCAGAAACTGCACTTACAATAAGTAACATACTTGTTACATTACATGCTGTGTCACATTACAGCTGCAACTACTGCAACCGCGCCGGCCACCGCGACGACACGTGTCGCCTGAAGCCGCCCGTGTGCTACATGTGCGGCTCTACGGGACACTTCGAACCGAGGTGCCCTAGAAAGATCTGTGTTAATGTGAGTACTTTGATATTTCATTAAAACAATGATACAACTTGTGATTCTATCGCAATATACAATGTGGAGACAATAAATGAAAACACTGGCAATACTGATGCATAAGAGTTTGAATTTGTGAATTTTAGTATGCAGACCGGGAACGTCATTAGATATACGCAGTTTAATTTAGTATCGTATTGTCGCCTCCACCTTGTAAAATCCGAAAGAATGATAAAAACCTAAAACCTGATAAAATATTCCTGAAATTATAGCCTCATAGGCGTATGCCGCCGTAATAAAATAGTAGATTGATTGCCAAGGGAGCAAACTCGAGCTTAAAATAGATGTGATAAAAAATCATTTTTATTGTATTCTTCGTAAACAGGAACTAAAATAGCTCTTTAATCCCTAGGGACTAAAAGTAATTTGAATTTGGAATGTGGATATTGTTAGTAAAAGTTTCAATCACCAAAGAGATCAATCACGAACATTGTATGAACAAGTACCTAACAGGCTGTATGATAAAGTAAAAGGGACGCGAAGCAAATTAAAAAAAAAAATCAGAAAACATAAAAACCGCGCATAAAGCATTCTGCCTTCGTTCGTAATTGTTTACTCCAAATTGTATGTAAATAAATAAACGTACTATTCTTATTCATAAGTCGCATTTACCCCCTGTCCAGTCGCATTGTCCTCCTCGGGAGCAACACTATTTTAAGTTCGAGTGACGTACTTAACATGTAAAATTTCAATATTCCCTTCTTGAATATGGGCGCGATTTTATGGTATTGAAAGGTTTTTGGGGCATCCGCGAGGTACACACTGTTTTTTTAAAGCATGTCACTTTTGTATTGTTATTTTGTACTAGCAACTATATATTGGTTATCATGGGTTTTATTTTTGTACGCGGAACCTTATAAAATTATTTTTCTAAAATAAAACTACGTAGTCTAAGTTACTTCTTATAACATCAGCTATCTGCCAGTGAAAGTCCCGTCAAAGTCGGTTCAGCCGTTTAGGAGATTAGCCAACGAACAGACAGACATAAAGGCAAATTTAAAAAAAAATTGTTTAAATATCCCCAAATAAATGTTATTATTTCTTTCTATTTAATTAAACTCTCTATCTATCTGTTTACAGTGCGGCGCCCCGAGCCAGATATACACTCACATGTGCCGCAACTGTTGCAACTGGGGCGCGCTGCGGTGCGCCGAGTGCGGACAGAACGGCCACCCGGCCAGCCACTGTCCCGACACGTGGCGCAGATACCATAATACTGTAAGTGTTTGTATGTATTGCTAATACACAGAAGGCCAATTCCCGTATTCAAAAATGTTCAAAATCTAGTAGCAATCTTATCTCAGCGAGATTTGAGGTATTTTAAACAGATTGCGACTGAATTTAGAATACTACTTAAATGCGACCGTTATTAAAAATGCAGGAATTGTCCCTCCAAGAAAAAGAAGAACATCTCCAACTAAAAGTGTGCGCTTCGGAAATACGATCGCGCGATGATAAATCATAATTTAAAGTTCTTACACAAATGTCACTCAAAAGTTTTGGAAACGTTTATTGGAATTGCATAATATTTGTTAATCTACAATTTTATAATCATGGTAATACAGAATAGGGAAGCTGTTCTATTGTTGTAAGGTACAAACAAGGAATTGCTTCAAACATTTTGAGTGATATTTGAAGATCTGTGACCGAAATAGGTATCCCGACAAAGAGAAAACTTCTTAGAAACGCGCAATGATGAATGCACTTCTAGAAAGCGTGTCAAGACAAAAGTTACAAGTTTTATCTCTGCGGGTAGCTCTCTGTGGCGCTACGTTCGTACTAATTCGGAAACACGAAGATTGCCGAAGCGCGTACCTTTTCTGGTTTAACTGTACGTTACTTTTAATTAAGAGATTAAGGGCGGGTTGTTTCATGTTCACTTAACGCATGCGTATACGTCAAAAATGGGGCTAACTATCATCAAACCAAATAAAGCGTTGTTTCAAATTACAATTACAAAATTATGACCTTGACTTACGTCTAATAATAATAACGAGTACGTAATCGTTATTATTTGACGTACGTATTTTACGTTAACCAACCTTTTGAGGGAACCGGCCCTAATTTAATTTAATTCAAGCTTATGTCTGGGGCTGTAAAAGAGACTATGACCTATAAGCTTGTTTTGGCCTTTCTTCTCAGAGTAGTCAGATCATTTAAAAAATGATTGACGTGTAAAAGTCTTTATAAAAACCTACTTACAGAAATAAATAATTTATCATTAGTTGGCGAACAAACTTAATGGGTATAAAAATCCTAAAAAAAAAAAACATAATTCAAGTAACATCCACATTACAGTTGTACATTTTTTATGTTATGTTTAAGTTCTGGTCTAGTGATCGCAAACACGGTTATTGAGTGTGCGATCCTGGCTTTGATTCCCGGGCTGGACAAAGTATTACAAGGTTACTTCATTAGGAAATACTCAGTAAATCTAATCGTGTGACTTGCAATCCCTTACCAATAAATTACTATGACAGTTCACTCAATACGGCCGAATAACCATGGCCGGTTTGAACATAGGCTCTCTGAACTTTCTCACATGTTCTCTCACTCACACTCGCCTTATGTCATCATTTATTTTCTAAAAAATGCTATTGCGCAGTAGTCTGTGCATAGTTCGGACCGGCCATGATTAATCGGCCGAATTGTAGTCTTCTTTTGCTGGTGATTACAACAGGCTCAAATCAAAACTTTCTAACAAAGACATTATGTCCCCAACAGATTGACAACAACTCTCCTTTGGAGCGCTGCAACCAAAACAAGAGGAACTACCAGCTGTACTGCAGCGGCTGCACGCGCCGAGGCCACCTCGTGCACACGTGTCGTGTGACCCTGCCCTTCTCGGGCCTGCCCATCAACTCGCCCTACGTGTGTCTCTACCGGCCCCTGCACCAGCCGACCCCCAACCAGGCCATCGCCCCCGCACCCGCCGCGCCACGTAACAAGAGACAGTCCAAGTCACCCACCACACATGACACACATGTCAACAAGAAAAGGAATCTGTCAGCTGGTGACGAGAATGAACGACGCAACACTAAAAGCCCCGCGCCGCAAAGAAAAACTTCCGTCAGCAAAGATGCTGTGGAGGAAACTAACAAAACGGAAGCTAAGAAAAATGATCAGAATGAAAATAAAAATCAAGGTGCTACAGAAAAAGCACCCAACTTCATTCCAATCACCTCTGCTAACCATGACAAGAAAGGTAACATGATTCAAGACAATGAAATCTCTTCAGACACAAATGAAATTGTTACTTCCGCCAGGATTTATATCACCAACGAAATTATTGATAAACTCAAATCTGTAGAAGGCAAGGCCTGGTTGAAGGCAACCACGAACAAACATTGCGTAGAAGTAGAGAGCGCAGAAATAAACTCTTTTTTAAGTATTAAGGGCAAGCTTGAAGACCAAGAAGCCTTCCAAGCAGTGCTTCGGGACTGGTTCAAGCCCAACGCGACTGACGACAGGCCCAAACCTAGCAGTGTAGGCGACACACAACACGAACACACTATCGAGCAGAATGCCTGGAGCACCCTGCCTAAGAACAGAAACAATCTGTTGCGACAACTCGGCAACGCGCTCAACTCATTGAAGGAGGATATAGGAGACCCCAGCGCGCTATACAAAGAGCTGACATTCCTTCAGAACCGTCACCAACAACTTCTGAGACAGAAAGTCATCAGCCCCAAACAGTTGAACAACAACCGCGGCAACATTAACCAAATGCTCAAGAAGCTGAACATGGTACTGATTGGACAGGCTGGCCTCGCCGACGGTACCGCACACGTCACTGAACTGTACTCATTTCAAGAGAAACTCATGAATTCAAGGCAGAAGACCATACCTAACGACCTGCGGAAAGAGATCGCAAAGCATTACGCTCTTATATTTACCGCGCTTCCCAGGAACGACTACTTAGATTTACTGAAAATGTACCACATGTCGAAACAATCGACTATGATGAAGAGGAAGAAGAAGAAGGCGTTGAAACTCAATCCTAAAATTAACAGATTGAAGATAAAAGTGAACAGCATTCCAACACAACCTATACAGAACGGTATCAAGGAAAAGAGGGAGGAACCGACGGGTCCGTGCAGCAACCCGCACGTGATGCAAAAGCTAGCTTTCTTCCACAAGCGGCTCATGAGCACGCGCCCGGCCGCCGCCGAGCTCAAGAAGACGCGCGGCGACCTCGTCAGGAGACTGCACTCATCCATCGCCTCGCTATTCAGGAAAGAGAAAATGTCTTCAAAAAACATGAAGAAGGTCAGAAAGCTGCAAGAACAGGCGCAGCTGTTCTTGTCTAATGTATAAAATATAATTAAGAGATAAAGATTTTATGTTGGCGCCAATCAGAGGCGCGCTCGGCATAAGACGAGCCGGCATGTACTACGTATGCTCCCCGATTGGGAACACTTATGTTCGTCTAACTTGCCGGTTTGGTGTAATGGCACTTTATCGTGCGTGTGAATTAATAAACTTCTTAGTGTAAAGCGTTCCTTTGTTTACTTTATAAACACCCTTATGAATTAACGATTAAGGGCCGGTTGTTTCAAAAGGCTGCATAACGTAACATACGTTTGTCAAAATTAACGATTACGTAATCCTTTCGTTATTATTTGACGTAACTCAAGGCCATAATTTTGTGAAACAACGCTTTTTTTTTTGATTTGACGACAGTTAACGCAATTTTTGACGTACTTATACTCGTGCGTCTAGTAGACGTGAAACAAGCCTCCTTTTAGTGACGAAACAAAATTCAAAGTTGTCGTCTGTAAGTTCTGAACCTTCACCAAGTTAGCGTAGAAGTAGAGCAGTTCATGGACACGCTTGGCATAAAGAGTATCCATATTAAGTCAGTTTTAACCATACCGGGTAGTAATCAATTTTACTGCAGCTAACTCAACCCTCACTGGCGATGCTGCCATCACTCAGATGCAAGCAAAAGAAGATCTATGTAATGAACCCCATTAAATAATGATCAGATAATTAGGTAATCCATTGCTAATGTTTACGCACCCAATCCCACTCTGATGGATCAACCTGACCTAGAACTCTTCCTAGACCTAGAACGCAGTGACCTTTAACATAGATTTTTCTATCCCCTTGTATGCATCAGATTATCCAATTGACTTCTACAAGTTGTATTGAAGGAACATCGTTTGCATCTATTGAATTCTCAATTGACACTTACAACATAACCCAGCACGAGGCCATTTCGCTTCATTATCTATAATTTTCATTCTAAATCATACACAGTCAGACTCGGGGCGTCTCATATAATTTTATTAAAATACGAAACAGATTACAGTAAATTTTAAAATTAGGTAGTGATTTAGTAACTTTCAAAGGTAATAAGGCACATCACTAGAGTAGAATATACGTCTAGTCTACGTCATCAAACAAAACCATACCGCGGCCGTACGTCATTCGTGATAATTGATAAGCTGGGGTACTTGTTGATTTGATAAAATCATTTTGATCAATAGCAAAACAAAACTTTTAGTTAGTGCTTACAAAATTGATAATGAAGTCGTGTATGTTTAGCGTTCTACCAAAATTCCAGTTAATTGTACTATTATGCATCATAAATTCGATTTGCGGACGAATGGTAAGGAATCGGCAATATTTATTATATGTTCGTGATTAGAAGGTAATTAAAACGGGCTTTTTATTGCGCGCAGTTTGGTGAAGAAGGATACTATCCAGCCGGCTACTACGACAGCCAACAAGCTCAATACGAAAAAATAAAAACTGCGCTCACCAAATTGGAACACGGTATGTATATTTTCAAATCTAGCGTACTTAGCGATTAAACTAATCAAAGTAATTTTTATTCACACGATTTCTACATAATTTGCTGATAATCTATCATGAAAAAACGGAATTAAAAATCAAGAAAATTGATTAATAAGTATCTCATGCAAAAGGCTACTACTGTAGTGTAAGTGATTTCCCTTGGGTATTCCCCAAGCAGCAAATAAAACAATCGATTGCTTAAAAGCTTCATTTGTTTGTTTTTATATTACATCATAGACCAAATGAAACAACAGTTTTGGTGCTTGTAACAGTTAAAGCGTATAACACAATAAACCTACTTAAAACAAAAACCATAGTTAATTTTTACTTAAATAGGTGTCTATAATGCAGTACAATCATAGATCTGAAAACAATCAAATTCAAACCAAATTTTTGTCTCTAGCCCCACAATGGGTGAACGACTGGCCAGACCCGACCATCAAAATGGGCCAGGTATCAGGAGTGGCTATCGACAACTCCGGCCAAGTGCTAGTGTTCCACCGATCCCACAACCAGTGGGATGCTACCACATTTAACAACAGAGATGTGTACCAGGGTATTGGGGAGGATCCTATACCAGAACCCACCATACTAGTGTTAAATGATACAGGGGAGCTGGTTGACAGTTGGGGACAGAACCTGTGAGTAATTTTAATAATTATATATATCTTGTTTAGCCTAACAAACAAACAATGTTAAAGGCTGGGTTGGCCTGTTTTTCTTTTTAACGTATCTTTATTGTTCAATAACTCATAGAGCTATATTACATGTTGCAAAGATTACTGAGGCATAATTTTAAAAGATTTATATAAAAAATCTCAATTCCATATGACTATTAGAATCCTTGCTTGAAGAATTTAAGCTAGAAGATAATTAGTGTACTCATTAACTCTGTAACAGTGGGTTCTTGTAATAAAATGCTTAAAATATAATAAAATTATTAACAGTTGTCGAAGTTAAACTAAGATATTAATTAAAACAAATTCTCCTAGGTTCTACATCCCACATGGCATAACAGTGGATTATGAAGGCAATGTGTGGGTGACAGATGTGGCCATGCATCAGGTCTTCAAGTTTACTCCTCATGACAAACTGAAGCCAAACATCACTTTGGGAGAGAAGTAAGTTTTTATGGTTTCTTCTCTATTTAATAGGAAACACACTATCAAAAATTAACCAACTCTGGAATATAATGTAACCAAAGCACTTTCATGTTTTTATTAAGATTCATTATGGCTTTTGATAGAGTATTTAACAAAAGTTTGCAGTATTTTAGTTTTCTATTGTTTTTTTCATCAAATATTTATAATTTAATGCAATCAGAGGCTTTATTGCAAATTGGACATTTTTTTCCCTTATGTTTTTCTTTCTACAATCAGTCCCTGGACTATGAGCAGATATCCATTATTACTGACACTCTTTCAGGAGTGCCACAGGGTTCTGAACTGGGACATGTACTAATTAATAAATTCACAATGCATGACAGGTACTTTATATTTTTTTAATAATTTGTAAAGCAGCTAAAGGAATTAGTATTGGATAGAGTAGGATGGAAATTCGAAGAAATGCCCACACTCAAGTTTTGGTAAGATGGTGATAGGTACAAAAGAGATGATACAAATTATTTCCTCTTGAGGCTATGAGCTCATTTCTATTACCTATCTTTGATTTTGTTTCTGTTATTATTTGTCATGTTTATCTTTAGACGATAAATACAAAAGAACATGGTATTCTTACATCTCAAGCATGTATTTATTGCTTTGAAGTGGTTCAATAACAATAAATAAACAATCATGTTGCAACACTTGAGATGTGAATTACATGTGAATGTAAACAAGTAAATAAAGGATATTATATTGAGATGAATTGGTTTATGATTGAAACATCCACACAGATGTGTTGATGTCTTAAGAAGCTTTATTCATAGATATGCAAATGTAAATTGATAGTCATTTGCTATTCATGAATTCGTGACAGTTCCACCCAATCAGCTCGACATCAGCTTTTACTCCGCGTTTATTAATAAGGGGATAACTTTTCAATCATAGGTTTATACCCGGCAATGATGACAAGCACTTCTGCAAGCCGAGTGCGGTGGCTGTCCTGACCAATGGCGACTTCTTCGTGGCAGACGGCTACTGCAACCATAGGATCGTCAAGTTTTCAGCAGACGGGACCATCATACTCCAGTGGGGGATCAGTGAGTACCTGCACTTCCATTTCGGCCTGGTGCATTGCTCATGAAGTTTCTTTAGTAGATGTTAGGATTGACTCTTTAACCTTTTAAGTTGACCTGAAGGCAAATTCTCGTAATTTAAAATGTTCAAAATCTGGTCGCAGTCTCATCTGTACGACAAACAAATGTCAAAAACATGTCACAAATATAGGAATACTAGCAGCGGCCCACGGTTTCACCCGCATAGGTGTCGATCCCTTGGGAATATCGGGATAAAATTATCGTATGTCCTTTCCCGGGACTCAAACTATATCTTTACCAAATTTCATCTAAATCGGTTCAGCGGGTTAAGCGTGAAGAGGTAACATACAGACAGATACACTTTCGCATTTATAATATTAGTATGGATTTTTTATAGATTGAGACAGATTACACTGTGAATGTTCTTACTGACCTTATCCCAATTTATTTGGGGTCGTCGCGGCATCGTGCATGTCTTCTTCCATAAATCTCTTTCTAGCCATATCTTACAGTTAACCAGTGGGATAATTGCGTAAAGGCGCGTCCCCACTACGGGCCGCGAGGCCTCAAAGCCTCGCGAGGCACAGTCGCGTGAGGCTTTTGCTATGTTTGCAACGCGTCCCCATTAGAAAAAATCGCGAGACACGGCCGCGCGGCTCAGCCGCACGAAACCGCGCGGCCCTAGCGGAAACATTGCTTTATACACTAACAGCCGGTCGATTCTGTAAAAATCACACCGTGAAAACTTAGGTGTAGCGAGTTTGTTTTTGCTAGGAATTGACACTATTGACAGCTCACTCCACGCTCACTTCACCTAAGTTTTCACGGTGAGATGGTTACAGAATCGCACTGCTGTAGCAATGGCTTTCATTTTGACAGTTCATTGCGTTATTTACGTTGTTGAGCAGACTAATTTTTCAAACCTATGAATCAATGGATTAGCAAGACATATATCCTTCAAAACTCTCTCAAAATTATGATCGAAAGGGAGTTTTGCAATTAGGGTGTTGCTTACGACGCTACGGTGCTTATTTTATCAGTAATTATAACGAGGTTCCAAGTTGTAGACAGCGTGATTAATCTCACGCGACATGAGGGCAAAACTAAACCATTGTTCCGTTATGAATTGCGCATATTTACTGGCTGCGACCACTATAACATATCAATTTATTATCATACAGGTCATGGCAACTCTCCATTCGCGTTCAACGTGCCCCACGCGCTCACTCTAGCAGAGGACCGCGGGTTGGTCTGTGTAGCTGACCGGGAGAGAGGACGCGTGGCCTGTTTCCGACACGACAACGGAACCTATGAGGGAAGCTTCAGCAGCTGGCTTATGGGCGGCAGGCTGTTCAGTGTGGCCTATGCTCCTATACATGGTGAGTTTAAGTGTCTACTATCTTAACACCTACCTAATAATAAAACCTAAATTCATTCATTCACTGACGGACAATGCACAGCCTAAACCGCTGCGTCTAGAAACATGAAATTTGCACTTTCTCAAAAATACCAGTGGTTGACCCAAAAAAAAGGAATCTTTTTATTTTACTGCATTCAGATCGATCGATTATACCCATCACGTAGCAGAGTTTAGCTAGCTAATTCAACTGACCCTGTACAGTGAAAGTGAGCACTAAGGAAGGATTTTCTAAAATTCGTCCTCTAAAGGGGTTAAATAGGGTATGAAAGTTCGTCATTTTTACCGATGAAAACCCCATAGAGCACTCGTTGGCTTGTAATGATAATAATACTCTGCTTTGTAAAGAAAAAGAAGTATGGAGAAAAATGCAGCTAAGTATCTAATGTGAATCGGGAACTTGTGTCGTCGGTGCTTTATGAAGTTTCAGTTAAAGCAGGTAAGTCTATGACAAATCCTTGTATCTAAAGTATACAATGTACAGACGCCAGCACATCAAGCTACCCGAAACTGTCAATTTTTTTCAATCAACTTTGAACCTTATGATTTAGCGATAAAGTTGAAAATCTATTAAAGAAATTTGACGGATTGTAGTAACTTGATGTGCTGGCGTCTGTACATTTCAGGATAGTTCCTTATTTCGCCACGTTCATAGAGAGCCTTGTCGGGCTGTAGTTTTCCCACTGCTGGGACACAGGTCTCTTCTCCGTTTCTTCTTACTTCGTTTCGTTCTTATACGTTTGCGACTGCGTACGTGGGTAGAATTGTAATGTGAGCACAATTTTCTCCCACAATCTATGTAAGTAATTTATTAAATAAACAATGTTGTATACATAATATTAAAAAAATCAGTGTATGTATTATGATTATAACATATAATTTTAATTGGGGTGTCTGGTGGTGTGGGTTAGTTCCGGGACATGTTAGCTAGCACCGTGGTGAACAAATACCTACCAATTGGTAGCGCCAACCGTTTTTAATCTACAAGCTGTCGACCGTTTGCCTTCACAAAATAACTTCATAATAACGCCTTCTTTCCCAATACCCATAACAGGCGTAATTGTTTCACAAAAATAGGCAGATTCGCTAACAAGAACTTAATCCACAGGCGGGCGCCTCTACGTAGTAAACGGACCCGACAGCCCCTTACCAAACCCGGTTCCAGTTCGTGGCTTCGTTATCGACTTCTCGACAGGCCGACTTATCCAGACCTTCGCTCCCGAAGAAGGTCTACAGAACCCCCACGACATTGTCACATCAGCTGACGGCTCCAAGGTGTATGTCGCTGAACTGAACCCGTTCCGGGTGTATAAGTTCGTTGATGAGGCACTCAGGAATGAAAGCCGGTTGGAGAAAAATGTGACGTCACACGTGAAGCCTACCGCGACTGTCGGTGAGTAGGTTTGTGTCTGTTCGTTGTGTTTTGCTTTTGTTTCTTTTATGCGCATGAGTGATATGTACAGTCGCGGAATGCAAACGTTCATGTAAGTTATTATTTACCCGTCAACTAACTGCTAAATTAAGTAATGCATTAATGTTAATTACAATTTGAACTGGTAATATGTTCGAGAAATAAATGTATTTGAAAATTGCCTAACCTTTACGTTCCGTGGTTGTTTGTGAATGCTTTCTGGTCGTGCGCCTTTTTTTTCTACTCTAAAAGAAATAAGGGTCAAAATCAATCATGACTGCAATGTTCAGTTTGTAAATTGTAACTTATGTAGTGATGTGTATTGTTTTATGTTTTCTTGATTATGTTTAATTACTCATTCTGTTTAGATTACAATATAGTAAGTAGTAATAATTGTATTGCATATTCCGTCGGAAATTATTTGACTTCCAGAAGGTATGTGACTTTCACATTTCTTTATTAAACTATTGGGAGTGATGTATTAACTACTACTGTTGTAACTACTTTAAATGTTATTAATTGAACTCATGCATTAGATTGAATCAAATTTTTACCGAAATTTCTATTAACTTTTTTTATTAAATAGTTACAGAAACAATTAAAAAGTCATTATTGCTCGCGTGGATCCATGTTCCGAAATACAAAGGGATAAAGTAACGCACACAACTGGCGGACCGCATCGCTCTATTTTGTATAAAAATGCGTTACGCTGCGACCCGTTGCGACTGTAAAGAGCGCTTCGCTTTGTAATTATAAGCTCCCGCTCCAACAGATTACAGAGAACTAAAACCTCATTTCAGAAGTGGTAGGCAGGCCGGCCGTGCTGGGCGCGGGCGGCGCGGGCGGCGCGGGCGGCGCGTGGCAGTGGCGCAGCGGCGCGCTGGGCGGCGCGGGCGGGGCCGGCGCCGCCGCGCTGCTGGCGCTGGCCGCGCTGGCGCTGCTGCGCGCGCGCAACACCGGTAAGGGGCACGAGGCCGAGCCGCTCGTGCATTGACACACCACATATACACACACGTATACTGAACACTAAAGCTGCGTCCACAGTTTGGCATTTCACCAAATTAAATTATATTTATATAGTTTGTTCCAAAAGTATTTGACGAAAATGTAAACAAACTATGTTTAGGTTAAATTCTTACGCAATCACACACTCAAGGGCCGGAACACTAACACATTCATCTGTATTTAGAAGGTTTCGACTTTATATCTCACCAAGATGTTCCAGCCCTTGAGTATGTGACTATGTGATTGCGTAAGAATTTAACCTAAACATAGTTTGTTTACATTACATGGTTCGTTTTGTGGTCTGTGTATTGTCTGTTGCAATATCACAAGTGCAATATGGACGCAGCTTAGCAAGATTTATTTTTAAACAAAACGAATAACATTAGTGTACTAAAAATCTAGCCTAAACCTACTTAGCCTAATAACTTCAAGTTTCTTTTTAGTTATTCTTTGATGCATTAGATTGTACTGTGCAAGTTAAAAATAAATCATTTCTTCAAACAGTAGTTAGCAATCATGCCGACATTCTTTAAATTCTGTTTGCTAGTATAATATAAGCTTGATATTTATCATCTTCACATAAGTCTCCAGTAGAACCCAAAAATACCCTAATATTTTGAAGGTTGTATATAAAAAAAATAAACCGTCGACGGCATTTATACAGATTAAACGATGTCTCAGAGGCACAAACATAGCTCAATTTATACATTCCAATAAATATTAAAGTTGAAGAAAAACCCAGTTTTTATGAAAATATTTATATAAAAACTAATTTAATTGTGAATAACCCCAAAAAACAGAAGGAATAACAAAGTATTATAAAATACATAAAAAATAGATATAAGTAAAAAATACAAATATTTGCAACTGTTTATGAATGGTTGTTTTCTGTGATGAATGAAACGACAATAAAAAAGGCTTTTATTGGAAAATAATCCTAAAATAATTAGAAATACCCAAAATATCTCTTATTTGCGATCTGATGTTTCTTTAAAAGTTAAATGCTTATTAATATTAATTATAAGTAGAAAAAACTATTTAAGATGAAATGAATTTTATCAATGACTAAAGTGATCTCGAATCACAATGATCTAATCTTCAATCAACAATAGCAATGGATTAACGATTAGGAACAAAAACACATCGCTCAAGTGGCCACGATTGAATACAACTTAATTATAAACCTTAACCTTCCAACATAAGATTTATTATCGTTTGCAATATATTTACTACTTTGATTCCAAAGTAAATGTATTTTAAAAATATTTATAGAATAATAAAACATAATTTCTAAGCAATAAGGTTGACAAAACTATGTTGCAAAATAAGACCACAAGATTATTTTGTGGTCTTTTTTTTCCGGCCGTTTTTGATGCGCCTATCGGAAATCTACTACAATTGTTGATCGAAGGATATAATGTTGTTATTTTACATGTTATTTATTTTCCTCGTAGCTCGAATACGATAGTAATGTTTATTTATTTCTGTATATTTTGTTTTGTATTAGTTTTATGTTCGCTACCTTCAAGAGATTTTATAATGTACTTGCAAATTGGTGTAAAATAGTTCCTTAAAACTTGCCAAGTTCTTATAATATTTTAAGAGTTTAACTACTACTAGTGGGTTGTGCGTAGGCAGTCGCTCCAAGTAACATGATCAGCCTATAATGTTGCCATCGCTGGGACACAGGCCGCCTCTCAGTGAGAGGGACTTGGCTGTAATCTACCACTCGGGCCCAGTGCGGGTTGGTCGCTCTATGTAAAATACTGGTATTCAGCTGCATCTGGTTAGACTGGAAGCTGACCCCAACATAGTTGGGAAAAGGCTAGGCAGATGATGAGTGTAATCTTAATTAAACTTATCATAATTAAAATGGACTATTTCACATCAAACCACTATCTCAACAGGGTTTTTAGTAGTCATATTTTTGCCGCCATCCAAGTGAAATATTTATCAAGCAATCTGAACAATGGAAATGATCACTCTGTGAATTGTTTTTTTTTTTTTTATTATGTTCAACTATTTGGTTGGCGGTGATAATAATAAGGCAGTGGTGGCACTGGTGAAGCGAATGCGATGCGACAAAACAAACTCGTATAAACATGGCAATTTGTGGCATTATACTATAAGCGAAATACAAAATTGATTTGGTGTCATCGCCGCATCATAATCGTGTTAGTGCTCACACACTAGCGACACGCGTCGGCGACAGGGGCAACTGCATCCGCCGACTCGCTCGTGTATTTGAGTATGGTGCTCAAATACACGAGCGGAATGTTGTCGACGGCTGCCGCCGACACGCTTTAACGGCGCACGCGTTGACGGGTGCAGTTGCCTTTATCGGCGACGCGTTTCGCTTGTGTGTATGCACACACTACCAGTGGGTCCTCGGCCTAACAGGTTACACCAACTAGTCTATTTGTCTCACATTTCTGTTATTTCTTTTTATTACACAAGATTCACTTTTAATATTATTTTGCGCTTTCAAATATTGTGATTGTGAAGAGTTGTGATGTGCAATTATATCGTTAGATTGTAAAAATATATTTATTGGAAGCAGCTTCTTGTATTTTTATTTACGCACCAATGCATGCTACACCTTTTTAGTTCGGCTTTCAGGACAAGATTCACAGTTTCGGAGAAATTAGCGTTTCATATGAATATGAACTTAGTAAGCAAATAAAGTTCATATTCGTATGACTCTTGTTCAAATTCGAATATGAACATTATACACTTAGAAATAAGGTTGATATTCGTATGGAACGCTAACTTTACTTAGAAAGGATAAAACAAAGTGGGATCTGGGAATCTGGCCCTCAGTATTATGGTCACTTTTCGTAGTAAAGCACAAGTATACCTACGCTAATTTCATTTCATTTATGTAGTTTTCACAACATGGAAGTATGTTGGTTCGATTTTTATTTGTGTTTATCTTCTGTATAATTCAATAAGGTTTTCTGAAAATTTAGAATCGCGCGTACAACACGTGCATTTTGGCGGAACGCACTGGCTACAGACCTTCCACAATTATTTTACCTTTGATTTTACATAACTGTCATAATAACAATGATCTTTAACTTTATAATCATTGCAATAAGGTTGCTGTTCGGTTGACAAGTCTGTCAAAATCACAGTGACCTTTATTCTCATTACAATAAGGTTGTTATTGGGCCGCCGCTGTCAGAAGTAAAATAACTGAATAGACTGTAGTATCTCAGCTATGAGCATTTTTACAAACAGATCCGTACGCGTTTATAACGCCATGAAGCGTCTGATATCGATTTTATCCAACTACATATTAGTCATTAATCGTGATTATCCGTAAATATTTAGCGGATTTCGACGGTACCTGAGGCGCTACCCCCGGCCTATTCCACCCAATTGATAATAGGGATGATGACTAATATTAAAAAAAGTTTGAACAAATAATGCAATTTCAAAGAAGGCATAAATTGAAAAATCTGTCAAATCGATGGAAATATGAAGAAGCTACACGCTCTAAATGTTTTTGGAGAGATTACCCCCGTCCTTGTCGCGCGGTACGGACAATGTTGGGCGAAAGTATGAAGTTACATAGCCGTGACGTCACGTCTGTTTAGCAGTTATTTTAAAAATGTTTATGTCTTGGCAATCATTTAAATTTTAAGGCCTTTTATATAATATCATTTGCACACAAATATTTTTAAAGTTTAAAATAAAAACAATAACATCATCTCTATTACCTCAGTCAGTACCTAAGTAAGCTAACACATTGCTAGGTCGCAAGGGTGTGACCCGTCGCCGCTGGGAGTACGGACACGGCGAGTTCAAGCTACGCCGGCTGCTGGAGCGGCGTCGGTTTACACGCGTGCACTCGGACGACTCGGATGAAGAGCCGGCGCCCATGCTACCGCAGACCGTGCCCGCTAACGCATGATGCCCATGCGAATTCCACGCCAGTCAATGTTATATGTGAACAGAGCGAGAACGCTGGACCCCAGCGCGGATTTCTCATTCCGTTTTCCATTAAAAACCAACTGTGTGAAATCGCCACGCTTTTGTAGCACGGTACATTACCATTGAAACCTTCATGAACTTGGTGTCTCTGATTGAACACGGAAAGGAAAATACGCGAACCTGACCCTTAACAAAACGTGGTTGAAAAGTTAACCTTGGTTTTAGACTATTGTATACCTCAGGTAAGTATACAATATGGTATTATTTCTTCACAAATTTATTTTATGCTCTCAAAACGGTGAAGGAAAACATCGTGAGGAAACCGGCATGTCCTGGAACCAAATATTGGAAGACATGTGACATCTACCTATATGACACATGTCCTATGACCAGTGATTTGATTGGTTGGTGTGATTTGATTTGGATCTACCAATCACAGTTGCATGAGATTTGACAGTGTTAGTTAATTTTGGTGTTGATCCGGGGTAATTACGTAACATACTAACAGTAGGAATGGCTTTTATGCGACAGTTCAACAACATTCATTGCGTTATTTACGTTGTTGAGCAAACGATATTCGTAGGTACCTACAGACGCCAGCACATCAAGCTACTACAATCTGTCAAATTTCTTTAATAGATATTCAACTTTATCGCTATAGCATAAGGTTCAAAGTTGATTGGGAAAATTTGACAGTTTCGGGTAGCTTGATGTGCTGGCGTCTGTACATATAAAGCAATGAATTAGCTAGATTCCTTCAAAATGATTCAGATTGTGGTTGATAGTGTGTAACGCAATTACGGTTATAGCTTTTCAGAACGCGGGTGTTATCACAGATAATAGATCAAGACTCGTTAAACCACAATTTGGTATCAGGAGAATGTTTGTGGATGTCTGAATTTGTATCGTCTTTTTTAATTTTCTTGTTACAGTGATTTTTGTAGATAATTTTGTTGGATCTGACGAGTTCAGCAAAAGTAATGTATGAATAATACATATTAATTATCAGTATCCAGTCACTCATTATCATATTATGATTTGTGCACGGTTGATGGCAATATATCCCCCTATTTCTCTATGTGGCACCTTATTTCTGGGACCTGGTGAAATGTGGGTGTAGTAATATAGGTAGGCACACCTCTGCCCAATCCTTCGTGAAAACAAAGCGTGATGGTATAGAAATTATTAAGTAGGTATATATAATTTACTCACAAGAAACTTTTTTATTATAATAAATTAGAGTTATTGAAAACATTTTCGACGTCCATAAACTTCACATTATCAGACAAATATCCCTTACAATTTCTGCACAAAAATTTAATAATTTTATTTGAAAAGATATTTCGCTCACACCTGTCCGTTTGTGCAATTGTAAATTAAAAAAATTATAAAAAATGTTAATAGCACGCTCGTACAATTATCACTAGTCTAATAAATACGAGCTTTGAGAGAATGAATGTATAGAGAATGAAATTGTATAAGTATATCTTAGATTAGCAGAAATAACATAACACAACAACATGGGACTCAAATATAACTGGCGCAATATGGTGTACATGCTAAGGTACACCTCTGCACCTCACAGCATCTTAAATCGTAAAAAGGCAATGAGAACTTAGGACGCATGAGCGAGCGAAGCGAGCTCGGGACTTGGGGCACCCCGACTCGGACAGGCTAAGTTCGAAGAGGATAAGGGGGGCTCAAGTGAGCGAGCAGAGAGAACGAACGAGCGGTCATTCTCCATGCAGACGAAAATAGGGACCCCGCTCGACTACGCCTTATTATTATTGCTTGGAAACCAACGTAGACCCGTCACGATATCTTTCTCTTGCATCCTAACTTCTCATTGCCTTTTTATGATGCTGAGCAGGGGAAGGGGATTTATGACATGTTATCTTAAATAATATAATATGTACCTATACCTACTTATTCCTATCTATGTTATTAAGTAGAATTTGATTGACCATCCTGTTATACAGGTACGCTATGTATTTAATATCTATTATTATTTATTGAAACTGTGACTGTGTGTACTTTACAAAATATTGTTGCTCTTGGTATTGTATATTGTAATTATAGACAAATAAGAAAATTGGTAAAAAAAACGGGCATTGTGACGCCTTGAACAGGCTAGTCTGATGATTCAAAGTACCTTATCGATTATTTTTAAACGTAATTATAACATATTATAAGTATTATAACTACATCGTTTTGCATCCCGTCCTATTTAAAAAGCGATTGTCGCGCGAACACGCGATATCATTGTTACTTTTTGTTCGGAAAACAGGCTCCCTAAGGGCCTGTGCGCACCACGTTTTTTAAACGCGCGTTTGTAGCGATACAGACGCGATACGCACGCGAGTCAAACGCAGCCTGTAGACCTTCTGTAGGATAAAAGCGCGCCGTCGACGAACGTTTCTAAACGCGAGTCAACGGCGCGTTTAAAAAACGTGGTGTGCACAGGCCCTAAGTTGGTGCGACCACGCGTTCAAATTCACCGAACTTGCGATGATCGCTTCTAAAGCGCGGTAAGAAACAAATTTTAAGGTAATTGACAATAGCACATCGTGGGAACAAATAAGGTTTAAAACAGCGATGCATTTGATGTTAGTTGAATCGAATGACCACCAAAATAAAAGTAGTTATAATTAAATTAAAAAATAAATGCACGGCTCAGTGGAATAATTTTTAGGTATTTCTTTAGTTGATTGAATTCCCTTTATTATCATGATATTATTTTATTTGTACGAAATATTTTGAATCAGACTTTTCTTTGAAAATTTTAAAATGAGTACACTCACTTTTTTCTGGATTGTAATAATTAAAAACAGCGCTTTACGGTGTCCAAGGTTTGGGCAGCGCCTAAGGACGCAACCTACGTGTAAGATTGCGTCCTATTTAAGGCGCTGCCGTGTTGAAGAGAAAAAACTCTTATCGTAAAGTAGGACCTTTAGCCACATTTATTTGATACAACAGTAGTTAAATAACATGATAAATACCTACATAAGCATCTAGAGTATTCACAAAATTAACAATAACAATATATTTAAGTATACCTACCTAATTTCAAAATGATTATAATCTTTTCGCTATTATAATATGATTCCTGGGTGACAATTTTGGGTCGAACACTGGTCGAATCTCACACGACAGCCCTGTAACAAAAAAGTATGTTTTCGTCTGGCAAAAAAAATCAGGAGCTACGAGCTAAGACTACAACATTATAAAATGTCCTCGTTGATGGTTAGACGAAAAGTTCAAGATCTCTCATTTCTTCACAAACTATTCAATGGGGTTGTTGACTGTAGCGAGCTCCTTGGAAAGCTGCATATAAGTGCACCATCTCGCTTGCCGCGGAAATGTAACTATAACCTTTTCTATGTGCCGGGATCCAAAACAAACCTCGGACACTTCGCCGTTTTGCCAAGGCTCTGTAGGCAGTATAACGAATTATCGAAGAATAACGAACTGGATATCATATGCAAACTAACAAAGTTTAAAAAAGACCTAAAAGTCCTAGTATCCAAGTAATACTATATATATTTTCTTTTTCTGTTGATATTTGGTTATTTTTCATTATTAGTTTATTTTATTTGTATTTGTTTGAAATTTGTCCGTACTTATTTTTTTTTATTTTATTTGTACCCGTACTTACTGTTTTGCTATAGCTTTTAATTTTGTTTTATGTTTTCATTTTCGTGTATTGTATGGTGATTTATGTCAAACTTGTTGTACCCACCTAGATGTTAAGTGAATGATGTGGTCGCCTGTAATTGGAAGCGCACACTTGTATTTGTCCCTATTCATGTTAACATGTAAGTAACTGTGTAGCCTCTGTTGGCGATCCAATAAATAAATAAATAAATAAATAAATAAAAACTAATTTTGTGAGTTTTGTGTTTTTGTGTTAATAACAACAACAAACAACAACAATACAAGAATAATGATGAATAGCAAGAGGCCCTCCCCCTATAGCTGGCGAGAGTTTGGTACAGCTCTGCCAACTCTGGGGATTACAGGCTTGAAGTTGTTATGTTTAAGAATCCTACAAACAGGCGCGACACGCGATATAATCGCGCGCGACACAAGGGCACCGCTCGATGCGCGACTTGCGGTGTTTTTGTGTCGCGTGCGATTTTATCGCGTGTCGCGCCTGTTTGAAGGAGCCTTTATGTTACTACCGAACAAGGAGGTTAACCCCCTTACTAATAAACGTATTATATCAGATGAATAGTTACTTTCTCTCTTTCAGTCGTCAGTAATTTGTCTTTCGAAAGAAGACAAAGCGTTGTGTAACTATACAGACGCAATACAACGTTTATTAGTAAGGGGGAAAGTATCTAGAGGACATTTTTTATTCATCCCGGAAAATGACAGAATTGGTTACTTTTACACAAATAAAACTATTTTTCGTCTAAAGCTAAAAATAAAGTTGAATATAACTGACAGGATTTGGATTGAGGGTGGCTTGTGGCTAAGAAATACCAGCCGCACGGGTCGATCGATCAGGTTAAGCTATGCTTGCCCCGGTTGGTCCGTGGATGGGTGACCATCTTCACATACCAAGACCCCTCAGTGTCTCGGAGAGCACGTTAAGCCGTTGGACCCGGCTGTCATTCGTGCATCTTTGACAGTCGTTACGGGTCGTCAGAAGCCCGAAAATATGACACGCAGTCAAGGAAGGAGTATCGTATTACCCAGTAACGGTTGTGGAGGTCAGATAGGCAGTCGCTCCATGTAAAATACTGGTATTCAGCTGCATCTGGTTAGATTGGAAGCCGACCCTAACATAGTTGGGAAAAGGCTAGGCAAATGACGATGACATCATTGATTAACAGTATGCAATATTCCAACATTCCACTGTCACGATTAGGGCTTTGCAGGTAGACTGAGCAGGCCATCAATTGCATGGTAGTGTAGAGAGATAGTTGGAACCAGCACGATAGGTTAGGTTAATACATAAATACATACGTTATAGGTTTAGATATCTAAACATAATATACCTAACAATTTTTTTTTGTTGCGTCATGTACCTCAATTTGTATACTTTTAGTCACTTGAAATAAAAGTTCTAAAATATTTTTTTTGTATAAACTTCACAGATGTGATGACTATCGATATCTAAACACGATAAAACAAAAGAAAACAGGATTTTCTCAACTCATACTTTAAGTAACAACACTGCTATCGGTAGTTGACCCCAAAAAAAACTTCCAATTGTTTTTTCAAAGTCAAATCATTTATTTCAAATAGGCACATTAAAGGCACTTTTGAACGTCAAAACTTACAGTAAAATTGAATTGATTCTAGTCGCCCCTTCCAAAAGGTAGTTTTCGTATGGAGAAGAATGGGCAAGAAACTTCACCGTTACTCTTTTAAAATGTTTTTTATTATGATTTTATCATGTTTATTAGATAATACCGATATCCAACACGTTTGCAAAGTTTCGCTAGCTAATTTAATTTGACCCTGTATAATTAAAAAGGGAGAAGTAACGCGGCTAGGTCGCAGGTCAATGTTACATCACAGGCAAATGCTCCCGGTGAGGAAGCGCCTTAAGGCTGTCTATACATTGGAGCGGAGTGGAAAAGTGTGTAAACATTTATGAATGCAATTCCACAGGTTTTCCACTTGGAATTCTATCGGTTAATGTTTTCCTAGCTCTGCACTTCTCCGCTTTATCCGTGTCACAATGGGCAGACACCCTAACTCTTTAACATTTTCTTGACGTATTTATGTTGCAATATGTACAGACGCCAGCACATCAAGCTACTACAATCTGTCAAATTTCTTTAATAGATTTTCAACTTTATCGGCAAAGCATAAGGTTCAAAGTTGATTGGGACAATTCGAAAGTTTCGGATAGCTTGATGTGCTGGCGTCTATACATTGACAAAATGTTTTAATTAAAAACAAAGAGTACTAATTATAATTACATAGGAATTTAACATAACTGTAGTCCGTGCGGAACTAGTTGGCCGCGCCTTGGTATGTGAGCGGTGGGACGGAGGGGCGGGGGCGCTTTGTCATTACTCAGTACGTGCGTTGCGAACACTAGGCAACCCCGCCGCCCTCACCCTGTCCCCACCTAAGGCGCGGCCAACTAGTTCCGCGCGGACTATAACGAAATGTATCTGTACCATCGCGGACACTGGCGGTTGACCACTTTTCACCCATATCATAATATGCCCTTAGTAATAACCTTGAAAAGTGGCGCCGTGGAAAAGTGGCAACCGCCAGTGTCCGGGATGGCACAGACGCCAGCACATCAGGCTACCCGAAACTCAAATTTTCCCAATCAACTTTGAACCGTAAGCTTTAGCGATAAAGTTGAAAATCTATTAAGGAAATTTGACAGATTGTAGTAGCTTGATGTGCTGGCGTCTGTAACTACTATAGGTACACTTCTGTCTAACCCTTCAGGCAATAGACGTGATGTTGTGTAGTTATAATGAAGACGGTACGCTCATAGCAAATAAGTCGCCAATATAATTGGTTCCCTGTACCACTCACCATAAAGATAAAAATGTATGTTAATGTTATCAAAATCCATAGTAATATTATAAATTCGAAAGCAATTCTGTTAGTCTGTATGTTACCTTTTCACGCCTAGACCACAGAACGGATTGCGATAAAATTTTGCGATAACTTTCGTTCGAGAAACTGGCCCTTAGTGCACGTTCACACGGACGTAAAAATATCGCGGCGGGATTTAATCGCGCACTGGTTTTTCAACTCTTGGTGTTGATCCGAGCATTGAAAATACAACAGAGCGCATCTAAGCGCTTCAAAAAACACACTTGGATTTCCAGCTCTCGGCGCTAAAAAATCTAAAGCGTTGAAAATCAAGAGCGCGAAAAAAAATCGCCGCGTGAAAAACACGCTCGTGCGTACGTGGACGTAGAGACGCATTGGTTTACCACCACCAGCATTCGACTATCATAATTTTTATTAATCAGGATGGGACATCATATAGGCTTTGGTAATAAAATGATGAGTATATAAAACTACCTAACCGTGGCTCCTAGAGTGCAGATTACACCAACAAACGCCATGTTTATAGTAATCTTGTGATTCGATATTCCTTGCACATCCTTGTACAAATATTCCTAGTTATAAAGTGCCAAAGATCAAATCTAGTCTTCAATTTTTTTGTCGATTTTTTTCAATCATGTATGTATTTCTATGAAGCGATGTCTGTATATACAAATTGTATGATGTGTAAAGTAATTCAATGTCAAATAAGTGTATTTTTGTCTCCACCATTAAATTAATTTAGTTAAGAGAACTTTTGTTTCATTCAATCAATACTGGAACTTTGACCCATCAGTCGGGTCGGCGGACTAAAGCACATAAGTCATATTCGCTTGTTCGGGCTTGAATCTAAGTGGCGTCCTTTTTCAACCTCTTGAATCGCATTATAGACCGGGAGATGATGACACATTTTGGTAAGTCATTTCTTACAGTATGGCGCTTTCAGGGGGGTTCATATACGTAATAAGTGAGAGGAAAATGATGTTCTTACCGGTGGTGCGCGGGACGCAATTGCAGAATAATTAATTGAAATTGCTCGAAAATCCGGAGGTGTCAAACAATTTCTTTCACAAAATTTCTTCAATTTATCGGTATTTCAACAAAAAAAACCCGGCGGTCGCTATGTGCCATACTTCTCCGGTGGGTGTTTAGACCCGCCATACTTTTTTGAAAATGTTTTTTTTTTAATTTTTTTTTATTTATTTCTTACAGGCTGATATTTTTTTTAACAATTGTTTTTTATTAATCTTGTACGAAAATCACCATGCCATACCATTCCGACGGTCCAAAATACCCGCCATACCCCCTCAAACATGTCATTTTTTTAAATTCGAGAAACCATTTCTTTCAGTATGGCACTTAAGTCGTGGTCAGTTTATGGTACAGTGAGACAAAATTATATTCGCCATACTTCTAGTGCAGTATGAAAGTGGTGCCATACTTGAAAAATTGTATTTTTTAACCATTTTTAAAACACGCCTATAGAAGCCGTGAAATTATTTTTTACAGTATGGCATAAATGAAATCAGATTGTTCCCATACTATTATGAGTTGAAAAAAATATGCCATACTGTGACCATGGTACGAAAGACCGTCATACGCACGCTGCGGTGTAAAAAAAATTAAAAAAATGAAAGGATTTCTTACAGTATGGCATTTTAATTTTTGGAAAGTTTATAAAAAGTATGATTCAGGAAAATTATCCCATACTCATCATGAAGTCCAAAAGTGATGCCATACCCGGAAAACCGATTTTCAGCGACGTATTTCAGCTACAGTACGTCCAAGTTATATATATATATATATTTTGAAAGCCATGCTTTTTTAGTAAATCGCTCATACTGTGGCATCTTGAATTGATTTGTTTAAAAAAATCGTTTTTAATATCGCTAAGGGGGAACGCCACGGTGACGGGCAAAGAAATCGATTTTTTTTTTCAATTTCCGTAAAGCCACCTGTATATCTGAAATACGGTAGAATTACCTTGTTTATTTAGTTAGCATGTTAAGGCGAAAGCGCCAGGGTAGCCCGCGAAATTAATTTTTTTTTAGGTTTTTTGCAATTTGCTGGTCGATATTAAGTTGTACGTTGATTAATATATGATTCGCGGCCGTAACAAATATGTATTTACAGAATTATAATAATTAAATTCATCAACACAACTCTCTAAGACCACGTAACCCCAAAGAATAACTGTTTCATGAAATCGTCATTCTTTGGGGTTACGTGGTCTTAGAGAGTTGTGTTCATGACTTTAATGATTAGTGACGCCTGACCAGCACAGCTGCTGTATACCAGCATTAGAATTTGTATTGAGGAAGATAGTTCGAAGACGTTCGAGCGTAGAATATTATACGACATAACACATTATTTAATTAAACAAGATTGTCCCTACATACAACTTTAAAATTTCGTATTTACGTTCCTCACATAACCAACTTTCAAAAAAAAATGGTGCCATACTGTAAGAAATTGTTCAAATGTTGCATAAAATTTTACAATTATTTAATAACATTATACGTATATCACCCACTCTACAGGTATGGCATTATAACAATTACGTTTCTAATCATAAAAACAACTACTAGACCAAATTTTAAGGTGAAAGAAATGGTTTCTCGAATTTAAAAAAATGACATGTTTGAGGGGGTATGGCGGGTATTTTGGACCGTCGGAATGGTATGGCATGGTGATTTTCGTACAAGATTAATAAAAAGCAATTGTTAAAAAAAAAATCAGCCTGTAAGAAATAAATAAAAAAAAATTTAAAAAAAAACATTTTCAAAAAAGTATGGCGGGTCTAAACACCCACCGGAGAAGTATGGCACATAGCGACCGCCGGGTTTTTTTTGTTGAAATACCGATAAATTGAAGAAATTTTGTGAAAGAAATTGTTTGACACCTCCGAATTTTCGAGCAATTTCAATTAATTATTCTGCAATTGCGTCCCGCGCACCACCGGTAAGAACATCATTTTCCTCTCACTTATTACGTATATGAACCCCCCTGAAAGCGCCATACTGTAAGAAATGACTTACCAAAATGTGTCATCATCTCCCGGTCCATTAATCTTGCGGCGTTATAAAAAACATAAGTTGAGTTATGTTAAAAGGAACACTTGAAGCTCTCGGACTTCATGGACACAGAAAGTGACTTATGTTATTAGGAACGTCACTGTGACTTATGTTATTTAGTCCGCCGACCCGACTATTATAAACATATTCTGAAACGCAACCTCAAGCGAATGTTGCAATGATAAATAAAAAAATGACCAAGTGCGAGCCGGACTCGCATACGAAGGGTTCCGTACTACAAGGCAAAAACGCCGAAAAAACACGTTTGTTGTTTGGGAGCCCCCTTATATATTTATTTTGTTTTTAGTACCTATTTATTGTTATAGCGGCAACAGAAATAGATCATCTGTGAAAATTTCAACTGTCTAACCATCACGGTTCATGAGATACAGCCTGGTGACAGACGGACAGCGGAGTCTTAGTAATAGGGTCCCGTTTTACACTTTGGGTACGGAACCCTAAAAAATTTGTTATTTTTAATAATTTGCTATATCGGTCTCATGTCGCGAGATAAAGAAGTGTCAAAGTGCCTTTTTCGAGTTTACATGAGCATAACGGTCATGTTAGGCATGACGTCAGAATCGTAGACTCCCTCTCACAGAGAAGAGGCCAGTGTCCTTGCAGTGGGAACATTATAGGCTGATTATGAAGAATCTTATAAAGACCAGACTCTCTAAGACCTGTCTACGCAGAGTTTTGGAATTTTTCGGCCATATAGCAAGAAAAGGTGGCAACAACCTTGAACAGCTGATGGTTACCGGCAAGGTGGATGGTAAACGACCAAGAGGTCGCAGCCCTTTGCGATGGTCCGACCAGATAAGCTCTTCTCTTGACACGAAATTTCATGATGCGCTTCACCTAGCCAAGGATAGACAGAGATGGCGATATATAGTCAGGGAAAATATATTTTCAAGGGAGGATCACGACCCTCAGTAATGAGGAGTACGACTTGGGATTTGAAGAATCGTAGACAAATCGAGAAAGAGAGCGATATCGCTCTTGTCATGACTGTTAGCCGTGGTAGACTGGAATAGGAATAAATTACACTTTCAACAGGCAAAATCCTAAAGAAACGTTTTTGGGCCCTTACCTCGCTCCAACACATACAGCACTCTATCTAACAGCACCACGGTCTCTACGAGCGGCGCCAGCGCTAGCCGCAGTGTGTAAACCACGACCACACGCCGCCACTGCGCCAGGTCGGCGTGGCCACGCGCCCACACCGCGCCCGATGTCGGTAGGGGGAGGTGTACGCGCTCTATTGCTTGGGAGCAGTACCTGTATTGAACAAAAATCATAGAGATTTTATACAAAATCTATAACTACACTAATCATCAAGCTGATGCGTTTGTTTGCACGCGATAATCTCTGGAACTTCCAGACGGATTTGTGACAAATTCTTTTTCATTTGATAGCCCATTTCTTGAGGAAGGTTTTCGATTTTACCACCTGTACGCAAAATACCTACGCGCATTGACGTGGAGTTGGGGTCACCAGCCCGTATTACCTGTTACCTAAGGGTCCTTACACACGGCGCTTTTTTCGCCTTGAGAAAGCAGCACTGACTTTGCAGCGCGTTAAAAAAAACGCCTTGTGCTTGGGCCCTATGTGATCATAATGTACGAAAACATTTTATAATTATTCGGTATAATGCTACTGAAGATACTGCTGTTATTCTACTACTAATATTATAAATGTGAAAGTTTGTGAAGATGTTTGGATGTTTGTTCTCAATCACGCGTAAACCGTTGACTAGATTTGGATGAAAATTGGCACATAGATAGACCATTTCCTGGATTAACACATAGGTTACTTTTTATCCCGATATTTCCACGGCATCGAAACTTACGCGGGTGAAACCGCGGGGCGCAGCTAGTTTGAAATAAGTAACTTACTTTTCAAATGTCATGGTATCTGAATGTTTGATGCTCCTAACTGGCGCATGTCGTAGTTTCGGGTCATGCTCCACCAATATCCTCTCTAACGCTGCCCTATAAGCATGTATCTGTAAATGAAAAAATAAACTGATAATGATAAAAACTTTTTTGAAGTGAAAACTTTTTTAGGCACATTGGGCATTTTTTGAGACGGGTAAAACTATTGAACTCGCGCCACTGTTACCGTAACCGACACCGCTTCGGGTGTGTTCGGCTATCCTCGGGATGTACTCGGTTTTAATGTGTATCCGATATGTCAGTGAGTGATGGCAAAGTATTCTGTTTGCCATCACTCACTGACACCTCTCTCTGTCCAGAGCTGCCAAGGACCAATCTTTATTAAAGGAGTCCAGCTCATAAAACTTACAAATTAATATTAATTTTTTTTCATTTGCTCACCTTCAGATCTTCATAATTTCCTTTACGCAGCCTCTGACAGTACACCTCAATGGCATGGCAAGATATTTCCCTACTCGGGAACGACAGCTTACTATCCAAACTCTTCACAAAGCTACTCATAGGGTATCCTCGGTCTGGACCCTCACAGGTCAACTTCATAAAGCAACAACCCACCACACATATAAACTTTATGTTAGGAGATTCAACAAAGTGCTTCAGTAATAAAGGTCCCAAGTCTCCGCAAGGATGGAGGCCTATTAATCCATAGTCCTGCATACAATCTGGTAGGGGGAGTGACATTAGCTGTTGGTGGCTTGATAAGGTCACATTGAAGTGTAGAGGGCGTTTCAGTTTGGCTGCAGCTTCAGGAGAGAGATATTTTTTGACTGTATATTCTAATTCCAAGTCAAGTTTCCTGAAAAATACGATTTATACATTGTTAATAAAAATAATACTTATATCTATCACTATAAGTACTTATAAGTATTATTTACTAACAATTTTTATTTTTGGCAGTTGAGCCAATGTCAACTAACAATGTAACAACTAATAATGTATGGAATATAATAATAACAGCCGCACAAGTCGATCGATCAAGTTAAGCTACGTCTGCCGCGGTTGGTCTTTGGATGGATAACCATCTTTAAATACTGAAGATGATTTTATGCCGTTGGTTCTGGCTGTCATTTGTGGATCTTTGACAGTCGTTATGGGTAGTCACAAGCCCGAAAATCTGACAACGTCTTACCTAGAGGTATCGTATTACTCAGTAACTGGGTTGTGGAGGTCAGATAGGCAGTTGCTTCATGTGCATAAAGTTTTAATAAATAAAGATCTACGCGTATAACATATTTTAACTTAGATAAATAGATTTCTGCAGTCTGGGAGAGGCCTATGTCTAAAAGTGGACTGCAATAGCCTGAGTTGATTTATTGAAATAGATTTCTTGGTACTTAGTAAAAGTTTGTCGTGATCTCAAGTCTTGACCGTTTGTCATTGCAAGAAACAACTTGTAAAATTATTTTACTAGTTTCACTTAATATACCATTTCCACTTATACATACCAAGGGTACAGACCTAGCCTCCTCAGTCAGCTGTGCCTGGCACTCAATGCCTGCTGCGTACATGTCATCCCTGTAAGCCAGCACTCGCACTAAGTGTCCCAGACCTGAACCAAAATCTATCACAGAGTTACAACCACTTAGCAGGGCAGTATGTACCACAACATCAGCCATCAGGCTTATCTCATGTCTCTTCTTTAACTTTACATGTTTTAGGAACAAATTCTTTAACTTTGGATGATATTTACATGTATCAAAGTTAGTACATTCATTCTTATTATTTCCTTTTTTATTGTACTCCATTTCTCTTGGTAAGGTGAGTGCCTTTACAGTCTTTATTAAGGCTAAGAATGATAGTGGTAGTAACTGGTTCGATGGTCTGTTTGAAAGAATGTTTCCTAAATGCTGGGGGTCCATATGTTCGAAAGTATGACGCCACGTATCCGGCAGTTTATTCCAATGATCGTCTACGAAGAAGTCCTAAAAATGAAAAGTAATTTAGTGCATTAAGATGATGCAAAATAATAACTGGCAGTTTATGTTGGACCCTAAAGCTCAAGACAGTAGAAATTACGATTTCATCATCATTTCAGCTGAAAGGCGTCGACTGGACCGTAAAATAGAAGTTAATGAATAATGTTTCTAAAATTAGGTAATCTTACCAGAACATATAAGTCCAACAGCCAGTCGTACATTCGTATAACTTTTAGAGACATCACTAGAGTAGATTCCACACATTCTTTTTGAGAAGACATTCCAAATTATTAATTAATTAATAAAGCAAATTACAAACATTCAACAACAGACCCACGTTCCTAAAAAGTTTGTTATGACAGCAAACGTCAAGTCAAGTGTCAAAGTAAAAAAACCTATGACAGCCCTGTTCCAAATTTTTAAATTCCTAGTGATGTAAACCACTGACCTCTATTGTAGGGGCAAGTGCGGAACATGTGGACACTTTCCAGAATCTGGAATAAAACATTTTTTATATCTGAAATTATAGTTCAGTTTTATTTATTTTTTACATATCACATGTCTTAAGGGTTAATCAGTGTTTCTTAAACTAAAATTCTAGTTTCAATTTCACTTAAACTTACGAAAATAATCAACTGTTTTTAAAAACACCATATGTGTCCACAGGTTCAACAGGCGATTGTACCTATGTACAGTAAAATTGTACCTGTAGACGGTGTTGTACCTAGGGACGGTTCACATTAATTACACAATAAAAATAAAAAAACAATTATAGACTTCTAAAAACAACATCAAACAAACGTAAACATACTGCATTATACTTATTTGTATGCATTACGACACTCTTCATACAATTTTTGAGTAGATTCATCACTATCGTCATCACTGTCTAATACGAAGCATGCCACGCAAACGAAACCTTCACCCTCATCATCAGACTCAAAGTTTTCTCTGTGTGACTTCGGAACACAACAAATATGATAGCTATGATTGCAAAAACTACATTTGAGCATTTGGTTTTTGTCTTTGGAATAAGTTTTACACTTTATACATCTAACAAACGATAACTTCTCTTGTTGAATTACTATAATATTTTTTTCGACAGATTTTCCAGTGTTTTCATTCGAAAGCGCTTTGTAAGGGCCAGGTTTAGAAAGATTATTAGTCAGCAGAGGAGTTGGATGACTTTTGGAGCAACTAGCGTCAACTTTAGAGGAACCAGATAGTGAAAGAGCTTTGGTAGCAATTGTTTTCTGAGCAGCTTTTGTATATTTTTTCTTGTCCGTTTTCTGGCCTGCTATTTTCTTCTATTCGGCTCTTTTTAATGCTTCACCTAGAATTTCTTCTTTTTCTGGCGTGTCAGTCAAAATTCTGGTTCGTCCGGGCTTTTTTCCACGTTGAGCACCTTTTCGAGGACCAGCTTTTTCAAATGGATGGACGGTTTCAGGCGTTATTTGTGGATCTATAATCTTCAGTGGAGTTTTGAATAAAGGTTGTTCTGGTATCATCAGTCTATCATCCTTCTGGATTGGCGAAACTGGTTCTGGGGTGGCCTGAATAACAAAATCTCCAAATAGTTCGTTTTGATCCAAGTTATCTGGGTAGGTATGGCTAGACATCTGATCAACCGGTTGTTGTAAATCCAAATTAACCATCTGTGTTTCTTGATCAGCTCTGGTGACTTCAATATCAGGCTGTTCTTGATTTTCGGATGGGTTTCCAGGTAAGTTTTGACTTGGGTCTGGACGATCAGTCACATATGAGCATAAGAAATCTTCATCTGAAAGTATGTTTCTATTGTATGGATAAATACCTTTCTTTTTAAACCAGTTTTACTGCGAGGCACTGAAAAAATTAAACAAAACGGCTGATCATATTGTGTAAGTAAACATTATGACACTTTTGTACCTGTGGACAGTCCACAGGTACACTCATATTTACGTCCACAGGTACAAATTCAGACATAAAAATTAAAACTGATTTAACTTTAAAGATAAACTGACTTACAGACTGGGAAAAAAGCACTAACTAAACAATAAACAACACAGATCATACTGCAAACACGTTCAAACCGATATAGTAAGTATTTTCACGGTAAAACTCATTTAAATTAAGCAAAATAACTTACTTTTTGGCGCAAAAATCTTCCATAGCCGGTATATTGACAATCACACAGAAAACAAAGATGGCGACACGTCAAAACTGTCAACCATAGACAAAGCTTTTCGGTCGCGTTCAAATTTGAATTTTAGGGTTACTAGTTTCGTCGGAATCGATTGTGTCCACTGGTAAAAGCGTCCATAGGAACAGCACTTGCCCCTATAATATAGGCACTGACCCAGTGGCGGATTTACCAGCAGGCTGAGTAGGCTGGAGCCTAGGGCGGCAAAGAATGTTTATTATTGTGTAAGTAGTAGGTATTAAGATGTCCGTGACTACCGCAGGACCACCAACGCCAATCGCTTCCATATTTGGTAAATAATTAGTGCTCAATTGGTACTAATTAGTACTCGAACAACAAAATTGGTACCTTAGTAGTTTTCGAGAAAATCGACTTTGAAGGTGGTCCTGCGGTAGTCACGCTCACTTCAGCAGGACCACCATGAGCGCCGAAAAAGGGCCCACGCTACAGCTATTCTAAGTATACAAATAATTAGTACCCATAAATGTGATTTATTTCGTAAAAAAAACAGAACTGTAATATTTGTATTTACCGAGAAATCAACGATGATAACTTTCTCGCAATTGTTCAGCAGGACCACGATTTTGAATGTTGATTCCAAGTTAGAGAAGCTTGTCGCTTTCCTCAAACCTACATAGAAAATTAGTACCCTGCAAGATAAAATTAGTACCCAAAATTCAAAATTAATACTCCAATAGTTTACGAGATATACGATGCCATTGGTGGGGTGGCGGTAGTCACGGTGCCAAATTTTCATTTCAAGATTTCCCTATTAAAAACTCTGTGATTTCTTCCCAAATTTATACAAAAATTAGTACTCCTAAAGAAGTTAAAGCGACTAGAAATCCAGATTCCTAAGTGTTGTATTTTAAGAGAAATTAGCTTTCATTACTTTTCCATACTAAATCTCCGCGTATAACCCGACCAAATTAAGTTGTCAACGGTGCCAATTCCTTTGTTCACAAACTAAACTAAATTTGAGTTCAGTGCATCTTATCTTTCTGTTTCATTATGAAAAGGACAGACAATAAATTTTAGTTTTGTCCTGTCAAAGTAATCAGAGCCTGACACTACTCAATACAAGTTTAGACTTGATTAAAAACATGCCTACTAATGTTACGTCAATTTACGTCAGACGCTGATTAATTTAATAGGACTAAACTAAAACTTATCTTTTATCCTTTTCTTAATGAAATAGATAGAAAAAGATGCACTGAACTCAAATTTAGTTTAGTTTGTGAACAAGGGAATAGGCACCAATGGTGGTATTGAGCTGTTTAAGAGATGTACACTCGTACACATAAATTTATGGATGTCGGAATAGTATTAACAACAGTTCAATATCTAAATTTTTATACAAACTGTGTATCTAGGTACATATTAAGAAAAAAATAACCTATCGCTACCCATGGCTTGTGATACCTTTGTTATTGACGTGGCTTGTCGAACATAATAACATAATTAGTACACAGTGATATGAAAACACTAAAATATGCGTGTGCCCTTTGCAATGCATATTATTCAAATATTTGCTGTGCCCGACAGGGTCCATAATTGTGTCTAGTATTTTTTATTTACCACCTGTAATTACATTATGGATTGCAATAAACGATTTGAGATTTGATATAAAAGGTATAGTTACTTACTTTTAGGTTTGTAATCCTTTTATACTTACGTTATTAGCAACATAATAAATTAGTTTTTTAATACTAAGAGCTTGTCCAGAAATGGCGAATTCGCCGCGATTCTCTACCTAAAATCGTAAAAGCGTTATACGCACGACCTTTGCGTTCAGAAGGGGGCGTACCAACGCGCGAGCATTTGGGTTCGAATTTCAGTAGAAAACATGGAGTAGAACGCTCTGAAGTTCGCGCGTCAACTGGACGCAACAAGGAGTCTCCAGTATCTCGACTCGCGCGCAAAACGCGCGAGTCGAGAGGCTGGCGAAGTGCACGCGATTTACGCGCGGATTTTGAAATCGCGCGATGCTTGTGGACGCGATGTATTGGCGCCTAGTATCACGTTAACGCGCGAATGAATTCTCGCGAAACGTTTCGCGGCGAATTCGCTCCTTCTGGACAAGTTCTTAGGTATTACTGCTTGCAGCAACGGTAAATTAATAGGAAAGAAATAAATAAAAAATACCTATCGCTTTTAATGATATTTATTCACAACAACACAGAACTATACTTACAATACCTACAGAAAAATAATTATTCGAGTACTTACCTACCTGCCCACGTCAATAACAAAGATGTCACAGGCGATGGGTAGCGATAAGTTATTTTTTTTTCTTATTAAGTACAAAAGTTCAGTTTGTATAAAAATTTAGATATTGGATGTTAATACTATTTCGACATCCATAAATTTATGTGCAGGAGTGTACATCTCTTAAACAACTTAATACCATTGACAACTTAATTTGGTCGGGTTATACGCGGAGATTTAGTATGGAAAAGTAATGAAAGCTAATTTCTCTTAAAATACAACACTTAGGAATCTGGATTTCTAGTCGCTTTAACTTCTTTAGGAGTACTAATTTTTGTATAAATTTGGGAAGAAATCACAGAGTTTTTAATAGAGAAATCTTGAAATGAAAATTTGGCACCGTGACTACCGCCACCCCACCAATGGCATGGTATATCTCGTAAACTACTGAAGTATTAACTTTGAATTTTGGGTACTAATTTTATCTTGCAGGGTACTAATTTTCTATGTAGGTTTGAGGAAAGCGACAAGCTTCTCTAGCTTGGAATCAACATTCAAAATCGTGGTCCTGCTGAACAATTTCGAGAAAGTTATCATCGTTGATTTCTCGGTAAATACAAATATTACAGTTCTGTTTTTTTGACGAAATAAATCACATTTATGGGTACTAATTATTTGTATACTTAGAATAGCTGTAGCGTGGGCCCTTTTTTGCCGCTCATGGTGGTCCTGCTGAAGGGAGCGTGACTACCGCAGGACCACCTTCAAAGTCGATTTTCTCGAAAACTACTAAGGTACCAATTTTCTTGTTCGAGTACTAATTAGTACCAATTGAGCACTAATTATTTACCAAATATGGAAGCGATTGGCGTTGGTGGTCCTGCGGTAGTCACGGACATGGTATTAAGACGCCGCCTTATTGGAAGTACATACATAATTCGAGCTTTTATGAGCTCAGAAATATAGATAGGCACCCAAATCTATTTCTTGTGCAATCTTAACTAAACGTTGGGTTATAAATATTATCTAGAAACTTGTAGTCGGGGTACTTTTGATAAAAGAAACTCCAACTATTTGTGCATGTAAACTGTATTTGTATAAAACGTATGTATAGTGAACTGTTACATTTAACTTAAAAATAACATATAAATTATCGGTAATGGACGGCTCGCGAGGCGCACGAGTTTGTTAGCGTCGAGCGCGTGCGCAGTTACCGGGCGCTTGTGACTTACTCCTGGTGACATGGGGCGACATTTCTAGGGTTGTACCGAACCGTAACTAGTCACGTAACCTGGCCGGTACACGACGAACTCTAGAAGTGCGGGGAGTTGAAAGGGGTCGCGCTATATCCTCCCCCTCCAAGTCAGCAGAAGGCTCTGGAGCTGGCTTGGCAACCGATAGCCTACGGGGTCTGCCCTTCTTTCTACCATGGACGACAACGTGTGAATCGCCTACATACGGTGTTAAGAGACTGGCATGATACTTCCCTCGAGGTTCTTTCTCTTTATCTACAACCTCGTAAGTGGTTGCGGAAACAACTTTACTAATACGATACGGGCCCTCTCGTCTCGGGGCAAACTTACTGGTGAAGCCCTTCGCGGCTTGACTAAGGCGATGGCTATCCACGAGTACGAGGTCACCCTCCTGAAACTTAGTTCCAGGACGGCGGTTTTTGTCCGCTGCATCCTTTCGAATGTCCTGCTGGCGCTCGACTCGCCACTTCACCTCTTGCAGGCGGTGTACAAAGTCCCGTAAATATGGCGTAATTTGGGGTACGTAGTTTTCTTGATCTACGACCGCTCGCAAGTCGTGGGCTACGTCCACCGGGGACCGGAACTCGCGCGCAAATGTTAAAAAGGCAGCAGAGTGTCCCGGGCCTTGGTTAGGAGCCGTATTTAGAGCGAACCGTACAGCAGGCAATACTTCAGGCCAACGACGATGCTCTGGATCTATCAGGATCGCCAACATCTGCTTCATTTCGCGATTTTTCCGTTCAGCGGGGTTGGCCTCGGGGTGATAGACTGGAGTTAAATTTTGATGAACACCGAGAACGTGCATTGCTTTTTGCATCACCGCTGAGACGAATTGTGTTCCATTATCTGAGATAACTCTGCGGGGAAACCCATATCTCATAAAAACCTCTTCTATCAATACTTTAGCGCAACTATCTGCGTTCGCTTCGGTCAAAGGGAACAACTCTACCCATCTGCTCGCAGTATCTTCAACTAGGAAGATCCACTTCTCACCCTTACTACCCTCAGGCAGAGGACCAAACAAGTCCATGGCGAGAACTTCAAAGCGTTGCTGGGCGACAGGAGTTTGCAGCAGCCCAGCAGGTTTAAGATTAGTAGGCTTAAACTTCTGGCAAAGATCGCAAGCCTTGAGATACTTTGCCACGTATTGACGCATATTTGGGAAATAGAATCTTTCCTTGATCTTGGTTAGAGTACGCTCCAGGCCCAAATGACCAGCTGTGGGCGCATCGTGGAGCGCTTTCAGGATCTCGGTACGCATAGAGTCTGGTACTACTAACTGAGGTTCTTCAGATTCGGAATCCGGATCAAAACGGAAAAGGACTCCGTTTGAAAGATAGTAGCCTCGATCTGTCCATCGAGTAGTGGCATCACCGTCTTCAAAGTCCGTAAGTATCTTCCTAAGTTCAGGATCTTCGAGCTGAGCTGCTCGCAACTCTTCGGAGCTACGGTGAGGTAGGTCTACGGAGACTGGACACAGATCGCAGGTAGAGTCGGGATTTTCATCCATCGACGGCCGGCATACGGGTCGACTGAGTGTGTCTGCCACCACATTAGCTTTCCCGGGCGTGTACTCCACATCCAGATTAAAAGCTTGGATTTTCAGGGCCCACCGAGCAAGGCGGCCACTGGGGGTCTTTAGAGACAATAGCCACTTCAAAGGTTGATGGTCGGTTGCAATACGGACTTGGGCGCCTTCGAGATAGCCACGAAATTTATCTAGGGCCCATACTACAGCTAATGCTTCCCGCTCCGTCGTGGAGTAATTACGTTCGGCTGCCGTTAATAACCTACTGGCATACTCAATAGGTTTCTCAGACTTCGGATCCGGACCTTGCACGAGCACTGCACCTAGGGCATAACCACTGGCGTCTGTGCGAAGAATGTAAGGTTGCTCGAAGTCTGGCTGGCGCAAAATTGGACTCGTTGTGAGTCTCCGCTTGAGCTCGTTAAAGGCGTTGGCCTCCTTCTCACCCCATTTCCAGGCTTTATTCTTTCTGGTGAGGTCGGTCAACGGCTGGGCTACTTCGGAGAACTGTGGAATAAATTTTCTAAACCAGGAACAGGTTTGTAAAAAACTTTTTAGTTCCTTTACATTGTTAGGAGGTAACATTTCCACGACTGCTTTGACCTTCGTCGGATCAGGTTCGATACCTTGGACCGTAATAATGTGCCCTAAATAAGCAACTCTTTCCCTGGCAAATACACACTTTTCACGATTTGCTTTGAGGTTGAATTGACGAAGGCGATCGAACACCTGTTGCAGATCCTGTAGGTGCGCATCCAGGTCATTAGAAATTACGAGGATGTCATCTAAATATGCCACAACAGTTACGTCTTTTAGTCCTGACCGAAAACGATCCATCAATCGTTGGAACGTCGACGGCGAATTCTTTAAGCCAAATGGCATGCGCCTAAATTGAAACGTTCCGAACGGTGAGACGAATGCAGTTTTGTGTCTGTCTTCTGGAGCTACTTCCACTTGCCAGTACCCAGATTTTAGATCGATGGTGGACATTACACAATTACTCTTTGCGGAAGATAGGATCTCGTCGATTAACGGCAGCGGATATTTGTCCGTACGGGTTACAGCGTTTAATTTTCTATAATCGACGCAAAATCGTGTCTCACCATTCTTTTTTGGCACTAATACCACTGGGGAAGCCCATTCTGACTCAGCTTCTTCTATTACCTCCAGTTCCAACATTTTATCAATTTCAGCTCTTATCTTCTCCTTCTTAGCAGGAGCCAGTCGATAAGGGGGCGTTGCGACAGGCGCGGCGTTACCTGTGTCTATCCTATGTAAGGCGAAGGGCGTAGGCCCTCCCCCTGCACTGAAGATATTAGCGTTAACTTCCAATAGTGCAGCCAACTTGTCCCTATCAGATGGTGACAGGAGAGTGCCCTCGCACTCGTGGAGACCAATCGTCGAAGTGACCGCAACTCGGTCCTCGTGTTCATACTGTAGCTCATGAAAGCCTGTAGCTCGTAAAGAGAAACGATTTCTATCGAAATCGAGTATCATGCCAGCGTCCTTTATAAAATTCATACCTAGTAAGGAATCGATTGCGCCGGGCAAGACCATAAAGAGAGTGCTTACTGCAACTCCCTGCACTTTTACATTTACCACAGCTGTTTCTACAGTTTGGAGACGTTGGTTTCCGTCCGCAAATCTTAACTCTGTTTCGCAACTATTAAATATTTGTCCATTAGCCCGCAAATGTCTTGTTAGACTATCGCTAGCAACGCAATGCTTCGCGCCCGTGTCTAGTAACGCGGTACCTACTGCACCGAACACCTGTACATTAAAAATAGGACGCACACGCGGGTTTAACACTTTTGCATCTACGGACACTGATTGGAATGCGGTCGACGTGGTCGGCGATGCAGTGGGTTTCTCTTTACACACCGTGCAGTTTGACCGTATCACACCGGGCGCACCACATCCGAAGCACGCTACGGACGGGCGCAGCTCCGATCGGGTCGCAACTGGTTCGCTCTTGACCGGTTCAACAGTCGCTTTATTCCGATTTTCTAGTTTACGACAGTTATCTTTGACATGTCCAAACATCTTGCAGAATGTGCACCTAGGTCTAGCCTTGTTTGGCGGTGCTTTTTCTTGTTTATTTGCCTCAGCACCAGCTGGTGAAGACTTCGTAGCATGTCCAGTGATATGCGGTGGCGACAGCGCGAGCGGCGGGGCGGTAGATGTAGGGGAGTGCCTTTTAGTCGTCGCAGTGGTGCAAACTTCTTCGAGCACGTCCTCCACTACTCGAGCCTGCTGTAGCAGTTCGGCGAATGAAGCGAAGGCGCTCCTTGTTACCCTCTCCCGGATTCTCCTATGGAGTAGGCCGTACACCATATCCAGCTGCACTGGATTTTCAGGTAGCGTGTGCAGCGGCAGTTGGGCAATTAGGGCTCTTACCCTACACACGAAGATATCGGTCCGTTCATCACCTTGCTCTCGACTAAACATCTCTCTATATAATCTATGAGGTGGGAGGCGCGGCCCGAATGTTTGGCGAAATAAATGGGTGGCCTCCTGCCAACTTGTGACAGAATGTTTAACACCTTGCCACCAAGTAGCCGCAAAGTCAGTGAGCAGCATTGGCAGGCCTCTTAAAGCCATATCGTCGTGAACACCAACACAGTCTTTATAAATCTGCACAGCATCCACGAATGCCATAACGTCGCCAGAACCATTAAATCTCGCCGTACAATTAGCCAGGTTTGTACTCACAGTCGTCGTCGGCGGTGGCTGCGCGCCCTGCGTAGGCGGCTGCGACCGTAAAGCTTGCAAGAGGAGTACCAGATGTTGGTCCGTCATAACAATAGGTGCAGGCATCGGTGGCTGCGGTGTGGCGACGGGCGGAGCATGCCCGTACTGCGGCATCTGCGAGCCAGGCAGCTCACGCCCATACAGCGGCGGTGGTGATGGAGCCGAGGCGTTGGCGGACGAAGGTCCAGCCAGCGGCGGCGTTGACGATCGTACGTCAACGAACAATGCGTGTCCATCTGCAGTAGACGGCATCGTACCGTCTGACTGCTCACCAGCCGTAGCGTGCGTGTCTACAGGCTGCTGCGTAGCACGTGAAGCACTATTATTACGCGACCGTGTTAGCACCATGTCTTTTAATGCACTATAAAACCGTTCCGGCACCACAAATAGGTAACAGTGTACCTAGACAACCTAGTTCGTCACTCTAGTTCGACAACTCTTCGTACACTACGCGTACTTACGAAAACGTTCATACACTTACGCGATTGTTCTAACTCTCATGTACCTACAATACCACTAAAACTAGGTCTCTAACACAAAAGACTCTATTTAAACATCCCAGTTATTATTTACATTAATGTTCGACGCGAGTCGGTGTTCTAGGAATCCTAACAAAGGTACCCACAGTTAAAGTCTTACTCGCACGAAGCATTACTATGAACAATGCTCTGGGTTATCGTATGTACACGGATGTTTACCTACAGGATTACGATTTATAGCAATCGTAACACTGAATCCATTGTATAGTCACTATATACACCAAATTATGTTAAAAGTTCCTTAAAAATTTAAAATTGTTGATGTGTGCACAAAACGTAACGAATCTGCGGGCGGCGTGGGCGAAGTATATAACGAATTAAATATGTAACGTCGCACGAAGAAAACCCGAGAAAGTCACTGTTTTTGACACTCAAACACTGTTTTTTTAAGTCTTTATACAAACGTTGTTAATACACAATAACAGTTTTACACGCAATAATGCCGTTTTTTACAAAAACACGGCCGCACGTTGGGACGCCAGTTGTAGTCGGGGTACTTTTGATAAAAGAAACTCCAACTATTTGTGCATGTAAACTGTATTTGTATAAAACGTATGTATAGTGAACTGTTACATTTAACTTAAAAATAACATATAAATTATCGGTAATGGACGGCTCGCGAGGCGCACGAGTTTGTTAGCGTCGAGCGCGTGCGCAGTTACCGGGCGCTTGTGACTTACTCCTGGTGACATGGGGCGACATTTCTAGGGTTGTACCGAACCGTAACTAGTCACGTAACCTGGCCGGTACACGACGAACTCTAGAAGTGCGGGGAGTTGAAAGGGGTCGCGCTATAAACTAACACATTATTATAGAGGTCGGTAGGGCTGACTTAATTTAATAGCCTACTGGCGGCAAATGTGTAAATCCGCCACTGCACTGACCTCTATCATACAAAGGTCATTGAATACAGGTCAGTGTGTAAAACTGTATGGACTATTGCCGTGGCATAACTAAAATACCGTTATCCGACATCGTCGATTTTTAACTTTTAATGCTATTATAGTTAAAAATCGACGATGTCGGGTGCCTGAAGATGGACGGCGCCGCCGAGGCCGGCCCAGAAAGAGATGGCGAGATGACCGACGCGTACCGCGAGGGCTGGTTCGAGGTGGCGCGGGAAAAGAGTTCCTGGAAGGATTTAGGGGAGGCCTTTGCCCAGCAGTGGGACAGTATAGGCTAATTTAAAAAAAATGCTATTATAAAGAGAAAAAAAATCTATCGATCTGTGTTTCCGAATTTTCAATACCTTGAATAAATGATTATTTACGTTATTTCCAAAACTATTCAAGGTACATATTCGGAAACACAGATCGATAGATTTTTTTTCTTTATAATAGCATTAAAAGTTAAAAATCGACCAGATGTCGGATAACGGCATTTTAGTTATGCCACGGCACTCAGCCGACCTTCAAAATTTGTAAAGCGGCCATCAGTTTTAGAAGACCACCAGGTTCTATACTTACAATTAATGATAACGTTGTTATTACCAACGATTTTGAAACCTACTCTGGAGATCTTGATTGATCGATTAGTAGACTTGGCCGTTTTCTGTGGAGTTGTTAGGTCAATGAAGTCGCTACTCGGCTTTTATCCATTTGAGAATAATAGTAATAATACCACCCAGGCCTTACAAGTACAAATGCAGTGACAAGTTGGTTGCGACTCGCGCTATGGCCAGTGGCGTTACAATAGGGCAGCATTTGGGGCAAAATTCCACTTGCCCCCAGCCGGAGGGGGCCCTCTCGGCCCGAGATGGCCATGAGCACAGGGGGATCCTCACATATAAGTATAGAAATGCAAACTTTTTTTGATAATATGTGCAAAAAAGGACATCATTCAGGTTTCGAACAAGTGAAGAAGTCGGTCTCGCTAGGTTCGCATTTTCGTTGTTTGCCAACGACTTCCGAAATTAAAGTTATTTTTCACTTTGCAGTCTTTTTTGGGAATCGTTTTTTTTATATAGAAGATTATTTTCTATAGAAGATGATTAACATTACACCCTGTTCCTCCCACCTCTATACCTAGTACCTACCGCTTAGAAACTGACTTTTGTGACAGAAGTTTTGCGCTCAAAGCAATTTCGATGCCACGAATTTTATTAGTACTGTCGGCTGTCTTTACACTGCCGTCGCGGCGTTTACATACTCTGTGATTATTTCCAATTAGTTGGATTATCTTAGCGGGTGATGAATGAAGTCTCTAGCTTAATTAACAACAATTGACCTTTGGTCATCGTATAACTGGCACTAGACATGTCTTTTGTCTTTGCCGTCCCGCAGCCATCAAGGACTGCAACATAAGTAGACGTAACATGAGATTGCTTGAACTTTGAACTTCAATAGGAGTAAACGGATAGAAATCGTCACATAACGAAAAAGCGTTATGCCCCCTCCACGCGACTTTCTCATAGACTTTCAGACAGAGTGAGAGAGATTGTTTTCATAGTTTTCGAGGGCGCAGCCAACAAAACTCCTCTGTGATAGTGAGGTCAAAATGAAAATCCAAGATGGTGACTGTTTGAGATCTTCTAAAAACTTATACTAGATGGCTCTGTATTAAAAATGCTATTTAATTTCACACATCGTCGTTGCGCCTGCAAAAGTCGCTATGTGTTTTTAGTGAACTTATTTGAGCTATTATAACATTTAGCGTGTTTATACGGAACTTTCGATGTATGAATATCACATAGGTACGGACGCCAGCACATCAACCTACCCGAAACTGTCAAATTTTCGCAATCAACTTTGAACCTTATGCTTTAGAGATAAAGTTGAAAATCAATTAAAGATATCTGACAGATTGTAGTAACTTGATGTGCTGGCTTCTGTACACTCCTTAACTCTTTAAATATTGCACTTATCACATAGCTGTTTATGCAGTATGTGTGTATTGAAATAACGACTAAAACTGCATAAAGAACCGAAAATAACTAAATAACACATAGCGGCTTTTGCACGCGCAACGATGACATTCTCTCTCTTTCTACTATACACGAGCGTGTGTGCGTGCGAGTATCGCGTACATTTTGCGTAAGTAAAGACTCGCGTAAGGAACTCGAACTTCGTTCCTAACTGGGGTCCCATGACCGCACATGTATTTTTAACCGACTTCAAAAAAGGAGGAGGTTCTCAATTCTGATGTTTATAAGTATATATTTTTTTAATGCATGTTCGATCATAACTACCTCATATGTAGACGGATTTGCAAAATTCTTTTTTGTTCGAAAGAGCTAGGTTTCTTCCGAAATGGTCCCATTTAAATTTCGTAAAGACTGATGATGAGTTTCGGAGACAGACAACGGAACTCTTCAATAAATGCCAGCAAATCAACCGCGATTGCTGCTATAGCATATGTATGCATTGTTTACGCAATAACACATCATAACATCACGCATGTACCCTTTAAAGGGGTAGATAAATGTGTTCAATAGCTTCCTGTCACTGATATTCACATAGCAAGTAGTGTTATATGAAGTTGTTTAGGGTAGGTAAGTAGGTACAACTAAAAAGTGAAAAATAAAAACTTTTTTTCAAAAAAACACAACCAGCTTCCAAAAAAAAAACACTACAAAGTGAAAAATAACTTTAATTTCGAAAGTCGGTGTCAAAAAAAGAAAATACAGAACCAACGAAAACGACTCCCGATATTAGTTATTTTTCACTTTGTAGTGTTTTTTTGGAAATCGGTTGTTTTTTTTTTACCCGTGGCGGCTTATTATGGTCTACGAAAGAAACCAAGACCATTCCGTAGTTCAAGTATTATCACATTACTGACCAGTGGTTGACCATACCGTGTCAGGTGATGCTGGTCAAAATTTTCAAACTGCATCGTTAAGGCTATTGAATAGTTGATCTCCCAGCTACTTTTTCGCGAGATGGCAGCACATTCGCAAATTCGAACATTTTCAATTTTTACGCCTAACTCAGAAATCTTTGAGGGACAACTTCATTATATGCGTCAACTAGAGTATTAACTTAATTTTTTGAGATATTCACTTTGCTTGATAACTCGTCTCATACAAAGATTTGTACCCCTAAACGTTTAGCCGTTTCACTTTATTTGATTACACACACATGTACAGTAAAATAGTTTTACTTTCAATACCACTAGATGGCGTTGAATTCATAAACTTGGTTTGAAATAAGTATGTTGAGATGGCGTTAATTGAAATAAAAGATTTTTATGATGACCATCCTTCATTCAATAAAGTAAAAACTGAAGAAAAGAATACTTATATATATTTATTTTGTTTCATAAAGGCTCATATCATGATTGGCCACCTTTTCAACACCACAAATTATCCAATTAAGTATTTAAATCGTTTTGTCGTGTCTTAACAGTTATTACACTAAGGGCAATTTTTTCCATCGCCAGATAACTTTTATTCAAGGAATAAAATTGACGTTTGACAGTTTTTGTATGAACTGTAAAAGTTTCAAAATTATTCCACGAATAAAGTTATCAGATGATTGAAAAGTCGGCCCTAAATAAATAATAGACTCAAAGTCAAGTCAAATAATTTATTTCAAATAGGCACCTAAAAGGCATTTTTTTGTGAGGAACAATAAAATAGTTTTAGTAAATTGGCAACCCTGTTGTTACACATCCCTATAACACTTGTACGTCTGTGGTGTGTGTCATGGCTGCTACAATTGTAATTCCTGTGTTGTTCAATGCGTCTTCACAAAACAGTTAATAAACTCTTTATAATCATCGGCTTTTTCACTGCAAAGTCCTAACAGGTTATGGGCCCAGTGCTTATTAATCTGTTTTAGGTGAAGATCGCGGAAGTATTGTTGGGTGCAAATCAATGTCACCGATGCCGGCGTTTCGTTGTTGAGAGCGAACGTGGCGTGGTCAGCGAAACAAACAATAACTCGAGCTGGAGGTTATTGTTGGTAGCGGCGTCTGAAGGAGGTCGTGTGGAGGATAAATATACGACATCAGGCTGCAGGCTTACGCGGGGGACCATAAAACAATGGATCAACACACAATGGCGTCGAATTCGGCAATTAGGCTGGAAGGCCAAAAGAACTGGAACGTTTGGAAATTCCAGATTGCAGTCACGCTGAAGGGAGCTGAATTGTATTCGGTTGTGAGCGGGACGGAGGCAAAGCCTAAGGTAACTACGGAGAATAAGGAAGTTGCAACCTGGGTGTTAAAGGATGCAAAGGCGCAGACTATTATAGTAAGCAGAGTAAGTGAGGCAGCGATGGTTCACATTCTCACATGTGAAAGTGCAGCTGAAATGTGGCAAAAACTACACACTGTGTACGAGGCTAGGAGTGCTACGAGTACAATGATGTTACAACAAAGGTTTCTTCAATACAAGTTCGAAGGGGGAGACTTGGCAGTTCACTTATCCAAACTTGAAGAGATGATCTGTCAACTGAAGCAGGCTGGAGAAGAGATTTCTGACCAAATGGTTATGACCAAAGTCTTATTATCTTTGCCGGAGGCATACAGTCATTTCATCTCAGCTTGGGAGTCGGTAGAGGCCAGTAAACAGAACTACAACGACTTAGTTTCCAGGTTACTTGTAGAGGAAGAAAGAATAAAACATAAAAATGAAGAGAAAGAGAGTATTGCACTATATGCCAAAAACAAAAGTGTTAAGAAATGTCATAAGTGTGGGAAACTGGGACACATTACAAAGGAGTGTAAAAACAAGGAAAAGCGTAAATGTTTCTCATGTGGAGAAGTGGGACACTTGAAGACAAATTGTTCAAAACGTGAGGGACAAGGACAACAAGAACCAAGTGACAGGTCCAAAGACAAGTCTAAGTCTAATGCATTTATCACAGTAAGTGAGATGGCAATGACAACTGGGGGTGACATCGCGGGAAGTGACAGGAGGTGGTTGATAGATAGCGGGGCAAGTGAACACATGACATGTCTTAGATATATGTTTACAAACTATCAGTCACTGTCAACGTCAAACCGTTATGTTATTGTTGGAGATGGTCGTCAGTTACCTGTTGCAGGAGTTGGTGATGTAGAACTGAGTGTGTTCAACGGGGATTGTTATGTAAAATCTACATTGAGCAATGTGTTACATGTTCCGCAAATGAAAATCAATTTGTTCTCTTTAACTAGTGCTACAAAGAGAGGTTATCAGGTCACATTATCTGATCAGCAGTGTTTGTTCTATAAGAACAATGAACTATGTGCAGTAGGCAACTGTGAAGGGAACTGTTATGTGCTACAGGTGTCAAGTGTCTACATGAAAGAGAGTGTTGCAGCTGTGGCAACGCTATCAGAGTGGCATGGGCGACTTTGTCACCAGAGTGTTGAGTATGTGAAGCAGGTGCTCAGTAAAAACAATATCGAGTACACCGGAGACAAATTCAAGTGTGTTTCGTGTTTAAAAGGTAAAATGCACAAACTTCAATTTAGAAGACGTGAGCAGCACACAACAGAATGCCTGGAGCTTGTGCATGCAGATCTGTGCGGTCCAATGGAGGTACCATCTCTTGGTAACTCAAGATACTTTTTACTGATCAAAGATGATTACAGCAACTATAGAGTAATCTACTTTTTGAGGAATAAAAGTGAGACTGCTGTGAAGCTGAAACAGTTTGTTAAGTGGGCAGAAACACAAACAGAAAAAAGGGTGAAAACAATTCGTACTGACAACGGAGGAGAGTTCGTTAATAAAGAATTAGAAGAATTTGTAAGGGAAAAGGGAATACAACATCAGACAACAGTACCATTTACACCCCAACAGAACGGGAAAGCTGAGAGGGACATGCGCACTATAGTGGAAGCAGCAAGGTCCATGCTGGAGAATAATAATCTCCCAAAAGAGTTATGGGCTGAAGCAGTGAACACCGCAGTGTATGTACTGAACCGAACATCAAGGAGCAGAGTGAAAGGCCAGACACCTTATGAAACCTACCACAAATGCAAATTTGATGTGCTGAGTCTACGAGGAATATTTGGTGAATATGTGTATGTCCATATCCCGAAAGAAAACAGGTTAAAATGGGATGCCAAAGGTGAAAGGGCAATGTTTGTTGGATATGATGATACCAAAGGATTCAGATTATATTATGAAGACAGGAAAGAAGTTCATACCAAGAGAGACATTGTATTTCTAGATCCAGAAAAGCAGCAAGAGCCAGAAAGTAAGGAAATACAGGAAAGGGAAAATGTTATACTACTGGATGTACCTGCGGAGAGTGAAATGGAGGAGGTACATAATGAGAGTGATGATGAATTTTATGACATGGATTCAGTACTAGATCAAGGAAATGAAGAAGAACAAGATGTTACACCAGAGAATATATCGGAAGTAACACAAGAAACTAGTCAAGAACAGGCAGAAAAGGAAGGAAATGAGGTCCAAGAGAGAAGCAGCAGAAGAAGAGTAAAGCCAAAAGATCTTGAAGATTACTACCTATATTTTGCAGAACCAAGAAGTTACAAGGAAGCTATGACCTCTGCAGAAGCTGAAAGCTGGAAGGAGGCTATAAAAAGAGAGCTTAATCAACTGAAGGAAAATAACACATGGACAGAGATAGATTCCATACCTGAAGCAAAAGAAGTGATTACCTCAAAATGGGTCTTGAAGAAGAAAGATGGTAGTTATAAGGCTAGATTGGTAGCAAGAGGTTTCGAACAAAATAGTGATGATTATTTGTATGCCCCTGTGGCAAAGCTTAATACATTTCGTGTTTTTGTATGTATAGCTACCAAGTTAGGGTTAGAGATAAGTCAAATGGATGTATGTGGTGCCTTTTTAAATGCAGAGCTTAATGAGGAGTTGTATTTAATCTTACCAGAGGGAACCGATTCTAAGTATGTAAAACTTAACAAATCTATTTATGGTTTAAAGGGGTCTCCAAAGTGTTGGAATAATACTTTTAATAATGTCATGTTGTCTTTGGGTTATAAACAATCTGATAAAGATTGTTGTTTATACTCTAAATGTGAAGGAGAAAAGAAAACATTTCTGTTATTATATGTTGATGACATATTGTATTTTGGAAATAACAAAGAAGATATGTGTAAACTTAGAGATAAATTGTGTAAAGCATTTAAGGTAAAAGAAATGGGAATGATTAGTAAATTCCTGGGGATTGATGTTAAACAAGATCTAAATAAGGGAATTACTGTTATATCACAAAAAGATTACTTGAGAAAATTGTTGTTACAGTACAATATGTTAAAGTGTAAAACATTGAAGTTACCTATTGATAAAAATTTTAATTTTCATATCTTAAAGAGAGATAGTTCAGAGAGTGCTGAAATAGAAAGTAAATGTAGAAAGCTAGTAGGAAGCTTGATATATGCAGCTATGGGTACTAGACCGGATATTTGTGCAGTGGTTAATATCTTGAGTCGCTATCAGAGTTGTGCATCTGAACTTTTGTATAAGCTTTTGTTAAATGTTTTGAGATATGTAAATGGAACTATTGATTTATGTCTAGTATACTACAAAGAAAGTAAGGAGGATGTTTTATGTTATGTTGATAGTGACTGGGGTGGCTCTGATGATCGAAAATCGACATCAGGATGTATCTTTAAAGTGTTTGGATGTTCAGTTATTTGGTATTCAAGGAAACAATCAACGGTTGCATTGTCTTCAACCGAAGCTGAATATGTTGCTTTGTGCTTGGCCACAAGTGAGGCTTGTTGGTTAAAAGACATTATGTTAACATTTGGGTTTGAAGTAAACATAATTGTGTATGAAGACAACCAGTCTACTATCAAAATGGCGCAAATGGCCACTGGTAACTCTAGAGTCAAACATTTGGAGATTAAACAGTCATTTATTAAAGAAAAGTTGGAAAATAAAGTTATAATTTTGGAATATGTAAATACCAGTGACCAAGTTGCAGACATACTTACCAAAGCATTGGGTGGTGTAATGTTTCAGAAATTAAGGAATAAATTGTTTAATAATTAAGGGGAAGTCATTGTGTTAAGGGTTAGTTCGTTGGGTAACCTTTGGAAGTAAAACAATTGTAAGACTTGTTTAAATATTTTATTGAGGGGAGGTGTGAGGAACAATAAAATAGTTTTAGTAAATTGGCAACCCTGTTGTTACACATCCCTATAACACTTGTACGTCTGTGGTGTGTGTCATGGCTGCTACAATTGTAATTCCTGTGTTGTTCAATGCGTCTTCACAAAACAGTTAATAAACTCTTTATAATCATCGGCTTTTTCACTGCAAAGTCCTAACATTTTTAACATCAATATTTATAACAAAAACTGACTTGATTGAAATGTTTTACAATATTTGTATACATTAATTATATAAGTAGGTATATATGAAGACGATGCACCTAGAATACAATTACTATACCACAATAGTTACAAATAATTAAAAATCGTTATTTCGTCGTTTACTAGATGGCGCTGTTGTAAAAGTAATTAATATGATTTCAAAAAATCGGGAAAACAGTTAAACTTTATCACAATTTTAATAAAACAAGTATAGTATATGTTTATAGAGTAGTTACACAATTAATGACATAAAATTACTTAACAATTTCTCAAAAACAAAGAAGTTATAATCAAAAATTCTACATCGCGCAAACAGAATTTTCAACACAATAAGCTTATGGTCGGTGATTTTAAAAAGTTAAGTGGAAGTTTGTTCTTTAGTGTGATATTACAAATGTGTACGACCAACTCCTTGTCACAATCTTTAAAATATCAAGGTCCGTAGTCGTTCAATTTTATTGTGAATATTTATTTTTGATACTAATAAAATACGTCAGTTTTAAAATACGTCGTACATCATCGTCGACATCATACGAATGTTATTATAAGTATTATAACTTGTTATAATAAAACATTTCTTACCCTAATAAACTTTACTATACCTATAAATAATTAGGTGAAATATGCTCGTTTCACGTATTGAAATGTAGTTCACAAGGCACAATATAAGTAATACGTTCAAAAATTAAAAAGACGTTGTACCTATTTGACTCACTCTTGCTTCACACTGTTCGCTAAACATTTATTTATATTGATTGAAATAACGTTTTCGTATTGCTTGTACCTAATGAATAAATTATAAAATTATTCTTATTTGAATTAGTTTGCAGTTCAGTTTCTGAACGAATGGTTTTCAGTAGGCGAGACGCCTAGCTAGTTGAGAATGACGTTGACCTTGACGCACTGTGTGCTAATAACACTGAAAAGCGCAAATACTATGAAAAAACAAATCGTTTGTTTGTGTATTCGCTTTCCTGTACCTACCTTTTCGATTTGAATGCTGGTTTCACAAGAATTATATATAATTCAATTATTCGATTAGACTACCTACGCAACGGTGAATCGTAGCTTAGGGAAAAAGTAGGTAAATAGTTTGTACCTACTTATACCTACCTTGGACCTCCTCCGCCGCGCCATGCATGAACTTCTAGCTAGTAAATACCAAGTTTATGGATTCTTCAACCCCAGACCATGGATTAGGGTAATCGTGTCAGAAAATGTGGAGCAGCCAAACTTGAAACTTGCTCAAAAACACGTATTTCCCGGCAGGGGCGGATCTACTTAAAGGCTTTTTGGGCTGCAGCCCAGGGCCCCTTGGATACAGAGGGCCCCCAACCGAACTGAAAACGATAGACGATATTGTCAATAATAAAAATTATCTAGAATTAAAAAAACCTCCGATCATAATAAAATGGCAATGAGGGTTTTCGTGAAAATTTACGACACCAGTTGGCACCACTGTGACAAGAGGTCTTCCAATATAAAATATATGATGACGTTCATCATTCGATTCATTCATTCGTTCATCATTCAGTCATGACTAAAGAAAATATAGGCTCTTTGACAGATGCCTGGACCTGACGTGTCGGTGCTGCCACCTGGCGAACGTCATTTCAGAAAACCCTCATTGGTTGAGTAATTAGGTAGGGCCCCTAAGCAGTATTAGCCCAGGGCCCCACAAATTCAAGATCCGCCCCTGTTTCCCGGAACAAGTTTCATATTTCCGCACACTATTTTTCGTTCAATTTTATCACGTTCTCACTTGCTTGTTAGTCGACAGGCGGTATGAGGTGCGCGGGAGTCGAGTCGTGCGGGGTCGGGGCGAGGTGAAATTGGGAACTTGATTGACGAGCGCCGCTGGCGCGCCCGCTCCGCTCGATTTTTTATAGTGTACAGCCGGCCTATTCTGTACAAATATCACCGTGAAAACCTAAGTGATGTAAGCTGTCATTCCACCTGATTGTTAGGGATTGACACTATTGATAGCTCACTCCACGCTCACTTCACCTAAGTTTTCACGGTGAGAGGGTTACAAAAACGCACGGCAATATTCTACTAGTCAAGCCCTTTCATTTGATACCCACATTGAGGGGGTTGTGAGAAAATATGTAATCCGCCATTTCGTAGCGGCGGCCATCTTGGATTTACAGTGATACTGATGTATTGTCATCAAAACTAAAGTGTGTACTAAATATCAGATCAATTTGCCAACAGGAAGGGGGTAAAATTTCAAGTACCTACTAAATTTGAACCAAATAAATAACAAACAGGTTAAGCTAAATAAAACCGTTTATAAAAGTATCCTACATAATTATGTCCTGTCCTAACCCAGCACCCTAATTGCGTAAAACATTATCAATCTCAATCTCTCGGACCGCTCGCGCTGCTGCGGTGCCGAAGCGGTATTGCGCACGCACGGTCGTTTGTTTTTATACAAAGCGCGCGGTGCGGCAACAGTGCGGCATCGGTACCGCGAACGCTCGACAACAGGACGGCAACGTCGCAAACAATAATAACACACAACAAACACAACACTAACACTAGCATACAAACGCACGGCAGTCGGATACGCTTTCGATTTAGGCGTTTGGTATCGGACTGTTACCGTACTGTAGCGGCCCGGGACGGTAAACGTGCGGCAGCGGTCCGACACGAAACCTGTAAATTGAAAGAGCCCTAAGATCTAAGAATACCAATTTTAGGATTGTTCTTTCAGCAGGATTGCAATAAAACGCAATAAGTAAAGCAAAACTAACATTTTGTTAATCAGCTGATTGATAACTACCGTAGGTTACTACTTACAGTAGGTCAATGAACTTTTCTTTGGGGCACTACTACTTTCATTAGTAAGATTTCCGCATTCTTATGATACTTAAAAATGAGTTAATTGTCTAGCGTAATTTATGACAATAATGAAGGTGATTTTCGAATTCGAACTAGGATAAATTATGGCCATTCGGTCACTCTAGGTATAAAGCGCGCACGTGCGCAAGCGCGTGTATGTGTGTCGTAGTACCTACCTAAGTGGGCGGTGCCTCGCGCGTGGAATGGCGACGAATTTTTGTAACTGTATAAGTACTCGAAATCAGTGAATGTATCGTTTGGTATTGTTGATAATATGGCACTCTGAAATGAAACTAATACAGCCGTTTCGGTTTATTAGATTTATATTTTTATAATTCTTTCTTTCTTTCTTTTTAGGGTTCCGTAGTCAACTAAGAACCCTTATAGTTTCGCCATGTCTGTCTGTCCGTCCGTCCGTCCTCGCTTAATCTCTGTGACCGTTAGTACTAGAAAGCTGAAATTTAGTACCAATATGTACCTATATCAATCACGCCGACAAAGTGGTAAAATAAAAATTGGAAAAAATGTTTTATTAGGGTAGCCCCCCTATATGTAAAGTGGGAAGTGATTTTTTTTTAAATTTCAACCCTAACGTGTGATATATTGTTGGAAAGGTATTTAAAAATGAATAGGGGTTTACTAAAATCATTTTTGATAATGTCAATAATTTCGGAAATAATCGCTCTAAAAGTAAAAAACAATGTGTCCCCCCCTCTAACTTTTGAACCATAAGTTTAGAAACTATGAAAAAAATCTACAAAGTAGAACTCTATAAGGACTTTCTAGGAAAATTATTTTGAACTTGATGGAAATAACAGTTTTTGTACAAAAAAGACAAAAAGTTGTACAAAATAATTTCTGGACTAAGTTTGTAGTATAATCGTATATGCAAGCATTTTTTAACTTCGTTTACATATTTTATTATCCTGAACGTATCCCTTTATGTTCGCGCTAAAAACCGTCACGAGTCGGAGCGCCTGCCGCGGAGCGTGCAATGTTGCACGCACGGAGCGTTCGCGTACGTACACACTACCGGGAGCAGTTGCAGGAGCGCGGAGTGCTGCTGGAGCGCGAACATAATGGATACCCACTTTTAAACTCATAAGTGGGATCACTTTTTGTGACGGACGGGAAACTACGGAACCCTACACTGAGCGTGGCCCGACACGCTCTTGGCCGGTTTTTTTTTGTCTACTTTATAAAGTAATGAAATCAAGCAGGGAAATTCGGCCAACTGCAGCTAACGCGACGCGTAACTAAAAACAGAACACGAAAAGTACCTACGAAAACAGCAAAGTGCAATCAAGGTCAACGTAAAATGATTTTAAAACTACGAGTACCTATTTTTGTTGAGAATGCCATACGATTTAAATTCCTTTGACGTTTATTGATGGTTACCTGTTTACAAAATAATGTATTCGGTATTAAACTCTATGCTCCTGTAAATAATGTTTAAAATTAGTATTAGACGTTAGCTTAGCGCGCTTTCTCGCTCGTTCATCTCTAGCTAGGTACAGACGGCAGCACATCAGGTTACTACACATTGACCTTGAACGCGTTATGAGCAACAACAGCGAGAATCGTGCGAAAGAGATATATAGCTTTTTGTCTGTTCTTACTTGTAATGTTTCGTGCTGCAGCGCGTACGTGAGGGTGTGTGCGTAAGGTCATTCGTTGTGTAGAATAAAATACTGTGCGATAAAAAGTAGCGTAGCAGGTTGAACACTTGAATCGAATCGAAATAATTTCATAGTAATAAAAGCGGCGGCCCGCGCAATGCCTAAAATACCTATGAAAGCTTATAATCGATGTTTTTTATTTCAATGATCTTTTACTTAATCCTTCATTTTTACATGGGTATTATTGGAAAATTACTTACCTAAGTACTTATAACATTTAAACAGGTAGGTAAGTACGGTGCACATTACACAATTAATTAGCGAAACTTCACGCTCTCGATGAATATTGTTAAGTAGACAGACAGGTAGGTATAATCTGATGTCAGAAAAACATTTTTTTTTTTAAATAGACCTTTTCCGACTTTTGTTGCCTATTTACTGACGGGCTGGAGGTCACCTGTTTTAACGCGTTCCTTGCTCTTCTATTCTATTATTGATAGTTGCGCCACTGTAATAAACTTCTGTAGTTATCATCGATTAACTATTTTTATAATACCTATTGTAGGTATCCGTTATTGTTCCGAAATAAACGATTTTTATTTTATTTTATTTTCACGAAATTAAATGCTAAAAAGTAAAAACCCATAATACAATATGCTTGAAATTTTGAAAAAAATATGGATACTTACCTACTTACCCCATCACGAACGTGTCACGTGTGTGAAGTTTAGGCAATTAATTATACCTACAAACAGCCTTTTGTCAGTCCATCGTGTTTAAGATTAACGTTTCGCCGCAACACGATCTTATTACTAAAACGATAAGGTTGAACTTTGTAAATTACCTATACCTACGATGTTTGCTTTTACATGAAGTTCAACATTATTGCGCTAGTTATGAATTTTCAAATCAAATTCTAATCTATTATTATCCCAGATACGGCGGAGTTACCCCCTGCTTTTGGTGCCATATTAACTACACAACCGATCATCATGGAATTTTGCACACCTACCAATCAGAAAAGGATATAGGATAGGTTCCTACAGGAACGCGTGTGAAACAGCGGGAAAAATATCATAATAAAATGCACAATAACAATCAATAATCTTTTTATTCTTAAACATTAATATAATTGGAAACATAAAAAACAAATACCTACCTACTTGAAATTAAAATACATATAGCGGCCACTCATTTATTACGTAAGACTATTTTTGCTAGTTTTTGACTCCCACCCCCATATATAAGAAAAAATAAGAATCGGCTGACCCCCACCCCCCCTGTACTTATAATATTTAATACGTGAGAATCTAAAGGAAAAAATGAATACACGTTTGGTTTATTGTAATGTTTATTTTCAAAGTAACAATTTTTAACTATCTACAATATTAAAATCATTAATGAGTATTGTTTACGCAAAAAGTGACAACTAGTTCACAAGCGGGGAGCTCCCTGAACGGCGGCGGCTGAGGGGTCAGCCGCCGCCGTCGCCCGATGCTGATGCCGCAGCCCGCGCGCCCTCTCAGCCACCGCGCGCCTCCAATTGTAGGCATGCCATGCATAGACATGCTCCCAGGGTTGATGTGGACTTCAAAGAGGGAGTGGACAAATAATGTTGTTAAAGCCGCGCCGAATTGTCCCTCTCTTCGTCTTCAGATCCGCGACCCTCGTGACGCCATCGCGCGCCTCCAATCGTAGGCATGCTATGCATAGACAAAAGTATTGTATTTTAACTTTGCACATTTTTGTGATCTTACGTAAGAACTATCAAGACTCCCTCCCAACCCCTTGGAAGAAAAAATAAGACATGGTCGACGCCACTCCCCCCTAAATCGTCTTACGTAATAAATGAATGGGCTTACAACAAACGTTATAAAACCAAAAAGATAATTTGTTTGCGTAAAACATGGTATACACAGGTTTTATTAAAGCATATGAGATTATATGTTTTGCTTAAAAATTAAAGCATGCAAACTTCACAAATAAACACATTTGAATTCATAAACATAATTTATGTTCAAAAAAACTCCTTAATATTATAGAAATTATGTTCATTCAACCATTTACATAGTTTAATTCTGAATAACCTACAATTTAATATTTTTAATACATTAGGTAATTTATAATAGGTATACATGCTTCATACATAAAAGTTTCGATAACCTATTACGTCAATAAAGAATTATTTCTATTATTTTTAAAATGTCTTTGACACATCTCGGAGACCTTTGGAAGGCGTTATTATTATTATTAATAGATATATTAAAAACAAGTAGATAATATTTATTTGTTACAAGCTTTTCTTTTTATTTGTAACAGATTAATTATACAGTTACATCCAACAATGGCTGCCAAGCAAAATCAAATGCGGTAGCATTTGATTGCCTAACAAAAATAATTAAGCTTTTAACCAGATTAGTATAATTTGACTGGGCTATATGTATAAGGTTCAGCACCCACTGGTGGCACGGCACGACAAGGGATTTTTGTAATACAGATGATTTCGAATCTAATTTAACACTATTAACACTCACATTGCATTGAAATGCCTGCTTTGGTATCCTTCGGCACGTTCTGGCATGACGAATTGTGAACGCTAACCATGATAAAATAAGATCTCAAATCATTTGCGCTTACTAAAATCACTTGTCGTGCCATGCCGCCAGTGAATGACGGCCCTAACTCAAATTATCACCAACAATAGTAAAAAAAATTCTCAAGAATATAACAAAAACAATGGTGTGAAAAGAAATATAAAATTTCAATTTATAATATTATTATCAATTATCTATATCACTATATTAGAAGATCCACACTAATTATAAATGCAAAAGAACTTTGTGTGTTATGCCTTCGCGGCTAAACCGCTGGGCAATTGTGATGAAAAATATGGAGATAGTTTGAAACCTGGGGACATCGTCTTTCAGGCGCCTTCTGACTGTGTCCGTTGATATCTAAAACAAAGAAATTTTTGTCAATTTCAATACATACATAGGATTCTTTGTTAAGAGCTTAACTTATCTACATTCGCGATTTATTTGCCAAAAATCGTAAACAAAAAATGACTTTAGGGAAAAATAACTTTAAATCCTACATAATAAAGTTTAGTTTACGCTAAAACTGTAACTTTTTCAATAGTGCTAGTCACTCTGAAATCAACTTAATTGCCATTAACATAAAGTTGATATTTGTTTAACTTCAAATAATATTAATTTGAAACAAGTTTGAATAAACTTTAAATTAGTACGAGACGGTTAAAAAAATATTCTACAAAATATAAACATACACAAATAAACAATCTGCCGAATTGACAACTTCCACCTTTGTTGAGGTAGGTTGTAAAGAACTGAACCGCAACGAGCGGTGCCTTTGTGTCGCGCGCGATTATATCGCGTGTCGCGCCTGTTTGTAGGAGCATTTACTCAGGACGCACACTTAGCTAGTAGGTAGGTATTATTTTAATCAATTTTGTTATTCACTTTTAAAGGAAACTAGGTTTTATGTTAGTGATGAATAAGTTAAGGTGATAGGTAAGTGTGATTATTACAATCTACACATGGACTCACGCTGTACGAAGTTGAGGTTACGATCGGCAGAGTGGATCGGCGGTGATGAGCTATGCTTCCGCTTTCTTCCCACCGCCGAAGCCAGAAGTAAACTGTTTTTTTCTGGAACGAAACAAATAGCTGTAGTTTATTTGCCCATTATTATTACTCAATCACTATAGGCAGAGAGAACCTTGATTTTAAGCCATTTTTACATGTAATTTTCACACACACACACACACACACACACTGACACTTTAAAGCCCTTTTTTATTTCTTTATGCCTGTTCGTTACAATTTCTTTGTATTGTGTTATGTGTAGCCTATGTAATCTTCTTTCGTATTACTTTCTAAAACATTAACTTACTGAAATCAAACTGGCATGTTTTCAATATACAAAATTCTTTCTATCTCTAAAACCCGTGGACCGATTTACATAATTCAAACGGGAATATCAGTTTTAAACATAATCCTCTCATTTGACACTAAAATCACGCAAACATTCCTATAAACGAAAAGCCACGTTTTCAAGTTACGTAATTATTCTACCTATAATTTTTCTTCGCATTAAAATTCTCAAAAATTCCTGTCAGATACATACTAATAATAAAAACAAGTTGGAAAGCTAATTAAAACAATACAAAATATTTAAATCGAATTAGAAATTCAAATCTAGTAAGATTTAAATTTCTAATTCGATTTAAATATTTTAGCGTAACTACATATTACCTACTGTTTTACTGAGTACAGTAAAACAGTAGGTAATATGTAGTTACGCTAGTAGTTTATAATAAGTCGATGGTTAATAGTCGGTATCAACTTGTGCCCTGGAGCGCGGATAGGGTCCTATATAACTATCGTATTATATTCCTATACTATCACTTTTATACTATATAATATAATAATAATCATTCACTATTCGCACGCCCGGTGTTCGTTACAGTGCTTAATTGCGTAGGTATTTAGGGTAGGTAGGTAGGGAACAATTAGTTGAAATAGAATATTTTAACCATAAAAATAATGAAATCGAAAAAATCCGATCATATAGTAAAGCAATTAATGGCTCAATTCCTCAAGGAAGTGTCATAGGATGCCTCTTATTTTTAGTTTATATTAATGACCTACCTAAGACCATAGAAGGGCCACGTGTCTTATTTGCGGACGATATATCCATATTGGTCTCTTCCCAAAACTGAAGATCAAAATTACCGAAGATCTGTGGGGCATGTCTACTAAAGTTTGTCAATCCATTATTGAGACAATTGCACCCTATTTAGCTTTAATATTTAATTTGTGTGTAGATCAAGGAGTTTTCCCGGATTTAATGAAGTTCAGCAAAGTTATTCCTCTTTTCAAATCTGGGGACAGCAGGGTCACTAATAATTATAGACCCGTATCGGTATTGCCAGTTTTCAGCAAGGTGTTTGAAAAAGTAATGTTAAATCAAATGCTCAATCATTTTAATCGTAATAACATCCTACACGATCAACAGTTTGGTTTCACCAAAGGACGTTGCACAACCGACGCCGGTGTCACCTTATTAAAACATATCTTTAACGCATGGGAAGAGGCGCAAGATGCAATAGGCATTTTTTGCGACCTATCCAAGGCGTTTGATTGCGTGAATTACGAAACACTGCTCTTGAAACTTGAGCATTACGGTCTAGGTAAACTTGCTCTTAGTTTAATAAAATCATATTTAAATGATAGATTTCAGCAAGTTCAAATTAATGGTGTGAATTCATCGGGTTTAAAAGTCAAAATGGGAGTACCGCAGGGCTCAATATTGGGGCCATTCCTATTTTTAGTATATATTAATGATTTACCACATTTACTGAAAAACCGACCACAAATGGTGTTATTTGCTGATGACACATCATTGATTTTTAAAGTAAGCAGACGTGCACAGGAGCTTGACGACGTAAATAACGCTATGCTTGTGGTCCATAATTGGTTTACTGTAAATAATTTGGTATTAAATGAGAAAAAAACTAAATGCATTAGATTCGCTTTACCGAATGTTAGAGGTAGTGAATGTCATGTTGTATTGAATAAGGAGATACTTGAATTCGTAGAAAATACGGTTTTCCTGGGGATCACGCTTGACTCAAAGCTACAGTGGGGTCCGCACTTAACATCACTTGCAGGGCGGCTAAGTTCAGCCGCTTACGCTGTTTGGAAAATTCGCCAATTAACAGACGTGGATACCGCGAGACTGGTCTATTTTAGTTACTTCCATAGCATCATGTCTTACGGTATTTTGCTGTGGGGACGGGCTGCAGATATTGAGTCAATTTTCATTCTGCAAAAGCGGGCTGTCAGAGCCATCTACAAGCTCAGCAGACGCGATTCTCTACGGGAACTGTTTAAAAAAATTAACATCATGACGGTTCCTTGTCAATATATATATGAAAACATTATGTACGTTCGAAAAAATCTACATCTTTTTAGTAAGATAAGTGACAGGCATAATTTTAACACTAGAAATAGGGACAAATTAGATCAACCGCGTTTCAGATTGTCTAAAGTAAAAACTTCTTTTATGGGTTACTGTATAAAATGTTATAATAAAATACCACTCGATATTCTTCAACTAAATGAGAAGAAATTTAAAACATGTATTAAACGCACACTATGTAGACAAGCATATTATAAGTTGGATGATTATATCGATGATAAAAATGCTTGGCTTAATGCTGGTCCTGCTCCACAGGCACTTGAGCTCACTAGTTAAAATTTCAATAATTGGAAGAGGTGCTTCCCTTTTTCTTTTTTCTTTGTGTTTCTGACATTAAGAACATAATTCTTTTTTTTTTTTTGTTTTATTCAATAGTCTTTTAATTGTTGAATACTTCGTTATTAAATAATATCTCTTCCTATTTGGTAGTAAAATTCTATTAATCTCTTAAATAAATTACAAACTATAGTGTTGTATAATTTAGAAGCATTTTTAAATTTTGTAAATGTAAGAACCATGTTTTCGTTTACTATGATTTTTTTCATGTTGACTTGAAAGAGCATGGCGGTTGAGAACATGTCATGCTCACTTAAATGTCTCATCGATGGTGGCGCGTGTGTTGGATCATTCGGTTCCCTACAAAATGGTTGAGCTAGATGGTGCTGATCCACGCGTGATGTTCGTGAACGGGCGCCGTCGGTTGAGACTGGTCATTTCTTAACTGCCAAGGCTTATTTTTAATCTCATATTTTGAAATGTTTCTTCATTTGTTTTTTTTTTTTTACATTGTTCTCGCATATAGAAGCAACAATAATTATGTACCCACGATTTGTAATATCTTGATTTAAAAGAGTGTCCATGGAGTTTCTTGCCCGTTCTTCTCCATAGAGATCTACGTTTTGGAATGGGCATCTAGCTTCAACTTTCTGACTGACTGACGGACTATTTTAATTTTAATTTTGACAATTCAAAAGTGCCTGTACAAGGTTTAATTGAAATAAATGCTTTGAGTTTGAGTTTGAGTTTGAGAATGAAAATATAGGAGAAACTCTCAATTCCATACTTACTAAAACATGCAACTGTATGAACAATCATAACCTCGAGATAAACTACTCCAAAACCAAATTAATAACTTTCCACCCTTACCAAAAAACACCTATAACTTTAGATTTTACTTTCAATGACTCTAAATTAGAAACCATTAACGAATTTACTCTACTAGGACTAGTTATCCATTTATTTCAGGTGTCAAGGCCCATATAAAACACATACAATACAATAAACACACACACAGACACACATATAAACTGGAAATCACACATACAGAAAACTCACTCAAAAATTTCTAAATTCTCTTAAGCCCTTCGTGACATAAAAAAGACCACCAATTTACAAACAGCTCTCACCACCTATTATGCTTAGATGATAGAATCCTGGTTAACATTGAGCAAACAGATAGTTGCAAACCTTTCTTTCAAAAACATAATATTTGAACCCTTCCCTGTATACTTTAGAAACATGCAAATTTGACCGGAAACATCAAGAGTTATATTCAAAACGTGAAGACATTCAGACACGCTATCTATTCAGACAAGTTCTCAACTAAAAATGCACTCTACAAGTCCCTATGTAATGTCCATTAAATTATATAATGAACTACCCGCACTAATAAAAAAAGAAGAGAAAATTAACACATTTTTAAAAAAACTTAGACAATTCTTGCTGAATAAAAGCTACTACTCGGTAAACAAATATCTAAGTGATAGACTTAAGTCAGAACTTAAGAAGAACTTGATACTTTAAATTTTATTTATTTATTACTAGCAGCGCCAACAGACAGACACACTTTCGCATTTATAATATTAGTATGGATTATTACATCTCTTAATATTTATATTTATTGTTTATATTTTATATGTATAGAAGCTATTAGTTTATCTCTAAAAATACCTACATCATTATTACCTATAATATAGTAGTTTGTTATGTAATGTTATAAAATTAACAAATGCTTCCTCTCTCCTAACTCACTTATTTTGCTGTGCCCGACAGGGTCCATATGATCTAACTATAAGTTTACCACCTAAGAATGCCTACATGTGGAATGCAATAAAAGTATTGAGTATTTACTTTAAAATCCCATCACTACCTACTGGAATAACTTTTGTTTAGAATGTCCCATGACAATGCAATCAAAAACAATAGATCATCGAATTTTGTTTACGTAGGTATAAATCTGAATATAAACTTTCTGTTACTTATCCTACATTTTGATGACGCTTGGAACAGCGGGCACTCATTAGGAAAGAACACAAAGAAGATACCTACTTATCCCTTCTGTTAATTTTAAAATTCTATAGAAAAACACCATTGACACTATTTTTCAATACTTACTAACCTTTATAAAATGATAATTACAAAAAATATTACTCACCGATATGCCCGTCTGTCGACAAATATCAATCTCGTCATCCACTCAATCGAAGGGCTATGATACCTTTCAATTTGCGTCGATAAGCATATGCATTCGATAATAAGACAAACTTGTAAAATAATTAAAACACAACCGACTGAACCGACACAAACACGACTCCACCTGACGTAATGAATAAACGTCAAACGAACGATGTCAAATTGTCAATGTCATGAGTGACATTAGCGTGGGTGTGGCTTATTCCTAGTGAGACATGATAATTGGCTGCCAATTATTAGTATGTGCAACCATTGGGCAATATTAGAAACGTTGAAAACTCCACCAATCAAACCAAGAGTACTTTCTTTCTAACACTATACGGCGCGTCGTAGTTATAGATATGTATAGAGTTTACATCGATGTGCTGCCGTCTGTACATCACTCCCGCCCGCGCGCATCAAGGATACGGTACCTAAAGCCGTGTAACTACTACTGTATAATGCGTGCCACGAAAGATGAGACTTGACACACCACGTGGTTTGACATGCGCACTACACGATTTTAGGTATCTTTAGCGGTATGAGGTCTGAGTGCGGGACGGGACCGGACGTCATAGGGGCGGCGGAAAGAGCGGGGGAGGCGGGGTCAAGTCTCATCTTTCGTGGCACGCATTGTACCTGACCTGAATCAGTTTGAACCGAATATCATAGATCATGTGATACGATATCGGTATAGTGTTCTAGGTACGCGGATACCTGATATAATATAGATTCAGTGCCGTCCGATTTATATAGGTAGGTATTGGATATTGTACCGATACATAGATATTATCTATATACGATTTGTATCGCCCACTCCTACTAAAAGAAAGGGCTCTCTCAATAGGTACTTACCTACATAATGCAGAATGATTTTTACATCAGAAAATTTCTCGAAGAGTTCATATTGTGTAAGTTAGTAGGTACCTACTTACTAAATGCATGTAGGTACTTACTTGAACTTAGACATTCATTACAGTAATATCGAACCCAGGGTAGATCGCAGATAATCCTATCACTAAGTAATGCATTTTTTCTCACTTCATGATTAAATTGATAAAATATAACTCACACACCCACACACACACACAGCATACCTACGATTCGAAACTTGTCAACAATATCACTGATACACAATAAAGACAAAACCAAAGGGAATCTTGGTTTTATTCCACAATAAAATTACATAGCGTATTAGAAACCTTCAAATCGTTTGACACTACGGTTTGAAATCACTATGACAATATAGTCTATGATGGAGAATCGAAATGATCTTCTTACTACATAAGAAGGTTTCATATCATTCACCCATGCTCTATGAAGAAACGTAGTCATGAAGATAAGCCGGAGGTCTTCTTTCTCGAGTAGAACGACGAGGAACTTCAATGTCTTCAACTTCAGCTGGCCCAGTTGCGTCAACAAATTCGTCATCACTTGTAGGTGCAGTAGATGGTCCACGTGGTGGTTCATCGTCGGAGTTTTCTTCGTCATCTACTGTATATGGAAGAGGCGCCAGGGATCTATTCGAAACAGTTGTCTCACGGCCATCAGGTAGGCGTACATATGAGTATTCCGGGTTGCTTTGTAGTAGTTCCACTTCTTCTACCGCAGGTTCATATTTAGAGTTTCGTACGTTTCTCTTCATAAAGACTGGCCCTGGAGAGTGGAGCCATGTCGGTAGCGATTGTCCATTTCCCGAGCGACGAGGATGATTGAACATGCGCTCGTGAGGAGTTGCGTTAGTTCCCGTGCAAAGCAAGGATCTAATAGAATGTAGGGCTGGAGACAAGCCCTTCTCCCAGTCACTAATGTCAGCGTTGTTGGAGCGAAGATACAGCTGGATCGTACGCCACAAGGTGCCGTTTAAGCGTTCAACCAAGCCATTCCCCTGTGGGTTATATGGAGTTGTACGACTGCACGCAGTACCAAGTGACGTCAGGAACTTTCTCAGCTCGTCCGATAAGAACGACGTCCCTCTATCGGAATGTATGTATGCTGGCGTGCCAAATGTGGAGAACAGATCAATTAAGCATTTTATAACCGTTGCTGACGTTATGTCTTTACAGGCATATGCAAAAGGGAACCGACTAAACTCATCAATTATAGTTAGAATGTACTTATTCGAAGTTTTTGAAGGAAGTGGGCCTTTAAAATCTAAGTTTAATCTCTCGAATGGCGATGTAGCTTTTATGAGACGCCCTTCATTTCTTATGTAACGGGGTTTGATTTCGGCGCATACTGGACAGGCAGCGGTCATTCTTTTGATATCTTCGATTGAATAGGGTAGATTTTTGGACCGTACCCAATGAGTCATGCGTGAAATACCAGGGTGGCAAAGAGAGTTATGTAGAGAAATGAGTTTGCTTGGAGAGTTGCTGTCGATGTGCATGCAAACTCTTGATAAAGCATCAGCAGCAAAGTTCTGACTGCCTGGCCGATAGATTATGTCGTATTTGAAACAGGAGAGCTCCAGGCGCCATCTCTCGATTTTCTCGTTTTTTATCTTATTAGAGTGCGTCTGATTAAACATAAATGCTACAGATCGTTGGTCTGTGATTAGTAAGAAATGACGTCCAATCAGAAAGTGCCTCCATTTTCGAAGTGCTTCAACTATGGCGCAGGCCTCCTTTTCTATTGATGGCTGTCGCCTTTCTGCATCATTTAGCGACCGTGAAAAAAATGCTACAGGTCTTCCTTTTTGTGACAGTGTCGCAGCAATTGCAAACTCTGATGCATCGGTTTCCACCGAGAATATTTCCTTCTCGTCAATTCCAGCCAAGGCCGATTTAGCAATGTCCTTCTTAAGGTCGTTAAAAGAATTTATAGCGTCTTGAGATAAGGGAAATGTTGCTTCGACCAGTGGTCTTAATTTGGATGAGAAGTTTTCTACCCATTTCGAATAATGAGCGAATAGGCCAAGGGCTCTTTTCAAAGTTGCCGAGTCAGTTGGAACAGGAAGATTCATCAGGGGTTCAAGACGGTTCTCGTCTGGTTTGATAATGTTTTTGTGTATGTTATAACCAAGGAGGTTAATTGACTCCGCTTCGAACGTGCATTTGTTAGTATTAAGCGTAAGTCTGTACTTTCTAGCAGCTTCCGTAAACTTGCGAAGGTTTTCTTCATGGTCCTTTTTATTGACACCGCATACAGTGACATCGTCCAGGTAAGCGAATGTGCCTTTGAGGTTCTCCGAATCGATGATATATTGTAAAGTCCTCTGAAAAGCTGCCACGCCGTTCGTTACTCCAAAAGGAATCCGTGTGAACTGATATAGGTTCCCGCATGCTTCAAAAGCTGTATATTTTCGTTCTCTGGCCAGAATGGGCACCTGATGATATGCACTTTTGAGGTCTATTTGGCTAAATAAATTGTACTGTGATACTCGCGTTATAATAGAATCGATACTTGGAAGGGGGTATGCGTCAAGTTCCGTAAATCTGTTTATAGTCTGTGAATAGTCGATCACAAGACGTTTTCGATGGTGCCCTCCTCCAGAGACAAGAACCTGAGCCCTCCAGGGTGACACACTGGGCTCAATAACTTTATCCTTGATCAAATTGTTTATTTCATTCGATATGAAATCTTGATCTTCTTGTGAGTGGCGTCTTGAGCGGATTGCGATTGGTTTGATATTTGGAGAAAGATTCGTAAATACTGATACAGGCGGAACGGAAGCCTCTAATACGTTGCAGACTTTTAGCGGTTGTTTATCACCTCCAAACTGAAGTTCAAGAGAAGAGTGCTTTTGGAGTAGGTCATGACCAATAATAACGTCGGCGCAAAGATTATTGATGATCAATAAAGGCTGATTTCGGTGTATATGGCCACCTATTTGAAGTGTCGCGTAACATAATCCATCGACGTAGGAAACGTTATTGAGAGATGCGAGTGTTATAGCCTGTCTACAAGGCTTAAGTTTGAGTTTCAAAATTTGAGCAAGATTCTTGTCAATGAAGCTGATAGAACTGCCAGTATCAACGAGTGCATCAGCGCGGTAGTTGTTGAGAGTAATGGGAGTTGTAGCTTTGCTGAGACTAGAAGGAGCAGCGGCAGAAAATGCTGATAGTTGGGAGCCGGCAGATTGTACTTGCGTATCATCATCTGTGACAGCTGCATTTGTTGAGTTATTATTAGAATCACGGTTAGAGCTTCTGCAGACCTTGGCAAAATGGCCACGCTTCGAACAGAGTTGGCATTCCGCGTTGCGGGCGGGGCATTTTAATCTTTGATGAATATTACCCCCACAAAAGAAACAACGACGGCGGAGAGTCGTTGCTAGGTTCGGCTGCGTTCGTGTTTCTGCCTCAGTGGCAGCATTTACAGGGTTAGGATTGAAGGAAAGAGATTGTACTAGTAGTTGAGAAGTGTTCTCGGCAGTTTCTAAGGTAACTGCAAGGTTCAAAGTCTCTTCTAGTGTCAGAGATTTTTCTAGAAGCCGTTCCTTTATTTTGCTTGATAAGATCCCGCTGATAAAAGTCCCACGTATGGCTTGGTCCTGGTGTTCTTCCGCTGTCACTGCTTCAAAATTACAGTCATGAGCAAGGATGTTAAGCGCTCGAGAGTATTCTGCGATGTTTTCTCCAGGCTGTTGTTTCCTAGTCGTAAGTCGATGCCTTGCTAAGGTTATGTTCTGTTTCTTTTCATAAGCATCATTAAGTTTGCTTATTGCGTCGCTGTACTTATTGCAGGAGCGGATGTTGTTGAAGATTGTTGGCGAAATGTGGTTGACAAGTACCTTCAGTTTGAGCGATTCATCGGGCGATTTATCGGGCGATCCTAGTTGTGCGATAAAGTTCTCAAAGGTGTATTTCCAGTGGGCCCACTTTAGATCGGCACCGGGTGCAGCAGGCTCCACGTCAAAATGATCGGGTCGAAGATATTGAGTTACTTTCTCTTGAGACATCGTGCTATAAGAATATGATATTATTTTGCGATAACAATTATTGTGGAATAAATTGATACACAATAAAGACAAAACCAAAGGGAATCTTGGTTTTATTCCACAATAAAATTACATAGCGTATTAGAAACCTTCAAATCGTTTGACACTACGGTTTGAAATCACTATGACAATATAGTCTATGATGGAGAATCGAAATGATCTTCTTACTACATAAGAAGGTTTCATATCAATCACGCTTGTTATAAAATTGGCCATCCGTTGACAAACAGCGCCATCTAACGATCAAGATTACAGTAGATCTTGATCGTTAGATGATAACTGATAACTTTAGCAAAAATGGTGTTATGGTTCTTGAAATATCCTGTAGAGGGCGTGCCTCCGCCCGCGCACACATACAAAGATTTATCGTTTTTTGTCAGGCCTAAATATCCTACAAATAGTGGTTTTTTTTTAAGTTTTTTACGATATGCGTCAATAATAGATCATAATCATTTAATGTACGTGCTTTTATTCTGCAAAAATCGTTTAAGTATCGAGATTTGTACCCCGATAGAATGTATGAAAAAGTGTCAGTATCCAATCACCTAACGACAATTCTGGATGAGTTTAATACGTTACCCAAAGAAAGAAAAACTACAGCATTTAATAACAAAGATGTCTTTATTGGTAATCACTAACACACTAAAACTTATATTTTTACATAGCAATAAGCAGTCCATTTATGTAAATATTACAAGATAGATCGTAGTTCGAGATTCGCAAAATGCATTGTGAATTTATAAAAATATAATAATAGGTTTTGATGTACATCTGAAGGATGTTGTAAGAATATTACATAAGTAAATATAATTTAATTTCACACGTTTGACAATTAAGTGAGTGATGTAAGTAAAATAAATTAGTGTCAAGCTAGCGAATTGCAATGATATTTCTTACAATCCATATTAATAAACTCGTCGAGCAACATTTAACTTTATTGCAGGTACATTAGGGTCGTCTATAAAACCATTAAGTACTTGAAGAATCCGTACTACTGTCTTTAAAGCCAAAGTAGGTATAATGCATTGTTTCTTTAGCTGCCAACTATTTAAAATGTTCGAACATTAGATGCAATGCAATACAATATACAATATTTCATTATTATTCAAAGATTTCAGAATAATTTTAAACAAATCTTGTGGAATCTTATGAGAACTAAGTAGGTACTTTAATGTAATAATATTTATTATTAAATTAATTGCAAAAAAAACCTTGTATGCCAAATGTAAATACAAATTATTTAAGCATTAATGGATGCCAAGTAAGTTAGTAAACATAAATTAAAATGTGTACAATAAAATAAATTGAGCAAATAATTAAATAAAACTTAAGTAAGTAAATAAATCAATGTAAATAAATGTATTAAGTAAAGTGCTTGTGAACAAATACCAGCACACGTGCTGGAATAAGTCTTAATGGTGGAAGGTGCTTTGGCTATGTTAACCCCCCCCCCCCCCCTTTTACCACACGAGTGAAACTGTCCCACCCTCGCGATCGACATCGATGATGGTATGATCTACATCGCTCGATATCAGACTTAAAGACCAACGCAATCGACGCTAATCAAGGAATTATTCTACAGTAAGTACTTACTTAGATGTAAAAATAACACCCAACGTCATCCAAAAATCTTTTTTCATGAATTGCTTTACCAACATGCAGTAAAAAAAACACTGTTTTCGTATAATCCTCTAAAAATGCATAGTCTTATCCTACGCAAAATAACATTGTTAGTACAGACGCCAGCACATCAACCTACCCGAAACTGACAAATTTTCCCAATCAATTTTGAACCTTATGCTTTAGCAATAAAATTGAAAATTTATTAAAGAAATCTGATAGATTGTAGTAGGTTGATGTCTGTACATCAATAACGCTGGGTTTTCTGGTTACATAGAGCAGGTGCGCACTATGAAATAGTAAAGCAGTTCCGTCAAAATGAGGCGGTTCAATATCTGATTTGAAAGACTAAACAATAAAAACGAGGCATAGTCCCAATTATTTTCACTGTGATCGAGGTCCAAATTCAGATTATATCATAAACCTCATTTATTAATCAAATGCATATAGATTCCACCGTTAAAAATACGCGGGTTAAACACATAATTGTTAAAATGTCTTTAATGATAAACTTAAATTGAGCACAATTTTTAAATAATTATCATTAGGCGGCGTGTACACGACTATAATTAATTCCATAATATGTACTTAGATATTGCTTATTGGAATTGTAAAATTGGCTTAAATAACTTATACTCGATATTTCGTATGCGGTTTAACCCTATAAATCCTAAGACAAAACTTTTTCAAGAAACATGAGATTCTTTGTAACATATTTAGATCTACTGCGCGAGATTCGTTCGTTCGTATCATCGAGGTATTTTCGAGACAAAATTGGTCACGACTCGAGGGGAATTTTGGGAATGCTTCCGTACAAAAATGAGGGTAGTAGGTAAACTCTTCGATTAGTTCAAAGTAGTGATACTTTGCAGATGCCGACCGAATTTCTTGATCCAAAGAGCAAGGGGACGCAATATAAAACCTGTATTGCTTTTTGTAATTATGCAGTAACATCTCAGCGTTAGTCAAGACGTCGTCGACCTTGACAAACAAATGCTGCATTGGCATTGATCCATATTTATGTAAAAATGTGGTGGGAGCTAGTCTATATTTATGTCCAGTCTTCTTATCTTTATACACTTTGGTGGTACTCTCCAACTGAAGCAAAAATGTTGGTATACTGTAACTGTGAGTCGTTATAACGTGGGTGTGGACTCCGTAGTTGTTCTTGATCTCATGATACAGGCTATTGGCGAAGGGGTATATGCCTCCTTGATGGATGAACCCGAAGAATAATGTAAGTAAAGCGTTTAGCGCGTACCAAGTATACCGAAGCGTTATTTTAAATCTTCTGGTTTTCGGTCCATCACTCTCGTTGGTGTGGAGATGGTTTCCGAACAGGTATATCAGGGGAATAAGTACTGGGATGATAAAGCGCGCCTCTTGGTGTGGAAAGAGTGACAGCACAGCGATCGGGATGACTAGAGAGAATAGCATGAGACCGGTGATACTCTGAATTCGCGGTAACTTGCTGTACTGACCGCGGGCGAACCTGAAACAATTTCATGTTATTTATAACCATTTAATTTTACAGAAGAATAGTATTCAGAAATGTATCATACAGTATTATGAAAACGTTAACAATGTCATAGAAATATCTTCGTTTGACAACATATTATTTGTCTAACTTGAAGAATTCATCATCTGCCTAGCCTTTTCCCAACTACGTTGGGGTCGGCTTTCAGTCTAACCAAATGCAGCTGAATACCAGAATTTTACATGGAGCGACTGCCTATCTGACCTCCACAACCCAGTTACTGGGTAATACGATACCCCTTGATAAGACTGGTTGTCAGACTTTCGGGTTTCTGACTACCCATAACAACTGTTAAATATCCACGATTGACAGCCGGGACCAACGGCTTAATGTGCTTTCCGAGGCACGTAGGGGTCTTATACCAAGACCCCTAAAGATGATCACCCATCCACAGACCAACCGCAGCAAGCGTAGCTTAACCTGATCAATTGACCTATGCGGCTGTTATTATTTAGCCACGGGCCCCTCCTGAATTATGGCTAAGTATGTTTAAGTCAAAGCGAATAATGAACTATTGTTTAAAGAGTCATTACGAAACATAGAAATGAAAATATTATTATTGTGAAAATACCCTTCATCTAAATTTGTGGATTCGATTCTTATTCGAAGTAAAGTGCCGCCTTCGTGAGTTAAAACTTCTGTGAGTTCGTCAACATTAGGCAGAGGATAGACGTGATGTTTAATCTCACCTGTACGTGTTCACTGCTAGCGTCACGACGGCGAGGACCCCCAGCACGTTGAACAGCAGCGGCACGTTGACGGCGAGGTGCAGCCAGCGCGGGTGCAATCCGTGCTGCGTCAGGTTGCGCATGTCAGAGTTGTAGCGCAAGAAATTCAGCGGCGTCACCACCCAGCTGTCCCACGACACCTTTAGCGATTCTATGTCCGCCATCGTAAGGTACCCGTAATACCCAGAGTCCACCAAAATCAGCAGCAACGCCGTCGGAACCCCACACATTATAAACGTAAATATGCGATAGTGGAAGTCCTTAAACCCCACCACTTTAGATCCTAACCCTCTGTGTAACCAAAAGAAAACGGGTGGAAATGCAAAACCTACGAACGTAGGACGATTGAATATCCCTATGACTACAATTGTAGATAAAATCATAACTTTGTTCAAGGTATGATTAGGCAAATGTGTGGATAATTTAAAGATCTTCACTTTTTCGACAGTCGATGCTGCTTGATCATACTTCTCTTTGAGAAATTCATTGTGATAAATCACTTTATCTGATTTCAGCATGCATTCGGCGACTATGAGTAAAAGCATAGAGAAGAATATCATTTCAAATGTGTTCGAAAAACTTCTGCAGCAGTAGACGAAGACTACGTAAGAGCTTGCGAAGATCGTTAGTCTGTTTCTAAAGTTTTGTCCGTATAAAACGCAAATTCTGTACAAGCAATAGTCATTTATGAGCGACAGCAAACATATAAAAAGTCGCGGAATGACCAGCAGGTAGAATGGGGTCTTAAGATCCACACGGAAATAGTATTTGGCATAGGGGTTGATCATGCGTATGAAGTGGAGGGGTGGACCGAGTATCATTTTGGGTATGAAGATGTTTCTGATTGGAAATTTAGGGTTGAACTCCCACGTTTTTGCGATGTCGATCGCGAACATGTCACCTGAAATAATTAAGGAAATGTTAAATTATTTGTTAAAGGTGACCACATTTTTGGAGTTTCTTGCTTGTTTGTCTCCGTAGAGATCCACAGAGATATGAAATAAATGCTTTGATTTCTCCACTCAGTCTCAGAGCAATGGTAGCATTAGTAAGATTTTCTAAAATAATATAGGTTACATACTGAAAGTTACTTGCTTGAAACTTTAAGACAATGTATAGAAATCTACCAAAATTTCCCACAGAGTAGGTATACTTAAATATGGCCAAAGATGTATTGTCATTATATATTATTATTTATTCATCTGATGAGGTTTGAAGTGCCATCATGGACAGAGATTGCTCTCAAGACGGAGGTTTACAAGCAAAAAGGGGAGACCTTTGCCCAATAGTGGGACAGAATATAGGAAAACGAAAAGAAAAAATGTTATGAATAAATATTCATAAATAAACTCACGCTTTCTTCCCATGGTAGAAGGTCCCAAGGTAGAAACTACAGAAAACCACCTGCTATGATTCTTACATACTCCTTTTGCCTCGTTTACTTTCATACTTCTGATCATACACGCTAGTGATGTAACGGATATTCGCATTCGCATTCGCGAATATCCGCATATTTTTCAATATTCGCATTCGCATTCGCATTCGGAAAAATTATGCGAATATTTAGCGAATGTTTTTAAGAATCAAAAAGGAAATTATTATATGCATGCATGTGAAATAATAATACCTACAATAGATAACACTTAGATATTTTTATTAAATCATACTTCTACATTCTAAATTAAAGTCTCATTTATGTAAAAAGAACTTCAGAGATCTGATCAAATCTAACATTAATCAGGCTTGTTACAACTATGTAAGGTTTGCATTTATTTAGTAGTATATTATTACTTTACTACCATTTTTAAATAAAGTTTACAGTTTCTATTTACTAAAAAACTAAACAATTACTTGAAACAAAATTATTTAAAGATATTTAAAGTTTAATAATTTTGTTTATAACCTTTGGCTTTAAATGTATATTTTTTCATTCCACTTTATATATCTGAGGAATTAAATATATTTATAATGAATTAGTGATGTAACGGATATTCGCATTCGCATTCGCGAATGTTGAAGATAAATATTCGCATTCGCATTCGCGAATGTGAAAAATCCAACATTCGTTACATCACTAATACACGCACGCCGGTTGCGAGTACTACGCACCTGACCTCAGGACCGGATTAACCATCTCGGGGCCCCTAGGCACAGCTCGTTTCGGGCCCCCTCTTTTTCATACCACAACAACGCAATTTGGCTTTTACCTTATAATGTGAAAAAAGTTTCACTTTTACCGTGGTTTCATAAAAACACACATTCCCTTTTTTTTCATTTTTTAATCGGGAGTGCTGGGCCCCTGGTCATAGTGGGCCCGTAGGCACTGGCCTAAAGTGCCTTATGGATAATACGGCACTGTACATGAGAAAACTCGCCGAATGCCTAACCCCTTCCTTTTTTGTAATTAGTTACAAATAGCTTATGATCAAATAGTCATAGTGGGCCCCCACTCTATGTCCTCCTAGGGCATCCCCTTCCTGGTGTTTCCAGTCACATCTCGTTATGAATTTAATAGTTCATTAACTAATACATGAGCCTTTTGTCAAATTTTAAGTGAGACATTTCATACTGTGAAACTTCCCAGAAAACATGGTCATTTTATTAGTATTATTAGCCATTAATGTGCCAATGGTGGGCAAAGGTCTCCCTACTCTCTTTCCACCTCTCTCTGTGTCCAGAGGGGCTGCTTAGGAAAATTCTTTATTAAAGAAATCCAGCTCATCCTGCCATCTTTGTCTGGACCTGCCACAATGTTGTTTGCCATTAACACATTGAAGGACACTGAACGAGACACAATAGAAGTTTTATTGTTATTACGTCGAGGGGTGTTAAGTGTCCCGCAAAGTGTTAAGCGGGGCCCACTAGGTCGTAAGTTTGGCCCATTGATTGTTTGACATGCAGCAGATGTGTCCAGCCCAATTCCATTGTCATAGCGAATTAAAATTCAAACCATCATTCAGAATAACTAGCAGGCATGTTGTTAAAGGTGAGTCATTACAGTAGCAGCAGATATGAATGTATAAATACATATTAAAGTATATTGTCGATAGTGGAACAAGGCCAACAGTTATCACAATGCTTATCTGCACGAAATAAATAACTAACAACTTTTATAAAATATTATTTAAAAAAAGTTTGGTTGGACAATATTTTTTTTAGCACTTAATGTCCCACTGCTGGACAAAGGACTCTCTTTCAAACCTCTCTTTCTCTCTTTCACATTATGATTTTAGGACGAATTTATTTTTTGGTATTGTTTTTTTAATGTGATTTTTAAGTAGGGTGAAAACCAATATTAATTATAATGTTGTTATAGAAAATAACAACATTATTATTTTTAATTACTTAAGTAATTTATACTGACATATTTTTGCAATAAGTCCATGAGATAGTTGAGAGTTGTTTTAAACGATCTCCCGAAATTACAGAAAGCAGTTGTACCGCCACCGGTAACTAAATGACATAATTTTAGATGAGAAAATAATTTATAACCTTTAGATAAATACGAAAACCTCACCTGCAATGACCTCAACATTTTGAAAAAACTCGTCTGGGTGTATATAACCGTGTTGCGGCAGGACCGTTAGCGCAAATCTAAGAAATACCAACACCCAGTACGAAAAAGGTAATTTTACAGGATTCCTAAATGAAATCGTTTTAAGTATTTCGGTCTTTATAAACATGTTAATCTTGCACCAATTTAAGTAACTTCGTTAAATATTTGTCGTTAATTATTAATGTAAAAAAAACATTTTTAGGACGGACAGGCACCTCTTCCTTCTGTTGATGTATTTTTGACACTGACAGTTACATTTTTTTATTTCTCCTTACAGATCAGCCCCGCATTCCGAATTACGAACATATTACTCACAGCGCTCATAGCAATAATTTGCGTTCCGATTTAGATATCACGATTATGACAGCTCAGAGCTGTCAACAATTCGGAACACTCGTGAACGCGCTCACAGTGCTTACTCAATGTAAAAACGATATTATTACAATATTTCTTTGTACAGACACCACATTTCTTCAGTTCTTCTTCTTTGGTTACGTGGCGACTGTCAGCCAGAAGCACAATTTCAAAAATACCACGTTAGTTTAATTTAAAGATATGATGCAACTCAAAACAAAACACACACTGACACATGCAGACACATCCACACACACACACACTGTCATTTTTGACAGCGCTCACGGTGATATTATTAGAAGGCATGGTCGGCGTTATCGCAAGATGGCGCATGTCATGACGTCATCTATGACGATTCACGGGACATCGTTATCGCGCTCACGCTAATTCGGTACGCGTTTTAGCACGCTCACATCGATTATTTCCCAACTCGGAACGCAGGGCAGATGTCAAAAGGGATGTGCATTTGAATCGACATATAACAAAATAAATAAACTTAAATAATAAACATAAACTTCTTGTAGTAAGAGTGCAGGTCGGATAGCGCGGCACGCTAGCATTAATGATCTCATCCGTCGTGCTCTTGCCACCGCCGGGGTGCCAGCTGTATTGGAACCCTCTGGCTTGGCACGCGTCGATGGCAAGAGACCAGATGGTATGACCATAATACCATGGATGTTGGGTAGGCCTTTGGTGTGGGACGCAACTTGCGTCGACACCCTTGCACCTTCCCATCTTCCTAGCACAGTGTGCTGCGCTGGGGCGGCTGCTGCAGGTGCTGAAAACCTCAAACGGCGCAAATACAATAATTTAATTGGCGATTATGTATTTGAACCGTTTGGGGTTGAAACTCTAGGGCCATGGGGCCCGAGTGCCCACCTAGTATTTCGGGAAATCGCCAAACGGTTGGTCGACTCTTCACGTGACCAGAGGGCGGGCCTATTTTTTGGCCAAAGAATCAGCATTGCTATCCAACGTGGCAATGCTGCCAGCCTTCTGGGCACTTTTCCTGTTGACAGCGATGTGGACGAATTTTTCGACGCCCTGTAACTCTTTTTGATACTTGTAAATATTTTTATTTCTATTATAGAGTTAGTGTGTAAATTCTTTTAGCTTTAATTACATAATAACAACTAATTCAGGAAAAATACCTTCGCTGGCGACTGAAACAGATGTTTTAAGAGTTTCACCTATTTTTCTTAAAGCATTTAATTAGCGACGCCTTAGAGTTTTAAATAGAGATAAGTGGAGTAAAAAAAATATCTTTTTTTAGTCCACTTATCCCTATTAAAAAATAACAAATGAATTGATAGGGCAACTCAACAGATTCAATACATTAGAATTCAAAAATAAGGTTCTCATTTTGAGCGGGAATCGGGATATGGAAAAGGGGCAAACCACAGGGCAAACTCAAGCCAACGCACATTACTGGGCGGCACCGCAATTTTGTATAAAAATGTGTTGCGCTCCGGCCCGTTGCGGCTGCAATATGGAATATAACGTGCGTTGCTTGCTTGTAGAGTGTATGAAAGTAATGGAGTATTTTTGCAATGCTGTGAGTTGCAGGGCGGCCCGCCCCAATCTGTGCTGGCTTTAAACCAATCTGTTTTACGAAAGAAGTCTCGCAGACGCGGTGCCTTGAGCATGCGACGGAGACATAAATCTTTATTTATTTGTTTATCTCAACATCATACTACAGGCACTGGTTAATAAAACGCCCAATCTTTAGTTGCTAACTATATAATAATAACTTCTATTCTACCCGCGACTTCGTTCGCATGAAATTTCTTATTCCTGAGTTCCTGACCCACTCTCCCACCCCGTCCCATGGCATATTGCATCGCTTACCCGGGCTATTAGTGACTTTTTATTTTTGCTCGGCTCCTTAGGATCTTAGCGTGATGTTAGCTCAAGAATATTCCATGTACGTTTTAAATGAGACTGATAGTTCAGAGATTAGCGTGTTCATACAAACTCTTCAGGTTTATTATTAGTTTCACTTATTGCCGAGGGACTTATTTCGTGAGACGGACTTTACTTCCACCTGCTTCATGCTTGCACTTCGTGAGATAGTGATCTCATCGTTGAATGGAGTGCCATTCAATCACTATTCACTACACTACTACTCCGTTCCACACTTTGCGACTGTTTGAACGGAAGCGCCTTTACAACGAAAATTAAGTATGAGAAAGTGATAAAACTTACAGACCGGATCAGACTAGCCTTGATATGCGAATACGCTGCACCATGCTGCAAAACTGGAGGCCCAACTTACGGGCGATTTCTACTCCATATCACTTACGGACGAACAAGATTAGTTTAGGGCCCCGAGTCAAGAATGAATGACACCAAATTTTGACAGTTGTCCCTACTACCGACGATGTGTTTTGCCCGTTCTAAGTCTCGTTAATTAAAGGGTGTACCGTGTAGGCGGCAATCCGAAGTTTCGAACTACTATTGGATTGGCCCGTATCTTCGTTGAAAGACCAGAGTGAGCCCCCAGGTGTTGGCATGCCAGTACAGCCAGTGTGGGCAAGAAAACGAATATGAGCAATATGATATGATTTTATTATTGTTTTGTTAATACATCGTTGGTTTTAGTTATGAGCAACTTTTTTGGCACGCTAAACTGCCAATAATTAAGAATGATAAAATTAATAAACGTCTGAGACTTACAATTTAATTTTAATATCCGTAAACTTAAATAATAGATTAGGTGTTTGATAATTTTTAATTAAGAGCCATACCTCACTGGGACGCCATGAAGGCGCAAGCAGGTCGCGTTGCCAATAAAAAATATGGTTGGCTGCGTAATCAAGCGGATGCCAGGTGAATCACCCACCATATATAGCTGTATACATTTAATTGGCAGCGCGACCTGGCGACGTCGCCAGTATGGGTCTTAGGAAAAAAATTCGGATTCAGAGAATACAATTTTATTATTATGTTATAGTTTGAAAACATCTTATAGCATATAAACTTTTTATTTTGATTAGTGTTACTACACCGATCATCATACCAAAACTCAAGTTTATTTGCTATATGATTGAACTTATCTATGGCAACATTTACATTTTAGCTAGTGTGCATTATTATTTTCTTTGTGCATTTAAGTGAAAAACCATTCAAATGAAATAGCAGATTAATATCAAATCAAGTTCAGAAATGACTTAAAAGTTAGTTTTACTGTTGAATACAGATGTTAAAACACTGGTTTAACGACAAGAATGTTAGTAACTATTGACAAACCTATAATAAAAACTGGCCGACTAGTCTAAGGTACATAAAACATAAAAATGTATAGAAGTATAAATATAGTTATTTACATAAATATACAAGGGTGCTGCACGCACGGTTCTATGATGGCCATATTATTGTACAGACGCCAGCACATCAAGCTACTACAATCTGTCAAATTTCTTTAATAGATTTTCAACGTTATGGCTAAAGCATAAGGTTCAAAGCTGATTGGGAAAATTTGCCAGTTTCGGGTAGCTTGGTGTGCTGGCGTCTGTACTTTACTGGGATGTGGTTACACCCTAAAGTCAAGTTAAATAGGCGAGATATGCATTGATACTGCTTTCACGTTCAACAAATCAGAAAAAAAAAAAAAAGACGTAAAAAAAATTAATACTCGAAAATCGAAATCGTTTTAGTCGAGTGGAATGTTTAAAATCAACACTAATACTAATTTTAGGTCTAAAAATAGTTAAATTAATGACATTAGTATGTTAACGGTGATTAGAATAAATAAGACTATTAAAATATAAAATTCTTACAATATTGTAAGTTTGAAAAACGTCAATCTTGCTTAACTGCCATTTTTGAATGCAATGGTTATTTCTATTAATATGATAAAAGGGTGATATATGGACTTGGGATATCAGTATAACTGTACAGATATTATGGAGATCTATGTTATCGAGACGAAATTATAGAAAAATTAGACAAGATTCGTACATACTACGAACTTGGTTGTTATCATGATAATTTTGCATGTTTGCTGTACCCTTCACACCCTCTTAATCTTATATTCTTTTAAATAACTTTATTGCATTTGTAAATCAGTCTTATAACACCAGGGCATGTCTTCTCCGAACTTGCATCTGTGTGCGTTATTCTTAGCGTCGTAGAGCAGCGAGTTGTCGACGTAAGCATCGCAGACGTTGCACCACACCGACAAATCGACTAAAGACAACACTAGTGCGTGGCCCGTGGCTGTGAAGTGCGCTTGCATGTGCCCGTTGACGCTGCGAGCGCATGCAGTCTGAAAAGAAATAAGATTTCAATTTTAGAACACTCGAAAGTGATCGTGTAGATAAATATACTTTGGAATGTTTAATAATAATCTAAATAATTGTTTTAAATATGTCATAATGTATTAATTTCCTGTAAAACTATTTATATAATAGTTAGTCTTCATCAACTTTCGTGAGTGAACGCTTTTTTTTTTTGTCAGAAAACTATAATTCGACCGAAGGGTTTGTAAACCTATTATTACTCACCTCATAACAATGCAAGCACACCCAGTTCTCGTCAGTAGAATCACAGTCCACGCACTTGACTCCCTGCTCGAACCTCACTTCATCTGGTAACGTGAAAAGCGAATCCAAATGAGGACACCACTGCAAAGGTATCACCGCGAACATATCACCATCGACTATCGATTGCATATTCTCTGTCAAATATTCGACTAACGTGGCCTTTTTCCCCGCACTAGCTTGGCCGCAAGTTGGCGCGTCTTTTTTAGAACTCGTTGGTTCATTACTACTACTGCCACCGGCAATGGCTTCTTTACTTTTAGAGCATTTTGGTTTTTCATCTTGTCCGTCATTTTCGTCATCTGTGCCGCAATGAATGCCGTCGGAGCATTTCGTTTCTATATTGAGGTTTCCCATGCTTGCTTCTAGCGATGTTTCGAAGTTATTCGCACTGGATTTAGCTGACACATTATGAGGTTCGATGTCTTCACTGCAGGCTGATATTTCTAGATCATTTTGATCGACAATAAGTCCTCTGGATGGTAAGGGTGGTTCTAGCACGTTGTCTGTTGGTAAAGCGACTTGGAATTTGAGACATTTCCAGTATTTCTTGTGTGTGTTGATGACGTTTTGTATAGAGTCGTTCGCAGGCCATGAGCAGGGGGCTTTAGGGTCGTAGTGGTGGTTTATGGGGTCTCCGAGGAGTGCCTTAGTGCACATGGTCATGGAGTATGCGATGCTGGTGATGTTGTAGCCCCCTTCGAGGCACAGGATGACCCGCCCGCCCGCTAGGCCGCGCAGCAAGTGAGTCATTCTACCGTAGCACTCTGGTGTTACTTTGCAACCTAGAATAAAAGAGGACTGCTTTAAAGCTGATGATAATATTATGATGTCGATTGCGTTATTTTGCAACTACACAGTAGAACAGTTTTATTAATAGGTAATGTTTGAAATAAAGCACTCTTTCGAAGGAGTTAATAACAAAAATGCGATGGAGCACGATCAAGAAGTGTCATTTTCATACATTTTGATCGGCCTATGGGCCAACGAACGAGAACGAGGGTAAACGATAACGAGTGAACGAGTTTTGCTATGACAAAACTCGTTCACCCACTGAAAGCATGCATATCAATTTTGAAATGATATATAGGTAAACGGAAGTTATGGTCTTTGGTAATCTTCATGTTTTCGAATTACCACTAACATTTCGTCACAAAGTAACCCTCACAGACTTTTTTTTTTTTTAATGGCATCAAAGTCAGCCTTGGAGGTTGTCGGCTGCTTAACCGGGCTGCCGGGCATGCCCGTTGTTGTCTCAATAAATTAGGGGCTCTAGTCAGGACTTAAAAACTACACGCTAAGGCATGTATTCGCTTAGGGCAGCCCCTGCGGCGTTCGGACCTCAGCTTAGGGCGTTGCTGGGAGAGGTTAATAAGGTATAGGCTGATCCCCACAGACGCAATTCTTGTAAATTTTATACTAACTATTTGCGCCTCCGTAGTTCCGAAGATAGAGAATGATTCCCGAAGCGCATACTTTTCTTATAAATACTTTACGTATAAAAATAAATATTATGGTACCTCCGAGCGGGTCTCCCACGCAGGCGTCGAACCCAGCCGACACGATGACGAGTTGCGGATTGTATGCGTACGCGATCGGAAGTATCACCTTTGTGAACGCCGTCAAATATTCCGGGTCGCCTAAGCCGCGCTGTAAATAACACTAATAATGTAGTAAACGATAACATTGGGCTTTAGTGAAACTTAAAAAGATAATAGACTACAATATATATTTGAAAATCAATTGTCGTGCAAAATCTCAAAAATGGCTCGACCAATTGTGATGAAACTTTAGAAATTTGAGGTGTGCGCCTGCGCACCGGAGAAGATTTCTAACAGAAAAATAAAAAGGCACTGCAACGGCCTTAGCTAGTACGGAATAAAATAAAAATTAATCAATAATGTACCTACTGTTGCTAAATAGTGTATGCAGTTTTACTTGAATGTCACTATAGTCGGTAAGCCTTCTCAAAATATAAAATATATAATTCCATAAAAATGAATAAATCGCCGTCCCCGGAGAATAAAATGATAACTGCCATTATCCTAGTTTTAGTGTTATGTCATTTTTGGGATCTGTGGGTGTTAATACATCTGCTCAATTTTTTTCGCATTTTTTAAACACTTATTTACGAAACAAAAAAATATTACAATAGTATTCAAAGATTTAAAACAGGTCATAAATTACGAGAATAAAGTGTTAATATAATAATATCAAAATGTATTCCCACTTGTTAGTATGACAAACAGTCATATAATTATATTCTCGTGAAAAAATATTCGACTAAATAATGATAAATGCAGTTATCATTTTATTCATATTAAAATTAATGTTAAAAAACAACAGTATTTTTCTTAATTTACTATTATTAGTCTTTTTAAATTGGTATTAATTAAAATCAGCCTTATAATAACATATTATGTGAATTAATATTACAATACTAATGAAATTATTAAGTAATATAATCTGTTACACATTTTTTTTTTAATAAAACAGCCTCAAAATCACATTTATCACATAAAATCAGATTCTTATAATGACTTTTCAAAAATAAAATAAAGGTGGGTGATTAATCGTCATTATCTTCTTCATTGTCGTTATTGCTACCAGAACAGCTACTGCCATAAGTCAAGGACTCGTAAAAACCATGATAGTAACTTGGAATATCTCCTGCCTTACAGAGGCTCATAAGATCATCATATAAAGCCTTGTTTATTGGAATAAGCTCAGTGTACAACGTTTGTAGTTCGGGCACATAGCTAAGACTTGGGCTTGTTATCTGTCTGGTACCCCGCTTGCTTCTTCTTCGCGTTCATAATGATTGTGTATATCTGATCAGGCGTGCATCCTCTTTGTTTTTCACTAAGTAAAAATTGCCATAAGCAACTACCAATTTCATTTGCCCCCCTTTTAGCAATCTGACCATGCCAAACATAACAATAACCTTTACTCTGAGTAGCATCATACACAGTGAAATTATAAATGGGATACTTCCTTTTGTAGTGAAACGATCCAACCTCAGATTGTGGGATGCTCAAAACCTTTTCTAAATCGAATATTGCTACGGTTGTTTGTGAGGGATCAACCGATTCTTTTTCTTCTTTTTTAATTTGTCGTACTCTTTCTTTGTTTTTTTCATGGTCAGATTGCTAAAAGGGGGGCAAATGAAATTGGTAGTTGCTTATGGCAATTTCTACTTAGTGAAAAACAAAGAAGCATCCAGAACATATCATTTTACTCCGACGGTTGTTGCGGACAAAACAAAAACAGATTCGTATTCGCTCTATATATTTTTGCTGCACAGAAGCTTCAATTGAACATCACACATAGATTCTTTGAAACCGGACATGGCCAGAGTGAGGGGGATTCCATGCATTCCAACATTGAACGTGAATTAAAACACAGAGTTGTATGCACGCCTGATGTACACAATCATTATGAACGCGAAGGGACATGGAAAAAATATCAAGTTTCAGAGATGACGCAAACAGAGTTTTATAACATAAAGGAGTTAATAAAGAATAAGAACTGGTTAAAAAATGAGGAGAGCCAAAAAATATCATGGACTGTGTATGAAGTGAATGCCTCACATTCACATCCATCAATTTTAAAATATAAATACAACTTTGATTCCGACTATTCCCATTTAAATACGGAGCCTGTCAGAAGAATAAGAAGCAAGCGGGGTACCATATAACAAGCCCAAGTCTTAGCTATGTGCCCGAACTACAAACGTTGTACACTGAGCTTATTCCAATAAACAAGGCTTTATATGATGATCTTATGAGCCTCTGTAAGGCAGGAGATATTCCAAGTTACTATCATGGTTTTTACGAGTCCTTGACTTATGGCAGTAGCTGTTCTGGTAGCAATAACGACAATGAAGAAGATAATGACGATTAATCACCCACCTTTATTTTATTTTTGAAAAGTCATTATAAGAATCTGATTTTATGTGATAAATGTGATTACAAGGCTGTTTTATTAAAAAAAAAATGTGTAACAGATTATATTACTTAATAATTTCATTAGTATTGTAATATTAATTCACATAATATGTTATTATAAGACTGTTTTTAATTATAACCAATTTAAAAAGACTAATAATAGTAAATTAAGAAAAATACTGTTGTTTTTTAATATTATTTTGAATAAAACTAATGTTGATTACCATGTCATAGTTTTATTAGGACACCAAATTAAAAGTCCTTACCAGATTTTTTTTTCAGAATATTTACGAGAATAAAACGATATTAAAGTATTATCAGTATCACTTTTACCCTAAAAACCCGTAGAATAAAATGATACGTGACGAGTGCAATATTTGATCCTGGTCAGGCTGTACGGAGAATAAAATGATAATCGACATTATACAACTTGGACGATGATTAATTTTGACTAACTTCTTATTTTTTAAATAATATCTCTATTTTGATACTTAGGCGTATTTGATTATAACATTTAGAACAAACAAAAAATAACCTTTTTTAAAAGTTGACAATCATCTGTCTACGTCCAGTATTTAAGAAGCAATCAACGAAAACGTGTTTTTTATTTTTCCTGAAAAGTTGCATTTTTGTAGTTATCATTTTATTCTCCGGGGACGGCGAAATATGCTATTTTGTAATTTTAGCGCAGGCCAGAGAAGCGCAGAGCTAGATTTTTTAAGACATAGAATAATTAACTTTATTTCTAGTACTTCAAAGTGCAAACGAGACCACGCAAGCGCGTTATGTTCATGTGTCATACATTCACGATGTCCATACAACTTAACACTTTGTGACAATGAACATAAAGTTTATAATTCAATGTAACAACAACTGATACATACCGAGTTCCATGGCACGTTGACATTGTACCCCTCCCCCTTCCCCTCGCCGACCGCTGTGTGGTCCGCGTCCTTCGAGTTAGGGAAGAACAGGCCGTGGTCGTAGCGGTGGATCGACATGTATAGGATCTGAGGGGAAACGTAAATAAAGTTCAATTATAATAATAAATAAATAATAAACTTTAAAATAATATATGTTTTTTTTTATCAATCAATCAATAGGTATCTTTATTGTGGATCATAGGTAGGTACAGACGCCAGCACATCAAGCTACTACAATCTGTCAAATTTCTTTAATAGATTTTCAACTTTATCGCTAATGCGTAAGGTTCAAAGTTGATTGGAATAATTTGACAGTTTTGGGTAGCTTGATGTGCTGGCGTCTGTACATAATACAGGTCTTAAATAATTAAATTGTGATCAGCTATGTCTCGCCCTTCGGCATACAATAGTTACAAATTATTAAGATGTCGCATAAAATGTATAAGAAAAATATAAAAATAAAACGGAACGTATTTGAGTAGGTACACATACAGTGGGCCACTGAACGCATCATGACTGAGGGACACTTTATTTTATTGGTGTTTTATTTGTAATTTATTTACTTCTATTTATATTCAATGATTGGCACTATCATTGTTACATTGTAAGAGAGAGATAGAGCTATTGGACACAGCACCATTCTTATTTCGCAACGTAACTATGTATGACATAGCATAGCGTATGTATGTATTTGTGTGTGTGTGTGGCTGTGTATGTATGCATTGACATTTTTTATTACTATTCTTGTAGTTATCACACGTCAATTAGCCTCCGACGAGGATTATATTATAGTTATTTATGCAACTGTTGTATAATAAAGGGTATTAAAAACACGAATGTGGGTTTATCACACGAGGCTAATCCGAGATAATATTATCACATGAGTATATATAATATAATATTACAACACCCTATGGTTTCAGAAACTTCTATAGAGGCTTTATAGCATGGGTGTAGATAAAATTATAAAGAATCGGCTAATATGATTATAATAACCTCAAAAATGATGGCCTACAGTGCCTGTTAAACGATTGAGTAAGAATTAAGAGGGTGCATTCTCGTGCAAAACAGCGAAATATTTGACAGCTATTTGCGACGTTGACTTACATAGTTTTAAAATTGTTTGAAATTATCGCTCCTTGGACGTATCTGCCCGTGCGACAATCAGCCACTATCAACAATAGTACTAGATTTCTGATGATAGCATCAAAAACGGCCGGAAAAATAAGACTACATATAATTTTGTGGTCTTATTTTGAAACAGTTTTTTCAACCTTATTGCTTAAAAATTGTGTAAAACACAATTTTTGCTGCGCCCCGCGGTTTTACCCGCATAAGTTTCGATCCTGTGGGAAAATCGGGATAAAAAGCCTATATGTTAATCCAGGATGTCAGCTACCTCCATACCAAATTTTATCAAAATTGGTCCAGCCATTTGAGCGTGTAGAAGTAACAAACATATAAACACACACACACACAAACTTTCGCCTTTATAATATATTAGTGTGATTTTCCATCAATATTTTAGTTCTTATTTTAAAAATAGTAAATATATTGCAAACTATAATAAACTTTACGATTGAGTGTTAAGGTTTATAATCATACATGTGTTTTTGTTCCTAATCCTTAATCTAGTGCTATTGTTGATCAAAGATTGTAACTCGTGGTTGTAATAAAGTGTAAATTGGAATGAAGGACACACATTATGGGAAATGCATCATCTCTAAAACTCACTCTATTGTCATCGTAAGTGATTCTCTGCGTGCCGTTGCCGTGGTGTACGTCCCAGTCGAGTATGACGACTCTGCTGAGTCCGTGCTTGTGTATGGCGTACTTTGCAGCGGCTGCAGCGTTGTTAAGCAGACAGAAGCCACTTGGTATCTCTTCGTCAGCGTGGTGACCGGGTGGCCGGATCACACAGACTCCGCTGCCAACCTCGTTTGAGAGAACTGAGTCTACCATCTGTTGAAATAAGATTGATTTTTAAATGATATAAAGACGAAGAAGACGTGAGTTTTATGTATGTACTACCAGCGCACCCGTGGTTAAACCCGCATAAGGAACGATCCCGTGAGAATATCGGGATAAAAAATATCATATGTGTTATTCTGATGTATAAGCTGTATTACTGTAGTTTCATCAAAATCCGTTCATTAGTTTCTGCGTGAAAAAGTAACAAACATCTATCCATCCATCCTCACAAACTTTCGCGAAATATTAGTAGGATTGACAAAATGTACCCATCCGAAAACCTTAAAAAATACTGAATTACAGGTTATGTCAAACCGATGCAATATTCCAAATGTTGCATTAGGGTCAAGTCACACCGAGACGCGACGCTGCGCGCACATTTCAATAGAGCTATTCAAAATCTAACTCTATTTACTACTCGAAAAGATACACATTTGCACTATTGTTGCGTCACGTCGCGCCGCGTCGCGTCTCGGTGTGAGCTGACCCTTATGAAGACACAAAAACAGTGCAACATAATAAATCTTCTTCTTACGAGTGTCGATAGCAAAAATAACACAAATATAAACAAAAAAACAACACACAAAACAACACTTAAAAAAAACATTACTTCGGAAATGGTAAAAGAAAATTTACGTGGGTTCGTACATTTTGGCATAACTGGGTAAAATTGTGAAAGAAATAGTCACGTTAATTGTTACCTGTAACACGCAGCCGGTGGCCACGGACGCACTCTCCAGTGAGTCCGGGTGGAAATACACGGAGTCGTACGCGTTCTTCTGAATGTGCAGACTTCTTAGTTTCGTTGAGGCCAGCTCTTTTAACCTGTGCAGGAAGATAACGTGATTTATTTATGAATTTGAACTTTCGATGCAATGTAACATAATATCACGGCTGTGTTTCAAGAAGAAATAACCGTCAAAATTTCAAAATTATTACTCAAAGTTATCACATGATTGAAAAATCAGGCCTAAAACGAATAGCCACCAAATAAGTGTTTTTTCTTTTTATTTTCAATTCATATTTGGTTATATGTTTGAAAACAAAACTGCAAACGAAGTTTAGATACAGTAGAATAATCTAACCTGTTCAAATGTTTCTCAGTATGTACCGCTAATATCTCTTGATCGGTGGCAGTCCTCGCAGTCAGTTGATGTACTCTGTCCAACAGACCGAAGTCGCGGTGTCGCTCATGTATGCGCAGGATTCGCTCCGGGCACTCCACGTGGCCGCTGCAATTTGTGCTCTAATGTAATGTGCGTAAGGTTCAAATTTATAACACCCGTTTTCTGAAAGGCTAATCAACACAAACATGAGCTAAATGACGCGACTGTCAAATTCAAATCATCGAAAATACGAACGTGCGATGATGAGACCTACTTAATATAGAGCAGGGCTGTCCAAAGCACGGCCCACGATATAATAGGTTTACTTTACCTATAAACAGTTTTGTTAATCGATGTTTTTTGGCTATTATGGTTGATGCATCATCGTCATTTTAATAGAAGTGCTTTGATTTAGACGTTCTATAGAAATGCAGGGAACGGGAATCGATGAACTCTTGAAAGGTGTTTATCATCGACACAATGCTTCGGAGATGAAATTTAACCCTGTAAAAAGATAACTGAAATCCGATTTTTTTTTTATTAAATTGATGTAAGGTCTGTTGAATACAATGGGTGACAGAGAAAACCAATAAAAGTCAATTGCTTTAGTCCACTCCTTCTTAAAGATTATCCTTGTCAAACACCGCACAAAGGACCTTGTCAAAATTACAGATGCATCAATTCAATTCAATTCATTTGGACTTCAATAGAATGGCCCATGAATACCGTGATTTAAAATTAACAACCCAAAAATTTTTGTAAGTAAATCCGACTTCAGTTTCATAAATCGACTGTCTGATTTCGATATAATGTCAATTCTTTGATCGAATTGGTACTCTATTGAAATTTGGGGTAGTAATATATTTCTTTTTTGTTTAAAAACGCTATTCTTAATAAATAATATAATAAGTGGACGCTTCAATTTGTATTTTAAAGCTAAAGAATAAGGTTGCATTTGTATTTTTGTTATGTAATTATTCTTTATCATAATTATACTCACGGTTCGCATATGTTCTTGTGTTTCAACATCGCTTGATCGTAGATGTAGCCCACTGCATGCTGCGGTAACGAGAGATCCGTCACTGTAACAATATATTTATGGCCCTGAAAAATATAAGACCCCTTTTCTTGTGCATTTGTAGAGGATTGAAATTTGATACCATATTTTTATTCATGGTAAAAAAAAGGAAAAAAAAAACATTTCTTTGCGGTAAACGTGACGCAGAGAAGCAACAAACACAAAAAAAGCAGTAGCATATTTGTACTACAAAAGTTTGCATTATTAATGGTTGTTTATGAAGGCAAGATCAGCATTGGATTCTACAACGAAATACCTCGCTAAATAAAACCCAAGCGAAAGTACTAATTAATTTTATTTTTGAACCAAACTTTGCTTTGATGACAATTTCCGGACTATAAGGTCTTCTTGTATCTATAGAATAAGAAATGAGTACATAAGAGGATGTCTGAAAGTGGTACCGGTAACTAAAAATTTGTGTCGAAATCGGTTGTCATGGGCATGTAATACGGAGGAATTAGGAAATGTCGTGAAGTAGTTTTGAGTATGAATGTCGATGGCTATAAGAGTAGGGGAAGACCAAAGAAACTATGGATCATGGATGGACTGTGTGAATGATGATATCATTAGAAAGGGGATGACTACCGAGATGACGCCTAATAAAGAAGTACAGACGCCAGCACATCAAGCTACTACAATCTGTCAAATTTCTTTAATACATTTTCAACTTTATCGCTAAAGTATAAGGTTCAAATTTGATTGGGAAAATTTGACAGTTTCGGGTACCTTGATGTGCTAGCGTCTGTACATATGGAAGAAAAAGATGTTGCGCCAGCCCCAAAATAAATGGGGGTTTTCGTGAAAATTTACGACACCAGTTGGCACCACTTTGACAAGAGGTCTTCCATTTCGACAATAATATAAAATAAATGATGACGTTCATCATTCGATTCATTCATTCGTTCATCATTCCGTCATCCCTAAAGAATATATAGGCTCTTTGACAGGATGCCTGGACCTGACGTGTCAGTGCTGCCACCTAGCGAACTTCATTTCAGAATACCCTCATTGGCATAAGGACTAGAGAATGATGAGGTCTTCTTAAACTATTTTATTGTACACTCACCTAATCTAAGATGGTTCAATCTCTCGGCAATCCTCGTCTTCGTATCATTATCCTGCAGCGGGTAACAGTTCCTCGTATCGAAGGTGTCAGGCCTAGTCTCGTCTCCCTCCCACTTCACTATGACCGTATGCTTCTCTTTCTGTTCATCGCAAACATTCGGCGGCCCGCTAGTCGAGTACGTAGGATGGAAGTTGTAGCAGTTCCAATAGGGCTTCTGTGCGTATATACAATTAAGGATTGTGTCTCTTATTCTGTGGAGAATAGAATTCAGTTTTTAATGTCAAAGCCTTCACTTTGGGGATACAAGACGAGGCGTAATATAAGTTTAACTGTCAATCCAGTAAGCATAGACATTTGAACACATCCTTTGTTCTACTCAATGTTCAATCTACTAACAACTACTACAGTAAGTTTATCTCCTGAAACAAGGCGCGCATTACTTGTGGTAACTAAGTGTACAAACACGCTGTACATGCATGAAGACGAGTATCATCAACACATAACACACACACACTTCCGACTTCGCTATTGTCTTGGACGGTACCGAGAGCTGACCTGCGCTTACACACTTTCACAGCGTATTTTTACACTTGTTAACCACAAGTATCCGCGTCGCTTCGTGAAATAAAAATACTATAATCTCCTCATACATACCATCACAACTATTGCATTAACATGTCTCAATTTAATTCTGTAATGTAATCGGAACAGATTCTAAGGCATTCTAAGCAAAAACTCACACAAAATTTAACAGGTCCTAGTGGACTTTTTTTTCGGACTTCCTAATGCAATACTAACTCGTCACTGGGATCCGCTACTTCCTCGAGCACAGGCGGTGGATGTCCCAGCAGTGTCCTGAGCGTAATGGCGGCGCCCTCTGCTAGGGAGGCCAGGCAGTACCCGCCCTCCAGCACCACGCACACGCGCGGGCATACGGACATCAGTGCGTGGGTGAGGTGAGCGTACACTGCTGGGGTTAGCTCCATTTCACCCTACAACCATTACAAAATTTTATTTGAATTAGTGTAATGTAAAACGTGTAGAAAAAATAGTGACAGTAACACACATATATACACATGAACAAAGTGGTATATTATTATATCAGACTCATTTTCACTCATTTTATTTATTAGTTTGTATTTACACGGGTCATTAGTACACCAATTTTTTTTTCTTCTACCGTCATATGGGGATGAAAAACATATTTAATTTACAAATAAAAATATTTATAACTAACAATTCGGAAAATATAAAAATACAAATAATTATCACGTCGTTTGCATTAAAATGGTAAAGTACAATCAACACCATTCGAAGTTATAAAATAATTATCACGTAAAAATAAAAATAGCTTAATTAGTGTTATAGGTTGGATTGTAATTCATTATTAAGAACCTCCTTTCATTTTGACAATTCGTCAACATTCATAGCGTTATTTACGTTGTCAAGAAGACTAATTTTTCGAACATGACGCAATGGATTAGGATGTCCTTCAAAATCCTTCGAATTGTTAAAGTGTGTTACACAATTAGGGTGCTGCGATGCTATTCTGTAAAAATCTCACCGTGAAAACTTAGGTGAAGTGAGTGTCAATTCCTAGCAAAAACAAACTCACTTCACCTAAGTTTTCACGGTGAGATTTTTACAGAATCCACCGACTGGTTCTTTTTAATAAAGGTTTTAAAAAAAATAATTTTCAAGATTCTGATACTTATTCAGTATGGGAATTTGTAGCACAAAGCAATTATTGAAAAACAAGCCACAATAATTGTTATTTTAGACTAGGTTATATTAGTCTACTATAATGTAAGTAGCGTGTAAGGCGCGTGAATCTCAGTGAGTGTTTGTGAACGATTTGATTGGGTGAGTGTTGAATATTTTATCCCTACTTGTTCCTTTTAATGACCTAATCGAGGTATCCTACACATGCGTTTGGTTTTAGGGACTCGGGGAAAGCCATCTATGGGGTGTGACAGACTATAGACAACCATAGCCAGGACATGATCCTTGGGCAGTCACACCGCTTATGGAAGGCTGAACCGAACTTGCAACTCGTTAGGGCTAATTTGAATTATAGTGCTACCTTGTAGTCTGTTGTTCTTGTTTACGAACACAAACCAATCAAACGTTAGTGATACCTTTTCCCCTATGGACTGACTAACTGCAGGATATCTTACATTGTACTTGATGTACGCACACTTCCCGGGAGCGGGGGTAGGCTTCACCAAGTACCCCTAACTGGATTGATAGCCCCCGTAGGCCTCTTACTGATACAAAAAAATAATATTTAGCGAGACACATAATTTGGATGCTCAGATGGAAAGGCCCCTTTGCTAGATAGGTAGACAAAAATGATTGAAGGACGCCAATTACACTACAAGCAACTTGGGTAGATTAAAGGAAGTGTGAAGTGACGATTTGAAATAACCACTTCGGCGTATAGCAAGGCAATTCGTAAGGAATTCTGCAACCGACTGACGATGCGGTACGCTTGAGCTAGTTTTGTATTGTCTTAGTAAAGGGTGAGTAGGCCGTTATAATGGGTTATTATTACAGTACGCGTCCAGCACTTCTGGAAACTTGTCTCGCTCAATGGTAGAGGCACTTCGCAGTCCTTTACCTTAGGATTGGGTAAGACATGCTTGAGTATAGGGAACGTGTTCTGCTGGAACCGTAGCAGGTCCTCTCTAGGGCATATGCACTTTAGAAGTAGGACTGGCAGCACACGTAAGACGTAACAGCTGTGTAAGGTGTCTTGCTCTACGTCTCTGGGTGGTCTACGGGTGGGTTACCAGATTATTGTAAGAACTTCCAGTAACGTAACTCAAAACAATGTATTCTCCAACGCAAGTGTTACGTATGTTATGTACGTTCATCAAGTTTATTAATTTTCTTAATTTTAAGAACGTTCACAGTCTGATCTCAGTTTCTATCTGTCAAAAATACCTCTAATTTCCCTACATTTTAGATGAAATTTAGTATCGAGATAGTTTTGAGTCCCGGGAAAGGACAAATGATATTTTTTATCCCGATATTCCCACGGGATCGACACTTATGCGGGTAAAACCGCGAGGCGCTGCTAGTTTATATATAGATTGTTAGTATAGATGAGGCAACAAACAAGCAGGCGGGTACCAGCAGGAATGTTTTAATGATGGTACCTAACAGCTGAAGCCTCGCAGATGTTGTCAATGCTTGGTACAAAAAAAAAAACAAGACATCTTTTTCGCTGGCGCTTATATTCTTAAAAAAGCACCGACAAAATAAACATCCCAGTTTATTTTTATTGAATGATGAAGCTACATTGAACATACAAACAATCACAATATTTCTGATCAGTTCGTTTCCAACCTTTTCATCTCCCAAGGCCGAGTCGAACCCAGCCGACACGATAACGAGTTCGGGGGCGAACTGAAAGAGACAGAGAGATACGAAACAGTAATGTTAGAAAGTGACGGGTATATGTACCTCAGGACATCCGTACGCCGCGTCGTAGCCGGCCGATATTATGATGAGCTCCGGTTGGTACTGTTGTAACAAAAATCAATTATGAGGGATACATTTTATAGGAGTTTTACCAATGCGCTGTTGCACTGGCTTAAATAATAGCAAAGAAAGAGTAAAGGTCATAAGCACACGTATCAAATCGGAAAGGGATCGGCACCGTATCGCTTTTCGCCTCGCTGTCAAACAGGCGTCAACCTTACTAACGTAAGCACGTAACCAAAGCGGATCAGAAGCTCCGATACGTCGACTCGACTACGGCTAAGCAACGCCACGCTTACGGCTCGCCGACCGCTGGTTAATGGTGCAGCAGGTAGGCCGGAGGGGTGCGAGGGGCAAGGGTGGACGAAGAGACGTAAGCTCGGGTACCCGGGTACGGAGAGACGTAAGCGCGGGGACGACGAGCCGTAAGCTCGGGAACAACGAGCCGTAACGCACCGCACCGCGGTTCGCGAGCTTGTCCCGAGGCGAGGCGATTACGTTACGATTCCGATTAGTGTGCGTTGCAGTAGGGAGTTTCATACAAACAATACTGAACGACTCGAGTTTATACGGTGCCGATCCTTTTCTGGTTTGATACGTGTGCTTATGACCTTTAGATGACAAACGCTTGTATGAGTTGAGCTACACGATTACTGACAAATGCGTGACTGGACTAGTCCACTCAATCCAAGTGGTTCTGTCCTCAAATACCATTTCAACAATAGACACCGATCAACATGGTCTTCACATGATGAAACAGAATAAAAATTAAATTAGATAAGATTAGGATTAGGATTTTTGGGGGTTGCGATTTGGTTTTTGGATTTGCTTGATTAAATTGTTTTTTATGAATCATTTCTAATCCAGAAAAATTCAAAAACCTAATCGCAATTCCCAAAAATCCGAATCTTCTAATCTTATCTAATTTAATCTTTATTCTGTTTTTGTTATTTATTAAAACTTTATGCACAGTTAAAAATATACTGTACAAAGACGGACTTAATGCCTGAGGCATTTTCTGTCAGTCAACCTTAGGGTGATGCAGAGACAAAATGTGGCAGGTGCACAATAAAAATAGGTAGCACGAAAATAATTAAAAAACAAAATAAGATAAATTCTAATTTATTTTTGTTAGGGATGATTTTTCAATAGTCAGACAAATTATATACATATTAAGAATAAATATGACAGTTTAACAATAAGTAATTTCTATAAATAAGTAATGTCAAACTGCAATATTTATTCCTCAGATAAAATTTATCTGACTAAGGCCTGATTTATCAATAGTCAGATAATTTTGATCTGAGGAATAAATATTGCGGTTTGACAGCTTTTGTATAGTAATTATGACAGTTTGACACTATTGAAAAAAAGCCCTTAAAAAATCAGGCCTTATTCTAATTTGCACTTACTTCCAAAGCCATTGGCAGCAGCAACTGATGCCATATAGCCAAATAATCTCCGTCCGTCATCCCGGTTTTGTTAAGAGGCACATTGAAGTTGTATCCTTTGCCCCGGCCGGCGCCCACGTAGTGGAAGTTGGACTGGCGCAGGTTGGGCCAGAACGCGCCAAAATCGTAGCGGTGTATTGAAAAGTATACTACCCTAGAATTTGTGTAAGTTGTAAATATAGCTACTTGTGTTGTTGGGTGGTCTTCTCATGAATTCGTCTTTAGGCATAACCATAACCAGCCTATAACGTGCCCACTGCTGGGACACAGGCCTCCTCTCGGTGAGAGGGAGTGGGCTGTAACCCACCACGCGGGCCCAGTGCGGGTTGGTAGACATGTCTCCGAATTTTTTGTTCTAGAACATGCAATAGAATTCGCCTTTAGTTTAATTTAATAACAATAGTATTTTTAGTGCAAACCTGTCATTAACAATTTATAAAAAAAAAAAATTTTAATTCGATATATGGATCTTTTAGTTGTCCGAAATAAAATGATTTTATTTATTGTACATTCATTCACTGACAGACAATGCACTTTCTTATTCTTAGAAATAATAATAGACTTCCTTTTTTACCGAAAGTAAGCACCAAGTAATAATTTTAAGACTACTAACAACACAATATTTTTTTTAGAGGTTTTCACCATCATTTACAGAATTCATTCCGGAAGGTATTTAAATTAGGGCTGATTTTTCCAACGCCAGATAATTTTATCCGAGTAATAATTTTGAATTTTTCACAGTTCTTCCATACAAAGTCTGTTGACGTCAATTTTATTCCATTTAATAGATGTACAACAAAAATCTCCATTTTGAAATGTCCCCATATCAGTAGATTGCACCCGTGAGAAGCAAGTGCGGATTGCTCAAAATGTATGGGACACCAGTTTTTTTTTTTCGTTTTCCACCGAATTTATTCCAGATGTAGCGTTGAGACAGTGTTTTAGTTAAAAAGTAACTTACCTAGGGTCATTGTAGAACATTTGTTGTGTGGCTTGTCCATGATGCACATCCCAGTCCACTATTAATATCCTGCAAATATATATCTCATGTAAAGGCTTTCATCGAGGAATAAACCATACATACGGTGCTCAGTGTAATGGGTACGATAGGGATAAAAAAGTGAAAATCCCACAGAGTTGACGAACGGAACTTTTTCTCCCGATCGTCAACACTGTGGACTTCAAAGTGTGCCTGATTCAGAGGGATTGTCCGAAAGGGTTACCGCTGGCCCGGAACATAAAGGGCTAAGGAAGGAACACGGTTGGGTTTTAGTCAGTAATAGTCTGACACTCCCTTCAGCTCCACCCAGAGCGGGAGGGGTCATTTCATGATTTCCCACCCTGAAAAAAAAAAAAGTGTGCCTGATCGGGAATATTCGAACCACGCAAGACGCATTTTAATTGTTTAAAGGTCATAGCACACATATCAACTCGGAAAGGGATCGTCACCGTATCAACTCGAGCCTGTCAGTATTCTTTTTATGAAACACCCTACTGCAACGCACACTAATGAGAATCGTATCGTAATCGCCTCGTCTCGGGACAAGCTCATGAACCGCGGTGCGGTGCGTTACTGCTCTTCGTCCCCGCGCTGACGTCTGTCCGTACCCGAGTTTAAGTCTCTTCGTCCACCCTTGTTCCTCTCACCCTTCCCGCGGCCTGCCTGCTGCACCATCAACCAGCCGTCGGCGAGCTGTAAACGCGGCGTCGCCTAGCCGTAGCAACGTATCGGAGCTGCTGATCCGCTTGTTACGTGCTTACGTAACGTTGACGCGTTTAACGGCGAGGCGAAAGGCGATACGGTGACGATCCCTTTCCGAGTTGATATGTATGTTATGACCTTATGACTGTAATAACGGCATTTAACCGTTTAACTCTTCTGGACGAACTGCGGTTAAAATCCTTGTATTAAGGCTCTGAATGTCCCTGACACTATAATACGGCAGTACATATACTAAAATTGGAACGCTTCACGATTTTGCGTGTCATCCTTGCGCAGGGGCCATGCTAATCTTCTCTGTATCGTTCCAATTTTAGTATATGTACTGCCGAAGCAAGTACATATACTAAAATTGGAACGATTAGCATGAAAGATTAGCATGGCCCCTGCGCAAGGATGACACGCAAAATCGTGAAATACCCACCAGTAGAGGGAACCTTACCTCTTCACACCTCGCTCGTCGATAGCATGTCTAGCAGCTACCGCGACATTGTTATAGAAGCAGTAGCCGCAGGGCTCCGCCGTCATGGCGTGGTGTCCGGGCGGGCGCACGAGCGCCGCGCCGTTCTGAACGTCTCCGGACACTATGCGGTCGACTAGATCTATGGTTGAGCCAGCTGCTAAAAGGGCTAGTTCGTGGGTCGCCTGGTGAAGAAAAAATATACTATATATATACTAGTTGCGCCCCGCGGTTCCACCCGCACAAATCTCGATCCCGTGATTTCTAATATAATTCAATCATGATTCGAAAGACACGTGGCGCCATCTATTATCATAATAACGTTATTGTTGTTTTCCTCGGGAGCAGCCCTTTTTTTCGGGATTAAAGGTATCCTATGTCCGTTTCTGTACACCTGACAACGTATATGCAAATTTTCAGGATAATCGGTTTAGTGGTTTAGGCGTGAAAAGGTAACAAACAAACTTACTTTCGCATTTATAATATTAAGTTAGAAAGTTAAAATAATAGGATATACTTTATTTACCACCAAAATCGTTAAAAAAAAGAAAAATTGTTTATTCTGCACAAATTATATTGCTCAGTTGTTTTACAATGTTTGTAATTCTATGAGTAGTTAGTGGTGTACTGCTATTAAATACATCTACTTAAAAATAATACATATAAAATTATACACTTTGATACTATGTTAAAAACAAAGGTGTAGAGGAGGTCAAAGCTTGATAGTTAGTTGTGGCCTACAACTATCACACACACACCCCACACACACACCCCACACACCCCACACACACACCCCACACACACCCCACACACACACCCCACACACACACCACACACACATCTACACTCTGCTCTAATCTAGGTGACTAGTTAATATTTATTTCGGATTTTTTGTGCCTATACGAGCTAATGCAGACGACGGTTTTTTCTGCCTAACCTTTCGGAAATTACTAGCGTGATGTTAAGTGTTATGTAAATATTTTCTACTCACGGGATGTATGTAGATCGCATCGTATTTGGCAGAAATCTCCTCCAAATACTCCAGATTATTGTTCTGATGCGTCTTCTCCATCATGTCGTAAACAGACGGACAGTGTAAAACACACAACTCCTCTTTAGTCGCCGCTCTAGGTGGGTATTGTTTGCATTGCTCTATTAGATTTAATTCATGGCACCTGAAATGAAACAGGTTAAGAATAAGAATAGGAAACGATATGTGTACAATTGTCGACACCGACAGTTTCGACCGGCATTTCTCGATCTTAAGAGTAAACTAGTCGCTTGCTCAAACTCACTGGTGGTCACGGCCAAAAAGCACGCTGTCTCACCTGGCTTCGTGTCCGACAGAGTAATATCAGTGATGAGCAGTTAGACGCTAGTCTACACGAACAACGTCTAGTTCTTACGCACAGAAACACCGTTCCGAACTGATAGGCGCGTAAAAATTCGTAATGTGCTTCGGAAAATAGAGTTTTATGAAAGTTTTATAAATAAATTACAAATAAAGTTTGTTGAACTTTTCCGATAACTGAGATTTATCGGTACGGAGTTGGTTTTGAAGATTTTACTGTTTTTTTATTACTTATTTACACCCAAAGTTAAGTCAAAAATAGCAAGAAAAACGAATCTTTGTTGGCTCATAACTTTTTAATGGCTTTTTATTTTACTATTCTGTTTCCGTACAGACAAAGTTAATTATAAGTCAAAACGATATCATTTTTAACTTTGGGTGCACATTGTCAAACAGTGGAGTAATACTCTCCCGAAATTTGTATGGAAGAAATATCGACTTGTGGCGCCTTAAATATGGCAGATCGCTGTGACAGTCTCTATCCAATTCTTCATCAACATAATCAGCCTATAATATACCCACTGCTGGGACACAGGCCTCCTCTCGGTGAGAGGGAGTGGGCCATAATCCACCACGCGGGTTGGTAGTTGACACATGTCTTCCAATTTTTGGTTCTAGGACATGCCGCTATGTTTTCCTTCACCGTTTTGAGAGCAGTGGTGAAGAAATAATTAACACAAAGTAAAGCGCCTGTCTGGGCGGTCGCGGCCGTTACACTATGCCACCATTGCTCTCAAATCCTAATCAATAGGTATAAAAAGTAAAGTTCTCACTCACTGACTCATCAACGGCCAGTCCAACACTTTGACCAAGAAAGCTGTTTTTTTTCCTCATTGAAGTTATAATGTAGACGAGGAACAAGATTTTTTTTTATTCCCCTTGTTTATAGAACTAGTTTCTGCCCGCGACTTCGTCCGCGTGAAATTTCACCCTCCCCCCATTCACCCTCTTAGGGGTGGAATTACGAAATACTCTTTCTTAGTGGATACCTACTCTTCACAAAGAACACACACGCCAAGTTTCATAACTCTAGGACCAGCGGTTATGTATATAAAATTTTCGTGTCACAATGTTAGATCTCTCCCCCGAAACAGCTTGACCGATTCTTATGAAATTTTGTGTGCATATCGGGTAGGTCTGAGAATCGGCTACTATCTATTTTTTTTTATCGAACTAAAAAAAAATTCCTAGAAATAATCTATATGGCAAAACAACGTTTACTGGGTCAGCTAGTATTGATATATCAGTCAATCAGGACTTTGAGTTTTATATAAGAACAGACGGAAGCCGGTGGCAAAGTGCTAGTGCGCCATATTTACGGCTAGTTACTGTGTCCCCCTTCGATCAATAATAGTACTAGATGAATGATCAGGAACAAAAGTAAGTCGCTAAAGTGGCCACGTTTGCACACACATAAACATTTATATTTCTTATTACGAACTGTAGAAAAACGTTTAATAATATTAACAACTTCAAATTATTATAAACCTTAACACTCTAACATAAAGTTGTATTACGAATGCAAATGATAAATATTTAAGTCCTTCTGTCATCGGAGATAGGTTAAAAGCAATAAATTTAAAATGTCACTTGAAAATAAAACGTCATTTTTATAATAACTACAAAAATATTTATTCTAAAATGAAACTTAATTTCTAAGCAATAAGGTTAAAAACATTTTGTTGACAATTTCGTGCTTACTGTATTTTGGAACTAGACGTAGTTCTTGGTATTGCATTTCAATGCTTAGAACACAGTAAGTATTGGAGTTGCAGAATATAATATTTTTAGGCGAAGGTTCGTTTTGTATGGTGGCAAATATTTTTAACCGATTTAAAAAAGTAGGAGGACTAAAATAGTACCATTGTGTTAATCGGTGTATTTAAACGTAATGTATGTTTAATTTCCTTTAAACAGATTCAGCTTGTTACAAAGTTATCTTTTGGAATCAATTTTTATTTGAGCGGTTTCTTTTTTACAAATATAATGTAATCTTACATCAATGAATTTTTCTATAATTAGTTTCATCAAGCATATTTTATGGTTGTGTTCGTTTTCCCCAGAAAACACATCTTTTTCAATATATGCGTTTAAAACGTGGACACATATAAAGTTTTTATCATATTTTTTTTGTATTGTTTACTATTTTAATAATTTATGATAATTACCTGCAATTTGGGAACCGCTGTTTTTTAGTAATCTACGCCTTTGCGTGTTTCCAGTTATGTCCAATCTGTCAAAATGAATCGAACATATTGTCGAATTTTTAAAAGGTTTGTATATTTGTTCTCCCCTTTCTTTCGCGACAATAGATACCCATTCTGCACATCGAAATGGGTCGCTAGGATTTACAAAGATTTACAAACAAAAATAACATTTAAAATAACACCACTCCATGCCCCTGTTCCACAATAGTCGATGTTTGCTAAAATAGTTGGCGCGTTGTCGCAAACATTGGCCAAACAATCATAATATTTGCTAATTTATTTATATTTACTATTTAATTGTGTTATTATTTTATGAAAAACATTAAATGATAGAAACTTACCGAAAAAAAGATATTCCTTCCAAAATCTTGGTGTTACGGTGGTTATTTACACAATTTTTGAACGCGCACTGAGGCATTTTGACGTCTTAACGTTGGCTATGATTGGACCATACTAATTTGAAATAAGAGCACAAAAGTATTTGTGCTCTTATTTTTCGGGCCGTTTTTGAAGCGCTTATCGGGCATCTAGTACAATTATTGATCGAAGGTGTCCCCCGAGCAGTGGTGGCTCAGTGGTAACGGCCCCGATTTGACGAGTTGTAGGTCGTGGGTTCGAACCCAGACAGGCGATTTACTTTTTGTAAATAATTTCATCACCACTGCTCTAAAAACGGTGAAGGAAAACATCGTGAGGAAACCAGCATGTCCTAGAACCAAAAAAGTACGAAGACAGGTGATATCTACGAACCCGCACTGGGACCACGTGGTAGATTGCAGCCCACTCCCTCTGAAAGGGAGGAGGCCTGTGTCCCAGCCGTGGGAGCATTATAGGCTGATTTTATTGTATACCCTGTAATTTTATCGACCCGACAATACCGGAATACTCACCTTTCTGAAGGACTCTCCGTTTTTAGATAATACTTCAGTCCTCCGCTATCTAAAGCCTTTGTTAAGGCGGAGATTTCTTGAAAACGGTCAAAGTGTTGGCTTTTTAAAGCAGTGTATCACTTAAACCGTAAATAATTTTGACCAAAATAAAGAAGATATTTTCAAGATTTATTCTATTACAGTGATGGAACTCAAATCATAATTAAGCATACATTAATGCATCATAAAATCTTCAAAAACACCTCTTAATTGTCTTTAAAAGCAGTTTATCCTAACAATTTTAATTATAATTTAAAATGTACCATTTTTCTAATGCCAAACTGCATTCAGTGATGGATTATTTATTATTAAATAGTTTTTGTACCTATAGATAATTATTTCATATTTTGCAATAAATTACCAGCGTTTGTGTCATCGCGCTTCTCTTTCTTTTCTATGCAGTCGGACAGTGACCGCGCTTTAGGTCATGTAAGCCCCTTAAGGGGAAAGCGCCAGAGTAGCCCGCGACATATAACCCTATTGAATAACTATTTCATGACATATATCAATAAACAGATATATGAACTTAAAGGGTTGCATTGATGATTTTAATTATTATAATTCTGTAAGTACATACTTTGTACGGCCGCGAATCATATTTTGTTCAACATACAACCTAAAACTGACCTGCAAATTGCAAAAAACGTAAGAAAATTTGAATTTTGCGGGCTACCCTGGCGCTTTCCCCTTAAGACGTGTTGTTCACCTCTCTATAATGCTAGTCAGTCGCTCTGGACACTCGGGGTACTGGTCGTCCCACAGACATCGGTGCTCCGCCATGCGCGGCTCTGTCACCAGCCCTGTCTCTCCCTTCACCTTTGTTTTAGAATCCATGGCCTAAAAAATTAGAATAATTCACGATGTTATAAATTACTTAAATCATTTTTTTTTATATATCTTCAGTACAACAAACAATTGCGTAATGATGCTTAATACTAGTACAGATAGATTTTAGAACATTTGAGTAATAACGCAACCAGCACCGTTATCCGCATAATACAATAAAAACTTAATTAGGTATTTAATAAGCAAACAAAAGATTTAACTGTTATAATGTGATTTACACACCACAGTAAAGTGAGACAAACCATTAACAACCGATTTCGAAACGTTGAGTTATAATGCACTACATAGTACAATATAACTCAATGCTACTAGTGAACTCATCATCAGATCTTAACATAATTGAAATGCATGCGAACAGAATAGTAGATTGTTGCATCGAGCGCAAAGTGAGTAATTAATGCACGAGAGTTATGTTGGTGCACGAGCGCATGCGAGGGCAATAAATTAACACTAGTACATTAAATACTCACTTTAGCAAGGTGCGTAATCTACTTTTCTTTCAACTACCAATCTACCTACCATTATAAAATATACTTACTCGAAATAAAAACTCAAGCTATTGAGAACAAAGTTTTCCTAAGCTTTATTAAAAATTTCATTTGCAGCTGTTTTTATACTTTCTGGAGTTGCATAAAAGATAAAAAAATGGAAATATCGATAGCGTTATGCGCTATCGTTATTTCCATTTTTTAATCTTTTCTTGATAGATATGAAGTATCAAAGTTTTACAATGGTACAAAATGCGCGCCATTTGTTGTTTTTTTTTTTCACTGAATCGGTTTTATTCAGCCGATTTTTATTTTCAGCCAGTATCTTTTTGATCATATGATGATAACATTAGTACGTAGTTGAAAGAAAAATCTTCTTTCAACTATGTAGTAATGTTATCATTAATCACTACAAAACCGATCACAAAGGACGTAATTTTTGCTTAGAACCAAAAACAGTGCAGAAAGAAATGTTGTATGAAATCTCATGGTTGCACAGTTTTTCATTAATGCACTGTTTTTTAATTTTTTACTAGCAGCGTCCCGCGGTTTCACCCACATAAGTTTCTATCCCGTGGGAATATCGGGATAAAAAGTATCCTATGTGTAAATCCTGGTTATAAACTATCTGTGTGTCCATCCAAATCCGCTCAGTAGTTTTTGCGTCCATCCATCCATCCATCCTCACAAACTTTCGCATTTATAATATTAGTAGGATTAAGTTCCCTCGCGTGCTCTCGGGCACCAACATAACTCTCGTGCATTAATAACTCACTTTGCGCTCGATGTAACAATCTACTATTGCAAATACGCCTATATGTATATGACGGAACTATGTCCGAACATACAAAACAAAACAAATAAAAAATAAATAGTAGTGCAGTAATATATCAAAATCATGTTTTCATTTGTCTTTGGCTAGGTTTTAGTCTATTCTAGTTCAAGCGAGTGGAACCGGATCCAGTTAGGTATTAATAATTATGCGTACCTTCACGGTTTCTTTGAGTTATTTAGCATCTTAAGACCATAAAAGCAATTAAATTATAATCTAAATTACATAGTTAAGCAAGCTAAGCGTACAATTTACAACCTAGTAAAAGTGCGCAGTGCTGCACAAGCCCACCCTATTTCAAGTTAAAACAAATATCAACTTTATTTCAAAGACAAATTAAGTTGATTTCAGAGTGACTAGCACTATTGAAAAAGTTATAAAAATGTTTGAAGTTGCAGCATAAACTGAACTTTATTGTGTAGGATATTAAAGCTATTTTTCCATTCATTCATATTTGTTTACATTTTTGGCAAATAAAACGCGAACGCAGATTACATTGCCTATGTTAATAATTGTTAGGTACCGTTTTAATTATAGTATTGTTATCTCAAGAAGCGACGCGCGCTTTACATGTGGCAACCGAGTGTACAATCACGCTGTGAACGTGTGCGTGAAGATGAGTAGCGTCAGCACATAACGCACACATAAACACTTCCGACTTGGCTATTGTCTAGGTCGGTACCGGTAGCTCCTGCGTTTACACACATTCACAGCGTGTTAGTCATTTTTTCAAAATCAAGTCATTTTTTAAAATTAGGCTGAGAGTCAGCACTTTTCGAACGTCAAAATTACATAAGACAGTCCCCCAAAACGCCCGCCCTTCACCTGTACACTTGGTAACCACAAGTAAAGCACGCGTCGCTTCTTGAGATAAAAATACTGTATGTACTTCATATTATACAGTGGGCCTGGCACGAACGCGCGGAAACGTTACGTAAATTGGAACGATTTTAAAATTGAAAATACTCATTTCGCAAATAATATTAACCTAGGTATAGGACTTTAGAGACCTAACTGTACACTAGCGCCTCTAACGGCAATCGCAAACGCGATAGCCCTCATTAACGTTACGTTTATGTCGCACCTTTGTGATAGGACCTCTGTCCTTCGAAACTCAAGTTTAATTGGTGATAAGACAATCTATTACATAACCAGCCAGTATTTGTTAAAGCATGTCTTTGAACAAGAATAATGTATTGGTTTTTATTAATAATTACTCTAGCTGTGTAGACGATTTCAGGTTAATAAGTCCAGGAGTATAATTATGTTTCTACATATTACCTTTAGATGGGAGAAATTATATTGTATGTAATCCATGGTGTTCTATTTAAAAAGACATCACAAGCTCCTTCACAAAGAGCTCTAAATCCTTATAATGATTTTAAAACATGTGACTTTGGTGTTTCTTGCCGGCAATTCTTCAAAAGGAACAACCAGATGGAACCGTGCCTAGCTGACATTTCATAAGTGCCCCAAGGTACTCATGTAGGTTTTTGTGAAATAAAATGTTTTGAATTGAATTTGTTCTACTACTAAATATAATTGTTTGTTACTTACAATTTGATAATGATCTCTTAGTTCTGTATGGAAGCCGTGTTTCTTCTTCTGCTGTGCTTTCCGCTTAGCAGCAACCACTAATGCAGATGGCTGCAACACACATATATTACACTGCAACATGATGCATCAATTACTGAGTCATGTAGCATATAAAATTAGTCTTTTCTTCCAAGTAATAAAGTATTTCAGTATAGTTCATAAAAAAATAAAATAAATTATTAGTAAGTTTCAAAGTTAAATCATAAACATATCAAAAGTCATAGATAAACTGACAGAGGCACAAAAAAAAACTCAGTAGAAGACCATAAACACGCAACATAAAAACTATATCATCAACCAGCTTAAAATACCAAAAAGGTTGAAACAACTCCAGATGTTCATAAATTGATTATTCATTTACTTTTGATGAAAACTATATTCTTCGTTTACTAGACGCGACATAACGGTTTGTAAGTGTTTTCTTTATTTATGTATGCAAATGGAAGTTCTTTATGCAAAATATCTTTGTTTTGTTTTCATTTATTATTTCCAGTGTTTTTCAATACTTCATACTAATTCCAAAGGAAAATGGTTCTTATTTACTTGTTATGAATGTGTAGACATTATCACTGTTTTGTGGCCACTATTTTTTGTGGTGTGGTTTACACAGGATGAAATTGATAAGCGTGCCAAATAAAAATATAAATTTCAAAGTGTTATAAAGTAAATTTTGAGCATGCAGGAAGTATTGGAGGAAGGAAGGCGGCCGAGAAAAAGGAAAGGGATGCACATACATCCATGTAGGCAAGCGATTTGGCAACATCGTCGCACACCCTTGTTTTAGTAGGAAGGGTCTAAATTAAATAATGACAGCTAACTCAATGCGTTGCCAACTTGCTTCATGTTGTGAACTCTGATTTGATAGTTTTTTTTTACTGGATGCCCAATAATTTGTGTCTACTTGAAGGCAATAACTTAGTTTGCACTATCTATGATAATAATTACACAAATTTTTTTCAAGTTTCTATTTGGGAATTGACAATTTTATTTATAATGATTATGTAACAGTTACTGCACCTCTAATTTTGATTTGGTGCAAGTTTTCAATTTCATCCTGTAAAATTTTTAATTGTAAACAAAGTATTTATCAATAGTTTACTAATATACGAAATATAGAGGCAGATACTCACATGTTTAGCTCACTTAAATACAGTAAAGAAACTGAATTATTTTTTGAATATTCAACTAATTTTCACCAATTGTTACTAGAATGTACTTAATGATAACAACAGAAAGTAAGTACAAGATAAGATAATGTACTGCAACTTGTATTGCAATAAATATAAGACTGTTATCTTCATAACTGAAGGTATTAAATATGTCTTACATTATCTTCTGTATAAATGTTAAGATTTAAACACGCACTGATAGTTCTGCAGTTTAAATGCAGTGTTCCAGGTTCAATATCTGTTTCATTATTGTTATAATATTAGCAAAAATTCAAAAGGTTGAAACAACTTGAGATGTTTATAAACTGATCGTTTATTTACTTATTTATCATTTACTTTACAACTTCCTTTGTATGAAAATATTTTTATTTTTCTTTGATATAATTTTTAGACAAACATTATACTTTTGTACACAGAGAGGAATAGTACCAGGGCAAAAGCTTGTGTATTATTACAAAACATACAATCTATCTTTGTTTAAACACAAGCTATTGAATAGCCATAAAGAAAATTAGTACGCAAAATACGCGCATTGACGTGGTGTTGCGGACACCAGCCCGTATTACCTACCTAGCCATAAAGAACTCAGAACCAATCAATAAGGCTATCTGTAGGCTGTATTAGTATCTGTAGTTATGCTATAAAATGACATGTCACGGCCCTGTGTGTAGGCGAGGCCGCACTACATAGCTACTTTATTACCTTAGCCCCAGCAGACATTGCGCGAGTTTGGATCTTGGCCTTGCGAGCACCATTTCTGGTCACAATGCTAGAAGCAGGTGGAGTCACCTTTTTACTCTCTCCAGACGAACGTCGCGGTTGCGGCGGAGGTGGGGTTGACTAAAACATATCACATCAATACCATATAACAAAGTTCCACACGCTCAATAGCGCGCCAAGTCTAAATATACACAAAAGTAAGATTTTAACCTCACCATTATGACAAGAGAACAAGTTACTGATACGTGATTGTTCACGAAAAATTTCAGTCACTGAAAGTATCCGTAAATTATGTAGTAGTCATTGTTAGTCGCGGTAAATAACAATCAAAACAATACTCATTGTTTTGCAATCGGTTGCTCTAAAAAACGCGGTGCCAGCCAGTGTGACTTGAAATTGCATATGATTTTGACAGTTCGCACAGATGTTAGTGATGTCACACAGATTTATGTAGGACAATTCGTTCTAATTATTGATACAAAGTATAATCGACTAAAAACATTTTTTTGTTGAATTTAACTGTTTTCCCATGCCATTTTTTCCGCGTCTATGCCGCGGCCTAAAGGAAGGGTTATGTGTTTTAACAAACAGTATGTTCCACCGTATCGCAGTGCCTAAACTGCTCATCCGATTTTGATGATGATTTAAGGTGTCAATCTATTCTTTATTATGGTCCGGGTGACATACACCACACGCATTGTGCATTGAATTTTTTTATGTATCAGCCCTAAGTTTTTGTTTTGTGATTCGGCAACTTTAGTCCGCGCGGAACTAGTTGGCCGCGCCTTAGGTATGTGAGCGGCGGGACGGAGGGGCAGGGGCGCTTTGTCATGACTCAGTACGTGTGTTGCGAACAATAGGTAGTCCGCGTCCCCACCCAAGGCGCGGCCAACTGAGTTCTGCGTGGACTATGAAAAGGACTTAGGAAAAGTAGGGAAAGACTTTTTGAGTTGTATGGCTTTAAGCCTTATATATTATAATATACGGAAACTTTTAATAAGTATGTTGCTACTTACTCTAGAACTTTTAAGAACGCTTGTAAAGCAGCTAAAGCCTTATACATTAGCAATATGGTTAAATAAGCAAACAATGATATAAAAACGGTTTGAAAAATTTTCAATAATGAAACGAAGAACAAAAAGCATAATTCTGATTACACAATGCAGATGTTAAGAAGTCTCACTTGCGATAGCAAATAAGTTGTTCAATTTGTAAATTTTGTTACTATATTTATAGTATTTCACTCAAAACAACTGAAACCATAAATTCCTTGCCCTCGCTCACTTTTGATTTTGTAAGGGCGAACGTTTGGGCCTGCGGGCGGTGAGTAATGGGGTAGCTCACCGTCCGATCAGGACCAGGCCCGTGCCGGACGGCGCGTACGTGTTCCACGCGCGCCTCAAAGAGATGTCAGCATCATATGGAGGGGCCCACCAGGGCCGAAGCCTGCCGGGTCAGCGGTATTGTCCGAAAGGCAAGTTACCGCTGGCTCGGAACATAAAGGGCTAAGGAAGGAACACGGGTGGGTTTTAGTCAGTAAGAGTCTGACACTCCCTTCCGCTCCACCCAGAGCGGGAGGGGTCATTTGATGATTTAGTTAGATCCTCAAAAAAAAAAGAGCGAACGTTTCCCTTTTTTTTTTTTGAGGATGGGAAATCATCAATTGACCGAAGATCTTTGGGGAATCCATTTAAGTCTGTACCTCCATAATTCCGTCAGATGGGACTAGTCATCACTTAGCCGCCTCGGCTTATTTGTAATGTAGGGACACATGTAAATATGTATGGCAGAGTGCATGATAAGCAAAGTGTATGTGAGCGAGACGTATGGGCGAACAGGCAGTGACTGCGCACTCGCTGGCCCGAGTGAACGGTACTCTCATGGGGTTTAAACGCGGAAATAAATTCAGTATCCAAAATCAGTCTTTACATTGATATTCCGAGACCCCAGGGCCAGACGAAGCAGTACATATAAATAAAATAAATAAATAACGTGCACGCCTTTTTTTACATCGTTCTAACTTATTTATAAATCCAACAGTAATGATGCAACTAATATTTTTGTAAAAATATAATTTAAAAGGGTGTCCAGGGAGTTTCTTACCCGTTCTTCTCCATAGGCTTTGGTTGCTCCAATTTTTCATCAATGTAGTGCTAATAGTCTCCATCCGAGTAAAATGGCTGTGTAAAATTCGGACGGACGGACAGACAGCTCACGTGACGAAATTAGAATGGTTTTTGCCAATTTGCTACGGAACCCTAATAAATGACAGTCCTTTCTCTCTTGCATATTAAGGGGTTTATTTATAAACGAAGATTAAAGTTAATTCCGCAAAATTTCAAGTATAAGTTTACCGGCCTTCCTCTCCTCGGTCCACAGTACCGCTACCGATAAATTAACACATTTTACCTTCCTCAATGGTCGATTTTGAAGTACCGTATTTGACCGATGCGTTGAACGCTTGGAAAATGGGTTGTCCCAATACGGTTATGCCCGATAACCCGTCTTCCCTGAGACGGTGAGACGTGCCACTCTGCAATATTATACGGAATACCCTTGTAAACACGTCACGTAATACTGTTGAGCGTGCCCGTCTCCTGACTGTTGGAGAATGGGAGTCAGGCTTGTGGCTTCAGGTGCTTCCGTCATCCACCATAAATACAATGATGGATGACTTATCGTATCGGCTCGCTACGTGTATCCGCTTGGGCGCACCTTGTATTGCTCCGCATCGATGTCACTGCGGTGAAGCTTTCGACAGTCTCGGACACCATGGCCTGGCCTGCTGCAGGAGCGCAGGTCGCATAGCATGGCACGCCAGCATCAACGATATTATTCGTCGAGCCCTTGTCACCACTGGCGTACCAGCGGTGTTAGAACCAAACTGCTTGGTACGTGACGATGGAAAGAGACCAGACGGCATGACGTAGTTGCCTTGGAAGGTGGGTAGGCCTCTGGTGAGGGACGCAACGTGAGTCGATACCCTTGTGCCATCTCATGTTTCTAGCGCTGCGGGCTGTGCTGGCGCCGCTGCTGCAGCTGTTGAGACCCTCAAGCGGCAAAAATACTGTAACCTTATGGGCAACTACAACTTTGAGCCGTTTGGGGTCGCAACGCTCGGGTCATGAGGCCCGAGTGCGCGTGTCCTTTTTAAGGAAATTTCCGGCTGGTCGACACTTTACGTGACCAAAGGGCTGGGTCGTTCTTTGGCCAAAGAATTAGCATTGCCGTTCAACGTGGCAATGGTGCCAGTCTTCTGGGCACGTTTCCGGATGACAACGATGCGGACGAGTACTTCGACGCTTAATTGTCCTTTGTTTTTGTATTTATTTTTATAGTAAGTTGGTCATTTAATTTAGTATCTAGTGTAAAGAGTTTGTATTTACTTTTGATGAATCTTAAGGCGAAAGCGCCAGGGTAGCCCGCGAAATTCAAATTTTTTTAGGTTTTTTGGAATTTGCTGGTCAGTATTAAGTTGTACGTTGATTAATATATGAATCACGGTCGTAAGAAGTATGTGTTTACAGAATTATAATCATTAAAGTCATCAACACAACTCTCTAAGACCACGTAAGTCACAAGAATAACTGTTTCATGAAATCATCATTCTTTGGACTTACGTGGTCTTAGAGAGTTGTGTTGATGACTTTAATGATTATAATTCTGTAAACACATATTTCTTACGGCCGCGATTCATAGATATATTAATCAACGTACAACTTAATGCTGACCAGCAAATTGCAAAAAACGTAAGAAAATTTGAATTTCGAGGGCTACCTTAGCGCTTCCCCCTTAAATGTGCATAATAAATATCAATGGGCAGACACAGGCGAAGATAATCTAAGATGGCGCCACCATAGCTGGTCTCAATCTGACCAATGAGGTTATGATATTTTGAAATATAAAATGACATTACCACATTTTCAACCAATGACGATGTTGGGAACCAGCTATGCTAGCGCCATTAGTTCCACAGTGTTCCACAGTCAAAAATGTATGATTAAACAATCAATAATCCCTGCAACATTTATATTATTTTATGAATAAAGGGGCATGTTTACATCAAAATCGACTAAATCCTAATTAGAGAACTTTCACAAGATCTGAAGTTCGTTTATTGTAGTCTGTGGTCCACAGATAAAAATAAATGAAAAAATTGAAACAATTTCGAAAGGTGATTCTGTGATTCTTCAGGAACTCTCGTTTGAGAGTAGAATATTCCTTGTTTAGGAATAATAAAATGTTAACTTTGAGTTGAAAGGTGTTTATTTTTTTAAGTTGTTTATATTGTTTTACACGAGATTACAAAATTTTACTTGTCCGAGAACCTAATCTACATATTTGGTATGTGAACTTATACAACCTATATTTTTTTAGATTTAAAAGAAAAACAAGAAATCATTATCGTAAACATTTATGTCCTTACCAAAATATCCCGTTGTTGCCAATGATATTATATCATTGGTTGTTGCATTGATTCCTTTCATGAAAAATAATGTATAATAGTACTATCGCAGAGATATTATGAAGTGATACCGTTAACTTTGTTGCCCTTTCTAATTTGGCCTTTAGGTGTACGCAATACAACGTATTATTGCATGTGAAAGTTGTAAACGAATGCATGTCGATGTCAATAATAAACCCTGTGGCAATCGGAAATGAATGCACTCTGTTTATGGAATTTTTTCTGATTAAAATTGATTGTGACTTCCTGTTTACATTATCAATCAATGCTGTATAACGTCGCTGATACTGCAATACCGCGTAACTAACAACAGAGAATACCGCGTAACTTCGATGTGGCAAATTTTACAGGAGAACGAAAAAACTAAATAACTTCTGCTGTACTTATCAAATACGTGTCTGAACTTTCAACTATTTAGAAATGTGTATTAGTTAACTTATATCTTAATATTTAATTCAATCCGATCAATATTTAGCTATAAAATACACTTACGCTGTTTTTCATTTTATATTTCATTTGTTATTTGAGCTTTATTGTCATTTACGCGGTATTGGAGGGAGAATAAAACTGAATTAATATTATTATAAAGAAGTTATATTTACTCAAATAATCACATTCTTATCATTTTAACTTTGGTAGTAACTAGCTTTTGTGAAATTATGCACTGCTAACTTGGTTTTGAAATAGAGAGCACTAGCCGTCAAATAAGGACATAGTTTTACAGCTTGTAAATCAGCAGTCAAAGTGTGAATGATTCCATTTTTTGCAGCTTGTTTATCCATGTTCTTTTCCTCTCGAGGCATGTTCTTGAGTTCAATATGACGCTGACAATCTTCTTCTAAGACGTTGCCTACTTTATAAGCACAGCAAAGGTCACAAGCGTCTTTTTTAGGTTGGAACAAACCTATGTTTTCTTCTGCTATAATGTCACAAAAAGCTTCCTTGAAGCAACAGATTTGGATGATGAGGATGAAAATTCCACGTATAAATTGTAAAGCTGTGATTTGGACTGAATTAGAGGTTCCAAATATTGCTTTGTACTCTATTTGCGACAATAATGCGATGGTAATTAGGCAAGACTGATAGATAGCTTTTAATGGAATCTCACTCACTCTCAGTGGCTACTAATGAAGATGTGCTCACATTTGTATGGTTTTCTTTATTGCCTCCACCACCGAGCCAATAGCGAATGGTCCATTCCTTTATACTAAGTGTATTCTATTTGAAAATAATACGCTTTGGAACTTGAACGTCTAGATTCAGTACCTATGGTTTTCCTCCGAGTCTCAGTTTTATCCACCATAAAAGACACAAAATTTTTTTGTTGCAACCATGACATGCTCCAATATTTATTAAAAATAGACACTCTCATCTCCTGCGTTAGATGTGAGCAAAATAATACTTTGCTATGAGCACAAAACTGTGAATTGCAGAGAGGACCCATGGTTCTCTCAGGTTTAGGTTATGTATAACGGTATTTACTACCAATCTTTTTGTATCCAATATATTATTTCCCTAACATTCTATTTTTCGTACTGTGTTCTCTTTTCCATCCTGTCAGTTTTTCTTTTTCTCGATCTTGACTGTCTCCCAACTTCTGCCTCAATATCTCTTTCAGGAAACCATTCTACATTACCTGATGACTCGATCGGTTGTACATCCATGATTTGATATAGTGGAACATAATAAGGGTCAACAACAGAGTTATCTGACGAAAAATTCAACAGTGACTCAGTAACTGCTTCCGGAAGACCTGATGAGCTAGGGACAGGTTCTAAAACTGTGGTCAAAGTATCACATCAGCAAAAGAGTTTTCGATATTCGTAGCTGTACGTGCAAATTTTACTTGTAAAATAAGTGAATTTACAGATTCTAATAAGTAAACAAATTGATTGAAAAACAAGCAATATAACAATATTAAAAACTTACCGATCAACTTCGTATTACTATAAAAAAACTTTTATTTTGCGGAGCAACGCACGTCTTCTTGTTATGTTCGCGAGAATACGCGGTATTGGTCAAATTATTTTGACAAATTCGCTGACGCGGTTTTAACCCTTGTGATTGTTCGCTTAGTGAATGAGCAATACGCCGAACTGTGAATGTGGTCCGTAGCCAATCGGTATCGTTAACTCATTGCCGCCAAATCTAAAATTTGATAATTTTGTACTTCCGCGGTATCATCCACTGTTAGTTACGTGGTATTGCAGTATTAACGACGATAAATTAATCAAGACTTGTTCAATGGTTGAATTACCTGATATTTAATTTTATTTATAATTATTTAAAGCTAATCAAATCATTGGCTAATTAGACCTCAGCATGGGATAGGCAAGGCTTGCAAGCTAAGCTTTCCATCTGCTGGACAATGCCCCATCCAACAAGCCACAAGCGGTCAGACTTAATGCAAGTCCTGAAATTCAAATATGTTTAGTTTCAGACGCAAACTAATTCAAAATGAAGCTCTTAAGACACACTTGCCACTTACGCTATGGGCATAGGAAGAAGGCGAGCCGCTGTGTTAGCACCTGGTCTCCATTGGCCACTGCATTTAACACCCGGCCCACCTCAAGACCAATGTTTGACTCAATGAGGGAGAGGACTGTAAGTATTGCACAGATAATTCAATACCAGTTTGGTTGTTACTTTTGTGAGGCGACAAGGGAATACAATCTTTACAATATTTTTAAGTAAAAACTGCAAAGGCGGGGTGCCTTTGCAGTTTTTACTTAAAAATATTGTGATGATCTGGCTGCCGCACTGAAAACAAGAAGTTACAGGAAAAGACTTACAAGGAAAGACATCATGTAGTCCACCCACACCTGTGTGGACCTAAGCACGAATACTTATGAGTAGATGGCTTGCTGGAGTCATGCTCTTCCCGTCAATGTTTACCCTCAACTCATCCGCTAAAAGTAAAACAGCTGATCGCAGATTATTAAATTATAAAAAAAACAAAAATTTTAAGTGCTTACTTCATAAAAAATATGTCACAGGACTCACAGGATTCAAATAAGTTTTCTGTTAAATAATATGAAAAATAAAACTTTTAGATCTCTTGTGGCTCTTGTCATAGCCATAAAATAGATAAAACAGAGGATTTAACTTCTTTTTGTTAATTTAAAATACTGGCAAAATAAGCTCTGCTTTCTCAACTCCTACCGCACAAAGTAATAAATAGCCCTTACCTTAAGCTTCTTTATTTAATGAACTAAACTGGAACATGGCACACACTGCATCTGCCGTGCCTTCTGCTTTTCCTTAACATTAACCTTTTTTCAGGGACTCTTCAACAAGCCAGAACTAATTAGTTTTGAAGGATTCTCAAACTTGAAAGAACAGGCCATTACAACAACAGACCAGTTGATAGAGGAAGCTACTTCCAACCCCACCCGGCCTATGGTGGAGATCTTCGACGAGTTGTCAGACACCCTGTGCAAGGTCGCTGACTTGGCAGAGTTTGTCAGGATTGCTCATCCACAGTCACACTTCGCGAGCGCTGCTGAAGATGCCTGTATCAGTGTTAGCGGGGTTGTGGAGAAGTAAGTGGCCATTATCAGCTAGATTTGTATGTGACAGACTTCAATAATGTATATTTTTTATGTCATCAATTCTCAATCTAGTTCAAATACACAGGTTGGAAATGCAATTGATTCAATTAATTACCTTTTTTTCAAGATATCAGAATTCAGTTTGTCCTTCTATCATCCAGATTAAACACACATAAGGGTCTCTACGAAGCATTACGGGACTCCGTAAAGCGTGGCACATCTGGAGACCAGCACTTAGCGGAGTTGTTCCTGTTTGACTTTGAACAGAGCGGCATACAGTTGGCAGAAGAACGCAGGCGAAGGGTGGTCGCCCTTAATGACCTCATCCTGCAGACTGGGCAGAGGTTCATGGCAGGGGCAGCTAAGCCCAGGAGGGTACCACGGTCTGCTGTGCCTGCTAACGTCAGACAGTTGTAAGTAGATTAAATATTACTTATCTTTTCAGAGAATACTGAGTCGAGATATGCCATGCCATTCGAGATCTCGCCCGGCAAATAGATCTCGTTTTCGAGATTGCGAGATTTTTGAGATCGTGATTACGCCCAAATAATCTGTTTTTTATATTAAAAATTGTTAGACATTATTAAAATGAAAACTACACCTACTGGTCTTACATCTTTCTAATAAGAATGTTATATAATTGTATCTCGAAACAAAAAAATTAAGTTTATTTAAGTAATATCATGTGCACTAGCACTACGCATACAAAACGCAACGAATCAGCACACACACTATAAATCCATCAATTATAATATTGAAAATGGCTCTGCAAGAACATAGTGTTCTAAAATACGCAGAATCTCGTTCGACCGTATTGTATTGGCGGAAATCTCGAACGATATTGTCTTCCCACAGATTAAATCTCGAAAAAACGAAATGGTTACATTACCTAGTCGTAATGATTATTATGTATATCTTGGTCATCAGCTTCAGTAGCGAAGGCGACGACATAATAGTGAGCGGTGTATACGCGGAGTGCGGCGAGGCGGCGGCGCGCGAGGCGGCCTACCGCCTGTACCTCGCGCCCGACAAGTCGCAGCACGAGCTGCTGTCCGTCACGCTCGAGGCGCGCCATGAGATGGCGTCCATATGCGGCTTCCAGAGCTACGCAGATAGGTAAGCCAAAAATGACTGCTTTCCTTCGGTCCAGCCCAAGGTTGTCTGTAAGAGATCGCCTTGTGCGATAAGACCCCTTTTAAACGTTTTGACCGCCACACGTCAAAAAATCAAAAATGTGCCCTCGGTGTCAAAGTCTGTCATGTAGTCGAACCATGGCGTGCTGGGCACATTTTGGTTTGTCATCTATACATGACTGTAGCGGTCAAAAGGTTAAATGTTTGTACTTTTTGTTTTTGTGGTGTACAAAAAGTGTTTAATAAACAAATAAAGTTGTTGGCCAATTCATGTAAAAATAAATAACCTATGCAGGTAAGGTCAATAAATAATTTAAAAAAAAATTGGTTTTAACAAACATGTATAATAACAAAATAAATAATATAGGCAGGTATTGCCAATCAATAATTAAAAAAAAGTAGGTTTTAACAAATATAATAATAAAATAAATAAATCTGTAAGCAATTACCACATATTATACATAATGCGATTCACGAGCGCGCATAATGTGACTCTTATGTCATTGTAATAAGGTATACATTAAAATAATTGACTCACGTTCGTGAAATGCAACATGTGTACTTTATTTAAGTTGTATGGAATCAGTCGCAACTTTGTGCAAAAAGTATGTAGTGGTATCTACAACGCCACATACAAACAACGCGTCATACTGACGTCACGCAAATCTTGCATCGCGCAAGCAGAGTTTACCGCGCAACTAGCATAGATACAACGGCCCGACATGAATCAACGGGCAGTTGCCCGCCAGACACAACACCCGTCGTCTGGTCGGAGGATCCTCCCTTTTCTATAGAGTATGAGTGAACTTTACACCCTGTTCCTCATACCTCTATACTGGTGACCCCGAACATGAACGTCAGCGCAGCCTTCGTGCAAATACTTCAGCGTGACGTCATCATCATCAATCCCGCAAGCTTTAGCGGCGAGTCAAACAGCTAGCCAGCTCCCACGGCTTCAACGGGTATCCTGACCAGCATGCAGCGACCGCGCATACCTGGTCATCACCCTCAGCCTCATCAGCAACCTTGGCACAGCACACTGCACTTTCGGCCGGTCAAACAAGAAGAGCTCAATTCCTCTCCTGGTCGACGCAGCAGCCAGCCTCAACCCGGCGCTGTACGACATCCGACGCACTGGAGTATAACGCAGCGCCACCCCGACTCACTGGGGACATCTTCGCAGACAGTTCCGACTCACCGTGAACTATGCGGCAACCGGTTCCGACTCACTGGAACCTCAGCTGGCCTGGCAAGCATCGCAAGATACAAGACTCAGCCCACTATCGACCTCCGGTCTCCGGGGGGGAGTGATGTAGTGGTATCTACAACGCCACATACAAACAACGCGTCATACTGACGTCACGCAAATCTTGCATCGCGCAAGCAGAGTTTACCGCGCAACTAGCATAGATACAACGGCCCGACATGAATCAACGGGCAGTTGCCCGCCAGACACAACACCCGTCTGGTCGGAGGATCCTCCCTTTTCTATGGAGGTTGAGTGAACTTTACACCCTGTTTCTCATACCTCTATAAGTAAAATGTTATGCACATGCAGAAGGTGCGATAATTAAAATGCATATGTTTGCGGGCGAGAGGAGCATTCTGCATCCAAGCGTGAATCTAGTTTTTGCGTATTTAAAACTATTTTAGTATTTTTTGCATAACATTTTCTTGCTCTTCATTACTTCACAGAGCGATAAAAGCAAGTACAATGGAGACATCAGCAAATGTGCGACAATTCCTCGACATACTCTCAGATAATCTCTATGACCGAGCCAAATTGGACTTCGACGCTATGCTCAAAATGAAGAAGCAAGAAACCCCTTACCAGGACAATCTGATGTGCTGGGACACTCCCTATTTCACACATAAGGCGAAGACGCAACTGCTCAATGTTGCTAACTCAGATTTTAGTCCTTACTTCTCATTGGGCGGGTGTATGGAAGGCCTTAACATGCTCTGTGAGGAATTGTATGGAATTAGTTTGAAGGCTGAAGAGATGTTGCCAGGTAAGTCCTATGTTTGTATATTATTCTTTGCTATGAGCATTGATCGATCAATGCTCTGTATGAGAAGTGACGTTCTGCCCTGATATTGCAATAATAAGTTGCAGCAAAAATGAGCTATATACAGGGTGTCCCAGAACTCAACGTCAAGCCGAAACGGGGTGACAGGATTGATCATAACCATCACGAGAAAAATATTAAAAAAAATCTATCCCATGCAGTTTGAAAATTATGGGCATTTTAAGAAAAACCTAGAAATTTGATCAAACTGTACCATTTCTCGGTTATTGTGGTTATTTTTTTTTATTTTTGTTCATGTAAACTTTGGAAACGTAATCCTAAATAACATTTCTAGAATCCCAATAAAAAATAATGACACGATTGCCTCAAGTTTTCGAGAATTGAGACTATTCGTTAAACTACGAATTTAAAATTTTCAAGATTCGTCGACTTTGATAGGCCCTCCTTTAAAAAAAATGTACTAAAGTGCCTTGGCAAGTGGCATCAAAAGTTGGCGCATTTAATCAGAATTCTAAAATGGTACAATACTTGTTAGTTCCATACAGTAAAAAAGAGTAAAAAATTAAAACCTCAAGTAACCCGATTTTTGCTATCTCAGTTAAAATGTTTATGATTCGCACAAGCTCTAGGTAGGTTCTTAATTTGAAGGCAAAATGATGAGAGAGATGGATAGTGGGTATGTTTGCCATGAGTGAGCAAGACAGATAGTGACGCCACTTTTATTAAAGTGAAAAAAGTTAGTAAAATAATGAAAAATCTTGATCTAGTTTAATTTAGGTTTGTTGGAATAAAAGTCAGATAGAGAAATAACATTTTTATTACAATAAATGTTCAAATTGTTTACCATCAGCCTCAATACAAGCCCTACATCTTCTTAAAAAAGATCTACTTATTAGTCGGGCATATCTTCGAGAGTTGATCTCCTCAGCTGCTTGAGAAATGCGTTCACGCAGGTCGGCTACGTTCTCAATGGGCTTATTTATTGTAATAAAAAACGTTATGTCTCTATCTGACTTTTATTCCAACAAACCTAAATTAAACTAGATCAAGATTTTTCATTATTTTACCAACTATTTTTCACTTTAATAAAAGTGGCGTCACTATCTGTCTCGCTCACTCATGGCAAATATACCCACTACCCATCTCTCTCATCATTTTGCCTTAAAATTAAGAACCTACCTAGAGCTTGTGCGAATAAAAAACATTTTAACTGAGATAGCAAAAATCGGGTTACTTGAGGTTTTAATTTTTTTACTCTTTTTTATTGTATGGAACTAACAAGTATTGTACCATTTTAGAATTCTGATTAAATGCGCCAACTTTTAAGAGCGTTACTCCAGAGCGGCGCGCCTCGCGTTTAGGTAAATTTACTCACACAGCTATACAGTTAAACGCACACACAGCCGTCTGTGTTGGAGCGCGTATCATACACCGCTTAGAATCATGTTGATACTTAGCCAGTTTTTAGTTAGTAGGGAATGTTTTCGTTTTCCGTAAGCGGGGATTCAGTTTTTTGTTTATTGTAATAATTGAGCAATTAAATTATTATTAGTTAGGTTAAAGTAAATAAAAACAATTTCGTGTAAAATAAAATCTTAATATTTGTTGTCTCTAAGTTTCATGGACCTAGCTTTTCGGGGATCAACAATTTCGGGTAACAGGCATTTATTGTAAAAGCTGACTAGCCGATGTTCCATATTTTCGCTCCAAAATTTATCGTCCCTGATTATTTTTTCCGTCTTCAATTTAAAATCTTTGCCTGTCCACACAGCAAACAGACAGTAATTTCTGTTAGTTATATGCAGCTGCCCCTGTATCTGATAAAACCAGTCATGGCGTCGATTCACAGATCCATCTATTTTCCAGAATTTAATTTTTTTTTGGCTAATAGCAAAATCTGCCTCTAATCCAAATGCCGAACTAGGACATTTAATTTCGGTGATGCCATCATCGTCGATTAGTCCATCCGGCGAAGCACCTGTAATCATAATAATTTAAACTCAATACTCTAATTACTTCTTTTTAATAGAATTTAAGAATACAAAAATAAATTGTTTGTTAGAAAAATCTAAAAAAGAGAAAGAAGCAAGTGAAACGAAAACAAAAAATATCGAAATAAATCTGATGGAAGTATGTACATACCCAAGAAAAATAAGTCCTCATCAACAAACAATCCGCATTTTTCTATAGTGATATTTTCTTGTACCTGCAACTGTTCTATGGCCACTTTTTCGTTTACTTTCCCATGTTGAATACTGGGGATATGGTCCAAGGAATATGAGTAAAGAAATTGTTTAACCAAAGGGGCTGGGCTAATAGTCGATCGCCGTTTGCACACTTTACAGAATGAAGAGGCTGTCAATAAACAACGTCGTAGCTCTAGCCAAAGTGCACTCTCTGCCTGAAGTACAGTATCCCTTTCAACTTCTTGTCTATTATTTACCTATAACAAAAAATTTGGAAATATATTTTTAAGTCTAAAAAGTTTTAAGTCTAAAAAGTAGTAAGTATATTGTTTCTTATGTTTTACTTATTACACCTAATAAAAATATATTTTTTATAAGTAGAGAACCTCGGTAACTTACCTTTTAGCTTCATTAGCCTTGGCCAAATTTTCGTTTTTTTTTGTTTTTTTTTGTTCCCATATAACGCCTTTTGTTAGCCATATCTGAAAAAAAAGTAAAATGAAAACATACATAAAGAAGTCTAATTTAATCTTTCTTAAGTTAATAGAACACCATTACATTAAAATATGTACTCACCAAAGTTTTGTAATATAATAAAAATATATTATAATAAAAAGTATCAACATGTCCTAGACGCGCTAAAAACTCGCGAAAGTACGATAATATTTTACGCGACTCGCGGCTACGGGAGCGACACACGTCCTACCTCTGAAAGGCCTCAGCCGGCACTGAGCGCTGGCATGATTCCGCGCCGATTATATAGCAGCACTAAATAATTCATAGTAAAATAAAAAAATAAGTTATTAAAAAAATATTTGTACCATGTTTTAGAACGTAAATGTCTTCGTTTACTAGGCCTAAAATAACATATAAATATTTCAGATTTCATCCTAAACTAACGCGTTTAAAATATCGAAAAGTGGCTAAAATTGACACTTTTGAATATACTTTTCTTGAATGAAAACTTACAGTAATCGTTTTTTTTTTTCAGCCATGCACTAATAAATGCTATTATTATTTATAAAGCAACGTTGTTATAAGTTTGTCGTATATGGTTTTACTAATACCTTGCATTTGCGTAGACCGTCGATCGCTAGTTTAAAAAAAGGCTTGCATAAAAACTGTGCTAATGAGAAAACTGTACGAATAAATGAAAATGTTTTTCAGCCATGCACTAGATTATGAAATTCCCATTAATATGACGTCAATATCTTATCTATAAATTAAACAGATTATGGTTTTATTGTCCGTCGGAAATCATCAATTTTGACTCCAGCGTGGCTCTAACGGATCAACCCTCTTAATACCACTTGCCAAGGCACTCTAGTACATTTTTTTTAAAGGAGGGCCTATCAAAGTCGACGAATCTTGAAAATTTTAAATTCATAGTTTAACGAATAGTCTCAATTCTCGGAAACTTGAGGCAATTGTGTCATTATTTTTTATTGGGATTCTAGAAATGTTATTTAGGATTACGTTTCCAAAGTTCAAATGAACAAAAATAAAAAAGAATAACCACAATAACCGAAAAATGTTACAGTTTGATCAAATTTCTAGGTTTTTCTTAAAATGCCCATAATTTTCAAACTGCATGGGATAGAATTTTTTTCAGATTTTTCTCGTGATGGTTATGATCAATCCTATCACCCCGTTTCGGCTTGACGTTGAGTTCTGGGACACCCTGTATATAACATAGAAATTCAAAATTATTATTGTGTTATTTCCATTATTATATTTTCATAGTCTGTTAAAAATATAAATACACTAGCTTCTGCCCGCGACTTCGTCCGCGTGAAATTTCTTGTTCCCCGACCCACCCCGTCGCATCGCATCGCCTGCCCGCGCTATTACTTCGTTTTTGCTTAGCGTTCTTTCTGACTTTTTTTCGTTTTGCTCGGCTCCTAAAGGTCATAGCGTGATGTTATATAGCCTATAGCCTTCCTCAAGAATTGGGCTATCTAATGCAAAAAGAATTTTTCAAATCCGACTGGTAGTTCCAGAGATTAGCGCGTTCAACCAAACAAACAAACAAACAAACAAACTCTTCAGCTTTATAATATTAGTATAGATAATACATTTATATTTTTAACCGACTTCCAAAAAGGAGAGGTTATATTTAAATATTTTTATAAAAAACAAAACAAGAAAAAATAGTGGCCTATTGGCATCGGGAACATAAAGTATTTTATTATTATTAGATATTTATAAAATCTATTTTGCATGTCACTTTGAAATCATCGGTCAAATTAGATTAGTTAGCAAAACTCCGCAGACTTGATGGCTATAATGGGTATTGATATCTTAATTAATAATTGGATCCTGTATTTATTTTATTTTGTATAATTAATGTACAGACGCCAGCACATCAAGTTACTACAATCTGTCAAATTTCTTTAATAGATTTACAACTTTATCACTAAAGCATAAGGTTCAAAGTTGATTGGGGAAATCTGACAGTTTCGGGTAGATTGATGTGCTGGCGTCTGTACAAGTACACTAACTAATGATTCCCTGCTTTTGTAAAATTACTACAAAGATTGTGGGTTAATGCTGTGTACGTATTTACTTGGTAAGCCTTTATAAAAATCAATGAATAAATATATATTTGTGTTTATCCCAGGGGAGTCGTGGTCCCCGGACGTGTACAAACTCGGCGTGGTGCACGAGACCGAAGGCCTACTGGGCTACATCTACTGCGACCTGTACGAGCGGCCCGGCAAGCCGCACCAGGACTGCCACTTCACCATACAGGGCGGCAAGCTGCTGCCTGATGGCAGTTATCAGGTGCGTGGAGACTTGGTGGTGTTTTTGTACTAAACGTTAAAAAAAGAAATATTGGAAAATCCAAAAGTGCACAACTCATTCATTTTGTAGTGTTTTTTTTGGAAGTTGGTTGTTTTTATTTTTTGTAAAAAAGTATTTATATTAAGTAGGTTCTGTGTACTGGCAGGAATATAAATAATAGGAACAGTTGAAGAAAGAAGGCAAAAAAAACTTTCGATCGTAAAGCACTCTCTAAATGCTTCGCATTTTCGCAAGACTCATTCGTGCAATGTTTTACTATACATAAACCTGTAGCGGTATCTACAAAGCCACATGCAAACAACGCGTCATACTGACGTCACGCAAATCCTGCATCGCGCAAGCAGAGTTTACCGCGCAACTAGCATAGATACAACGGCCCGACACGAATCAATGGGCAGTTGCCCGCCAGACACAACACCCGTCTGGTCGGAGGATCCTCCCTTTTCTATAGAGTATGAGTGAACTCTACACCCTGTTCCTCATACCTCTATACTGGTGACCCCGAACATGAACGTCAGCGCAGCCTTCGAGCAAATCTTCAGCGTGACGTCATCATCATCACTCCCGCAAGCTTTAGCGGCGAGTCACCCAGCCAGCCAGCTCCCACGGCTTCAACGGGTAACCTGACCACCAGCATGCAGCGACCGCGCATACCTGGTCATCACCCTCAGCCTCATCAGCAACCTCGGCACAGCACACTGCACTTTCGGCCGGTCAACAAGAAGAGCTCAATTCCTCTCCTGGTCGACGCAGCAGCCAGCCTTAACTCGGCGCTGTACTACATCCGACGCACTGGAGCATAACGCAGCGCCACCCCGACTCACTGGGGACATCTTCGCAGACAGTTCCGACTCACCGTGAACTATGCGGCAACCGGTTCCGACTCACTGGAACCTCAGCTGGCCTGGCAAGCATCGCAAGATACAAGACTCAGCCCACTATCGACCTCCGGTCTCCGGGGGGGGAGTGATGTAGCGGTATCTACAAAGCCACATGCAAACAACGCGTCATACTGACGTCACGCAAATCCTGCATCGCGCAAGCAGAGTTTACCGCGCAACTAGCATAGATACAACGGCCCGACACGAATCAATGGGCAGTTGCCCGCCAGACACAACACCCGTCTGGTCGGAGGATCCTCCCTTTTCTATAGAGTATGAGTGAACTCTACACCCTGTTCCTCATACCTCTATAAACCTACATGTGCGTTTGTGAAACGTTAGAAGCCATGTGCAACGTGATCTTGACTGTGAGCGTTATTTCGACAAGTTTGTTGTCTATAAAGTTGGCCCCCTTATTGTTACTCAGGACTGGAATTCATGAGTAGATATAGTCTGCTACGTAGTTCCTTTTTTTTTTTTTTTTTCAGGATGGGAAATCATCAAATGACTCCTCCCGCTCTGGGTGGAGCGGAAGGGAGTGTCAGACTCTTACTGACTAAAACCCACCCGTGTTCCTTCCTTCGCCCTTTATGTTCCGGGCCAGCGGTAACCCTTTCGGACAATCCCGCTGACCCGGCGGGCTTCGGCCCTTACGGGCCCCTCCTTTTAATGCTGACATCTCTTTGAGGCGCGCGTGGAACACGTACGCGCCGTCCGGCACGGGCCTGGTCCTGATCGGACGGTGAGCTACCCATTACTCTCCGCCCGCAGGCCCGCGCCTACGGTGGCCGGGAGTCGTCGCGCGGCTCCCGACGCCCGGAGCGTCTCCCGCGGCGGCTGGGACGGGAGGCTCTCTCCCTCAGCCGTCCCGCCGCCTCCTTCGCTAGCATGACTGCTTCGCAGAAGGAGGCGACTGCCCCCCACTCCCTCTCGCCCCGGACCATGGCTTGAACCAGGCCCGGACGCGAGAGGTCGCCGCCGCTGCCGATCGCCTCTACGAGGACACGGCGGTGCTCCGCCCAAGCGGGGCAGACCTCCACCGTATGCTCCACCGTGTCCTCTGGGCGATCCTGGCAATGGTGACACCCGGGCGTTTCCTCCCGCCTGATTATGTGCAGGAACCTCCCGAAACTTCCGTGTCCGGTGAGGACCTGCGTCAGGCGGTAGGTGAGGGCGCCATGACGCCTCTCTAGCCACTCCTCAAAGAGGGGTCTTACCGCCGCTATCGTGGCGTGCCCTGCTACGTAGTTCCTTTACCACTAGATAAAAACCCCACTCCTAGTAAATTAAAACTTCACTAAAGTTGAAACTGTCTGACATATTGGTTTTTAAGCATAAATAGACCTTATACGTTTTATGACATACAAGTGACATTTAACCTTAGGGTGGTAAATCAATAACGTGGTCGAGTATACTTTATGACGTACAGACGCCAGCACATCAAGCTACTATAATCTGTCAGATTTCTTTAATAGATTTTCAACTTTATCGCTAAAGGATAAGGTTCAAAGTTGATTGGGAAAATTTGACAGTTTAGGGTAGGTTGATGTGCTGGCGTCTGTACAAGTGACATTTAACCTTAGGGTGGTAAATCAATAACGTGGTCGAGTATACTTTTCGTTGCCACAGAGACGGTTTATGTTTTGATCGTCCATCTGTTTTCGAATCGTAATCCTTATTGAATTGTCACGCATAAACTTCCACAACATGCTTTCTTACGAATGTTATTTAAAAACACGCTGTTTTGTCCAGAATCCGATCGTCGTAGTGATGCTGTCGCTGAGCGGCGGCCACCGCTCCGGGCCCGCGCTGCTGTCGGCGGGCGGCGTGGACAACCTGTTCCACGAGCTGGGCCACGCGCTGCACTCCATGCTGGGCCGCGCCGCGCACCAGCACGTGGCCGGCACGCGCTGCGCCACCGACCTGGCCGAGGTGCCCTCCGTGCTCATGGAGTACTTCGCCAGTAGCCCGCAGGTAACTGACAAAGAACAGAAAAAAAAATAATTATATTAATTTGGGACATGTTCTAAGTCCACACAATATTTAAAAAAAAGATAAACAAAATGCTGGACCATCATTAGTAGTGGTCCAACTAACTTCTTTTACTGACTTGGAACGTCGAGCGGCGTCGTGTACAACCCAGGCGAAAATGGCGAGACGGAACACCTTCAAACATACAAGACAAAGACACCCTTTTCTTTTGTAAAAAGTTTATTCTCACTGAGTAATCGGTGTGTATATACATGAGAAAACTCGTCGAATGCCTAACCTGCTCCTTTTTTGTAACTAGTTACAAAATAGCTTACGATCAAAATTTGTGAGAAAAGGTGAACCCTTTTGATTTAACCTGTAGCAGGACAAATAACACAGAGTGAAAACTTCTCGACAAACGTTAATGACGCAGGCACTCTTATTTACAGTTTTAATAACCTTGCAGGTTATCCGTCGCTTCGCCCGTCACTTCCAGACGCGCGAGCCGATGCCTGACGACATGCTGCACCGTCTCTGCGCATCTAAGCACCTGTTCGGAGCCAGCGAGATGCAACTACAGGTATACTAGTAAAACAATCAGCCATTAGTTTACTCTTTTGTCATGCTCAGAAAATTTTCTGACGACCTTGAAAACTGTTATATCAGTGTCTTTGAGAGACTGCTCAAAATCGTGCAGTCGGTACAGTTTGATTTTTGCATTACCTGCGTCTTTGCACTTAATGGCATTTCAATAAAGCGTATCAATGTCAACAGCAAGTTTCATACTCAGCGCTTCTTCAACGCATAACTTAATCTTCAAAGGGAAGTAGCGAGTTTCGGAAAAAAAATATTTTTTCTGACACATTTAACTTTAAAAAATTTATGAATTAACAAAAACTTTATGAATTAACAAAAAATTATGAATTAACAAAAACTATGAATTAACAAAAACTATGAATTAACAAAAACTTTATGAATTAACAAAAACTTTATGAAATAACTTACTGCCGTGTTCAGGTGTTCTACTCAGCATTAGACCAGCACTACCACGGGCCGGACGCGTCGCAACGCGGCAGCACCACGGAAGTTCTGCAGCGGGTGCAGAAACAGTACTATGGGCTGCCCTACGTTGAAAATACTGTGAGTTTTCACTAGCATTACGCGACACCTAAAAGAATCTTCTATTATTATTAAAAGCCTGTGATGTCCCATTGCAGGGCAAAGGCCTGTCTAAATTCTTTCCCCTTTTTCTCTGTTTTAAGCTGCTAAAGACCAGCAGTGCGATTCTGTAACCATCTCACCGTGAAAACTTAGGTGAAGTGAGCGTGGAGTGAGCTGTCAATAGTGTCAATTCCTAGCAAAAACAAACTCACTTCACCTAAGTTTTCACGGTGAGATTTTTACAGAATCGACCGACAGTTCTTGTTGAAGGAGTCCAGCTCACCTGCAATTAAAAAGAATCTCCTACTTATTGAAAGTCTTAAATTCACTGACAGACAAGGCACAGCTGCTGGGCCTAGAAGTAAGAAATTTTGCACAAGAGTTTCCTATACCACTACTATTAATGAAAGTGAGCTCTAAGGACTTTAGAAAATGTTATCCCCTAGAGGGGTTACATATGAGATACAATTTTGTATGGAAGTTCGTCATTTTTGCCGATGGGAAATTCCATCGGGCACATGGTTTGTGCTTTAATAAGTGTGCAGCTGGATTTCCAACATTCGGCGCTCAATTGAGCGTTGGAAATCTAATAGCCCGCTTTTCATCCAAAAATCACTCCTAAAATGGTCTGACATCAAACCGTATTGTATAAACCGTCTGCCCTAACAATGTGATTTTTTTTGGTAACAATTTGCGCGTCGATATCTCCTTACAACATGTATATTTGTGTAATTCTTCTGAGCTATAATGATACGTTCGTTATGCAGGCGTGGCAGCACCGCTTCAGCCATCTGATCGGCTACGGGGCGAAGTACTACTCGTACCTGATCTCGCGCGGCATCGCCTGGTCTGTGTGGCACAAGTACTTCCAAGACCAGCCATTGTGTCGCTCCGCTGGAGAAAACCTTAGACAAGGACTGCTGAGGCATGGAGGGGCTGTGCCGCCTCAGGTAGGCAAACTATTCGTCCGGTCAACATCTGCCTAGCCTTTTTCCAACTTGGGAAAAGGTTAGGCAGATGAACAACGACAATGTTGGGAATCCCTACTATGTTGGGGTCGGTTTCCAGTCTAACCAGATGTAACTGAACACCAGTACTTTACATGGAGCACTTTCTTATCTGCCCTCCACAATCCCGACACTACCCACCCTGCCAGTACTCTGTTTCAGTATTCTTTATTTTACAATTATAAAAAAATAATTCGCGTATTTTTGTACACTTGGTTAGTACAGACGCCAGCACATCAAGTTACTACAATCTGTCAAATTTCTTTAATAGATTTTCAACTTTATCGCTAAAGCATAAGATTCAAAGTTGATTGGAAAAATTTGACAGTTTCGGGTAGCTTGATGTGCTGGCGTCTGTACATGTTAGGCGTGCGTCGCATCGTGAGATAAAAATATTGTAACAGTGACATCTTTTCGAATAATATCAAATTTTAATGTTACCAGAAAAATTTTTAATGCCAGTGCTGCAACATCACGTATTCCGCAACATGTTCCAACTTCACAGAATTGCGTTAATTATACGATATAATATTTACCATTTGTTTCTACAGAAGTTACTCCGCGATTACCTGCAAGAGGATGTAACGCCGACATCGCTCGCAAACGCGCTCGCCGAAGAGTTGGACCACCACAAAGATCACCTGGACACTGTGTTCAAAATACTTCAGAAATGATCTACACACGCGTCACAAACTATTGGCAACTATTTTACTGTCACATGAGACCGGAAATACGGCACATCGAGTTTTCAAACAGTTCGGTTTTGTATTGTTGTGTCTTTCTTTGACAGTCTCTTGTTCGGTGTGTCAAATTTTCTTTCTACTAAAGTTCGGTTTAAGGCGTGTCTTAGGGTGCTTACATAAAGATTTGGGTTTTCGGGCCCGACGAACAGAATACAGATCGCTCCAGGTTGATCTTTGGTAAGAAACAGTTACATGTTTTACCTGTTTCTATATGTGTGAGCGCATAACTTAACACGGGATTATTTCACCCGCACCGATCGGTACCGACTTGTTTTTACTGGGTACCCGCTTTTTTATGCAAGCACCCTTAGGCAATGGGGAAAGTTTTAGTGTAAATCACAACTCTAGGTACTGACTACTGACGCCTGTTAAATTTAACCTCTTGTTAAATCTCATATCTTAAACTATTTGAATGGATGTCGTTATTTCTGACTGCCAATCACAGCAACTAATACCAACGTGACATTTAAAATTAGAATTGATCTGAGACTTGATCGGCCTTACGTGAGTTCCTTGTGTAAAAAGTACTTGAAAACTAGTGGAATTGTGGTGCATTTAATATAATATCATTCTGTCTCAGTCAACTTCAAACGATTGACAGAAATAGATTTTTTTTAAATATATATTTAGGGATTTGTGATGCATGCGGGCGTTTTTAAGTACCTACACGGCACAGTAGAAAGGATTTTGTATTAGTAGTTATTGTACGTCTTCCTAATTGATATTGTTTGACCAATTTTATTATGTAATGATTGTACAGATTATAAATGTAAAAATAAATTATTTTTAGTATATTTCGTTAGGAGGAATTTTTATTCAGTATTATGTGGCGAAATTACTACTTGTAACTGACCGCAATATTAAACTAATAGACGATACTCCAAGTAACAAAGTTTTGCCAGTTCATAAACTGAATTTTAACTGAAATTATAATTAATGTACCTAATAAGGGTTGATTTTACCAGTCATATTTTACCTATCCGTCGAATTAAATTGACATCTGATAGTTCTGGTATGGAAAAATGTCAAAAATTCAAAATTTATTCTCGGAATAAGCCTTATTCTATATTTGCGATTTAGAAAATAACTACTTTTATTTCTGTTAGTATTTATGTATCACTGATAATTCTTGCCCACTGTACAAACACGAGAAAGAGAAATAAAACAATGACGGAAAATTATAAATAGTTTAATTAGTGATCCCTCCTGAAACTGACAGAAAACACAACCCGGATATCACGACAAACACAAAGCTAACAGGTATTCATGAAAAAAAAAAACTATACACTATGAGTTTGTCAACTTCGTTGTACCGTTGCCCACCCAGTTGAACGCGCGCAGCATGTCAAAGTTTTCTTATCGCATCATTTCGCGGCGATAAGAGACAAAAATAAGTTTACGTATAGTCCTGCCTCGCTTCGACCCGACATAATGCGAGAAAACCTTGTCGCGTGACCCGGCTAGTCCCTTCAATTCCTTATGCTATTAAGTTCACATCTAAATACACCTAACGTAATAAAGAAATTAATTAATGTATATTTGTCAAGGTAGTACAGCGAAGCTGACAAACTATCAATGGCAAAATGAGATTGAAACAAAATAATGGACATCAATATTCGATTGACAATTTTTATAATCGGAACAAAATATGCGCTGCAATAATCATAGAAAGCAAACTCGTACTGTATTATTATCAGCCATCTTGCAACATTTATATTTAAATAAGAACAATTTTTTTTTTGTTATTGCGTGTAATCATAACTAGTCGGTTTCAAGCGGAGGGTAGTCGATTCTCTAATATCACACTTTATATTTCTAAGGTGTAATTATTTTATATTTATATATATGCGCTGGAGTCGGACGTTGAGGGATACCTCTTGTCTACCCGTCAGCTCAGAAAGAAAAAGGTTTTCTACTCTCAAAGTTGAATATTGTTTTATTATAATTTAGGAATTACTTTGGTGTATTCCGATATTTAAACATTCATGCCTCCGTACAGTACTTTTATCTCAAGAAGCGACACGCGCTTTACTTGTGGTCATCAAATGTACAAACACGCTGCGAATGTTTGCGTGATGACGAGTAGCGTCAGCACATAACAGACACGCACACACACACACACTTCAGACTTCGCCATTGTCTCGTACGGTACCGAGAGCTTCTGCGCTTAACTTTTACAGCGTGTTAATACACTTTGTAACCGCAAGTAAAGCGCGTGTCGCTTCGTGAAATAAAAATATTGAAAAGACAGCTTTCTTTATTTGTTAGTATCATTGAGCGCAGAAAATCTCGTCGTTAACAGCGATTTACTTACGAGCTATGAAAATAAACTATCAGCCATTCTGGAAGTGAAACTGCAAGTAACGCGTCCTATTCAGAAATATAAATTTTTGAAAGTCACCGCCCTCATGTTATTCATGAGAACTATCTAATCTGTCATTTGCTTCAATAAGATACTCGGTAGTATAAGTACTCGGTAGAATAAACTGGATGCGCAGGTTAAATCATAGAAATAATAAATCACGTATTTTTTTATTAAATTAAACACTTAACTTCATTCTATCTGTCCGATAACGACTTGTATCGTGGTCAGAACCCTCAAAATTAAAAAAAATCGTTTCTTGTCATTTTCAAGTCAATTTATTGGCCATCTGTAACAGAAATTCGACTCAAAGTGAAGCATTGACTTGAGTTGTTATCAAAATTTTAAATTGTTAGATGTGCCCTCACGTACTTAGGTCACGTTAGAATGTTTCACAGAGAAGATCGAGACAATACATGTCATGTACTCATGTCTACGAAACAATAATTTTACCATTTTTTGACGCGGGCGAATCTAACGATTTAAATCTTTGGCTGTTGAACGGTTTTTATTAAATAACTAACCCGCGCTTTCAAACATACTGTAATCTATGCGAATCTTATCGGCAGTGTTTGTGTAACCTGCTCGATCTACGTACGTTGCCGGGGTTCTGTCATATGTACAGCGGTTAGACCGAGGCGGCGCGCATTGACACTACGACACAGCATTAGGCTACACTTCATGACTAATTGGCCACCATACTAGCCGACCAAGTTAACTACACGAGTTACGTCGTACGTGACGTCATCACAGATTAATATCTATGATGACGTCACGTACGACGGTGAGGCTTACAACCGGTTTCTGAATTGAGAATGTGAAGTTGAATCTCTAAGGCTGAGCGCGTCACGAAATTGAGTCGTTGCGGAAAATAATCGCTTGAAATATTATATTAGCGTTCGCGATTTTATTTCGCATGAACATGTGATTAAAAAAATCGCGTTTAGCCTAAAGAAGATTCCTTCGATGTAGCCAGCGAAATTTAAAATTTCTTACTTTTTCATGAGGACTTCGCGGGCTACATTAAAAGAGGAATATGAATATTAATTTCAGCCCAAGACGAGTGCCCAAGGCACTAAAAGGTCGGGTGGGCTGCATTCCAACCATAATTATAATATCCTCGGTCGGCTAGTACTCAGTTTCCAAGCTAGATCCGGCTCCTAGTCCTCATGCGGCTCCATCGGAATTCTTAGCGGAGCCAGTCTGACCTCCGACATACCTAAAGGACTGCCTTAGGACGGGGACAGACAATGCTCTTACCAGTCGACTGCACGTCAAATACATTTGTCATAGAAAATATTACATTGGCTTACAGACCGCTCAGGCAGTCACACTATACGCTTGCTGCCATACGCGGTATTTGTCGACTGTTAAAATAGACTGTCTGTTCCTACACATAAGGCCTGTTTCACTGTCCAAATACCCACTACTCATCAAATAAATTGAACTAAATTTGTATGAAATTATCTGCCAAGTAATTTAACAGGAACTTATTCGGAGGTGGTGAAACGGGCCCTTTAGACAGTTTATACCTCTCACAGAGCACGGAGTCGCCCCGGCGGCCACTGCTAGGGCAATTGTCAACCCTTGCTATATAAACCAAGTGTGTTTCCGTTTATTACGACACAAATGACGTATAGAGACTGACAGCTTTGACTGACGCTCGTGACAGTAGTAATGCCCTCAACTTAATTGAATTTTATTAGTATTTCGGTCTCTAGACGGAGATTCCGTGCTCTGTGATTCTTCCATTTCTCTTCCCTAGATGTAAGCTGTCATTTACAGTAGTACACTACAGCATGAGGTCCACATGATAGGCTCGCTATCGTTCAAACATCGTATCATAATGAGACATTTATATTGAACATTGGTGTCGTAGTGTGAACGCGGTCGGACGAGCATGGCCGCGAATGGGCCACGAGCATGGCCGCGAGTGGGCCACTATTACGCGACATAGTTGTACTGGTTCGGGTTGTCTTTGTCGCGCTCCATGTAGTCGCGGTCGATGAGGGATTCGATGCGCTTCTTCAGGTCTGCCGGCTGGAAGTCAACAAATATACCATTATGCTTGTATTCTCCAAAGAGGTAGGCAGAGTAGGGTTTCTTTAACGGATTCGAGCGTGTGAGCTGCAGCTGTATCTCATGAACCGTGATAGCTAGACAGTTGAAATGTTCACAGATGTATTTCTGTTGCCGTTATAACAACAAATAATAAAAATAAAGTTAAAATTTAAAGGGGGGACAAAACAAACGTTTTTTTCGGCGTTTTATGTCTTGTGGTACGGAACCCTTCGTGTCAGACTAGCACTTAACATGTTTAAAAAAAAACTAGTTTTAAGGTATTTTTTGTTTAAATGCTTGTGCATATTCCACCACACGTGTTACAAGGACCATGTAATAGTTGGGAGCCTATTGACATTAACAGGGCTACTACTAAATACAATAACGATTTTAGCAGGGTAGCTAGTCGCAGCTGGATGAGAGTTGCCGCAAATCGATATGAATGGCGTGCGATTGGAGAGGCCTATGTCCAGCTGTGAACTCCTGAAGGCCGATGGTGATGATGTTGGCTACATATTACGTACTTTTTTTTTTCAGGTTGGGAAATCATCAAATGACCCCTCCCGCTCTGGGTGGAGCGGAAGGGAGTGTCAGACTCTTACTGACTAAAACCCACCCGTGTTCCTTCCTTAGCCCTTTATGTTCCGGGCCAGCGGTAACCCTTTCGGACAATCCCGCTGAAATATATTACGTACCTTGACGGGAAACTTGAGCTGGTTGTACAGTTCAGATATGAGCAGGTTGTGTGAGAGCGCCTTGCGCATCTTCATGACCCTGACGATGGCCGCGTCGATCTGGTACTGTCTGTCTTGGAATACTCGCTCTTCCGTCGCTTTCTGTTCCTCACTCTGAAATACAAATTCATATTTTGCTACTAATATTATAAAGGCGAAAGTTTGTGTGTGTGTGTGTGTGTTTTTGTATGTTTGTTACTTCTTCACGCACAAACGGCTGAACGGATTTTGATGAAATTTGACACACAGATAGTTTATAACCAGAATTAACACATAGGATACTTTTTATCCCGATATTCCCAGGGTATCCACACTTATGCGGGCGAAACTGCGGGGCGTAGCTAGTTTTGCTATAAATATCTAGTGACAGAAAAATATGAATTACCGATAGTTGAGGTAAGGGCCATAATTTGTAATGATGCGAGATATGCGGAGCATGTGACAAGAAAAATACTATTCATTAATAGAGATCTATAAAAAAGGAAGACTGAAAAAAAACCAGTAGGTTTTATAAAAGATGATACGTTTAGAATGGAGAGATTTATTTATTCTATTTTTTTAGAACGTTTAGAGAGGGTGACATGATGCTGCGTCGATCCCAAATAAATTGAGTTACGGGCCAGCGAGATGAAGAATAATCCGACTATGCACGATTTCGACGAATAGCAGCTAAGTTTAATCTTTCGTAGCGCTGGCGCAGTGCAGTTAAAAATAATAATTAGTTCGAAAAAAAATTTCTTAGAACAGCTACAAGACGCGTCGGATGAGTCTCCATGGAGTTTCTGCCCATTCTTCTCTATAGGAACCTACGTTTTGGAATTTGAAGCTTCATCTTTTTGACTGATCAACTCATTTGACAGTTCAAAAGTGCCTGTAATTGGTTTAATAGAAATAAATGCATTGAATTTGAGTTAACCCTAAGATTACATTTGATACAACTCGAGCGACATAAGTTCTAGACTTAAAGCTAGTTAGTACTGACCGTCTCCTTCATCTGTATCTGGTTGATCTTGATGCGGAACAGCTTGTTGGTGAAGTCTCCGTTGAAGGCGAAGTGGTCCGCGTCGTCCACCTCCCGGCCGCGCGGCGTCTTGGTCAGCACGCGCGCCTTGCCGCACGCCAGGGACTGCAGCGTGCGGCGCAGCTCGCCTTCCTGGAAATGAGCACAAATGTATTGAAATTAATCATTTTTGCTGAAACTAGAATAACGCTGACGAGATTGAGTCGTTCAAGATGTTTTCCAGGATGTGCTGCTACAATTAGATGAAGAATTTCCAGACATTGTTTTTGCACGTGAAAATGGATACCAATAAATTGAATGAATATCGCGTACGACGCGTAAAAAGAAGTGTATATAACTCACTTCTATACATATAATAAAATATTAACGAAGGCAAAACTGTACATTGTACATTTTTGAAAAAAGAAATTGCTACGAGGTGTGGGAAATGAGTCTGATGCCGAAAATAAATTTTTTGTCCGTTTGTCTGAACGTATGTTCCGGATTGGGGTAAAAACGGCTGACTTCGATAAAATTTGGCACACAGATAGTTTATAACCTGGATTAATACATAGGGTACTTTTGATTCCGGTAGTATGTTCCCGTGGGATATTTTCCGACACCCACGCGGGCGAACATACTGGAAAAGGTAGTTTAATATAAATTAATTTATAAAATTAGGGGTCACTTTCTAAAAAATATTGATCTTCCCGTCAAGAAGTCAGTGCATATAGTCTGTTCCAAAAACATCTGATGAAAGTGTTAACAAACCAAGTCTAGGCAATATTCTTACACAATCACACTTACACATTCCATTTTTATTTAGTAAGATTTCAACTTTATACAGGATGAAATTGATAAGGTGCGCCAAATTAAAATATCTAATTCTTATTCTTTCTGTCTTATAAAGAAAATTCAGAGCACGTTGTTATAGAAGGGATGCACATAGGTGCGCGTAGGCAAGTGATTTGTGAACGTCTTCGCGCGCCCTTTTTTCCGTAGGAACGGTCAAAATTAGGTAAGTGACCACTAGTTCAACGCGTTGCCAACTTGCTTCAAATTTTTTGTAGATACTATTGGAACAAACCATACAACTGAATGTGTTAGATAATTTTGTTCTCACCTCAATATTAGTTGCAGTCTTAATATCTTCGAAAGAGAGATTGTCTCCATCGTTGAAGAGCAGCAGACACAGCGCTTGAAACAGCGACACCTGGAGCTCCTTGTTACCCTGGAATGTACACGTTATTTTTTAAATTAATGCCATTTAGGGTAGTAGAAAAGCTGGAGAAATTGCTCATTGAACTATTCTAAACTGGTTGAGTTTTTTTGGATGTTTATAAAAGGTAATTTATGGAAATACTGATTCAATTACAAAAAATATGTTATTGATAGAAAACTGCACTGTTCCCGACAATGTTACATTTTGTACCAGAAAAATGTATGGTTCTTGTAGGAATCATCATGTGGATAAAACCGGGGGATGCAGTTAGCGGGTAATAAAATACCAGTGAATGGTTACCTGTGTAAATATATAAAGTGGTGAAATTATTTGTCTTTGTAAATGCTGATCTCTAGAACTGATCTACTACTGATCTAATTACAAAAAATCTGTCAATAGTGGAAATCTGCACTATTACCGAGTGACACGACACATTTTTTACCAGAAATTTACAAGATTCCTGTGAGAATATACATGCGGGTGAAACCACAGGGTGCAGTTAGTGGATTTTAAAATCGGACAATAATAACCTGTGTAAAGTGCGCGCGCAACACACAATGTCCCAGCGTAGCCTGCCACTGCAACTTGCGGCCCGAGTGCTTGGCGAGATAGAACTTGGTGAAGTGGTCCTGGTGTCGCGTCAGCTCGGCCGGCAGACGCACCTCGACGGGCGGGTAGGTCGGCCAGAAGCCCATCGTCAGGATGTACACGCTGAGCTCCAAGCCACCGCCCTCCTGCGACGCCGCTAAGTGCTAAATACAAACATTTATTATGTCGCACACAACACGGTTATGGGGAGGGGGAATATATTCCGGCTGGCGCTGTGGTTCGTTCCGTGAGATCTTTAGCCCGTCTCTTCTGAAAAATCTCTGAAAAATACTGAACATGCAAAAAAATTATTAGAAAATCCTGTAACACCAGGGCTGCCAGATTGTACAACTGGATACAAGTTAATTATATGTTTCAAACTTGACTTAAAAAAAACCCATAGTTTACCATTATTTTACAACTATACCGTGACGTCTGTGGTAGGTACAAAAGATGTATAAAATCACTTGTTACTAATTCTACAAGAAATCACAAGCTAAAAGTTTTTGTATGTCTTTCTTTTGCCATTTTAATTGTTTTAGTCCAACAATTTGTTTTGTATCTTTGATTTTGTATAATTTCTGGGACTAGATTTCACAAGCTGGCTCTACTGGCAGCCCTGTTGAAACAGCCACAACTTACGTGATTCGTACATACTTGCTTATACGTGATATTAATGTCCTTAGAAAGTTCCATGTCCTTGAACATGCCCTCCAGTTTGCAAGTGAAGCCTCCGCCGCACTCCTGCTTCAGTTTACTTAACATCGACTTCTCTGCATCAACTGATGCCGACTTGCCGACTAGCAGCCTCTTGGCGAGGTCCTGGAAAGAAAGAAAGAAATTTAAAAAGAAGTCCTAGTAATACAATACATATAAGCGGTTCTACTGTCCCACAGTAGAACCGCTTATATGGCTAATCGCTGTTGTAAATAATAATGTAAATAATATTAAGGCATATAGGCATATATCTAGATGACAATCTAGATATATGCCTATATGCCTTAATATTATTTAATTTTCTTTGAATGAACACTTTTTCATAATGGCTTGAAAGCAGATCAATATTATATAGTTGGTGCCTTGGTAAAAATGGCTAAAAATGACTTTTCTTGTAACATTGACCTGCAACTGTACGGTACCCTGTAAATATAAGTCACTAGTAATAAGCTCATCGTACCTTCTTGTAGAAAGCCTCGAACACGTCCTTGCCGTGTATAAACCGGAACAAGACCATGATCTTGTCCAGCAGACGTTCTAACTCCTCTTCCGTGGCCTCCTTGTTGCCCGCGCGGAGTTTCACGTCCACGAATTTGGCTGAAAAATTATTGAATGTTTAAGTATCTAATGAGACGAGACGAACTTTACGCCTACAGACAGGATTCGTACACACTATACCCTATTCAGTTTGGCTTGAGACAAAACGTAAATAACATTTGACTACTCTTAATAAAAAGATATTCTGTAAAATATATCAAAACATTAATTTCTAACGAAAAAAAAAGACAATCTTTTCGTTACACAAGAAGATCAAACAATTTTTTTTTTTTTAGAAATTAGCTTTTCGATATATTATGTTTTGATAATATCTTTTTATTAAGAGTAGTCAAATGTTGTTTACATTTTGTCTCAAGCCAAACTGAATAGGGTATAGCTCAAGACAGAGGGGAGTGAAAAGGAGAAAGTATGGCCTTTGCCCTGCAGTGGGACAACATAGGCCAAAAATAATAAAAAGAGGCTTATTTATAAACGATGATTAAACTTAAATGACGTTTAAAGACAAAAAATGTATGATTAAACAGTCACTAATGATTACTTAATTTTAAGCAACATTTATAAATAAACCCCCAAATATTTAAGGAGTTTTTGCCCATTCTTCTCCATACAGCTACCTTTTTGAAGGGGCAACTAGATTCAATTCAAATACAATAACATATTATTGCAAAATAATGTTGATTTTCAAGTTTTTTTTTTAAATTGCCTACATGATATAAATGATTTGACATTTGACTTTGACACCCTGAGTAGACTCACCAATAAGTTCGGCTGGCTTGTTCTGTCTCTGGTTGATGAAGTACTCAAAGGCCTCCCTCATGGAGTAGAGGAACTTGTCGTTCCTCTGGAAGCAGGTGTTGACCACGTGGTCCAGCTGCTCCTTGAACTCCAGCAGTTCACCCACCATCGTCTTGTCGCGCTCCGGCTCTATCACTATCGTACGACCTTTTTTCTGTAACGATATAACATACATTATGTCACCAAAGGCGTTTTTTCTGTAACAATGTAACATACACTATGTCATCAAAGGCGTTCGCATAGGTGTTTTGTACAGTCATATTTCGGCAACCACATACTGGTTAGTCCACTACTGGCGAAATTTATTTTCAGACTCACACTACATAATATACTCCATATTATGTGGTGTGAGTGTGAAAATAAATAACAGCAAGAGCATTGAATTGGCATGGGTAAAATAATAGATTTGCCTCTACACAAATATGACTTAATTTTATACTGATTTGCGTTTTTTGGGCGTATCATACGCCTTGAACCATCAAGGTCAATGGGTTGATTTTAAATGTTTTTTAGGTTGAATTTTGCTTCTATACGAACGCTTTTTTATGGTTGCGTCACTTTTTCCCTTGTCCAAATATTAGCATGCGAAAAATGGGAATAATTTTGCCGACTTTAAAAAACAGATATTGTGTCGATACTGGTATTCAGCTGCATCCGGTTAGACTGGAAGCCGACCCCAAGCTAGTTGGTAAAAAGCTAGGCAGCTGATGTGTTGTGCGATAGTACTGCCATTGTACATGTAATTAATATTATGCTTTGTTTAATGAAGCCTATAATACGTTTTATCCAAGAGTAGATGCCTACTTTGAGCATTACTGACCTTAATATAAGCATTGAAGTGGTTACAAAGTTCGGTAAGCCCGTCCTTCACGCGGCTGAAGAGCGCGTACAGCGTGGTGAGGTCTGCGAGCCGCGGCCCGTCCATCAGGGCCTCCAGACCTTTGCCCAGGATGCCCGTCAGGTGCTCGCTCAGGAGTTGGCGCTCTATCGTGTGGATTAACTGCCATCTGGATAAAGAAAATACAAGCTAAGTACATAGAGAATTTAGCTCCTTTATAGCATTAAACTTTACATCTACACAAATAAATAAAACTGAAGTGTTTGATTGTAATGTCAATATAACAGCTTTTTACTGTATGCATATGGAAGTATATACGGTTCAAATCACATTAAAAAAAAACAATTTTTAAATGTTTTTCTGTTTGTAATCTAATCTCCGAAACGCCTGGACCGATCTTCACGGGACTATCACCGGTAGATAGCTGAGGCTTACCGACATCCACGCGGGCGGAGCCACGGGCAGAAGCTAGTGTTTATTTAAGTTTTCGGCAGATAAGTAGAAAACTCTTCCAGTGTTGCGAATATGATTAACTAAATTTGAAGGACCTTGAAGCAATGGATTATGAATAATCATAATCCATTGCTTCATGGTCATTCAAATTCAAATGAAAATATTATCATTATCACTCACTAGAGTGATAATGATAATATGTTTAATTGCCAAAAACAGTGCTAAAATAACTTTGTACATACTTAGTGGATGGGTCTAGATAATGCAGCAATCTCTCATTCTCCTCTTTTAGCCTCTTCTCAACGTGTGCGAGGTACTGCGGCACAGCTAGTTCGCGCATCAGCCGCTGCCCCTCCGCCGCGTAGAGGCGCTCCGTCGCTTGGAGGAACCTGCGAATTAAATATTTTAATAACAATCTTGTGGCGGCTTCTATGTCGCCACATGCGAACAATGCATCACACTGACGTCACGAAATATCCTGCATCGCGCAAGCAGAGTTTACTGCGCGATAGCATATATACGACAAGAACGGCTGAACAGATTTGGATGAAATTCGGCACACAGATAGTTTATAACCTAGATTAACACATAGAGTACTTTTCATCCCGGTAGTACGTACCTTTTTTTTTTTCCCTCAGCCCTTTATGTTCCGGGCCAGCGGTAACCCTTTCGGACAATCCCGCTGACCCGGCAGGCTTCGGCCCTGACGGGCCCCTTCCCGTGGTACGTACCTTGCGCGGGCAAAAGCTAGTACTTACTCAATAATTTCTATTTAAACAATTACTTACTTGTGTTCAAAAGCATCCTGATAGATCTGCAGATCGGAGAGCATCCTGAGCAGAGACTTGAGCAGCGAGATGTCGACAGCGTCCCCGCCGCGCTCCCGCTCGATCAGCGTCAGTAGGCCATCCACGGTGCGCGTCTGAACTAGTGTGTTCATTGCTATGTGGTGCCGGAACAAGTCTAGACCCATTTCCCTGAAATAATGCTTACAACATTAAAAAAAATTCTCTGAAAGGGTGGATAGAGCAATGTGAATCCACTGTATACAATTTGTAAGTAAATTAATGCACATTATAAAAGTAGTCTGTTCAGAATCGTTTACTGAATCGATTTCTGTCATTTTTACTATATAAAAAAAAAGTTTAAACTCTAAACCCAGTCGGGGTTTAGAGTTTAAACTTTTTTTAACTGAAAAGGATGAACCAAGAAAGTACCTTCCCGTGGTCGCATGCCGCTGCATCATGTACTAACATACATAATTATAATAATAATTTATTTATAAGACAACAAATAAGGTCGACTGTGTTAGTAATGCTTTTTTTTGGCTATGGTAGTTTATAAAATTTTGTTATGGAATAAATCATTATGATAAAAATCGAAATCGAATATGAAAATCACTTTCCACCAGGCATGATCGAGGTCAAGAGCGGGCCCATTCAGGAATAAACAAAATACTTAAAAAATATTACGACGACATTTGTGGCGTAATTTTTTATTTCCAGAATGCGCAACTTATTTGATGCACATATGCAACGTTGTTGCATTGCCCAACAGACAGGCGTCACGCGACTAGTAGAACAATTTCTATGAAAACTTCATGGAAATTGTTCTAACAGACGAAATCGCCTCGCACCGTCGCCGCGTCGCCTCACGCCTAACGCATGTTTACATGCGAAAATCTGTACATTTCTCAGAGTTTTGTGCTATCTATGTCATAAGTCTGTCGTCTGAAACAAGCTTACAGGTAACAAAAAGTAAAAAGTCTCACCATATAGAATGTATGCTAGGATTTTGCAGTACGTAGGTGCGGTCAAGGTAGAGAAAGATGCTGCGGATCATGATCATCTGGCGGCAGTGCGCGCGCCAGCAGTCGTCCATCCTCTTCAGGAACACCTGTCGGTCCATACTCTCCGACAGGAACTGCTCGATATTGGCCTTCACGTGGGCCTCGACTAAGTTTGTAAGGTTCACGTACAGCTGTGATGCCATCTGGATGAAGAAAGTTAATGTTTAGAGCTAGTTTTTAGAGTTGTAATCAGAGGGGCAATTCTTGTAATTTTAATAACGTTCACAGTTTGATCCGTCTCAATCTGTCAAAAATATGTACCTCTAATTTCACTACATTTTTTTTTTGACAAGTTTTTGACATTGATTGTCACTGAAATGAGATTGCGACCGTTTTTAATTACGGGAATTGGCCTTGATGTGATCCTGGTACCAGAGTAGTACCTGTACTCTTGGTACCGCTACCAGACATAGTACCTGTACTATTGGTATTTCTACTAAACAAATATTTCTGTAAGGTAGAGTGAGAAAACAGATATACTAAGTAAAAATATACACCCTTACATTTTGATCGTTTTATGTAAAAGGGGTAATTGTAATCATCATTAGGAACAACTTTTACTATGGGCCCAACCATCAAATCGTGCAAAAAAAATCTGTTGATCCATACATTATGTTGAGTTATGCTAACATAAATGTATGGATCAACAGAATTTTTGTCACGATTTGATGGCTGGTCCAGTATTAAAATTTGTTCATAATGATGAGTACAATGTTCCCTTTTAAGAATTAAAACGATCAAAATGTAACGGTGTATACTTCATAGGCAATATAGACATAACAAAAATAACTTAAAGGTTGCCAACCATGAGGTTCCTCTTACAAATATAACATTAGTGGCACATGTAGGGTACCCAAATTTGGTATGGGTACTTGTTAGGTGGAGTACCGGTACACAGATACCAAAATGGCAAGAATCTCTATGATATGTAGATGTGTGTACTTGGTGAATGTTTCATACTAATGTACTGATGTATCACCGGGTTTATAAATAGCCTTTATGAAACTACAAGAACAGACATGAAAACAATTCACAATGGAGAAAAAGATGTGAGACTTTCGCAATCTTTTTTATGGTAATTAATATTGAGATGTATTGAGTTACTTAGATGTAATCAGGCAAATATGGTGAGAATTGTTATAGTAAAGAAATTAAAAGCTAGAATATTATGAGACAAAACCTTAAGCCTGGCAGATTTTCTGGACATTTATTTTACAAGCTATTTGAAGTACCTATCACACTCACACATGCACACTGCTGTGTCTGCGCACACTCTTGTGCACTATAATATCTCCAGCTTAGATGGCTAGTCTCCGTTGAGATTGGCTGTCATAGCCGAAATTTAGTCTGGAGGACTATTATTAAATCTATGAAGAGAGATATTCAAATAATGTTTCCATCCATAGCTATTGAGTAAACATCCAAACTTAGCCTACTACTCACTGGAATAAGAATGGCTATTATTTTATTATTGCTACTATAATCACCATGGTTGATAGGTAGGTTTGGCAATGTGCCTGGATTTACATAACATTATTTGTTATTTTGCATTCATAGGACAGTGTTATATGACAAAAGGGGAATGCTGTAGCTGCTCATCCATCGTCTTGATGTAAGAGTAGGATTGCTTAAGACTGAACTTCTGGAGAGAGGTAGGCTGGTTGGAATAACCACCAATGGTTGCTAGGGCCCACACACAATTGTCCACCTGAAGGACTTTGTACAGAAACCGAATTCCCTAACATAGAACTTATAAGAGTAAGATTGTTTGATTGTGTTATTTGAATGGCAAACATTAGAAATCTGGTAGTTTTTCTAGAAATCACTTTTACATGCTATAGTCTAATAAAGGGGTATTGTGTCACTAGGTCAGATAGACAGTTGCTCCATGTAAAATACTGGTACTCAGCTACATCCAGTTTCTTGAACCACAATTGTGCTGGATATGTGAACGCTTATATATTTACCCATATATGTACTTGCCTGACCCCTCTACTGCTGTTTGTTGAAACAGCAGCGGAGAGGTCCGAGTGCAAGTATATGCAGCCCTTTCACATGATACAACACCCACAGCCACAGGTGATTCGGACCTGGGCATTACTATGCTGAGAAAGTAACGGTCAAGAATCCATACATACATCTTATTTGACTAGTTATTTTTGGATAAGCAAATGTTTTACAGCACTGCAATATCCACAAAGAACATAACTTGTTTGAGTCAAGTACCATCCATAGAGATTTGATTATCAAACAGCAGTTTGATGATTTTGTAGCTGGTGTTCTATATCATCATGAACATATAAAATATTCATAGAATCGGGCACAATATGTGTTAACCCAGATTTTATAAATCTATTTTTCCAGGAAAGTCAGGAAAAGTGGCCTTTTAAGGCCTGTCTTAATATAGGGGTTGTATGCATGTCGTATGTATCCGTTTTAAGGTCTTTTAAAAGGCCCAAAACCAAAACCGACTTTAGATGTATCTGAAGTCGGTTTTGACCCAGATACTATGATGGGCCTTTAACTGTAGTAGTCTTGTTTTGTAATGATGTTGACGTTGTCAATTATAACAAAAAAAAAATGCCTAATTGCTTAATTATGGTGATGTTGTCATCTAACAAGAACACAGATGGTTGTTAGCAATCACCATCTCACTAGTAGGGCTTCCAGCATGTTTGCGAACTTCACCTTGTGACTGCACATGTTCTCCACAGCCTGGTACAGCTCCTCCAGCGAGTATGCGATCGCCTTCGACGTCTGGATGGCGATCACCGCCTCCCGCAACTTGCTCCATGTTGTCTCCTGATAGTTCTCTGGAAGGTTCGGCTTACCTAAAAACAATACCCAACCATTACCTCTGCAGATGTCAAATAGGTTATAATCATGACGAATATGATAATAGCGTAAACACACTTTTAAAATTCTTTATAACCAATTTCTTCGTCGTCGCACCAGGCTTGCTCATAGATGACGACGTCAACTTTACCGTCCCATTTGTGTTGGGGGTCAGTAAGGAAAAGTTTGATTTCTTCTCATTGTCACTCATTTCGTCGGATTTTGTTCTTTTATTATTGCACTGTTCGCTGATGGTGTGAAGAGAGCGTTTTCTACTTTGATTCTTTCCACCCTCCTCGGCCAAAACTGGCGTTTTAGCTATGCCCGACATAAGAAAGCATCCTATGGCCGCAGCCACAGCACTAAATATTACGATTAATGCTAACTAATTAGAAAATACAATTTTAAATAGAACTTAAAAGCAATCAGTCGATAGTTTACTAGTCACCACCATTAAAATGAGTTTTACAATTTTATTGATAGGGGGCGCACATGTAAACAAAACGTCAAATGGCAAGCTACGTCAAAAAAAGTAATTTAATTGGTGCGTTCGTTTGATAAAGAAAAGGTGTGTTCGTTTCATATCATAACGGTATATGGTGGTGCATTTTTTTACGGATGTTGGCTTAAACATCGTCGTCATGAGGTTTATGTCAGAGGTAAAATGATTATAATAAAGATATAATGAACTCTATTTGGACGGTATTGTTTTAATGATTCAAATATTATATTATAAAATATGTTGTTAGTTGATCACTATTTTTAATTTAGATTTAGAAATTTAGTAAAGCGACATCTAGCGCGGATAACAGTTTTCATAACATAACTAATGCAATAGATGGCGCTCAAAGGATATAAACCAAAGAGTATAATAATAATACGGGAGATATAAACCACTGACCTGTATCTTGATATAAAGTGATAAACCCACCCATACACTCCATACAGTACAGGTAGCACCGTAGCATAGAAAATGCTAATGGGATGTCCAGGATGTCCTCAAGTACGTGGGTACTTGAGGAAATCCCAGTAGCACCTCCAATTCAGGTAGAAAACGCAACTTTAACCTCCTTACGTGTCCTTACAATACGTAACAGATGAAGTTATACACCGATTTCAGTTGTATTTTACGCCCCAAAATATTATTTCTTTGTCTGATCAATGCCCTTGATTGATATAAGGAAAGTGATGTGATGACTGGTAGGTATGTACCTAGGGCCTACCGAATTATTTTTTAGCTTTAAGTACACTAACTACATCATTATTTTCATTAAAACTGAATAACTTATAGATATTTTTTTAGGTACTTGTTTTATTTTCAAGTTTTTAGATTTTATTTAAACTCTAAGATCCGCCATGCACTGTGTTCTACTTGTAAATCCCTTTCATTTGATACCCATTTCCCGTATTGAAACAAATAGGAAATTAGAAATATTGAAACAAATATGAGATTGGCATTTTGTGCTGGTGGCCATCTTAGATTTAAAATTTTTACATACTGAGGGGGTTGTGAAAAAATATGATTGTACGTAATCCGCCATTTTGTAGCGGCGGCAATTTTGATTTACAATATAATTTAATTAGTATACACCTTTGTGTGTACCAAATATCAGATCAATCTGCCAACAGAAAGGGGGTATAATTTCAAGTACTAAAAACCCAGATAAATAAACAAATAAATATACCTACAAACAGGGCAAGCTAACTAAAACCGATTAAAAAAGAACACAGACAAAAATCGGTTGTCTGTAAAGTCGGTTTACTGACGATAGTTGAACGTGACAACGTCATAAGAAAATACTGATTGAATAGTTGCATTGCATTTGTTAATATTCGCTTGCACTTCAAGCCGCCATGGAACGCTACAGAGCAAGGCCGCGAGGTAACGCTACATGAGTCATGGTTTTTCGTGAGTGCAGCCAGCTTCATCGATTTATTAGACGTTGTCACGTCAAAAAAAAAATTGGGAGAAAACATGCGTCACATTCACGCAAAATGACCATCGCTAAGCATAATGCCATGCATGTTGGCTGGTTAAAAAAATAAACATGTCTATGGACACATTGAGGGATAATGTTTCTGTAGTAGACCTCTTTTTAGTTTGTTTAAGTTTTAGTCTATTGTTTCACAGGTTTCACAAGAATAGTGCCCTATCTAGTTACCTAGGCTACTTATAGTGTTCGTGGTAGCACTAAAAATACATGCATTTTATCTAGAAAGACTAGAAGCTGCAGCTGTGTGTAGGAAGATAATTATCTTGCCGGTATCTTATAGTAGGTACTCTTTGGCTACATTACTTTTATTATCTCAGCACTAGGTACGTTAATATAAGATTTCCAAGTTTAAAATACTTTGGCAGCAGGTGTGTGACTCAGAGATCACATAATTATTTGAAGGGTCTTTGATGCGTTAATAATATAAATTTTTCGCATCATGATCTTGGTTTTAATTTCTTGCTTTTATTTATAGAGTAGGATTGACTGGTTATCAATCTATATCCAAGGGCTGATTTTTCCAACTCCAGATAACTTTATCGGAGGAATAATTTTGAATTTTTGACAGTTAATCCATACAAAAACTGTCGTCAATTTTATTTCACTAATAAAAATTATAGGTCGATTGAAAAATCAGCCCTAAGTATACTAATAATATAGCTGAAGAGCTTATTTCTTTGTTTGAATGCGCTAATCTCTCGAACTATCAGTCGGACTTGAAAAAATCTTTATGCACTTAATAGTCGAAAGTAAGGCTTTAAACTTTAAGCTATTTAACATTAACACTGGGACTCTTAGGAGCCGATAAAATACCAAAAACAGTGAGAAAGAACACGAAGCAAAAACGAAGTATACATAATAGCGCGGACAGAGGATGCGATGCGACGGGGTGGGCCGGGGAACGTGAAATTTCTCTCGGACAAAGTCGCGGACAGAAGCTAGTGGGTATATAATCTATCCCCCTTACTAATAAACATGTTATATCAGATGAATAGTTACACACCGATTTCTCTCTTTCAGTCGTCAGTAATTTGACTTTCGAAAGAAGAAGACAAGCCTACCCTCTTACTAATACAACGTTTCTTAGTAAGAGGGTATATCTATATACTTACTAATATTAAAGCTGAAGAGTTTCTTATTTTTTGTTTGTTTGAACGCGCTAATCTCTGAAACTACTAGACGGATTTGAAAAAAATCTTCTTGTATTTGATAGCTCAATTCTTGAGGATTTAACATCACTCTAGACCCCTTAGGAGCCGAGCAAAAATAAATAAAATTCAGAAAGAACGCAAAGCGAAAACGAATTAATAGCAGGCGATGCGATGTCACGGGGTTACAAGAAATTTCATGCGGACGACATCCAAGAAGGCCGAGAAATCGGTCAGATTTTGGTTTCAGTTAATCAGCCGGTCGATTCTGTAAAAATCTCACCGTGAAAACTTAGGTGAAGTGAGTTTGTTTTTGCTAGGAATTGACACTATTGACAGCTCACTCCATGCCCACTTCACTTAAGTTTTCACGGTGAGATGGTTACAGAATCACACTGCTGGCCTTTAGAAGTGTAGCAGAATCTTGAGAGACAGAGATCCGCGGGCCAACTGCGTAACACACTATCAGTAGCAATGTGTTACATTTTGACAGTTCAACAACATACATTGCGTTATTTACGTTGTTTAGCAGACACATTTTTCGAACATATGTTATTATGAAGCAATGGATTAGCAATATTCTGTAAAGTTATTTAGGTTGAGGTAGATAGTGTGTTACGCAATTATGATGCAGGACACTTTTGGTCTAGACCGAATCCATTCATACTACATACCTACTTCCCAATGTTGTTTTTCGTATTCTTGGCACGACGCGGACGCCCAAGTGTAGTAACACCGAAACGATTCATACAAAGACACATAGTTCCCAACGCATACCTACCTGTGGAATATAGACGTACCTAGGTCCTTTACCAAATGTTTATTTTGTACTAGTTTCCGCTCGCTGCTTCACCCGCGTGGTGTGTCGATAAAAATCCTGTCCTTCGCCAGGGTTCAAAGTATATCCTTACCAAATTTCATCAAAATCGGTCCAGCCGTTCCGGAGTTTAGACGGAACTTTACAAATTATTTTTTTTTTAAGTAAGTACTTAGTAAATAGTTTTTATTGTACGACTCATAAATGCGAAGCATTGAGAGTGCTTTACGATCGAGAAAATGATTTTGCCTCCTTTCTGCAAATGTTTCTATTGTTATACTCCTGCTAGTAAACATAACCTATTTAATTTGTATAGATAATTTAATGAAGATTAATTCTGCACTTTCAAAAATTGATTTAATGCAGTAGAAACGAAAAAAAAAACAAAATTTTTCTAAAAAAAATCGCGCCTATCAAGTGTGAAACTTGAAAACATTGTAACTTGCAAAAAAATCAATTAATTGAGTCAATTTTATTTTAATAGGGTCGTTTCACCCATATGAGGAACCCTATTGAAAATGGCTCTTTTATTCAAAGTAGTTTTTTTATACGATCAAATGAACATTTCATTCATTTCAACAGGTTATGAGCCCAGGCCGCCTGTGTAAGAGTTATTCCGTAAAAATAATGAGTCGTGCACTTTTGGATTTTACAAAAAAATTTGACATTAGTACAAACAGACATCTCCATTTTATATGTATAGAAAGAACAAATTTGTCCCGTAGTTCCTTACCTAAACGAATAGCATCTTAAACTAATTTACTACTTTAATAGGTAGGTATAGTACCTATATAATATCTATCATAATCTAGTATACCTATAGGAGACTACTAATTAAACGATTACTTTCAAGACCAGCCGGTCGATTCTGTAGAAATCTCATCGTGAAAACTTAGATGAAGTGAGTATGTTTTTGCTAGGAATTGACACTATTGACAGCTCACTTCACGCTCACTTCAGTAAGTTTTCACGGTGAGTTTTTACAGAATAGCACCGTTGCGTTCTTAGTGTGTATCCACTAGTAGGTATGTACATTCAGCCCGAAAAAGATGTATATGTTGCAGTCAAAACTCTTAACCAGTCAAAAGTACTATTGACTAGCAAAATCAGTCAAAAGTACTCAGTCGTCAGTCTCATCTCGGCGACAGACAAATGTCAAACTCTTGTCATAAATGTAGGGAATTTAGAGGTAAGATTTTTGACAGATTGAGATTGAGATCAGACAAGGTAACTTCTCTTCTTAGTCTATGGGTCAGACTGTGAACGTTCTTAAAATTATGAGAATTGCCCCTCTGTTACTATGAAATTAAAATCAAAATCCATTTATTCAAGCTACGCTTGAAAACGCCTTTGTACAGTTTCTATATTTATGTCTGTAATTTATATGGTGTACATAATAAAGAGCTATTATATTCTATTCTACGCTGAGCAGGACTTTTTGAACGTCAAAATTACATACGATTCGACAGTCCCCAAAACGCCCGCCCCGCTTCCTAGTGCATAGCTGGAAAGAAGAAGTGGCGCAACGAACTCCACAGCAACACAACTGTCTGTTCGGTTTAGATGAACTTGATTCTTTATAATGGTAAGTAAATAACGTTACGAAACACAAAACATTAAATTAAATTATTTACCTTATGTCACCTAGCACACGCCAATATGAATTCAGCACAATATGATTCTAGACCCCCAGAGTAGTAATATTTCAACGCTGGTGGGTTTAGAATCATGTAGGTCCTGAATTCATGGTTACAATGAGCGTCGATGTCCCTTAAATCCGGTATATCCTTTTTTTTTTGTCAGGATGTGAAATCATCAAATCACCCCTCTCCGGGAGTGTCAGACTCTTACTGACTAAAACCCACCCGTGTTCCTTCCTTAGCCCTTTATGTTCCGGGCCAACGGTAACTCTTTCGGACAATCCCGCTGACCATTCTGTATATCCTTAGACAAACAAAAGACCAATGACTCAGTCAGAATCTTCAGTAAGATTTAGTACAAATTAAATGATTACTTAATGGATTTACGAGCATCACTGACCGATGTGGTCGCCGGACTGATCAAATTGTGATGCAAGGACTTGTCTGCGCCTGATTGGACACTGACCTCATTTTTGTCAAGGAACTGAGCATCTTGCGCCTAAACATGTTTCAAATGAGTTACCAAAACTCAAAAGACGTATTTACATTGATCTGTATCATTCAGCGCTGGATAATGGTCATAACGAATGTTGGACTGGATTGAAAAGTATTTACATGATCGAATATCTATACAGTATCACTGGATTCCAGCGCTGGATTGAAATACTGGGTCAATGTCCTATCGTATGTAGTCGCACTATTTCAATTTCAACAACTTCTAACTGGATTCAAGCACATAATCTTGTTTCCATCCTTATTCAAATCTTGCAGCCTTAGAGACTTAACAAAGGCGCGGATTAGGTTCTTACCGGATTACATTATTCAAGTCAGCCTCGAAGCTCTGTTGTGGAGTATTTACGAGGCTTGTCTCTCACGCTAACTATCCCGCATCTGAAGTGTAATGTAAGCACTTCGCTAGAGGGCCGATTATCTTGTCACACGCATTTATTTCGAGATAAGAGATAGTTAGAGATATAGATAGATACCTATAGGTTTCTAACTACTAAAATTTTGTTATAGCTATAACCTAGTTTAAATTGGATAAAGTCTTGATTTATATTTTTGAAGTGAAAACTTCTTTCTATTAGGCGCGTTGGGCATTTTTTGAGATGAGAAAGAACTGTTGAACTCGCGCCACTGTTACCGTAAGCGACACCACGCGTGTTTTGTTTATAAGACGATTAAAAAAAAATACCCGCTTCGGATGTGTTCGGCTGTCCTAGGGATGTACTCGATTCTAATGTATATACCTACGATAATGTCAGTGAGTGATGGCAAAGTATTCTGTTTGCGTTTTGTTTTCACTTCTGTCGGCACTCCCGGAGTGCCACTATTTTTTTTTAAACAAGGTCGTTTTTTCTCGCGTATTTGGCCTACTGGTGTTAATTGCTCATGGCTTTACGAACATAAGAAGTGGTAAAACTTCAACGAAATATTATTATTACGCATTCAGTACAAAATAATCGTGTTAAAATATGGCCCATTACATTAAATGTAAAAAGAGCAGACTTCGGGGGTTAAAAAATCAAATACAAAAACTTTTATCTAATTATGGGCTATTGTGATAGTGGTGCCAAGTTGGCGATTTGATTACACCCTCGCTGAAAATGCAGGTCTCGGGGGCGGGGTGTAACAAGTGTCGGGCGCCCGGGACATGTGCGGCGCCCCCGCTTGCCTCCCATTCATTCGCTGTTCATTCACTCACTGGCTTGCCGGCATTGCGAGACCGACGGCCGAGTCGTTCACGTCGCGCGTCGTCTCTCTAACCGGCCTTTAAACCTAACGCGTCCGTAACTAAATCGCGCGCGAATTCAAAAATGCATAGAGCATTATAAAGTGTTTTTTTTACTTTTTTAAAATGGGGGAACAGGCTTTTAACATAACGGATGAGAACTTAGAACAGCATATTATTACTTTGTTTGAAAAATTGGAGTGTTTACGGAAGGATGGGAACTCAGGTGATGGGGGTTTGTCAGGGAGAGTTCCGGCGCGGGTGGAAGTGCGGACTCTGTCGTTGTGGAAGGCAGTGGTAGCGGAGTGTGCTGCCTCATTTCTGTATGTGTTCATCGTGTGCGGAGCGGCAGGCGGAGCGGGCGTGGGCGCGTCCGCTTCAGCTGTGCTGCTCTCCACCGCGCTCGCTTCCGGCTGTGCCATCGCGACTTTGACTCTGTGCTTTGCTAATATATCTGGTAAGATACAATTTCCATGAAAAGTATACCCCACAAACCTATCGATTCCTCTTAATTTTACCTAAATACCAATACGGTTTCAAATTTAAATTCTCTGCGAGAATCGGTTTACCTCGGTAGAAACTGATATTTGCAGAGCTGTAAAAAAATAAATTTATTTTAACCCGCGCTTTGCTTTGTTCTCTGACACGCCTTGGCCTTTGTTGTTGTCAGATTTTTTTTTTTCGTTTTTGACCTTTTCTTTTCCTATTAAAATATCTGATAAAACTATTTAAACAAAAGCGATGTCTCATAAAGCATGAACCCCAAAGATAATGGATTCCATAAAAGCAAAGTTAGGAATTAAGACTGGCAAAGAAACGGATGGATTTTTATTAAGTGCTCTCTTCATCTGAGCAGCTGTTAAGGGGACTACAGGTCCTAAACGCAAAAAAAAAAACAAGTTTTAGAAGCAATAAAAATACATGATCGACTACAGTAAAGAAAATCAGTAATTACAATAAAAACCATACTAATAAACATACAATCATTCTCATTTTTTGTCAGAATATTCTACAAGCAACATACTAAAGTGTAGTACTTTAGTATGTTGCTTGTAGAATATTCTAGTATTTTATTTTTTTAGTCCAAACAATAGATTTTTTGTAAATAGATATTGCTTCATATTTTGCAATAAATTACCAGCGTTGTGTCATCCATCACGCTTCTCTTTCTTTTCCATGCAGTCCGACAGTGACCGCGCTTTAGGTCATGTAAGCCCCTTAATATCAAATCGCTCGCGTTGTGGCCACAAAGTTATTGTGGAACGTAACACTAGATCTTCGATAGCAAGGGCCGCTTAATGCCGCGAATAAAATACGACAGGTACAAGGTAGTACTAAAAATAGACAAGAAAATAAAAGGACACCTCCAATACTGTGAGAACCTGAAATTACTAGCTACGAGGAATGCGCAACCGTAATTGGCAAGGAAAATAAAAGAGTTAAACGCCCACGTGGGTAACAATGTTATTCCTACTTAAAGAACATTCGATGTAACGTGGGACAGGTCCGACGGGACAGAGTTGGCCTTCATTTGCATTTTTTATTTTTTTTAAAATTTGATTTCATGTTGAACGCAGGTTTTACAACGGTAACGAGGTAAAAACTCTTTTGTTTTACTGCAGATGGTACTTTTTCGTCATCTTTCAACCTTTATTTGCAAAAAAATATTACAGACACGAAACATACATTTATTAGGATATGTAGGGACCTCATATACCTACATTATTTACGTGGGACTTATTATGAGCCACAAAATATTTCAGTATGTAAGCCTGGATTTAGTATTGATATATTCCTACATAAGCTACTGTATAAATCTTTTTCGTACATTCAATATGATCCTGTAACAGCAGCGGGTGTGTTTTCTTTTACGATTCATTTTGTGGGTGAATTTAGAATATGGCGGATAAAACGTAAAAGGCTTTCTTAGTATCGGTATATTGTCTGTATTTTTAGTGCGGTACAACCTAGTCGGGGTTAAAAGTCCCATGTTGTGTAGGGGGTCCAATTAACCCTGCGCCGTTTGGTAATTTATACGCGTTTGATAGCGGCCGCGTCGCTCGGATGAGTTACCGACCCGCGCGGCCGCAGCGTGCAGATGTTCACAATTATCCGCTTTTTTTTTAAAAGGATCGGCGGCTGCGAGGCGAAAGTCTTGAGTTTTTTACTTGTCAAGTAGGTTCTTAACGTTGATTTTTTTCTTTAAGAAATTTTTACCTTATCGTTGGTTTTAAAGGTCTAGCTAGCCTATTTGGATTTTGCTATATATATTTAATAAAGTATCTTGTATGACTTTATTTTAGAATATTTTCTATTTCACACAAGTACATATGTATAACTAGTAGGTTCATAAATGGGTGGAAGGCAAAAAGTACTATTTGCTAAAAGGCAATGAAGAAAGTGTTATCTGTAGAAAATTTTAAATTACCTATTTAGGTAACTACAAACTCTTTTTCGAAACTAAAACGAACAACAAACAATAAATTAACCACGGATGCACAGGTTAGACGTCACTTCCCATAAAACTACACGACACATAACATACGCACATTAGGCGGGATTATTATAAGCTAACACGTGCACCCTTCACCCTTTCTCCCCTCGATATAACTTTATAATGGCTATCACATGACGTGGGGACAATGGCATTTTAAATTATATCACAATAACAATAACCCGGAGAAAGCTCTCTCGTTCACAATCAGGCGACGATTCTTGCATCTACAATGTTCGCGGTAACCGTGATGAATTTTTAGAATACACCCCGACCGCGATCGCCCTAATTTTCACTAATGGCTGGACAAGTGGACTCTGTTTCGAGCACAGACTATTATCAGAGCTTCAAACGATGCATAAATTATAATGGGATTTAGATAACCAGAGCAATGGAGGCTCAGTAGTAATAGTTCATCACCACTGCTCTTAAAACGGTGAAGGCCAACGGATTGTGAGGAAACCAGCATCTCCTAGAACCATAAATTCGAAGACGTGTGACATCTTCTAACCCGCACTGGCCCGCGTGGTTGGATTACGACCCACTCCCTCTCATCGAGAGGAGGCCTGTGTCCCAGCAGTGGGTACTGGGGTGGCTCATTTTACTTATGCTTAGATATCCACCGGTATTGACTACACAAAGTACACGAGCTACGTTTTCAACGAATGAACATCAGTGCTGGCATTTAGTAAGGCACTATTGTCAAGACTCCTTTTCAAGTTCTTCCATGGTATTCCTTGTTTTGTGTACTCTTTTTATTTTGGACGCTCGATGCTGTATTCATTTATCAATGCGTACTCAGGAAGTAGACTTAAGACTGCACGAAGTTGTATTGTCTGAAGTTTTTAAAGAACGATAAATAATTCGCTTTTATTGTGATGTTATATGACGAGGAAAAGCTGTGTTTTAAATCAGATTTTTGTGAGAAATTACTTCGTAGTTCGTATCTCGAGTCTCGAGAGAGAACGTCATAAAAGTTCTTTGTCAAAGATATTGTATCTCAGAGATCGTAAGAAATGGTAGCGTAAGGAGACGGAGCTTTTATAAAACACTAGCTTCTGCCCGCGAATTCGTCTGCGTTAAATTTCTTGTACCCCGACCCACCTCGTCGCATCGCATCGCCTGCCCACGCTATTACTTCGTTTTCGCTTTGCACTCTTTCTGACTGTTTTTCTTTTTGCTCAGTTGCTAAGGGCCCAAGCGTGATGTTAAACAGCCTAAGCCTTACTGAAGAATTGGGCTATCAAATCCAAAAAGATTTTTTTAAATCCAACTGGTAGTGCCAGAGATTAGCGCGTTCAAACTAACAAACTCTTCACCTTTATTATTAAATAGCTTCTGCCCGCGACTTCGTCCGCGTGAAATTTCTTGTTACTCCGACCCACCCCGTCGCATCGCATTGCCTGCCCGCGCTATTACTTCGTTTTTGCTTAGCGTTCTTTCTGACTTTTTTTCTTTTTGCTCGGCTCCTAAAGGACATAGCGTGATGTTAAATAGCCTATAGCCTTCCTCAAGAATTGGGCTATCAAATGCAAAAAGAATTTTTCAAATCCGACTGGTAGTTCCAGAGATTAGCGCGTTCAATCAAACAAACAAACTCTTCAGCTTTATAATATTAAGTATAGATAGAAAAAATAGATAGATAAAAAATAAAAATAAAAAAGTAATTTAAAAAAATTAAATCGACTTCAAAAAGAAATTAACTCAAAATTATGAAATAACTTTAATTTTGGAAGTCGGTGTCTTGGGTACTGTATTTTAGTTTTAGTTTTTGCCACCGACTTCCGAAATTAAAGTTATTTAATAAGCCAGGCCTCACACTTGCACGTACATATTAGTCCATATCTTGAAAATTACTGAATCAATTTTGATAAAACTTGCACTGTTCCCTAAGTTGAAGTAAATGTATTCCAATAAAAAAAAATGGTCACGATCCGATTAATAGTTGCGCAGAAATGCGTGGACTAACATACATGATACATACATGTATAAAATTGTTGTATATTTGTTTGGAAGCCCTAATAGATTGTCATAATTATGTGAATATAATGTAGTGCCAATAATATTACACAAGTACATACGTGTCGAATTGATAACCTCCTTTTTTTTGAAGTCGGTTATAATAGATCAGATGTATCAACACCTTTGTTCCTTTTGTAGGACGGATCACGCTTGAGGTTTGTATAAACAGCTGGTAATATTCTCTAGTTCGTTGAAAGGTAGGTAACACAATCTGAATAATCGATAGATGTAGTTTGCACTCGACATTCTGCGTCGCGACGCATCGGTTTCCACCTGTTCCATTTTATTTTTTTGCGTGTGTCTCTCCGTTTGGTAGGTAGCTAGGTGCCATACGTACGTAGGTGCATACGCCACTTTGTGAATGTCAGGTTTGTTTGTTTAATGTGCAAATTGATTCTGAATATTGATTAGCCTCATACGGCATACCGTGATCGACGATCGTACCCGGAGATAACACAGTTATGTTCGGGCCTACGTATATTGTTTGTTTGAAATTCGTATTGACATTATCACGTATTCCGACACACTATGGTAACGTTATGATATCACATTTCTCTGTAATACCCAGGGGTGCCACATCTCGAGGCTATCTTCTGTATATTACCTGGAACGCAGGTAAACTTCCGGCCAGTCATTATCGCGTAGCCACTATGGTGATTTCTCCCGACATGGGACCAACGAATATTCGCCGCGAATACTAAGGTGACATGATTTTATCTCGTCGCTGAATTTGTTATTCCGAACGTACGCTTTGGAGATAAGTCAGATTTTATGAAAACAAAATTATATTGTAGAAGGGAATAATCGTAAAGTATTTAGTCAGCCCCGTAACAGCCTGGCCATCGGGACCGGAATTAATTACGTATGCTGCCTCTGACTGCACTGTTGATATGCAATAATATGTTTTATTTCGATGACAATATGGTGCTTTTTGTATCAAAAACTCTTAAATGGCCCTCACCTTTTTATTTAAAAGAAGAACAAAGGTCAGAATAACTTTTAACGTCGAATCACGTCGGTTTCGAAATTGTCTATGGTACCTACAGTTATAAAAACAAGGGTAGGGTAGGAGGCGTAGGACAGGCACGTGGCTCTTTTTGCCGATCAAAAATTCACAACGAATGCTGCTTGTTAACGAATGATCCACTTTGATGATTTGTAAACACCTACCAGCGGCCTTGGCGAATCTTGTAGAATCTGAAGAAAGAAAAACATTTGCGCAGAGAGTTGGGTTAGTTAATTAAAACATTACAACATTATTTAAGAAACATTGAAAATAGAACGTTAATTATAAATATGTTTTCAATTTGCGGAAATGAGACAGGAACTCAAGCTTAAAATAATTTTCAAATACAAAATAATAATTATGTCAGGGAATCAAATTTAATTTTAATGATGGCGGTATTTAAAGCTCGGTGTATCCTAGAGGATCGATACCGACTTCTATTTGGATCACATTCACGCGTCGCCAGTCGTGTGCGCCTGATTTGTCTCACTAATACCCGGTTTCTGAAGTCCCCAGATAAACTCTCATTAGCTATTTACGTAACAAACCATTCAATAAATGAAACCGATAACTAGTTCCTTAGTTGCCGCTAGATGGGTCTGTATACGAATTCGCGTAAAAAATTGTTATCTATGGGCTGATTACGGCAGATGTATGAACGAGATCATTGTCTTTTTTTTAAAAAGAAACCTTAACTTAGCACTTCCTTGTTTTTGTTTCGTGTTTCCAATCGTTAGTGTTTTATTATTTTGCAAAATAGCATAATGGAATTTGAAAAACGCAATAAAAAATTGACTGAAAGAATAATGATGCTTCCTATCGAAGTGGCTAATGACTATATTATAATCGACAACAAAAGAACGGACGAGATTTCTGTATTCATGATGCTAACACTCATTGTGTTCTCTACTGAATAATTTTAATATTTATCTTTCACAGGCAATATAATTTATTAATACACGTTGTTGATGTAGTTTGCTATGAAATGAAACGTCAAATACGTTAGTTATGGAACCATAGTTATGGAATCGATAAACAGCGCACATGGTCAGTTAACTTGAGTTTAAACGGAGTTTATCTTACATTGCGGTGTTCGGAAACGCACTTCCACAAGTTATCGAACCAATAGCGCTAATTTATAGATAAATCACCGAAAAAAGTAGGTACCTAATAGGTACCTCAGAAACCGGGCATTAGGTTAATCTCTTCCACATTCTAATCCCATCGTAAAGGGTCATTCATTGTATGTTTTAGCATTACTTTTCTAAATAAATGAATCACAATAATTTGTATAGCTAAGATTACTTTTCTTTTTGAACAAAAAGGCTTATTGTTGTTTGGGAGCATTTGTCCCAGATTTCAATGGTGATCACGACGGTTTCAACTTTATCATTTTCTTGATCGTCGGTCTTCAAACAACTGTTTGAAGACCGACGATCAAGAAAATGGTAAACGAAAATTCGAGGAAAATTGCGTTCATTTCTTGTTTATTGAATTCTCTTCAAGGTATCTCTCAAAAGGTATCTACTAAGTATCTATGTTACTAATCTCTGCAGCTTGGATTTCTATATTTCATCAGAAAAACACAGCCATTCGGTATAGAAATATTATAATGACAGAAAGTGAAAAAACAGCCATGTATCAAAAGTAGACAATTAAAAACAAAACCAAAGATAAATATTCCTAAAAAGCTCACATTATATCGTGAACAATACTACTACTGAAGCAAACTTTTATACTAATATTATAGCTGAAGAGTTTGTTTGAGCGCGGTAATCCACAGTGGAGCATACGGTGGAGGTCTGCCCCGCTTGGGCGGAGCACCGCCGTGTCCTCGTAGAGGCGATCGGCAGCGGCGGCGACCCCTCGCGTCCGGCCCTGGTTCAAGCCATGGTCCGGAGCGAGAGAGAGTGGGAGGCAGTCGCCTCCTTCTGCGAAGCAGTCATGCTAGCGAAGGAGGTGGCGGGATTGCTGAGGGAGAGAGCCTCTCCCGTCCCAGCCGCCGCGAGAGACGCTCCGGGCGTCGAGAGCCGCGTGACGACTCCCGGCCACCGTAGGCGCGGGCCTGAGGGCGGAGAGTAATGGGTAAGTTACCCATTACTCTCCGTCCTCGGTAACTCACCGTCCGATCAGAACCAGGCCCGTGCCGGATGGCGCGTACGTGTTCCACGCGCGCCTCAAAGAAATATCAGCATCATATGAAGGGGCCCGTCAGGGCCGAAGCCTGCCAGCGATTTTGTCCGAAAGTGTTACCGCTGACCCGGAACATGAAGGGCTAAGGAAGGAACACGGGTGGGTTTTAGTCAGTAAGAGTCTGACACTCCCTTCCGCTCCACCCAGAGCGGGGTCATTTGATGATTTCCCATTCTGAAAAAAAAGCTCGCTAATCTCTGGAACTACCAGTCGGATTTGAAAAACTCTTTGCATTTCATAGCCCATTCTTGAGGAAATCTATAAGTACATAGCGCGGCGGGTAGGCGATGCGATGCAACGGGGTGGGCCGGGGGAGCAAGAAATTAGTGACCTGTACAGTGTTATTGGTAAAACATAACAACCTCTTAAGAGGTCATTGTACTCATCATTATGAACAACTTTACTATGTCGACTACTACTACGCGAAAAAAAAAAATCAGCTGTTCCCTACATTTTGACGAGTTACACGTACATAAATGTAGGGAACAGCTGATACTTTTTTCACGATTTCAGATTTATTCCCGTAGAACATGTTGTTCATAATGATGAGTACAATGACCTCTTAAGAGGTTGTTAATGTACTACCAATAACCCTGTATAGAAAATGTGTTTGATAAAATTGTAGTTGGTAAAACCAATTCAAATTATGGCAACTGGATAACAGGAGACGTTATCGATCGCTCGATGTGTGTATAGGTTCATAAGTAAAACAATCTTCGTGCTAGCCTGCTACGAATATTGCTATGCTATACCTTGATATGTAGACACCTAGTTTTTATGATATACATATAAGATGTCGTTAACGTTAAACACAGAGACTATATAGGTTAACTTTAACTTGTGTCGTTAAGTCTGTAAGAAATCATCAAGTACAGTAACATTGTCTATTGTGGACTAGTTTTTAAATATGTTTGTCCTTTTTGTTCAGTGAAGTGTACAATTTACTCCTATAAAAACGTTACTTTAAGTTAAGTTATGATTATAGTGACTGTTTATCCATACATTTTTGACGTTAAAACGTCTCTTAACTTTAAGCAACATTTATGAATAAACCCCATTGTGTTTAATGAATAAGTTATAAGAAGGGTTTGATTAAACGAGCTGCGTCTTAATACAAAATTCTATATACAAAACAACCCGTCTTCTATTGAATATGATTTGTGATAACAACATGTTTTGAATGCTTAGAGAGGTACTAAAGTGAGACATGACCACATAACTTGCTTTTGATGGCTTGTTTATAGCATTTATTCCGCCTTATGAACCACTGTTATCCATAGAAGTAAATATGTGTATATGTATAACAGGTGTAAAAACGATGCTGAGAGTTACTTTACTGGATAAAATGTTAACCAGTGAGCAAACTGTAATCATGAATTCAGCACATGTTTCGTCTTACTGGTCAATATAATAATCTATTTCAAAATATTGACATCTTCGCTCTTCCAACCAGTAAATTTAGTGGCCTTGTTCGTGACACTATTTTGGATATTGTTCCATAATATTCTTAGCTATTAGACTGTATTTACAATACCTTGTTTATCTTTTATTTTTTTTTGCATGCCCGTTTAGTGTTTAGTTTTATCATTAACACTTATGTAATTTTATTCTTTATTTTATTTTTATTTTCTAGCGTAAAGCAAATTGTCGGTTATGAAAAAAAATAGCCTGCTGTTTCATAGAAAACTGCAACACGCTAGGTCTAGAATCATGTGCTGAATTCATGGCTACAGTTTGTGCACTTGTCCTGTGTAGTACATCCCGTCATTGCGATTTGTTTGTACTCCACCGTACCTGAGAACCTACTGGGTACGGAGATATTGAAGGTCAAAGTTCGATCGTTTTTTTACTTTTTAACACGAAAACTAGTTTTAACTGTTACCTATAGGTAATACTAACTCCGGTACCGTTACATATATGCATCCATAAAAGCACAATGTTTTTCGTGTGCACTGCCTTCGTCGGCGATTTGTCACACCAAAAATATAAAAATCGTTTCCCAGCTATAACTTAGGTTCATGTACAGAATGCGTAGATAAAAAAAAAAACAGTGGCACTCCGGGAGTGCCGACAGAAGTGAAAACTTGAACAATTACGAGTGTATTTTGTGAATCGTCTTATAAACAAAACACGCGCGGTACCGGCTACGGCCATCCGTCTTACGAATTTTAGATCAGGTCACGTGTCCTGACGCGAGTTTAACATTTTTTACCCATTACAAAAAAAGTGTACAACGCCGCTAAAGATGTTTTCACTTCAAAAATAAATATTTCTAAGAATTACATGTTACTAACTAGTCATCATAAAATAAACACGAATGTATTGCCGTAAATAAGGCTATGTGATGGGTTTTATTCACCCTGTACACAGAAGTACATTATATATAAATAAATGAATGTTACATGTGGCACAGGTGCGCACGTGAACCCGACGGTGTCGGCCGCGTTGTGCGTGCGCAGACGCGTGTCGCCGCTGCGCGCCGCGTTGTACGTCGCCGCGCAGTGCGGCGGGGCCATCGCAGGCGCAGCTGCTATCTATGGGTGAGTCTACTTTTAAGAACGGATTTTTTTCTTAACTTGTGTACCACCGGCTATCTGTCCTCTATTGACTGTACAAATTATATAACAGCATGCGTAGTATGATCATCGTAGTAACATAAGAATAGGAAGAAAAAAATAAAGATTGTAGAAAAATTTATACCGGTCGATGTCAAAAATGAATGATTTATGCTTCTTGGAGTAGAGATTAAGTGGCCATCTACTCGTGCTGGTTGTCATTATTCTGTCCATAGCAGTAACAAACAGCAAGAAAACCAACTCGCTCTCATGAAGATATAAACATTCACTAGATAGGAGAATGTAGGTATAAATAGTCATAGACTGCTACGTGGCGTAGTCGCTACGGCGTAGCAAACGGACACTCGTAGCATATTTCGAATTAGATGTCTATCCGATTTACCCATTTTGAAATTCATTTGACGTAAGGACTGTGTTTCCTAATTGACATTTGCGAAATAAGTCTTCTAGTACTGACTCAGTTTTAGCCTGACCCGATGCTACGCTATCACCAAAATAGAGACACGTAGAAAATGTCCAGCGATCGCCAAATGGAAATAACCTTTGAAAAATCAATCAACGAACGCTACGATGAAATTATTCAATATCCAATATCAGGATTTTGTATTTTCTAACGTGAATACGAGGGTGGGTAGTTGGGTATTTTAAGTACTTGCCTGTCCGTTCGCGTTGGTGTTTCTAACTCGAGAATTATTCCAATGTACGTACATGATTTATTTAAAATTCTATGCTCTCTGGCTAGTCGGCCTTTTGAAGTCACTGCCCAGATCACGCGAATGGTGCCGTGATCACATCTAGTCAATTATAAATCATCTTTAATGAGGTCGGTCAGTGAGTGACAACAGATTATAATAATTAATGTTGTTAATCAATGTTATTAATTATTTATGATAATACGCTAGGACATAACATAATAAGTACACGATGAGACCCTTTTCAGGTGGGTTACCATACATAATTAGGTAGGTACGTCAAAATACAAGTAGTTTGTAGCTTTTACCGCTTTCGGGCTTTCCGTAAAAGCGTAATGATGAATACACAATACATACACATAATTAATGGGTTGCCAAACTATGTATGTACGTCATCTTACGTTTCATATGTTTTTAGTAATAAAAGATGTGATATCTACATAATTATACTTGTGGAAAATTGGAACATGTTTTTAGATTGTTCGTCATATTTTTACAGAAAAAGGAATCGATACAGTTACACTGATGATGTGTGTAACATACGTAAATATTTTGCTTAAAACAATATCGAACTTTATGCTTGTGAGTCGTTTCAGTAGTAAGTAAATAAATACCAATATATTATCCATCAGCTATGTTTGGAGTCTGTTTGAGGGATAGAATCCGGAATGAGGTGGTCCGGCAAATAACCAAAGTTGTCGACAGCGTGGCAATGGGAGGGCCATGTTAGCCGTTGAAATGATGACCGTTGAGGTAGACATGTTCTTGAGTGGAGACCGCGAATTGCGGTGGAGCGACGATCTTCGTAGGGTGGCTGGTAGCAGCTGGATGAGTGTTGCTGATGAGAATCGAGTTAAATGGGGTGCAATTGGAGAGGCCTACGTCCAGTAGTGGACTGCTGTAGGCTGATGACGATGATAATGATGATATTATTCACAACCACCACATACCACCTCTATCTACCACCACCACCTACCACGTCTACTTACCGCCACCACCACCTACCAGCACCACCTACCAGTACCACCTACCACCAGCACCTCCTACAACCACCACCACCTCCTACAACCACCACCTACCACCTCTACTTACCACCTCTACCTACCACCACCACCTACCTGCACCACCATCTACCACCACCACCTACCACGTCTACTTACCGCCACCACCACCTACCAGCCCCACCTACCACCACCACCACCTACAACCACCACCTACCACCTCTACCTACCACCTCTACCTACCACCACCACACCACCTACCAGCACCACCTACCACCACTTACCACCACCTATCACATCTACGTACCACCACCACCACCACCTCTACCTAACCCTTTGGGATATTCAGGCATGATGTTGTGTTATAATATGTTACTATGCCATTATATCTATTATAGGTAACGTTTAGCCAAATTAATCGATTATTATCGAATGGCTTTGGAGCGTCCAATACTTTAATATTTCGAACTATAATTTATTCGGAGTCCTCTGGGATGAATACATGAATTTCTTTGCCTACCCAATACCGTGTTGTATTAATTTGCGGCTTTTTTTATCAGATTCATTTATTTAAATCCCAGCAATATATTTTGTGAGCTTAATGTGAACGTGACAAGTTATTATTGAAGTATAAATATTTAATAACGAGGCTTTGTGTAAAACAACGTTGGTATGGGTTGTAAACGTACTTGATTTTTATAGAGATGCCATTATCACGCTAATAATATTATAAAGGCGAAAGTTTGTGAGTGTGTGTGTGTGTGTTTATATGTTTCTTCTTATTTCTACTTCTTCACGCTCATACGGCTGGAACAATTTTGATAAAATTTTGTATGGAGGTATCTGACACCCTGGATTAACATATAGGCTACTTTTTATCTCAATATTCCCACGGGATTGACACTTTGATTCGGGTGAAACCGCGAGGCGCAGCTAGTCATATAAAATAAATTTTATCCTTATTCCACCGATTGCTCAGCATAGGGCCACAGGCGGTTAAAGTATGGAATTTTCTGCCAGCATCTGTGTTCCTTACCACATATAACACAGCCTTCAAAACAAGAGTGAATAGGCAACTTCTAAGCATTTTCCATCCTAGACTTCATCCATCGCTTTCACCACCAGGTGAGATCAAAGTCTGGGGGAATACTCTCTAAGCACGAAACCCATTGTTTTGACTGAAAATACACGTTCCCTTTTCCGTATCATCTTAGGACGTGATTAGTACGGGGTCCGAACTAAGAATTAATGAAAACACGATTTGACAGCTGCCCTTACTCCTTATGTGTTGATTCCGGTTTTATCCCGTCTGAGGGCGCATTCCACCGAACTTTTATACCTAGAATAAGCTTTAATCAGAGAATGAATTTCGAATTTTTGACAGTTTTTCCATACTAAAACTGTCAGACGTCAATTTTATTCCACGCAAATATAAAAGATATCTGACTTTGGTAAAATCAGCCCTGAAAATGTTAGTTAATCGGGAGTAGAGTTCATTCCGAAATATCGACCTACTTTCGGACGGGCGCGTAGTGTTGACGGACTTATGAGAATAGGCTCTCATAGCAGGCCCAATTAGCTATAAAAAAAAATTGCCGTCCTTCCCTTCTCTTCATGCTTCCCTGGTATGTACGATTCCCATGCAGGTCTTGGCAGCGGTCCTTTAGAATCTTTAAATCATCCTTCCATCCATGTTGAGCTGCCAGTACTTCTTTGGAAATAAAGAATAATAAAAGCGTGTTATTCTGTTATCTTCGTTCGGTATAAGTAGTCGAGAGAGGAAAATAAATGGCACAGTGCTGTAGGTATACGACGACGAGTGCATTGGGTGCGATTTTTCCTTTCATAATAGGTTGGTGTGATTGCTGTTATTTATCCGTTTAGTTGACTACAATAATTAGTAGGAGAAGATTAACTAAGTTTAATATTGTAAAGCAAGGGAAATCAATTAGTAACGAAATTGCCTACCAATTTAAATTAGCCGTATATTCAAATCACAACTGTCATTCTTGACAGTTGTATGAAATGTTGATGACACGGTAAATTATCGTAGGGTGTCAACTTGCTCAACGATTGACTTCCCTGACTGTACAAACACGTGCAAATGATAATTACCTTATTACTCAGTTCAATATCAATGGCAAGGCTCATAACGGTATGCCCAGATAGATGCAAGAGTGCACGAGTGCACCATACCGTACACACGTACTTACCGTCCAATAATAACATACGATCTCTGTCAAAAAAAACTCAAAGCTTAATCATATTCCACAAACAGAATGACAGCGTATATTTGAGTGTCATGTTAGTTACACAAACACGCGAGAATGGCTGGCTGGGTTTTGATGCGAGGATGCGACGAGACGACACACATACGGCTACGGGTCAACGCATAGGATTTTCGCACTGCAATAAAATACTCTAATCCCACAGTCAGAGCTAGTTATTGTACCAGAACATGTTTACATTATAATTTTCTTTTTTGTCATGGAAAATATAGTATAGGTTATCTTTTAAAGTGAAGGCACATGAATATATATCCGTCAGAAGTTGGCCGAAACATCCCAGCGCTGATTTGCTGAATTCGTTTTCTCCTCTACCGATGGTTATTTCTCCTGATACTTCATTTTGTTTATATATGTATGTGTGTATCTATATATTAGTATTTATTCTTGTATTTTATTGTCAATTCCGAGCTATTTATCCCGTTTGTTGCACCTGCCATTTTTTGAGTCTGCATCACACTAATGTTGACTGGTAGAAAATGCATCAGGCATTATTGTACAGAAATTTCAGTCCGCCTTTGTACAGAATTTTTTTACTTGTGCATATTGAAGTTTAAAAAAAAAAAAAACAGAAGTCGGTTGAAAATTATGAAAACAGAATGGGACGCTTAGGGCGATTTCATCCAGACCACTTGGGATGGACAGATCTTGTCCGAGCAAAAAGAGAGTTCATTCGCTGTTCCACAAATATAAATTATCTTCATATCTTAAACTTGGAAGGTAAACAAATAGATGCCGACAGCTTTTTAGAAAATGAAACTGATATAATATCCAGTTAAATCCTCAAATAAGATAAAGTTATAGGACAGTATCGTATCGTACGTAGAACTAATACCAACATGGTGACATGTTTGCTTTAAGTTGATATATTGGTACAGTTCACAACTGATACCAGCTCGGAATTATGTTTACTATCCGTCATATAGGAATTTCAAATTGGTTGTGGACTGCATATCGTGTAACAATACAATAAACATTTTGACGGGACAATATTTTATCCTATACAGTTGGGATGTACTTGTCAACCTGTGTCAGTTTGTCAAAATTTTCTTAGTTGGAAATAAAACTAGCTAACTATACAAGTACATACAAAAACAAAAGGACACTAAAGACGTCGAAGTACTCGTCAGCATCGCTGTCATCAGGAAACGGGCCCAGAATACTGGCAGCATTACCACGTTGAATGGCAATGCTATTTCTTTGGCCAAAAAACAAGCCAGCCCTCACTCTGGTTACGTGAAGCGTCGAACAGTCGGTAAGACATTTCCCACACTCGGGCCCCATGACCCGAGCGTTCCGACCTCAAACGACACAAAGCCGTAGTTAGCCATAAGGTTCTTCGGCCGCTTGACGGTCTCAGCAGTCGCTGAACTATAGCTGATTTTGGTAACCTACATGGGCACCAATGAAACGTCAGAAGCTAGGTGCACGGTTTCAATTGATCGTTCCCTATGAAGAAGAGCCAGAAAGAAACTACATGGTTACGCTTTTAAAAATAATATGTTATTTGTCTTAGTGTGTTTTGGTGCTTTCTTTAAGTAAGCTCTCGATGTATAAGTTCATATAAAACCAGTAATTTCCTTCAGGGAAACCGGATGCTCTCAATAGGCTAAGAAAGCATGAAATAAAAGAAAATCGCGCCAATTCCCATTCACATAAAGTAGGGTGAAAGTTTTATGTGAATTATTATTATTGTTACTTTGAACGTGTAAGGAAGAAAGGGACCTTTTTATTTGCGAACTTTGAGGAACGTGCCTTTTTCACTGGTGAACTTGGTAGCCAGCTGAAGTAATGGGATATCAAATAGTCTTTCAGAAGCCTATATAGCTTAAAAATACAGGGTGGCATTTCCATAGACGCGCGAAATGTAACCATAAATTCAGCTCATGATTCTAGACCCCTTACGCTTACCTTACCTTAGACCCCTAGCGTAGATGTTAATAGTAGGTTCTCAAAAAAAAAACTGCTGTTTCATAGAAAAATGCAATACTTACGCGGTCTAAATGTATGAAACAGCAAATTATTTTTAAAATAACCGACAAAAAAAATTAACTCAGAATCATACAGTACTGAATTCATGGCATCAGGTTGCGCCTCCCTGCCACCTTGTATTTAAACGCTTTGTTTGGTTAAAACGCTACTTTATTCAGTATATTTTTCACAATTTCTCCTTTGTAGTTCCACAATATGAAATGAGGAAATAATATTAACCAAAGGCCGAATACAATTTTATATTTAACAGAAATTAATAATAGCTGTAATATTATAATGAAGTGGTTTATTTTACACCACAACCAAGTGATTAACTTAAAATAAATTTACAATTTTGCATAGTGCAAACTTGAAAAAGGAGCGATGTCAACCAATGCAACTAGAGCCTTTTTTATCGCAAAGTCCATAAAAGCGAAAAGAAAAAAAACCTACGGAAATAACTCGTATAGTCCTACGAAAAGACATATTCTGAGAAAATATCTTTAACAAAGCTGATTGATACCTTCTGTCATACGGACATTTGTCCATAAAACTATTTTGCTGTATATTGTCCCACTCCCACGCAACTAAAATCTTGATTTATACGACGAGAATACGAGATATAACAAAGAAGGTTTATACAATAAGCACATTGGTTTCCAGCCTCGTTTAAAAGAATTCCTTTGTAGTGCAATAACGGATTTTTACCTGAAGCCAATTTGCGCGCTTCAATAATTTTTGATGGAGAAAACATAGGAACTAGAATGTGAGCTAGTATTGTGATTTCTGGTTAAGAGAAGTTATAAAAACTTGATTTCAGCTTTACAATAACATGAATATTATCAACTTGTAGCTAATATCAAGTAGATACTTACTTTCGTTATAGTTAAAAGTTTTTGGTTCTAAGACCATAAGAGAGAGTTACTGACAGACTATATATTTGAGATGTATAAGAAATACAAGAAAATAAAAAGAAATACTTGGATTTATCTAAGACAGATAAATCGAAGCATTTTTTTTAGGGAATTTGTAATAATCTGGTGCCTAGCTAAGGCATCTAAGTATACCTATAATATATTATTAGCTTTTTAATATTATACCGTGTTTTTCTGAATTGAATAAAGTTATTGTCTTTTTTTCATCATGGTCTAATTTTGATGTCAATAACTTATTCCGGGTCAGAATATTCAAACTTTACGATTTTACAACTAAGTATGTGATATTCCAAACAATTTTGAACGCAAATAGTATTCTTATAAAAGTTTCCATTCGGTAACAGCGATGCTAAACTTTACCTATGAGTTATCTAAACTTTATATATAAAACCTTTTCTACGAGTGTTTCCGTTTCCCATATAAGTTGTTGCGGTTAACGGAATTGTTTCGACTTGCCTTTCTCTCCTTTAAGGCTCGTACACACAGGCGCGACGCGACACGCGACACAAAGGCACCGCAAGTCGCGCAACGAGCGGTGCCTTTGTGTCGCGCGCGATACGCGTCGCGCGTCGCGCCTGTTTGCAGGAGCCTTTAGTTTTATATTTCTTGGTACTGTACTGTTTTCGTTCCGAGATTGATCAAAACAACTTCAGCAATTTGAATAAAAATAAACAGTTGTTTTGTTCTGTGAAGTTCTAACGCGTTTACGTATGTTCGTTCACAGTTATTTTATCTCTGACTGCAACAACCCAAAATAGCAATCATATTGTGATGAGAATAAAGATCACAATGATTTTGACGGAGAAGTCAGTGGCAGCAACCCAACCAAGGTTACTGCCTTATTAGAATGACAATAAAGATCACTGTGACAAAGACAGTGATGCAAAATCAGGGGGCTATAGAAGGCAATTTTTGCAGAATCATAAAAGGATAACATTATGAATCATAATATGGCGAAGACAGTCCGTGTTTTTCTGTTTTTTCGCTGCACTACGTAGGTATAATCAAAGAGATCGGGATTGGATTTGAATTGGATGGATTGGTATTTTAGCACAGACAAAAAAATAACTGAAAAATCCATCACCAATGGGATTTGATACGATTAACTTAACAGTTAACTGTCCATTATAATTCATAATTTTATCATTTTTGATTCTGCCGAAGTGGCCTATTTAGGCCCCCAGCTAAACTATGTAAGTCAGTTACTCTACGTCGATGTCTCTAGGTACTCTAAGTTTTAGATCCAGACTTAGAGTAGAAACCTCGACGTAGAGTACGAGTAGGTAAGGTTTTTTTTTATTGTATTTGTGAAGATAGAAAGAAAATAAATAGATGGGCAGTCGCTCCATGTAAAATACTGGTATTCAGCTGCATCCTGTTAGACTGGAAGCCGACCCCAACATAGTTGGGAAAAGGCTAGGCAGATGGTGATGATGAGAAAGAAATAAATTAAAGTTTATTTGACCCACAATTAAGAACATAAAGAACACTATTATTAATTGTATTAGTTATCGCAGAATCTCAATCGACTCAACATAAATCTAGACCTGTAGGAAGATACCTAAATAGCGGGGTTCGATAAATCAGGACTTGTGTAAACACCATAAGGATGAAGTTCGCACCACCTTCTCTTCAGCAATATTCCCACTTCTGGGACACAGGCCTCCTCACTTACAGAGGGAAATAATAAACACTACTTAAAATATTAATAACATGACACAAAAGATCATCTACAGACCTCAACATCTTGAGATCCTTTAGGGAGCGGTGCAGTGAACTTTAGCCGGCAGATGCGCAAGCGCACCGTGCACGTGCACCCGCCTGACGTCACCGCACGTGCAGATACCGTTCCACTTATACTTATCTATAAAAGATACACCTTACTGTTTTAGCAATAAGGCACTAAATTCATTGGAACAATTTGCAGTTTCACAAGCTTACAAATGCAGCTTTTACTGAGTCTTATGTTGTTAAAAATATGAGCTAAAATTGAATGAATGTAGTTGTAAGTATGAAGTTTCTCATTGCTTGAAGGAAGCCAGTTGTCAACTATGTGGCGATGCAGGATATTAATTAAAGGATAGTGGAACATCTGAGTAAATTAAGGGTTTTTTTTATTAATATCGAGTATAGTCAAAATTTAATGGAAATAAATAGTTAAAATTAAGTAATTATAATAGTACCTATATAAAACAATCATCAGACTAATATGTATTATAAAGGCGAAAGTTTGTGAGTGTGTGTGTGTGTATTTATATGTTTCATACTTCTTCACGCTCATACGGCTGGACCAATTATGATAAAATTTTGTATGGAGGTAGCTGACACCCTGGATTAACATATAGGCTACTTTTTATCTCGATATTCCCACGGGATCAACATTTACCCGGGTGAAACCACGGGGCGCAGCTAGTAAGATAATAATTATAAAATAATAATTATATAATATATAATAATTATTAATTAATAGTTAAAATTACCTATTTAAGTACTCAGTAGTGACGTCGTTCTACCTGCCTAACCTTTTCCCAACTATGTTGGGGTTGGCTTCTAGTCTTCCCTAGTATTTTACGTATATGGAGCGAATGTCTATCTGACTTCCACAACCACGTCACTGGGTAACAGAATACCCCAGCCCAGTAGGTACTGGCGTCGTTAATTACCTTTAATTACGTGATGGCTGAACTGATATACCTTTTAAATCAAGCAATCATAATGTTATGCAGATTAATTGCGGTATTATTTAACGATGAAATATTTTGAATGTTAATTTCACATCATGGAACATTGGTCATAAGTACTTAATTTTTATATTTACATAAGCTTTAGGTAATGAGTAGTACTAATTGCATAATAGGATATCCCATATTGAATCCTTTGATATCAAGGTTGGAGAAGTTTATAAATGAAGTTCCAGTGTCCAATATAAAGTCTATTGACTGATAACTTTAAATAATAAGCACAGTGACTTTTCTTACATCATCTATACAGAACACAAGTTATGAAAACGACAGGCCGCTAGACTGTATGCGCTGGAAACATTGCATTTAGTATTGTTATAGCACCTGTAACCTGTAGTTCCTAGATCCCAATCGCCTTTATTTTGACGGAGACTTAAACATGGTGAAGATCTCATTTTTCCATTAGAAAATAGTCAGTAGCATCCCAGAATCTGGATTTGTGATGTATACCATATCTAGGGGACTTATTTAACATTATCTATTGAGGGAAATGATCTCTGGCTTTCCCTTTGAGGAAACAGATGCGTTTATAGGGAAACGTACCCAAAGGTGGGGAGCCCCGTTACTAATATCACTAAGCCTCCGCTGTCCATCCGTCCGTCCATCTGTCTGTCAGCGAGCTTTATCTCATGAACCGTAATAGGTAGACAGTTGAAATTTTCACAGAGTGTGTATTTCTATTACCGCTATAACAACAAATAATAAAAATAAAATAAGGTAAAATTAAAGGCATGAAACGTTCGTTATCTGCGTTTTTTGCCTTGAGGTTACAAGTCCCACTCACACTTGGCCGCTTTTATATGCTAAAACCTCGGATAATTTAGTAGCCGTTACAGTCTACACAATATCAAAATCTTTGTATTGACTTTGTTCACGTTTCTGAAGGTACATAATTGATGGCCATACGCTGTATACTTCACCTCCAATACCTACATATGATAAGGTAACGTATCGCGCTAGCGTCGATACATCTCCGTGATGGATGTAGGCTTGTTCCCATCATTTCCCGACAAGGATTTCTCGCCTCTTTTGTTATTACTCGATTTATTCGTAATGGGTTTTTATGGATGTGTTTTGTGAAATATGGAGGGAAATTATCAATCATATTTTTTTGTTTGGATCTTTTCAGCAACTCAAAGTCTGGATTTGTGCACACATATCAGCAACAAGGTTTTAAATAAATGTAGGTCCTCAGCCAACCTCTTTGGGGAATACACGCGTGATGTTTTTTTTTATGGTTATAATCAGTCAAAATAATTGGTGTTTTATTAAACTTCTTTTAAATAAAACTCGCGGGTAACTAATAACAGCCGAACGGATCAATCAGTTCGTGGATACGTTCGTTTCCGAGGCACGGAGGGGTCTTGGTATGTAAAGATGGTCACCCATCCACGGACCAACTGCGCATGCGTAGCTTAACCTGATCGATCGACCTTGGCAGCTATTATTAATTAGCCACAAGCCCCTTAAAAGAACATAGATTAAACTATTTTGCAAAGCAAATAAACATCAACATCAAACAACCTTATTTTGTCCAATGCTAAATAAAATCATTTTTGTTAGGTATTGCTTTCAATGTCTTTTTGTTTTTGTCGTATCTTTTCGGTAATACCGTAACTTGTGGACTGTGGGATATTCTGATATATTATTATTCATAAAATACAATATTTCGCCTATGTGATTTGAATGAAATAAAACCCTGGAGACCATTCCCCCCTCTGTTACTATAACTTATTTACTTTCTCTTTACCCCATAGGATTGAAGATGTATTAGCAAGCGGGACTCAGTTGTTTATGAACTTGCTTAAAACTTGCATTTTTAGCTAAACGCAAAAAACGCAAGTTTTAGAAACAATAAAAGTATATGATCGACTCCAGTAAACAAAATCAGAAAAATATATGTAGGTATGTTATTCTTCAGGATATATGCTAGGTAGATCTATCTAGTATTAATGATTGTAATGATTATAATTCTGTAAATACATAGATATACTCGTATGTTACAGTCGCGAGTCATATTTTAATCAACGTACCTACAACTTAATACTGACCACCAAATTGCAAAAAACGTAAGAAAATTAAAATTTCACGGGCTACCTTAGCGCTTCCCCCTTAAAGTAATTAGAAAGTTAGGTATTGAAGTCTGGAACCGACGTAGGTGTTTATAGAAAAAGATGCTCGACTTGGCGGGGGCACTGCCGTGCCCCCAGGTTCTAGGTCTGGTATACAATGTCTGTGCTTTTAAGTGGTCTAGAATGTAACTTAGGAGAGGAGAGCAGTTCTAAATGTTGTACATATGTTATATAATATAGCTTTTAAAATATTTAACACAACTATTAAAACTGGGTATAGGTACTTAATAAAATCACAAACTAACTATAGATATAAATAAATACAAAAACAAAATGACACTTAGGCGTCGAAGGACTCATCCGCATCGCTGTCATCCGGAAACGTGCCCAGAAGACTGGAAACATTGCCAAGTTGAATGGCAATGCTAATTCTTTGGCCAAAGAACAACCCGGCCCTCTGGTAACTTGATGTGTCGACTAAATAGTTAGCTTTGTTGTACTCTTATAATTCTAACAGCCGGTCTGTTCTGTAATAATGTTATCGTGATTCTACCTGATGTGATCACAGCTCACTTCAAGCTAATAGAAGTGAGCTGTGATCACATCAGGTAGAATGTCAGCTCACTTCACCAAAATTTTCACTGTGAGATTTTTACAGAATAAACCAGCTTATCGTAGTCTAAATGTCAAGTAAATTAAGTACATGAAAATTAAAAGCTTTGCCAGGGCTACAACTTTATTAATGTACTTTTTACATGATCAAAGAGTGTCTTCAGTAGCTTTGATCTTTGACATGGTACTTATTTGAGAAAATCATTAATTTATTAAGTAGGTACGGTCAAAGCTGGATAGATTACTTTTGAAGCTGCTCCGTCAACTCGGATTTTTTAAACTGTCCAAGGACTGTAATTAAATATCAATTATTAATGAAACCTTTACGTTTTATTTCTTAGAACGTATAAAAGGGACGTAAAAAAGTGTTAAAGAGAGATGTAGAATATATGGAGCTAAAGTGTGAAAGAGAGTGCATTACTATTCCAGCTTTGTACCTACGTTTCTTTAACTTATCAGTGGGAGCAGTTGGACAGCAAATGTAAGAACAAGAAATTACTCGCTCAAAAATTACCAAATTACACTCGAGAGCAATGGATTAGGGTCACATAAAGATACCTGAAATTCTCGGAAACTAAGAATGCTAGTTTAATAATAGTACAATATGATACATGTATGCTATGTTGATCATTGCACCCGAGGCGGTATTATTTGCGCGCTCTAGGCGAGCGCGATAAGGAAGCTGGGTGTGTAATCATCAAATGCACACGCATTTCATACGACGTTTTTCAACACACTTGCGAGGAAAAAACAGACTTGTATAGTTATTAACTTTTATGGAAAATGGCACGCTGGTTTTGTTATTCTTCGCGCCGCGCTAGCGATGCGCGCGTAGATAGGTGATGGTGATGGTGGTGGTGGATGTTGATGGCGAATGGCGATGGGCACTGGCAAAACAGCCTTTTTATAAAATATAATAAACACAAAATAATGTTTAGACTGATCGTAGTGTTGTCGTATGTCAAATTGTAGTTTAGTTAGTATGGAATTCGAAAGTACTTTGGCATAGAGAAATATACATTAGTTCAGTGAGAATCCGCAATAATAAAACGCCAGTCAGGGTCTTTTCCATTTGGTTCCGGGAGCGACCACGAACAATTTAAGGTAAATAAATTTTAGTTCTTTTAGGACCAAGGACAATTCACCTATTTAAAAAAAAAAGTGAAAAAGGCCCGCAGATTCCTTTTGGCATGAAGTCTCTTTGACGAGGTTAAAAAAAGCGCACATCTCTGACTAGTAATAGTTATCTGTGGCGTTACAGCATTATTGCGGTTACATAAAGTAAAAACACGCGTGTTTAATACACTGTATTATGGACATAAAAGCGGTTCATTAAGAGCCACTTTACGAGCAAGTGTGTTGAAAATTGTGTTTAATAGACAATTAAATATTCCTTAAATTAAAGTAATAAAATGTATGTTTCACTTTGTATTATGTTCATAAAAAACACTAACAAGTAAAAGACGTACAAAGTCGTAATGGTGATTTATTCTATTTTTCACACTCATAGCTCCATATATTCTACACCTCTCTTTCACACTTTTTTACGTCCCATTTATACCTTCTAAGAAAAAAAAAACGTAAAGGTTTCATAAATAATTGATATTACAGTCCTTGGAGAGTTTCAAGAATCTAAATCGACGCAGCAGCTTCAAAAGTAATCCATCCAGCTTTGACCGTACCACTTATGGTGATATATTGAAAAAAAAATTTGGTTTTTCTATTTCGTGTAACTTGCATTTTGGTAAATGTTTTTTGACTCTTTGGTCTAGTATCATGTAAAAGGAATACACGATTCAACGAATTTTTCTCGATACAAAAAAAATGCAAAGTTATATCTATTTTTTTTATTTTTTTCGACATCACGGCGTAACGCAAGTGTTATTCAATGGAATTTACTGTAAAACATAGAGAGTTATCATATCAAAGTTTACTCAAAGTAGTTTTAAATTTTATTAATTAATTTTGTTAAAAAAGGCATACGTCGTTTTATTCCGAGCGCACGCACTTTATAGCCATCTCTTTTCTTTTGCGTTTCAAAAGTAATTGCATCACTTTCGCTCGCTTAGTAGATCAGTCGCTACGATTTATTTTCCAGGTAGCACTTTAATAAAATCTGCTGTGTATTGCGCTGTTGCTGTTGTGTATTGCGTAATATCCTAATTGATGGACGTTGATTATCTCAAACAGTCGCGTTTACAATTAATTGGCATGAGTCAATTGACTACATCTTGATAAGTGCCGCAGAACATGTGATAACAGGCTGGACCAATCATTAATCAGCTGTGTAATAGTTCGCATTGTCCAGTAAGAAAAGATAACATCTCGCCAAATCTCCCTGCACGGGTATACATACAGAGATGGGTATACTGTTACGTATTTAATAGTGCCTCACTGTTTCGATGGTTTAGTGGTCAAGAGTACTACTGCTGAACATTCGGCACAGGATTCGATTCCCGGTGCGGAAAAAGTGATATTGGGTTTTCCATCTGGATTTGTCAGTAGCGGGCCGCAGTCTGGCAAACTTTTGGATAGATTTTCACAGAGCTCTGGTTAGGGGAACATATGAAACTTTTTACTGGACGGTTTTCGTATGGAGGACTGCAAACAACAAGACAAAAACATTTGACAAACGGTCACAAAGCCAGGATGTTTTGTTAGTTTTCGTCTCGTTTCAACACATTTAACAATGTGTCCTGTGTATATAGAAATATAATGAGAATAAAACATTGCGCAGCACTGTACACGTGAAAGAGGTGAAACTATACAAAAAATAAGAGAGATTTAGTGTGAGAGACAGAGAGAGAAATCTTTCTTCTCACTCATGTAACAAAATGAAACAACGTCCTTGAAATTTCACTGTCAATTCTCTTCCAATCAAAAAAGCAGTGGTGACCCAGTGGTAACTGCAACGTCTTGCGAGCTGTATAGGTCGTGGGTTTTTAATTCGAAGACATGCGTTATCAACATGTGGTATCAAATCGCAGCCTAAGAAATTTTACTTCAAAAACTTTTGATTGTAAATATAAACACGCACCAATGACAAAACACTGTAATATGACTCACAGACAACTTGAAACATAGATAATCCAATTACATTATTGTTCGCCTATAAACTGTAATATTTGTGCCAAATTCCACTCTTGCGGCGCGTTCGCTCCATATACGAGTAATAACAGCATTCAATAAGCGTTTATACATCGATAATGCCACAGCGTAACAGATTTGGATACTGGCGTACTGTAACTGGATAGACTGGAGTTACACAAGACCTCAATTTACTAGTGTATTTAGCTATTCGTAATAAAATTAAATCGTAGCATTCGTAGGATAGTTGCGTAGACAAACCGGAACATAGCCGCTGCTACGCGTGCTATGTACGTTGCTACGCAGCTACGCGCCAATGTTTCTAGGAATCGATGTAATTAATCCATTTTCTAATACAACGTGTATCAGAAATGTGTCGTTATATTTAAGACATATTGTTGAAAGGCCTCCCACAATGTGAACCGAAGACCAGCGGATTCCTGTGGCCTTCACAAGGCCACAGGGATCCGCTGGACAGAATAGGTCGAAGTGGAGGTGCTTGGGGGAGGTCTATGGCCAGCAGTGGACGTCTTTCCGCTGAAATGATGATGATTTAAGGGTGTACTACAGATCATAAAACTAAACAACTATCGCTATGCCACCAACATCGTTATCGGAAAAAAATTTATCAACTGTCCCATAAAAAACTTCAATACCTACTCGACCCAAATGTATGGTCGACATCTAATTATTTAACGTTCTGATTGTTAACGTTATTCTTTGTCTTTGCTTTCATACCGATTCAGTAAAGGCAAATATAAAGAACGTCATAAACCCAGTGCTGTTTATTACGCATTGTTTTGATAAAGTGGTTTTCTACATTGGCGTTTATTAAGATACTAGCTAGAGAAGGGACGGGCCCTTCTTCGCAAGATTTTTACGACTTGACAAATTATCGAGATTTATTTGTTTGTAAGTTTAATATTAATGCAGTCTAACACATATATCATAATATTGAACATTCAACAACTTTAATCTAAGGCAAGATTTATTATTTCAAATAAACTAATTACTTATAGGTATTTACTACACACACACTAGATACTAAATTAAATGACTAAATAACTTACTGTATTTACAAATAACTACAAAAACAAAGGACACTTAGGCGTCAAAGTACTCGTCTAACACATTAGATACACATACATTTTCCAGAATAAATCCTCATATCAAAATCCGTTATGCGTAGTGTTAAAGAATAACGCGGTCATAGAGATACATACAGAACCGAAAATCGACTTAACATTTTATAAAATGTATAGACTAGAGAGGGGCCCGTGGCTAAATAAAAACAGCCGCACAGATCGATCGATCAGGTTAAGCTACACTTACCGCGGTTGGTCTGTGGATAGGACCATCTTTACATACCGTGACCCCTCCGTGCCTCGGAAAGCACTAGATCTTTGACAGTCGTTAGGGGTAGTCAGAAGCCCGAAAGTCTGACAACCAGTATCACCAAGGGTATTGTATTACCTAGTAACTGGGTTGTGGAGGTCAGATAGGCAGTCGCTCCATGTAAAGTACTGGTACCTATTCAGCTGCATCCGGTTAGACTGGAAGCCGACCCCAACATAGTTAGGAAAAGGCTAGGCAGATGATGGCAGATGATCTATAGACTAGATGTTATAGGAGTCATCAATCATCCAGTAGTTTCAGGTGGAAGTTGCTGGCTCATTCAGCTTCTATGCTCATAATAACTTACTAGAATATAGCAATACCTGCATAAGACGATGTGGAACAGACGCCAGCACATCAAGCTACTACAATCTGTCAAATTTCTTTAATAGATTTTCAACTTTATCGCTAAAGCATAACGTTCAAAGTTGATTGGGAAAATTTTACATTTTCGGGTAGCATGATGTGCTCGCGTCTGTTCCTATGCGGACTAACAGTAATCTCGATTGAATATGTCTCATCTAGTCCTGAGATTAGCAGTTAGCAGCCTGTCGTTAGCAATACACACTCCTGTAACATTAGGGTGAATTTCACCAATGAGACTGAACGCTATCAGTATATGAGAACCGCGTTGAAGAGCTGTCAGTGTCAATATTCCACAACGAAGATGATACTTACAGCTCTTGAACGATGGTTTATGTTATTTATTTCAAATAGGCCCATAAAAGGCATTTTTAAAAGTAAAATATTTACAATAAAATAGAATTGAGTGATATTTATTTCCAAAATTTTCACAATTGCACCTACCACTCATTGTCTCTACATCACCCAAAAGTTGCCTGGTAGAAAATGCCGAAATAAATACTTTTCTGTATGTATTTGCTTAAAGTACTAAATAAACAAATAAATAAATTGATTCTAAGTAGTAATATTCCAAAAGATAGTTTTCGTATGGAAAAGAATGGGTATGTGCTGATCGCGTTCAATCTCATTGGTGAAATTCGCTCTTAAACATTAGTGGCGGAATGCAGGTGTACTTATTCTATTGCACATATGTCACAGTGTACACATAAATACATTACAGTAGAACCACACATTATAAGTCTATATCAGTTACTAGCTACTCTGTGGCGCAGCGCACGTTGTACGTTTGTCTTCATTTCTCGCCTCCCCGAAGTCACACACAGATTTTTATACAAATACTAGCTGACCCCGGCGAACTTCGTAAGTAACGCCCCGCTAGCCGCTCTGCCCCCCGCTTATTAAATCTCTGATATCTTCTAAGATATTAATTTTAATGATATGGTATTAAGGGCAATTTTGATCTCCATGAAACGCACAACGTATTTAATGTATTTAATTGGATAAGGAATAATACTGTATTGTTTAAAATAGCTTGGTAAATAACTCATAATTTTTTTGTAATATGTAAAAGATTAAAATAGTTAATGTGTTATCCTTAGGAGATAAACATATACCATCGCGGACTTATTTATCGATATTTTTAAGATATTCAATTCCGTAGTACATTAATTTGATATCTTATAAGGTTTAGCCAGCGTTTGCAATGTAAGCGCACAAAAATATGTTTGTTACGACATCACATTAAAAATCTTTGAATTTCTCGGCTTTCTTCTACTATAATATGCATGTATTATACATATAAACCTTTTTCTTGAATCACTCTATCTATAAAAAAAAAACGCACCAAAGTCCGTTGCGTAGTTTTAAAGATCTAAAGCATACATAGGGACAGACAGCGGGAAGCGACTTTGTTTTATACTATGTAGTGAAAAGAAAATATGGCGCCGTGTATGAAGAAGTTTATTACTTGGTTGTCATGTGTTGTGATTAAATTTTTGAATAAGGAAGCCAGTTTTGATGTATGCAATTGTAATTTGGCGCTCTTTTTATTTGCGAGGCAAAGAAATTCTTTACAACCTTTGCAAAAATACAATATAATAATATAGTAATACCAGCCTATAATTTTCCCACTGTAGGGCAAAAAGCTCTTCTTACACATTGAAGTAAGAAACATGGTTTCATCAAACGTTCTCATTATTTGTTGGCATTTGTTAACCACGAAGTCAGTCCATACTCCTTGGTGTTGCTACACTGAAAATAAAACAATTGGCAGTTACCCTTCCAACATGTAACTTAGTCAAAGTAATATGCATATTAATAACACAACATTAGGCAATAGTTAAACGGGCTAGTGTTTACCCAGCCATTGAACAATTGAACAAGGGAAGTCAACGCTTTGGTTTTTAGTACAAATCCCAATAGTTACTAGCAAGCAAGTAGTGTCAAGTTAACAAAGTTATTGGTTTTGGACTTAATAATAATAATATAATAGTTTGTGAGGATGGATGGATGTTTGTTACTCTTTCACGCAAAAACTACTGAACGGATTTTAATGAAACTTTACAGTAATATAGCTTATACATCGGAATAATACATAGAATTCTTTTTATCCAGATATTCCCACGGGATTGACACTTGTGCGGTTGAAACCGCGGGGCTCAGCTAGTTATTGATATAGCTACTTTACATATGCACTAAGACTCGGTAACTCGGCCCAAACTAGACGAGAGAACCAATTATCAAATTGCAAAATGCAGATTATGATAAATGATTTTATTTTTGTAAGTAGGTTTGTACAAACACTTTTACACGTCAATCATATTTTTTAAACTAGACGAGGTCGGCGTTTCCTATCTGACTACTCTGAGAAGAAAGGCCGAAACAAACTCAGAGGTCATAGTCTCTTTTAAAGTCCAGACATAATCTTGGTCAGGTTATAATATGAAGACCATGTAGGTCGATGTCTGAGATGGTCTTTTGAGGAAAGAACCACACAGATTGAGAGGACCTGTCCAGTCAGTGCACGCATTTGTCAGAAATCGTGCAGCTCAACTCAAGACTTAAGGAGCTCAACGATCCGACGAACAATACCAAAGAAAGGACATTTGGGTAGGCCAAAAAAATTACTCAAACTGCCAGACCATCGAGAGAATAATAAAAAATATAAAATGAATAAAATAAATGACCCACATCGTCTTCATATTCACAAAAATTAAAATATAATATGGTTATTATTTCCTTTTTTTATTATTTGGTTATTATTATTCATTTCAAACGTTCTGTTGTATAGCTTATACTTGCCCAACAATGATGTGCAAACGCCTCCCGCAAGTCTTTCCAGGTACTATTTTCCCACGCGGCCTCGAACCAGATTCTATCTACAAACTTTATTTCAGTATTTTTTTTAGATTCATAAAAAATAATACGCAAAATACGCGCATTGACGTGGAGTTGCGGACACCAGCCCGTATTACCTATTACCTAGATTCATAAAAACAATCTAATTATGTTTTTATATTATCGACGTTATTTCATTGCATTGAGGTACAAAATACTGAGCTTAAAACTTCTATATAGAACAATCATTCTTCCAATGTCCATCTAGTTTTCCATTACCTTCATTCCCCGATTATTTTAGCGTCTGTTTTTATTTTATATTCAGTTTAAGCTGATAGTGATCTGCAAAACAATCCTTTATGTTTATAAGAACATAACCCTATTATGTATTGATGATTTTAATGTTTATAATTCTGTAAGTACATACTTGTTACGGTCGCGAATCGTGTTTTGATCAATATACAACCTGACACTGACCTGCAAATTGCAAAAAACGAATTAAAATTCGCGGGCTACCCTGGCACTTAACGACCACAGACTACACAGTAAATATGTATTGCATTCAGAATGAAGGCGGTTGATAGATGAGCGGCTTTTTGTTAATGCTCTCTGGTGCCTCAAAGCAAGCTTTTGGATAGATTTTCACAGAGCTACATCTACATCACACGGACAATTTGAAACTCTTTACTGACCGATTTTCGTATGGAAAACTATTTCCAAACAAGACAAAAACATTTGACAAACGCTAACAAAGCCAGGGTTATTTTGTTACTTTTTGTCTCGTCTCAACAACTCACTTAGAAAATGTGTCCTGTGCTTTCAGAAATATAATAAGCTTTAAGCTAACATAAGTGCCTATGTAATGTTCAATCTAAACAAAAATGAAATTCCACCAAGCCCGTTCAGCGAAATTTTCTCTCGAGTGATCTTTCAACCCGTATCGCTAATTCGGAACGAAATAGCGTTCACAAAAGTAATAATTTAATTTTTAATTTACTAGTGGTGAGGCTATAAAGAAGTGGCCGCGTTTCCATCGTAATTCCGGGAGTCTAAATATTTGCAGTCGAAAACGGGTGGGGGGCTTGTGGGGGTTCCAAGTTGCATTTACAGGTGAGTGATTCCATTTGCCGCCGTAATGAAACTTTGATCGGGCGAATCAATTGTGTTAGAGGGTCACCTCCGGTGTGGGTCAGCCTGTCATCGGAACTGGTTAGTAAGTAGTGTTGATACCTAATAAAATCTGCTGCTGATTTGCGGTTTGAAAGTTATTTTAAGCACGAAGTAAAAGCACACGTGAAATGATGTCTTAAATAATATTTTGCGAGCACCAATTCACCTGATAGGAGCTAGTATACAGTAATATCTACTAAAACGACAATTTGTTAAAGCAAATATAAAACACGGACATTAAACGAACGGTGTATTTCTCAATTTATTACCTGTCCATAAAGATATTGGATGTAGACAGAAGCTTTAACGCTGTTTTGCAGCACGTCAGCGGTTCTTTGTTTTTGCTGTAACAATCGCCGTTCGGCGAGGCAACGCTTTCAAGCGCCTCACTGGAAAACAAATCCTTTCTCCTGAAGGACGTTTTGACAGCGAAACGGTGCGAAGAAAGACTCGCAGTATTCACAGTACAATTTTCTGTTAATATTCAATTTTTTTTTGTTAAACATTTCATGAAAAAACTATGATGAAACTGACCTCAGCTCACTTTAAACGCGTTATTTATTCAACGTTTACCTAAAACACCAAATCCCTTAATCTGTGGCGCGTCAGCGTTATTTTTAATAAAGTGGAAAAATAATTTCGCAGGTGCTCGCTCGATGTGCAACTAAATACAGTTGCAGGTGGAGGTGGGGGAGCGGATCGATACAGCACGCTGCACGCCCCCTCATGTTCACCAATTGTTCGAATTACAGTATGCGCTCATTGAAATATTGTGTAACCTGTGGAGCCACTGAGCCAGTGATTTATTCATTAGTCCTATTTATGGCGGTGGTACTCCAATGCCTTGCATCCCGGCTAAATCCTTTGTTCATTGCGCCACAATGGCAAAGGGAATAAATAAACGTCCGCGTCGTGTTTAATGGCCCCGATTAAGAAATCGCGCCGTACGGAGAAGTCAGGTGGGCGTTACCTTCGTCCAGAATATTAACTACCTTTCTAGAACTACTTCTACATTCAATTGTCTCTGCAGAGCTACTTACTACATTAGCTGCTTTTCTTTTAAAAATATACTCAGTTGTGGTACTGGATTGCTTTTTTCGCATTCTTGACATGCCCTCGGGAGTAAGGACGTCGCGTGGACACTGTGCTAAGACAGGATTGAAAATCAAGACCGCTTTTTATGCGGATTTATTTTATGATACCAAATACAATGTTTACAATAGATAGAAATATATTACGGGTCGGCTTTCGTACTCAAACGTTCTAGTACATATCTGACGAATATTACTGGACGGCCAGCAGCAATCTGTGCCCCAACAGTTACGACGACATATTATATCTGTTTGTTCGTCACCAACAGTGATAAATGGCTGTCGCACTGAAATGTCTTCAGTTTCCAAAACATTCGGAGTTTCGAAGCAAGCCTTTGTGCTAACTAGCAGGAAACTTGACGAGATCTTTGTTGTAGAAGTTAGCACCCGGCGAATCAGGCGTAGTCTGGAGCCTTAAGAAGTCTTAGGACTGACACTCACGATCGACTTTTAACAGCTTGAGTTTCGTCGAGTATATTATACTTAACAATTAGTTGAACTTGGTACTTTAAAACTTCTGTTCTGAAACATTGAGGTTGATACTCTCTAATGCAAAAGTACTCTTTTTGTTTAAGGGTTGATTTTTCCATTGCCAAATAATTTTTATTCGAGGAATAAAATTGACGTTTGACAGTTTTTATAAGATATAACTGTCAAAATTTCGAAATTATTCCTCGAATAAAGTTATCAGATGATTGAAAAATCAACCCTAAATCATAATAATATTAAGTGTGATATTAGATACTTATTAGCCGCCCACGACTTCGTATATCCGAAAACTCCTAGTTACGAGATAATATTGGCTTTGCCCGCCACCGAATCATAAACACGTACCTAACCCTCATGCTTATTTACTTATCCTAGATAAAAATCTTGCTTCCAATTTTCATGGGCGGCTCTTTGTTTATGTATTGGAAAATGTTTCTACGGAAAACGAGATAAACGTATGTTATTGAGGGTATTATCGAAATTATTTTCGCTTTTGCTCATCGAATTATTCTTTTTATGTATGTATTCGTTCATTATATATACATATGTAACAATGTGATTCGGCGAAGTAGAGCGAGAGAATTAGGTTAACAGAACAATTAGGGTAATAAGTTAAGAAAATAACTTCGCGACAATGCGTTGTTTTGCTATTAAAGTACTCGTATGACAATAAGAGGGTTCATGCAGCGCTCTAATATGAGTTTAAATAAGTTTCTGTTTGGGTGTAGCTTGTCGTTCGCACTCTCGCTGCAGCGCTGCAGCGCTTGCATGAGCCCAGTTTAAGCTTAATTTGGATGAAACGTACATTTTCAACTGTAATGAATAACGTTAACGAGGGCCTGCGACTCCTGCGAGCGCTGGAGCGGTGACGCGCGCCTTCATTAACTATCTAAATTACGTGCCGACCGACTCACGGTCGCACGTAATAATAAGATTGCGCGTTATATTTCTACGTTTGCGACGATTTCGTCGTCTGCTGCCTCTGATGCAGTCGTGTAATTTACTGCAGCGTAATGCACGAAGCGGTATTGCTGCATTTCTGCATTTTCTGCAATGCAATCGTCCGCCCGACCGCCGATCGACTTATTTGATTCGATTGCGCGAGTAAGCAATATTTCACGGAGGACTTGCCTTCCGCTGCATTTCGAATATATAAAATTCGAAAAAGTAATTTTAAATGAACAATCTTGGCTTTTTGCTATTTTCATAGAACTTAATACTACGTTTGTTAACGATTTAGCCGCGAAATAAATTAGTACATAACTTGTATTTATTTTTTGTTTTTCATAAAGCACGTTTCATAGTACCTTGTACCTAGATTCAAAGTTTCGGTTTGTGTAGTCTCGTGGGTTGCCGTGTGAACCATAGACATGTGAAAATAGTAGCAGTGTTGGCCTACATGTGGGAGGCGCGTGGGCATGCATTGACTTGGGAACTCCAAATAAGAATAGCAGCACTTACCTATTAAGCAAGCTGAAAATAGTATCACCTACCCATATACGTCAACCAATTGTTGTGGGAAACTGAAGCACAACAATACAAATAAAAAAATCAAATACATATTTTATTTGTTCCCAATTTCGATAAATAGGTTAAATAAGTACATTTATAATAATAATAATAATAAACTTTATTGCTCAAACGATTACAGAGATTTTAAATTAGGCCCAAACTAGGCAAGTCTGTATCTTGGGCACCAAACCTTTGTAAGAGTAGATCAAAATTTTCAATAGCAACGTTATGAACAGACGATGGTGGCAGTTTCTTCCACGGCTAATTATGTGAAATCTTCAAGGGATGGAAGTTCTTAATTGTTCTTAATACATTTTCAATGTAAAAGCAACCAAACTTTATCTTTAGCACGAGTTTCGGCGTGACGGCTGCTCGGCTGCTCCCGGATCTCGTGACGTCTTCCTCGTTTCCTTGTCGACGAGGGTAGTATGAGTTCTTTTGTCCTTGTTTAGCGATGGAGAGTGGTTCACATTTTCACTCGCATTGAAAATTTAATATAAAAAATTACTCCGCCTTCAGCGGCAGGGTCTGAGTGACGTTTAATCTATTTCCACGGCAAAAACTTAATTTCAGTACTCCAGGCGGTCTGTAACGTGTACTTTTACAGTACATTTGTCGAGTACCGAAGATTTATTATGATGCTTAGTAAATTTGCATGCTATCTGAAGGAATTTGCGTGTAATTTGTCTTTCTTTACCGCACCAAATTACAAGGAAGCGAAACGAATTAATGTTGTTTATTACATTGTACTACAAAGACAAACTGATCGAATGAAATAAACGATAAATAAACTCGACGTACCTAAAGAGAAAAGTATTTCTGTTAAGAAAAACAGATTGTTTAACGTTTTATTGAGAAAACAAGAACGTCTCTATCTGTGCTAATCACACTAATATTATAAAGGCGAAAGTTTGTGAGTGAATGTGTGTGTGTGTGTTTATATGTTTGTTACTTTTTCACGCTCAAACGGCTGGACCAATTTTGATAAAATTTTGTATGGAGGTAGCTGACACCCTGGATTAACATATAGGCTACTTTTTATCCCGATATTAGCATGGGATCGACATTTACGCAGGTGAAACCGCGGGACGCAACTAGTAAAGTCTATAAAAGAGAAAAAAGGCGTAGAAGTATAGAGTACCTACTCCTATTTCTATTGATATGTTCTCATATAAAAGTGTAACGATGCAGTGCGAGATGTTCCCACGGTGTGGACGGTGGAGCGATGTGTGCAGCCGCGAACTTACTCTAAACAAATAATAATAAATTCAGCCATTAGCTCAGCTCGCCTCGGTCCGCCCACTTCAAACACTACGTTAACACAGACGAGTCACGACGTGCGACCGTGTTATGTACCTATGCGATTCTGCTCCTTATTTTACATAATTAAGTTTGCTCCAGTACGAGCATCGTAGTTTTATAATGTTACTAGCTGACCCGGCCACGCGTTGCTGTGGCTAACGTTTTTGTGCAATAAAATAATATTGCGATTATAAATGGAGATGTGAGCTATCCTATCTTTCAAGTTGGATCAAATTGCACACGGTGTACAAATTTGATTAAAATCGTTTAAGTAGTTTAGGAGTCCATCGCGGACAAACATCGTGACACGTAATTTATAATATATTAAGATTATAATTTCAGTTTTAATAGTCAATGTTTTACCTAGGTTATTTTTTTTAACTTTATACAAAATTATGGAGATACAAGCTCAATTACAAATTTCTTTAATAAAGTAGGTGGTTATGTAAAGTAGGTGCCTGTCTACGAATAAATTCTAAGGCACAAATTTGAGTAATTCCTCTTTTGTTTGTAGGCTTTAATTAAAGGAGATTTTGTTTCAATTAAATTAAGTTTCATTACACGACGGACGCAAGAAAAAGTTCTTAATTGGCAGGAACCAAACACTTTCAGCCGTTGATTGTTTTAAACATGGCTGCGATAGATTGCGTAAATAATTGAGGCGTCTAGTTGCAAACCCCGCTAAAACGGTTTTCGGTTGAAAATGAGTTATCATTGCAGTATGGAAAAAAAATCTCTTGCAGTTACAAAGCTCATTTTTGAGCTAAACCAACTATAACCTTACGAAAACGACAATTTAAATGGAATGTTCGCAGCAAAACCCGACAAAAACACTCGTGTGAATTACTGCAAAAGCCGATATAATGAGATCGTCCAATCACAGCACAGATATTGCATTATACGAAATATCAAAACCCGACATAATTTGACAGGTCAATAGCAAAACCCGATATAAGCTGACATTTCACTCGCAATACCCGCCAAAATTGAGTGTCACTTGCAAATCGCTCTATAACCGATTTTATTCTGCTTTTATTCCGCTTTATAGACTTCACTGTGCCTATATTATTAATTAAATTACATGGTCACTTAATTATTCACAATAATACATCTGTTTGTAAGCTGTTGTGAAGTATAAATTCCTAAAAAGTTTTTTTTTTTTTGGATTTTGAACATTCTGTGAAAACTGTTTTAGCGGGGTTTGCAACTAGACACCACAATTAGGGAAACACGGATAACTGATAATGGATGGCCTATAAGTAGATGTTTATTACATCGTACTTGCTACAGTTCCTACTAATATTTTATACGCAAAAGTTTGTAAGGATGGATGGATGTTTGTTACTATTTCACGCAAAAACTACTAAACGGATTTAGATGAAACTTTACAGTAATATAGCTTATACATCAGAATAACACATAGGATACTTTTTATCCCAATATTCCCCCGTGGTCAACACTTATGAAACGCGGGGCACTGGTAGTAACATATAATAATATCACGCTGGAATTCCACGGAGGGTTAAGCAGAGGTATAGTACACCCACATTTCAGCAGTTATGCTTAAGTAAGAGGGGGCGAGGCTATTGCCATGAACCCGGCACAAATCTGGACCAGCTACTACTGGGAAATCCCAGATGGAAAACCCAATAAAACTTTGCTCGTCCTGGGAATTGAATCCAGAACCTCATGCTCAACAGTAGCCCTTGCGACCAATAAGCTGATTTTCTTTGTAGTGTAAAAATTTGAATCTATTCATTAAGAATGTTATGTACTGCATGAATGTGCTGCATTTTAATGGCTGGCACTGTAAATTTCTCACTTGCCAATCTTAGTACATGTATAGTCTCATCATTAACGTTTTCATGTGTTCTCATGTTTACATTAATGGGATGGGCTGGTGCACCATGCATGAGTATGGTTTTATTCGTTGATAAAATTTTACAGTAGATCAAGCGTGATGATTATTTTAATAACTCCCCACGACCGTTGATAAGACACTCGTTAGGAGATACAGCAGCCTTACCTAATCTGTGCTGCTGGGGAGATTATTCCGCCACTTCTTCTTCCCAGTTAAAGCACTAGGAAGTGGTGACGGCCGGGCGTTTTGGCGGACTGTCTTATCTAATTTTGACGTTCAGAAACTTCTGATTCTCAGCCTAATATGAATAAATGCCTTTTGAACAATCACCAGTAGACTTTTACAGGCTGTTAAGATTGAAACAATACCAGCAATACGTAAATATTGCTGTGATAAAACCCATTTTGGGAAGCTGCAATTGTTGCAAACGTTACTACATTTACATAAATTGTTTTTCCATTGTTGCACAAAGTAATGCATAACAGGCAAGGAATTTCATTCCAACCTTATGTTCGTAATTACTACAATTAGTAGACAGCCGCACGATATTTGTGTTTGTACATGAAATAATCATACGTTTGAAGTTGTACTTTAGTTTGGTATGCTGTGTGAATAAACCTTTAGTGTGCAAGATAAAGTCTTATATTTTATCATTTAGTTAGGTATATTATTTTTGAAGCAAGCATTGCCTTTTGTGCTGGCAGTGTTGCAGACGTTTTTAATTTAATGTTTTATTATTATAAAATAAAAGTGAAACACAAAAGAGAGAAAAAGCAGAAGAAGATAAAAGATGTTTCTTTCAAATTAAATAATATTTGATGTTTTTAAAAGAGTAACTATGGAGTTCCTTGCCAAGAACTACCTTTTAGCATCTAGAATTAACTTTATTTTCTTGTAAATGTTTACGTTCAAAAGGGCATTTTCTTATAATGACCTAATTAAAATAAATGATTTGACTTTGACGTTGCACACGACTCTTTAGTTAAAGACTGGACTGCTCTGTCAAAGTTCTATAACTTGTGTTGCTCAGCAAACAGAACTACACAAGTGAAAAAGCGTACATTGATTGAGAAGGACGAAGTAATAATGCAGTAATCGTTGTAAAGTATGGGTCAGTAATGCACTCAAGTGTAATGGAACAGGAAGGAAAAATACCTTTGCTCTATCTACTAGAATATTGCGTCTTTTTCTTAGATAGGTACCTGAAAATACCATACGGACTACTAAATCAAGGCACCCTTCTTTTTTTTTAAAGGTATGGTCATGAATTAAAATTTGGAACAATGATGACACCAAAATAATGGCCAGTATTTCGGCTTCAAAACTGCATTAAACTTACATGGAAATCCACGCTGGCTCGATGTAGGAGTGTACTCGTATATTGTAATAACTAACCTAGTTTAAAACCATGTTTGTAAACTTACTCATGATATCAGAAAAAAACTTGGTGTTGCCACAATGTGTCACAACAAAGTTAATTGATCTGTCTGTTGGATTTGTTCAGCCTTTGTCAAAGCGAACACGACACTAATAAGCCAAGAATGAGCAGAATTTGTGAACATGTCTCAGGAATTTTCGCTCGGCCTGCGTGTGACATATTCGCTAATAGGGTAGATTCTATGCTATGTTCGAATTATGTCACCAGTATTCTATGCCATAGAACATTGTTCTACAATGCGGGTCGAAACAACGAGTTGACACAGTTATATGAGGTGAAGATTAGAAACCATCAATTATTCACACTAATTGCGTCTATCATGAAACTTTAATGACCGAATGAGTGAATGAATAAGCACTTCCTAGCTGCTCTACTATGGAGAGCACAGAACAGATAAGTTAACCTTTTTATCAGTTCTGTGATGGATAGGATTGGGTAGGTTATTCATTTCTCGCTCTCTGTAATCATTGTTCTTTGACAGTTTGGTAGGAGGATCAAGTTTTTATAAGTTATAAATGATTATGGACTTACATGAAGTGAGAGATGACACGATATAAGAACCACACACACATAAGAGTTGAGAGTACCTATTATTTTTGAGCGTGTGAATCTCGTAAGTAGTGTAAGGGTCAGTTCATACAGCGACGCGACGCGGGCACAGTTTTCAAGATAGCAATACAATTATAGACCTTATCTACTATACAAAAAGGCACACAATTCAGTGAGGTGGGCGGCGAGGCGCCGCCGCGCGTCGTAGCTCCACGTAGTAGACACTGAATTGTGTACCTTGACTCTAGTAGCTCCATACTTGGATCTCACTGATTATTTAATTCCATTGGTTCGAAAATTATACCAAGGGGTATCGTGATACCCAGTAACTGAGTTGTGGTGGTCAGATTGGCAGGCTCTCCATGTGAAATACTGGTAATCAGCTGTATCCGATTAGTCTGGAAGCCGACCCCAACAAAGTTTAGAAAAGGCTAGACAGATTGATTGGTTAGAAAATTATACTCTTGTAAATCGAAGTGCAAATTTTTAAGCACAGAGCATTTAGTTGTTCTTTGTATGAATTTGTCAACAAAAATGTATATAAAACCGTTAGTAAAACGATCCGTTTGTAAACATAGGACCTGCAATTCCTACAAGGCGTGCAAACATTATCTTGGATGGGGCAACACAAACACTTTAGTAATTAGTTTACAAAACCTAGAAAGTAGTGTCCACAAAACTGATATAGAATCGAAAGACATACAAAATAAATAAAACGAAACACCGAATTACAAACCCGGGCAGAATTTCAACTAGCCAACACGAGGCTATACGTAGGTAACGATTCGACGAAAATATGTATAGATGAGAACTCCTATTTGTTTTATGTTTCATAAAAAAATATTTTTTCATATCCAATGATTCTCGGCGGGATTTTCGAGAAATTCGGCAGTTAAGGTGTTTTATGTGATTGAAAAACATGTGTTACATATAATGTGTGTTTTTAACAGGAATCAGTCACAGCCACTGAAAAATTTATGTGCTGTTATTGCGATCCATATTTAAATTGAACAATCCTGGGCATGAGAATAATAAATGAGTGCTACGCAGGTGCTACGCCGTAGCCCTTTTGCCTACGATTTATAGTTCAACGGATTTTCGGAAAATTTTATTCGTGTTTCGACCTAATATATTATTGTTTTTAATAATTTATAAATCAGCTACAGCAATCAAGCAACTTGGATAACTTGAACTATAAATCTTAAACATAAAAAATCACATAAATTATCGTAGTGAATTGTGATAGGATTATCACAGTTCACTGCTAATATTATGTCTTCCTTGCCTATTGTTACTTTAGTTGTCTTTACATTGTTTTCTTATACATGGCAGACGAGCTGGGATGGATGCCTAAATACCTATTTTAAATCAACTATAGGGGGTAATTTCTACCTTAAGAAGTGCCACCCTTAAGGAGGTACCTAAGCTGAAGCGAAATTATTTGTCGACATAAATTTTTGATGTTGTTTCACTTAGGAGGAACAGTTCATATTAATCCCGACACGTGGTGTATTGCTGTTGTTTATGCTCAGTAACATGTGCTGAATTTATTATTTAGCATTAAAGGTTTCATATTTAGGTATCAAAATACACAGTACTACCCTGGTAGCAATTTTTCTCTTCGAATTATCAACATTTTGTATGTGATCTGTTTAATTCTTAGGGCTGATTTTTCAATAGTCAGATATCTTTTAATAATAATAATGACTGTTCGGCATATTTTCTATACAAAATTTGTCAAACCGTAATATTTATTCCTCAGATAAAAGTTATCTGGCTATTGAAAAATCAGCGCTTAATGAGCAAATTACCTACTAATTTCTTCCCAACTCTATAATATAATAACGATATCTTGTCATCTCCTGTTACTTGTTCATTAAAAGACTGCCTTCAAGTTTTCCTTTGCATTAATGAACAGTTTACTTCTCTCGATAAAGTCCGAACAGACAACGCTGTTTTCAATTAGCTATGATTCAAAAATATCCGGACGGCATTTTTGCTAAGGCTTGCGGCAGCTTATTTCCCGTCGTCGTTGTTGATTTCATTGAATCTTATCTGTAACCCAGTAAGATATCTTCATCAGATACCAACAAACCGCATTACTCGACTCGAATTGCGAATACAGACCTATCTTGAACGGACATTTTATTTTAGAAAGATTACACAAGTTTTTTTTTCCTTATAAAGTATCACGGTGAGTGATACTTTATTCACATTGCAATATAGCTTTATTTGCACCTGCCATCTAATCTCTTCACCACCCTTGGTTGACTAGAGAGTAGAAAATGCCTAACGCATTAAGTCCGCCTTTGTACCTTTTTGTGCGAAAAGTTTAAATAAATAAAAAATAATAAATTTTAGTCTATTATTTGTCGAAATAAATGGAACATGGAAAGAAAAACAAAGTGTTTAGCAATCGTAAGCCGGTAATAACTCCCGCGGGAACACTGAATCTTTAATATCTTACAGACAGCGCGGCGCGTTACTCACAACTGTCTGACGACAGGGATGACTGTTATTAATATTAAAGAAACGGATGGATTTTATTAAGTGCTCTCTTCATCTGAGCAGCTGTTAAGGGGACTACAGGACCTAAACGCAGAAAACGCAAGTTTTATAATGCCTAAAATTATATGATCGACTACAGTAAACAAAATCAGAAAAATATATGATATTCTTCAGGATATATGCTAGGTAGATAGTGTGTTGAAAATGTAATACAACTAATTTCATATGATATAAAAAAAATCGTGAAGATACCTCTAAGAACTTGCTTTTTACAATAAAAACCATACTAATATACATACTATCATTCTGATTTTTTGTCAGATTATTCTACAAGCAACATGCTAAAGTACTAGTGTTTTAATTTTTTAGTCCAAACAATAGATTTTTTGTAAATAGATAATTGCTTCATATTTTGCAATAAATTACCAGCGTTGTGTCATCGCGCTTCTCTTTCTTTTCTATGCAGTCCGACAGTGACCGCGCTTTAGGTCATGTAGTCCCCTTAAGGAAAAACTTGTTAGGAAAAACGGCTGTGCCTACTTACCTACCAACATAACGTTTTAACGCGCGAGTTTGCTGTGAAGGATCGCTATAAAACGTTTATTTTCTTCTTCCACTCTCTTATCGTATATGTAGGGAGAATAATACGACTATATAAGGGAAAACACTGGCAATATAGAGCATAGGAGTATTTTTTTGATTAAAATCCAAACATTGTTTTTGGTTTCTCTGTCAATCTATATAAGGTCCCATTAAAATAGATGTACAAACTTTTACAAATAATTTAGACCACCAAAATAAGGACGATGGTAAAAAAATATATAAGAAAAACGCATAGATAAGTACTTACAAGAAAAATAATCAGCTAACGAAAATACAATTTATTATTTTAGGTCAAAATAAAATCACTTTAATCAGTGTTTTTTTTTTTTTTGCTTGGATATCTTTATTTAGACGTACTGAGCGCTGTGTTAAAATTTGTTCATCTATTTTAATGGGACCCTGTATAGTAGTGACTAGTTTCTGCCCGCGACTTCGTCCGCGTGAAATTTCTTGTTACTCCGACCCACCCCGTCGCGTCGCATCGCCTGCCCGCGCTATTACTTCGTTTTTGCTTAGCGTTCTTTCTGACTTTTTTCTTTTTGCTCGGCTCCTAAAGGTCATAGCGTGATGTTAAATAGCCTATAGCCTTCCTCAAGAATTGGGCTATCAAATGCAAGAATTTTTCAAATCCGACTGGTAGTTCCAGAGATTAGCGCGTTCAACCAAACAAACAAACTCTTCAGCTTTATAAGAGAAGTATAGATGGGCCGACTATGGGCTCTGCCAATCAGTCGACTAGCTATAGTGACTAATTGGATAACATGTATTTAATTGAATTTTTAACCGACTTCAAAAAATTCGAGGAGGTTTGTCGACTGGGAACGTCATAGTTCGGTAGACGAAGTTTAATTTATATTCTACTAGTTTCTCCCAGCGACTTCGTCTGCGTGATCTTTAGAATTAGTTTACCCGGATAAAAAATATCCTATGTGTTGATCCAGGTTATAAACTGTATGTGTGCCAATTTTCATGCCAATTCGTTCAGCCGTTTTTGCGTGATTGATTAGCAAACATCCAAAATTACAAAATTTTACGTTTATAATATTATAAGTAGGATTGATGCCCCCACCCCATATTATATACATATATGTATAACTGGCCATATAGTAAGGAAGGTAACAAGGCTAACTGCCCAGAGTGTACGCCTCGTAGAGGTTATTTATTTTTTTTGTCTGTTAATATCTACAGAAACACTTTTGTGACTAACATCCAGAACTACAAACTCAAGGTCTGCCAACGAGCAATGGACCGCAGTATGCTAGGCGGTAAATTAACGGATCGTGTTCGTAACTCAATACTGCGCTCCAAAACAAAGTTAGCTGACGTGGCTCAAAAGGCTGCCCAACTTAAATGGGACTGGGCAGACATGTTTGCCGCATGCCTGACAAAATGTGGGCCTAAATAGCACAGAACTGGTGCCCTGAGACAGCGAGGCAGGGTCGCGGCAGACCACGTAGGAAGTGGCGGGATGAGCTGGATAGGTTCCGTCAAAACTGGAAGAAGAACGCGCGGGCTCGTGAAAGATAGGAGTGAACGGAGGCCTTTTACCAGAAGTGGGACAGCGTAAAAAAATCCCTTCAGGAACTATGTTTGTGACAGTACCCTCATGTGATGTTGTTGTAGGGTACATAATTGCGTATATACGAAACGCTGCATTCCAGTGCGCTGTCAGTGAGAATGTCTGTGAATGTCGACATGTGCCTGCATCACAATTAGTTAGGCAGTACCTACTATTTGTGGATTGTCTTTATCAAAGTAGGGATGTATTTAGAGATGCGCCGAATACTCGTTTATTACTCGGTACTCGGCATACTCGTCCGTTTTGGTAGTGCCTACAGCCTACTCGTTATCGGCGTAATAACTTGGTTTGACTGCCTGAGGTCTCGAAAAGAGCGCATAAACTTATAACCTGACCTCTTTACAATATTAATTAGTTTGCCAAAAATCAAGTGAAAAGAACAAACATATTTAATCAATTTATTCCGGTTCAAATAATCAGTCTTTCGTGGTAATCTTAGATATTGGAATAACCCGTAGCGATGACACTTTTCGGATCTTTACGCTGTTGCGGCGCTGTAGGTGCTCCTCGTAGCAATGCCAAAAACTTGCATCTGCATGGCATTCTCCTAATATATTTGAAGCGTTTCGTACGTTCCCAATACTTGCGTCAGGTAAACTAAGAGCCATCAGAGAGTCTCCCGTCTGGGCACACATTACCACCTTAAAAACTTAAATAGACTTCTGACCCAAGTAGGCCGCAGCAAGGACAACCTTCACAAGTGGGGATTAATGGAAGGCTCAGACCTCCGGTGTGTATGCGGTGTCTCTCCATAGATAATGGCTCGCCTCCCATCTTGCACCGCATGGCCCTGTCACCTACACAGGTGAGGACCTAAATATGGCCGCGTCAGCGAATGATATCCGCGTTGCTGAAATTTGGGCCAAACACATTTAAAAAACTTGGTTAGTTTTTCTATTTTTGCCATCGACACGCTAAGAAGAAGAATCAGCAGAGTACTCGGTTCGGTAAACATAATACCGAGCAATACTTGGTATTCGGTTACTCGATAAAACTTGTACTCAGTGCATCTCTAAATATATGGTTAGTTCGAAATAGCTTTCGCGATTACTTTTGTAATCACTTAACATTATATAAGAAAGTGGCCAGACACGAGGATATCATTTATTAAAAAGAGAAAGACCTAGGGTAAGTGACATCTCACTCATCTTGGTTACTCAGATGTCACTCTCCCGAGGAAAGTGACATTTGAGTAACTGAGTAACGAAACAGTCCTAAAATTTATAGGTTTGCCGCCGAATCCGCGGATTTATAGGTAGTTGGTTGTTGTTGGTACGCCTACTATTTTTTTATTTTCATACCTTTCACTGGAGCATAAATAGCAAATAATAATTGCACATATTAATGCATAAAGTAAATGGAAATGCGTATAGCAAATAGCTTTTCATGATATAGCTTCAAACAATATGAATTATTTATCGTTAAAAATAATGGCGTGCGCTCGTAGTTTGTTGTGACGTCATAAATGTGGTAATTACACTGCGTTGTGTGCAAGGGGGTGGAAGAGGAGGGGGGGGGGGGCATCTTGCACCCTCATACAAAAATTACACACTGTTGTCCTAGAAACGACCGACTACTTTGAAAGCTCTGATAAAAGTGATAACCAACAGTTGGCTTACTTGACTAACTATCCATACTAATACTAATATTATAAATTCGAAAATAACTCTGTCTGTCTGTCTGTATGTTACCTTTTCACGCCTAAACCACTGAACGGATTTCGATAAAATTTGGCAGAGAGATAGATTTCATCCCGGGGAAGGACAAAGGATAGTTTTTATCCCAATATTCCCACGGGATCGACACTAATGCGAGTGAAACCGCGGGGCGCAGCTAGTGGTCTATAATTCTAGTTACGTGAAAAAGTATTAGTTTTTGAAGAGCTTTTAACTTATTGGAACAAAGTTCTTTAACGGAGCTTGCGGTAGGAGTAAACTGGTAGAATTCGTCACGTAACGAAAAAGCGTTATACCCCCTTTATGTGACTTTCTCGCCCTCATGGTCAGTTTGTTTTCATGGTTTTCGAGGGCGCTGAAGCCAAAGTGAAGTGAAAATAAAAATACAAGACTGGCTACGAAAACTTTCAAATTTTTCATCACGGGTGTCGTTTTCATGGTTTTCGAGGTAAATAAAGGAATTTTAATTTGCATATACGAGTGTGTTTGAGTGCAAGTATCGCGTATGAACTTCGTTCCTGTCAGTGTTTTCCCGACTTCACACTTTTTTTTTTAAGATCACCAAACCACTCCAGTAAGATGGTAATTAGGTAGGTATTGCTGTCATCACACTTGTTACCCGCATAATTTCCGTGCCTTTTGTTTAAGAAATAAACCGTGGATGTTTATAAAACACTGACTTCTGCCCGCCAGTTCGTTCGCGTTAAATTCCTTTTTTTAACATAAAATATATGACACTAGGCAATACTGTAGCTTCCCTTAGTGAAAAAAAAATTTGAAATCGGTTCCAGTTACGAAGATTACTTTTACCTCATTGTAATATTAGTATAGATTATTATCATTCTCGTTTTCTGAAAACCCAATGTCACCTTTGGTAAGTGCATATTAACATCGAAAACACACCCAATGTGACCTAAATCGTAATCGACGACTTGACAGCCCTGCCGGCTCCACACACTTAATAATTCCCCGACACGGTGCTGATGAGCACACCTAATTATTTATTTATATCCACACTTTAAAAATAAGTCTGTTTTAAAGTGGAAACTCTGAGATTTCTTCCATTTAGTAAATTACTTGGTCGAGTAACAGTCTTTAGGCATTCACTTTATCGCGTCGCCGCCGACGGTCCTTGTAATCCCATAGCGGCTGCCTACTGAAAGGAGCCCGTGTAGATGTTGTTTAGGGCCAGATGACGTCACCAGGCCTCTGAAGATCCGACAAGGCACATGCTCTTCTTTGTCTTTGTCGCTTTTCAAAATTAGAATGGCATTATTTTCTGAATAAGCGCCGCAACCAAAATGGCTGTCGAGCTGCCAATGGTTTCCAATTTCGGTAAGTGTCGTCCAGCGTTTGACATTACTGACAGAAACAATGCGGAGATAACGAGTAGACTGTAATGGAAATCTGCCGTTTCATATTATTTGGTAAAGTTTTTTTATATTTTCGATGATACTTACCACCGTTATCTATGGTTTATGGTTTCAAAGTGAAAAGTTAAATAACGGTAGTGAAATTCTATTGCATTTGGCAAAGCATCTCAATTTACCAATATACACTGAACTTCTTGTCTATTGAAACATGAAGGTTATAAACACACTGGCATATTTATGTAGGTAGGTACTTAAAAACGACAGTGTTTTCTTTATTCGAGATTAATTAAAAACTTCTTGTAAGAATTCCCACGTTGAAGATGGCCGATCATAAACAAGACTGGCTGTGATTATTTTTCTCTGTCATGCGCCCCACATGTGCCCGTAACATAAGCCGTTAAACTAACTTCACACTCTTCTACTAGGTACCTATTCATTTGTTTATGAACTAACCGCAGATACAGTTTCAAGTGCGGTGATGCTTTATGTAAAGTGTTTAAGAAATATTGATTTTTCAAAAATCCAATGATGCAGTTTTAGTTTTCATCAAAATCGAGCCCGAGACTCTTTTGAGTACTTTTCGCTATTCCTCATAGTTTCGAATTTGGCCATTCACGCCCACTTGAAAATTCACTCTGTATATCCTATCTTACGACTGTATGATGTTACACGTTTAAATATAATCGTGGCAATAGCTGATTCAGATTCGCGACGGATGGATGAGTAATAAAATTGGGGGCTCTAAAAATGTATTCTCAAAGAGGGCGGCAGGCAAAATAAGGTTGAAATTGAAACCTATGTTCAAACCGCTCTTTTGTACGGTAAAACAGACAACATTTTCGCGTCATAGATGAGAAAGGATTAGAAATATGCAGCTAAAACAAAAGACCCTTCAATCGACCCACGTACGATTTTGACAACAGGAAATATTTACAAGAAAAAGAATGCTGGCGCGGTACATGCCTTGTTATTAGTAGAAAAACATAGCTAGGATGTGGACAGGAAAACTCGCACACCTAATAAAGGGCGATACAATATTCAGTGAACAGTAAACAAAAGACGGTCACGCATGATTACCCTAAATACGAGGATAGGTTAGGGTTCCATAACACTTGATCGTTAGCGGCATCGGCGAACGCATCAAATAAATACGGACCACCCGAAATGTCGTTTACATTCGGTCATTAAGTCCTTTCGGTTACTGAATGGGATGCCACTAATGTCTGACCGATTCGAATTTGTTAAATTAGGCAAAGTTCCCAATTTTGTCCTGAATGGCCAAATTACTGTTCTTTCGTATAATAACTGATGATCGAAATAGTCTGAAAGGTTAGAAAAAAGGTTTTCTGCCCACGCTAGTGACTTTTACCTCGGCTCATTTGTGGCAAGCCGGCACACTTTTATAAATTACTCGGCCTTCGAGAATTTGATCCGAGCCCTGCTCAGGTAACCGCATTAATTAGCCGAGGTTCACCACCTCACTACTACATCAAAGTGAAACTATTTGGTCACTTTCAAAGACGTAGTACATTTCCGACCTTGGTTCATTTACAAAAGGAGGAGTTTTTATGTTTGTTTGTATGTATTTTTTATGTATTTTCATCGATATTTTCATCAATTGTGGACCGATTTTGAATATTCTTTTTTATATAATATCATCTCGTATCTATAAAAATTCAGTAAGTTTCTGAGCTACCAAAATTCGACGTATTACAAGATATTGACGAACCCAATGAAGCATGATTTTCTTTGTGAACGAAACTCTGAAAGTGGGTAAAAATGTTTTTCATAACATACATTATTGGCTGAGGTTTCCTTATTGAAACTCGTTCGTAGGTATTGTGAAAGAAGAGGAATGAGGAACTGAAAATAATAATAACATGAAAACTTTTCATTATGGCTACGGTTTTTGGGGAGGGTGTGGTTTCAAAACGATTTTTTTGGGGGTAAACTAGACCCAATAAAATGAATAAAAGTTGTGTGAAAATGTGCCGACCGGGGCCTACTGTGCTCGGGGTCCGGGAGCCGAAACCACGCGGTTATCTGCCTCACTGCGTCGCAAAGCACTATGTCGTGTACCTACATGCTAGCACAGACAGCTATAAACGAAGCTGAAACGAATGTCGACGGAAATGCAATCTCCGTGTAGACCTCGGCAACCGTAATAGCTCCAATTTATTGTAGCAATTGTAAATGGTAATCGAATTATAATTGGACGCTATCATCGTCATGCCGGTCTTTTTTGTGAGGAGGCACAAAATGCCTGTACAGTACCCGGCGATAAACATTGCACATCGACCTTTTTACACAAAACCATTTTATACAAAGAATAAAAATAATTATCAAAAGAAGCAAATCATAATTGTTTTACCAGCTCCTAATAGACCGGACCGGACTGTTTGTATTTCGTGCGACAGAGATAACGCTCTACGAAGCCGAAATTAGCCGATTGTCTCTTTCCAAAGGTCGATGTGCAATATTTATCGCCGCGTACTGTAATACATACTCAGCCTGTAATGTTCCCACATACTCAGCCTGTAATGTTCCCACATACTCAGCCTGTAATGTTCCCACATACTCAGCCTGTAATGTTCCCACTGCTGGTACACAGACCTCTCGGTGAGAGGGAATGGGCCGTAATCCACTACGCAGGCCTAGTGCGGGTTGATAGATGTCACATTGTCTTTGAATTTTTGGTTCTAGGACTTGCCGATTTTCTCACGATGTTTTCCTTCACCGTTTTGAGATCAGTGGTAATGAAATAATTTACACAAAGTAAAGCGCCTGACTGGGTTCGAACCTACAGCTCGCAAGTCGCGCCCACTACCACTAGGCTACTAAGGTGCATTTTTAACTTCGAGGATTTAACTACAGTACTGTTCCAAACCCAAGTTTGGACCCTACGTTTGGAAAACTAGGCCTTCTGTGCAGTTTGTTTTGCATCCACTATTTTAAACCTTTATTCAGTCAATATGGCTGTACCAACCTAAACGTTTTTCCAATTCACGTTGCGTTAGTTTCGGCTACGTTATATATTGTACACGTTGGAATTTTGTTTGCAGCTAGGCTTGTATAACTAGGTAGTGAATCGATACCTGAAAATGGATGAAAGCTTGTCGCGTTAAAAAAAGGGCTATCTTTTGTGTTTTTAGGGTTCCGTACTAAAATGGTAAAATGGAACCCTTATGGTGAGACTCAGTCTGTCTGTCTGTCTGTCACAGCTGGATATTTCAAGAAAGACTAATGCTATCAACTTGAAATTTGGAATAGTTTTAGATGACGTTTGCCCAACTATTTCGCAAATAAGAAAGAAATAAAAATATATGTATATTATTTGCAACAGGGACTGAAAGGGGTCTGAAAAATTCGAAGTAGGGCTACTAGAGCATGTGGAGGATCATATGAAAGAGCGCAGTTTGCACATTCTCAAACATTTTTTTTTAGTTTGCATAGTTTTCGATTTCGGAAGAAACATGTAAAAAAAAAATTACCTTATCTCCGAAGTTTGCAAAGAGAAAAATCTGAAATAATTCTATGTTATAGAAGTTTATGTAAAGATTACTTACAGAAGAAATAAAACGAAGTCTTTAAATAGCACACTTTTTCAGAAATCATCAACAAAAGTTACATTAGTTCCACCATCGGTCAAGAGATGGCGCTGACATAAAACTGCAATTTTCTACACCGCTGTGCACAGTGTTAAAATTCTCTGACGAATATAGGCCTCGCCGATGAAAAATTAAAAACATGATGGTACGGAACCCTCGGTGCGCGAGTCTGCCTCGCTCTTGACCGGTTTTTTCTAAACGTTCTTGGAGAATATATCTAGCGGATGGAGTGACGCTACTGAAGTTCAGTGAAAATTGGAAATTCTAATAAAACACTGCATTTTATGTTTTAGAAACGTGTATACTGCTCTCAGCTACAGGCGGTTATTCTCGTTAATTAATTATAGTGTGTGTGAACTGCGAACTACTATGTAAACACGTTTGAAGTGAAGACGTTTGTGGTGGCCTGACTAAACATCTTACGATAAAAGGGCTCCCTTAATGAACTTTAATGCAGCTAAATAAACCCTTGGGCAACTGTCACTTTGCAAGTTACGAGTAGTAGGAGTAAGTATCTAATCCCCTTTGAGATACTGTGTGGTAGTTTTAGCATATATGTAATAGAATGATGTCCATACAATTATCGTCATTATTGTTGAAAGCGATGCGGACGAATTTTTTGATGCCCTATTATTATTTTTCCCCTTTTTAGGGTTCCGTACCTCAAATGGAAAAAAACGGTACCCTTATACGATCACTTTGTTGTCCGTCTGTCTGTCTGTCAAGACCCTTTATCTCGGGAATGCGTCGAGGTATCGATTTGAAATAAAACCACATACCCAAGTCTACGGTCCCTTGAAGCTGTGAAAAAATCTAACTTCTAAGTTAACGTACAAAAAAAAGATACGGCCGCTTATGCCGCAAGAAACGTATATTTCGACACTCAAGGGAATAGGGAATCAAAATGTATAGGGTACTTCCCGTTGACCTAGAATTTGGCAAGAAGCAAGGTCATGTAGTACAAGTAAAGGAAAAAATCCGAAAACCGTGTAGTTATATTAAAAAAAAACCCGTGATAAACTAATTACTTACCTACTTTGCACGGAACCCTCGGTGCGCGAGTCCGACTCGCTCTTGACCGGTATTTTATATACATGCACAGACTCACATCAAGTTACTACAATCTGACAAATTTCTTTAATAGATTTTCGACTTTATCGCTGAAGTGTAAGGTTCAAAGTTGATTGGGAAAATTTGACAGTTTCGGGTAGCTTGATGTGCTGGCGTCTGTACGTATTATTATTATTGTTGGATATTATTGTACTTATGTCATTAGATACATTTATTATTGGTTAGGTATCTGCTAAGATTAAAAGGAACTGGGGGTATTAAAAGGCCACTTTGGCAGAATCAACGGATAACATTATGAATCATAATATGGCGAAGACAGTCCGTGTTTTTCTGTTTTTCGCTGCACTACGTAGGTACCTATTGATTAGTATTTTAGCACTGACAAAAAAAAATTACTGAAAAATCCTTCAACAATGAGATTTGATACGATTAACTTAACAGTTAACTGTCTATTATGATTCATAATGTTATCCTTTTATGGTTCTGCCAAAATGGCCTTTTTAGGCCCCCATGGTTTATTCGAATACACTAGGAGTGACCTACAAATAATGACCCCAATAGAGGGTTAACGTAAACATTGCATTTACGGGGGGTCGTTCACTTATGTTACGAAGTAATACTTCTGTTTTACATGTAGTTAATATTACATTTAGTTTCAAAGTTAATTAATTAACAGCGGTTGCAAACTCGGCAATCAACATAAGACTTGTTGTTATAATTAATAACGAACATCTGTTTTGTGCACGTAAATAAAAAAACTAAATATTTACGATTCAAACTCCAATTTGCAAGAAGCTTTTTATGTCATCAGCTAAAACAAAATTATTCTATAAAAGAAACAAAGAAAATACTTTTATTTAGCACAGAGACACACAATAAACCAGACATATACATCAGATAAAAACAAATAACAAACACATCCTACTAACTTCGATCAATAATAGTTTGATCGAAGCCTACTAATATAAAAACCCGAAAGTTTGTGAGGATGGATGTTTGCTACTCTTTCACGCAAATTTTGATGCGGTTTTCACCATCATTTAGAGAATTTATTCCGGAAGGATTATGTGTACAGAGGGGTAATTGCGTAACACACAAACAGTAGGAATGGGTTTCATTTTGACAGCTCAACAACATTCATTGCGTTATTTACGTGTTGAGCAGACAAATATTTCGAACATATTAAGCAATGGATTGGTAATACTTCAAAATTATTCAAATTTTTATTGATAGTGTGTTACGCAATTAGGATGCAGGTATAGAACATTAATCCTTCGCGCGTCCGATTAGCAGACACAATAGAATTTTATTGTTATTATTATCCAATGGTGTAACGGCGACGTTTGAGAGGTTAATATTAAAATTACGCATAATAAAGAAATCACTACGTTTTGTGAAGTCGTAAAACCCGTGCGGAGCAGGGGCGGGTCATCATCATCATCATCAGCCTATGCAGTCCACTGCTGGACATAGGCCTCCCCTAATGAGCGCCATAGCGCCCTGTCTTCAGCTTGACGCATCCAGCATCTGCCTGCAGTCTTTCGCAGATCGTCATCCCACCTGGCCGGAGGGCGTCCTACACTACGTTTGCCGAGTCGCGGTCTCCACTCAAGAACTCGTCGAACTCGGGGCGGGTCGCTAGTGATAAATAAACCGCTTTAGATTAACAACCAAAACAAACATGAAAAAAAGGCTAATAAAATAAATAGAAATAAGAATATTAACAATGAGATACTGATGTAACATTTCGAGGCTAAATAATATCTGCCGCACGGCTTTTTTTTTTCAGGATGGGAAATCATCAAATGACCCCTCCCGCTCTGGGTGGAGCGGAAGAGAGTGTCAGACTCTTACTGACTAAAACCCACTCGTGTTCCTTCCTTAGCCCTTTATGTTCCCAGCCAGCGGTAACCATTTCGGACAATCCCGCTGATTCGGACAACCCCGCTGAACGGGTCAATCGCAGGTTAAGCTAAGCGTTCGGTCCGTGGATGGGTGAACATTCATTACATATCGAGACCTCAGAAAGCACGTTAAAACCCGTTTGTTCCGGCTGTAATTCGTGGATCTTTGACGGTCGTTACGGGTAGAGAACCCCGTAAGTCTGACAACCAGTCTTACCAAGGGGATACCCCTTGGTAAGACTGGTTGTCAGACTTATTACCCAGTACTGGGTTGTCGGTGGTCGGATAGGCAGTCGCTCGGTGTAAAATACGGGTATTTAGCTGCATCCGTTTAGACTGGAAGCCGACCCCAACATAGTTGGGAAAAGGCTAGACAGACATCTCTATTGTGCAATATATCTCAAACAATGTAGGTATTTTATTTAAAGGATCGTACAGAGAACGCTCTTGTGAGTCGGAAACTGTCATACGGTATGCAACATACCTACCAGCCCGCCAACATCCTCTGCTGTAGCAGTACTTTACAATTGTTTCCCTCTCAGTTACCGTCACAATGAGAATGCACTATATTGTGCTCTCAATTCCAAGATGAGATTGTCGTTAATCAAACTGCCATTCTCATTCTTCATATAAAGGACGTTGCCACAAAGGCATTCCAGAAAATTCGACTATGTAGTTGTAGGTACAGACGCCAGCACATCAAGCTTCAAGCATCAAGCAACAATCTGTCAAACTTTAATAAATTTAAACATTTTTTATTTTATTTGAAATGGGTTTGCTCTTGACTCTAGTCTAGGTCAGAGATGACAGAGACAAAGTCTACGATGGAGTGAGCTTACCCAGAAGAAGCCTGTTCACTCTTACTTTGAAGAGATTCGGGTTGTATGTGCTCGGAAACACAGACGCAGGTAGAGAGTTCCACTCGTGGAGTTCTTGGGCACACTCGCCGAAGTACAATCTGTAGAAGACCGACAAGCAGGCAACCTTGCGGCGATGAACTTTATCGCTAAAGCATAAGGTTCAAAGTTGTTTGGGAAAATTTGAGAGTTTCGGGTAGCTTCATGTGCTGCCGTCTAAGGCCAAGGTAGGTCGCCAATTTTTTTTTTACCTTGTTTGCAATTTTCAGTTCAATGTCATGTTGAATGTTGATTAAAATATGATCCGCGAGCGTAACAAATATGAATTTACAGTCATTTTACAATACAACCCTCAAAGTTCATAGTAGTAGCAGTATAGGAGAGGGGGTATTGATATTGATTTTATTTGATTTTTTTGATTTTATTGCTGTGATTATTTATTGATTTTTATTTCTATCTTAGTTTTATTGTTTTGATTATTTATTTTAATTCGATTTATTCTGATTTCATTTAATTTTATATATTATGGTTCCATTTAGTTTGATTTGTATTGATTTTATTTTTTATTTAATTTGAATTTGTCTGATTTTATGTGATTTTGTAAGTGTGCCATTAATGGGTGTACCTGAAATAAATAAATTAATCGAATTGAAATTAATCCTATTGATTGATATTTCATGAAATAGTCATTCAATTGGATTATAGGTACATATAAACTTTGAGGGTTGTATTGATGATTTTAATGATACATATTTTGATCAACATACAACCTGACACTGACCCGCAAACGCAAAAAACGTAAGTAAAACTTGATTTTCGGGCTACCTAGCGCTTTTTCGTTATGAAAAAGTACTGGCTGGTTCTGCTGAGCTAGTAAACGATCGCAGGACTCAAAGACCTCCGACATCCAAAGACAGATCGGATTGAAAGGATACCGACTTACCCAAAATGTAAGGCAGCGAAGTCGGTGCTGCTTCTAAATGTCGTCGGTGGGATTAACTGTGGCTTAGCTGCGGCTGATCGAGAGATTCTTACGCTCCGCTCGTTACTGTCGGGAGATAGGATCTTCTGTGTATTGTTACCCTGGTACCTTGTTGTGCTACTGAGCTCGAATCTGTTGGAGTATCTGGAAAGGTACAGACGCCAGCACATCAAGTTACTACAATTTGTCAAATTTCTTTAATAGATTTTCAACTTTATCGCTAAAGTATAAGATTCACAGTTGATTGGGAAAATTTGACAGTTTCGGGTATCTTGATTTGCTGGCGTCTGTACATAGACATCCTTACTTATTTAATATAGCTTTTGGCTTTCGGCCTCCTACTCACCGCGTCGCATCCCGTTCGCCCGCCCGCACTATTACTGTCTAATTTTTTTTTTTTTCTTTTTGTTCGGCTCCTAAGGGTCCTAGCGTAATGTTAAATAGCCTATAGCCTTCCTCAAGAATTGGGCTATCAAATGCAAAAAGAATTTTCAAATCTGACTGGTAGTTCCAGAGATTAGCGCGTTCAAACAAACTCTTCAGTTTTATAATTACTACATTAATTAGTATAGATATACACAGATAGATTATAAATGCAAAAGTAACTCAGTTTAACTGTCTGTTACCTTTTCACGCCTTAACGGTAGACGGGTTTAGATGACATTTGGCGTAGACTATGACCTGGCCCAACTAGCAAAAAGTGGTTTTTAAACTATCCTAGAACCATCATATATCGAGGATTATATGAGGCTTTTATCCGCATATAAGTTGCGAAAAGGGCCCACTTTATAAGTCTACTTTTACTTATAACGTATTTATATTAGACCGCTGAAATGCCATATAAGCCTATATTGCTCCTGTAATTGAATTACGTCAATACAATTACTCCTGTAAATCTCACTATAAGTAAATTATAGTAAAAAATTAGATTAATACGCGCCTAGAAATGTTTCTATAAGCTCATAGTTGCGAACAGTCGAAGTGAGTGTATCGCGCATTGTAAAAAATATTTTTAACATCTTGAGGACATTTATATTATTCATGTCAACCATAGTAGAAAAACAATCTTATTGTTGTCAAATTGTTAGTCTTACTTATAGCTTATTCATAGGGGAACTTGAATTTACTGTGAAATCTATCATGGTTTCGATAAAATTTTTAAAGCGCCTCTTGAATTTTGCTTATTTACATTTTAGTATTAATTAATATTAAATAAACATTATGAAGGCAGCTGCCATTTTCTTGGTGAGCATTTCCAAGTGTGACATAGTGCTAAAATAAGTATTTTTAGCATTTCCAAGTGTGACATAGTACCAATATAAGTATATTGGTTCTATATTGGGTTATCTCAAAACCGAAGAAGATTCGCCATTGTTACCGATTAGGGTTCCGCAATGCCCGATAAAATCGATTGATATTCATAGATAAGTAAATTAAAGGAATATTTTAAGGGTTTGTTCTATGTGCTAGGTTAAACATTAGTTTAAACATTGTTTTTATTTAACATATTTATATAAGAGGTTGCCGACGATTTAAACAAGACTATGCCGATGTTCCTGGATATCGATCGATTTTTAACCAAAAAAAATTTCCGATCTTTAAAGAACTTAAAATGGCCTTGGAGTGTTACACTGGTTACACATCTCTTGTTATCGGAGATATGTCCCAGTTGTCACAGCGTGGTTTCTATTTACACTAGAGATTAACATTTTACTCAGAATCAAGAGCACATCAGATCATTGCTATATCAAGATTGATTTTGGTGTGAGAATTGTTCTACTTACGTAGTTTATGATCACTTCCCAAGAGATGAATGTGAAATTTGTAACTAGTCTAATCTGATGTCTGGGCAATATTACACAAATGTTTATGGATCTCCTACAATAACACAATAGGTACGGTCACAGTCTTCTTTATTTTCTTACAAGCCATGCTGATAAATCTGGCAACGCCGTCGGTAAACCGATCAACCTGCGAGTATTATATGCTGTCGATTTGAGATGGTCAAAAAAGTACCATGAACTTCTTCATGAATTGTATTAGTTTTTATACGTCTATGGTAGCAACTACGATAAATTTAAAAGAAGTCGTTTACTAAGAGTTCATGGTACTTTCTTGACCATCTCAAATCGACAGCATAATACTCGCAGGTTCGCCCGCTCACGCGCAACGTTGCTAAGCTTCAATAGCATGGCTTTGTGGTTCGGGGAATTCCCAGTTTTTAATAAAATAACGCAGTTCTAAATTTTTATTATAATCCGAAAGATCTTCGCTTTCAATATCGCTCAAAGATTTGGTACTTTCGTTGTCCGAACCTCTTCCATCTAAAGTAGTACTACAATTACCTTGTCCGGAACCCTCGCTAGAATTGGCGATACGGTCTTCAGTTCACCAGTTAAATTTAAAAAATCGGTGCTCACTGCGGTAAACATTTCTTTATATCTTTTTTTAACTTTTCTTTTATAAGATCTCCTATTTAAACCGCTTCCACTTATTTAAATCCATTTTCAATATTTGTAAACAAAAACAATCGTACCTCATCAAAATGGCTGATGTCAAATCCTAAAATAGAATTTGCAAAACTATATAAAGCGTGTTTTCGCCTGTACTGGTCGTTACAAGCAAAAGTGGCTTCTTAAGAGTTTTAACCAGGATTCTTTGAGATTTCTTGGACAATAACACTACTGTGGAATGCCTATATAAATATGTCTAGGTTTAAAACGGCATACGATAAATCGATATAGAGAACAATTTATCCTACCGAGTGCTGCATGCTGTGTAATCTTGGTGATTTATTGTTTTTAAAACATGGATATCAAATTCATTTAACACTTACTTTTAAGCATATGTAAAACCAAACCATAAATGATTTACAGTAATTTAACTTTAATTTACTTATATGGGCCATAAAATATTAGCTTAAATATGAGGTTATAAGTAAAAATAACAAGAGTAATGGCTCCTCAGTGCATATATTCCTAGGACATGCTCCTACAGGAGTATTAGGATTTAAATGGTCCGCAGATGTTATCTTATAGGCGCATATAAGTCCGAGTTTAGTGTTGCCCAAACGCAAGACCAAGACAAGACCTTAGCCAGTCTTGGTCTTGGTCTTGCGTCAATACACCTGGTCTTGGTCTTGGTCTTGGTATTGCGCTCTCAGTCTTGGTCTTGGTCTTGGTCTTGCAGCAAGAGTCTCGCAAGTCTTGCGAGACTCAACTACTTAGATTAGACTACATTCAAATAAATACCTATTAGCCTATTGCTCAGGATGGCAGGGACATCGCAGGGACATCGCAGGGACGCGCAACTGCTTACCATAGATTCAGTAGGTACATGATTCTGGACCCCCCTGCGTTGAAATTTTTCGTCGGCTTTTTCTTAATTTTTTACGGTTTTTTCTGCAATTTTTTTTACTGTAAACTGTATAAAATCATTATTTCTATCTGACCCAATGAGATTTTTAATAAAAAATTAGTAAATTCACTTGTTTCACTTAAAACAGCAATGTAAATAAAACTCGAAAGGGCTACCTGATCAGCTGTATAGCTGTAGCTAAAGTTCATTTGCGAGGTCAACACTGTCTTCGTACCTACGCTATTCGCTTTCAAATGCCACGACAAAGGGACCGCAGCACCAAGCGGTCTCCTTGTATTATTAACGCACTTGAAAATAAACTTTAATATTATTACAATAAAGTGCATAAATGCTTGAACCTGACAAAAAATTCGGAAGATTGCGGGAATCCCCGCGCGGCGGCGGCGTCTTTGTCGGTAAATTATCAAATAAGTAGATACGTAATACACTGACCGACCAACAGTTTATTCGCGGAACGTCATATTTTACGAATCAACCATGGACCTTAATGCTTTAGCGATAAAGTTGAAAATCTGTTAAAGAAATATGGCAGACTGTAGTAGCTTGATGTGCTGGCGTCTATACCATAGCATCGGCAGGCTTAAAAACTGCTACTAGTACTAGACCTACTCGACTCGCTGTTAGTTTTAAATTTTACTGAATAGAAGAATAATAATTATAAACTTTGAAACATAAATACCTACATAATTTTTACCAACCTACTAACGTTAGATCTGCACATTAGACTTATACAAGTATAATATAATACTCTAAGTAGATATACCTACGAGGTATGAAATGAACTTTTCTAGAAAGTTATGCTAGGTACATTTTTATCACATATGGGAACAAATTTGTAAGTAACACGCTACCTACTTAATAAATAGTCGAAACATATAATAATCAATACAATACCTTTTAGTGTTATGACGATACGGTTTTGATACTGGGGAACGTCTATCAAAATCGGGATTGAAACCAAATACCTACTATAACGCCCAAATCTCAGTTTGACTTAACTGCGAGACGCAAGAGTCTTGCAGGCTTAGTCTTGTTCTTGCTCAAGTCTTGCAGGGTTCAGTCTTGGTCTTGGTCTTGCTACAATAAGTCGGTCTTGGTCTTGGTCTTGGTCTTGCAAAAATGCAAGAACAAGACCAAGACTGCAAGACCAAGACCGATTTTGGGCAACACTATCCGAGTTACCGGAGTTATTACTCTTGAGTGCAATTACTCTTGTTTCATGCTTTCATAGGAGTCTTGATCCTATGTTTGTCAGGAAATATGATCCCATATACCGATATAAGTACAAATTATAGGATTAAGTGTACTTGAGTAAAACCAGCATGTATTTATGCTATTAAAAGCGCAGTAGCAACCACCAAAACCATCATCGGAGCTTTATAAGTCCACGTAGCATTATAGAATCGCAATCCAGGATTATTTTGCTAGTTGGGGGGTTAGGACATAGGATACTTTTTATCCCGATAGTAGGTACATTACCGTGGAATAATGTCCAACCTCCACGCTAGCGAATCCACGGGCAAAAGCTATTACAGTACCTATAAAGGCTCCTACAAACAGGCGCGACACGCGATTAAATCGCCTGTGACACAAAGACACCGCTCGTTGCGCGACTTACGATGCCCTTGAGTCGCGCGCGATTTTATCGCGCGTCGCGCCTGTTTGAAGGAGCCTTAATAAGGGACGGTTAATTTTGCTATGAATTTTATTGTTGATACAAAACAGCGAAGATATCTTGATTTTTGTGAAGTTCAGCATCGACATTATGCACCTACTTTCATGTATTAAAATACATATTAGGTATCTACCATAACTACTTAGTAATTTCAGATTTTCAAGCGCTTGATACCATACTTGAGCGGAAAATGCCTAGATGTGTTAATTATTTATTCCTGAATTCTTTTAGCGCGGTTATTAAAAGTTCTTCTAAAACAACTTAACAGGAAAGTTAAGAAGAACCAGGTTAAGAAGTTCACAAGTTAACCAAGTTCAGTTTAACAGGATAGTTGAGAAGAACCAGGTTAACTAGTTCAGAAGAACCTTTACAGCACCATTATCACCACGTCGGCGCCGGCTGTCGCTGAAAACCAGCGCTGGGGCTCAGTCTTGCATAGGGTCGCAGCATAATGCTGAGCGATAGCCGTTTTGCGTGGATGTGACGCATGTCAACCTTTTTTTATTGTTTTTTTTTGTTTTGTTCTTTTTTGCGTCATGTTTACCGCAAATAAACGTATTTTCTTTCTTTCTATTATCAAACTATTTCTGAAAGTTCAAATATCAGAACATTTAACAGCTGACACATCCTACGAGTTCGTAAAGTAAAAGCTTATAATAACTCTCTAGCGAACTCCTAGCGAACTCTTGGGGCTCCCGAAGATAATAAAAAGAAAGTTTCCCTCTATTTGCACGTTTGAGTGAAGCGGTTATAAAAATGCTCGATAGAATGCTGAGAGCTAACGGTGAAGTGGGCCAGAACAAATTGAGCGAGGGCGACCCTGACCAACTTTTAATTAAATTAGAAATTACTCTAATTAAAAATGTTAATGGCTCTTTTCAATGATTCTGTTTCAATATTCCAGAGTTAAATGTCCACTGCGACTGATTTATTGGACGGCAGTTGAGTAATTCTAATTTCAGTTATACCAAACGTTCGAATATTTTATTATAATTCTTATTGGAAAAGCGCTGTGATGAATTTTTCGCCTTCTGCGTTCTTTGCAATGAGTTGTCGGGTTTAAATTAATGATCTTCAAATATTTATTTCAAGTCTGAATGTTGATATATTTTATTTTTGTATGTATAAAAATGTACCTATTTGGTGATTGTATTTGGTATTTAATACTTCACCCGAGAAAAATGATGTCATATTTTATTCATCCTTCAATTTATTTCAGAAACATTCTTTCGCTCATTTGTTTTAGGGTTGATTTTTCCAACGCCAGATAATTTTATCCGAGGTATAATTTTGAATTTTTAACAGTTTTTCCATACAAAATCTGTCAGAAGTAAATTTTATTCCACGAATAAAAAATATCTGTCGAAAATCAGTCCTTAGTGCAAAAACCATTCAAAATCATGTCCAAAACATCCTTTCCGCCTCATCATCATAACGGGGTATTCTAATTTTGAATATTTTTTTTTTTTTGCTTTTTCCGGCGACTGGCACAAATATATGTCATTCTGGCAGCGCGGCCGAGGAACTAGGATACGTCGGGCTTGTCGCCTTCCTTTCAGCCAGTATTCACGGCGCGCGCTATTCACGAAGCCTCAGGCCACCTCATTTAGGACACATTTTTACTCGTTGCATATTTATATATTTTTTATATTGCTGATTACCTAACGAAATGTTCGCAACAACAAGAACTTCGCTGACTAATTAATGGTCTGCTTTGAATTAACGACATTTCTCCATTTTCGTCTTTTTATAATGTCTGAATAATTAATTCACTGTTTAGGTAGTTACCAAAGAAAGATGGAGGGACTCGAATCAATGGCTAAGTTTGAAATCCATTAATGTTAATTTGAATTCTAGAAGTTTAGTTTCCGAGTCCAAATTGAACTGATTTCAATAAAACGGCACTTAATTTGAATAACGCCTGTGCGAAGTAATTCGTTTTAATAACAGTGTCATAATCGTTTGATTACTGCAAATTGCCCAAAATATTCGTTCATTTGCATCGCGTCTAATGGTGAGCTTATGCATGTGGCTCGATTAAGATCTCTCATGTCATTTGTTTTAATTGATTATTTTCGAGAGAGTCTGGGCTTTTTTTTTTTCAGGATTTGAAATCATCAAATGACTCCTCCCGCTCTGGGTGGAGCGGAAGGGAGTGTCAGACTCTTACTGACTAAAACCCACCCGTGTTCCTACCTTAGCCCTTTATGTTCCGGGCCAGCGGTAACCCTTTCGGACAATCACGCTGAGAGAAAGTCTGTGCTTGTTCCCCGTTGATGGCAATAGACTTACCCCCTATTACATGGAAATTTAACATATCGCGAAATGTTAGTGTACTATAAGTACAGACGCCAGCACATCAAGCTACCCGAAACTGTCAAATTTTCCTAATCAACTTTGAACCTTATGCTTTAGCGATAAGGTTGAAAATCTATTAAAGAAATTTGACAGATTGTAGTAGGTACACCTTTGCCCTACCCTTCGGGGAATACCTACAAGCGTGATGTTTGTTTTTATTTTTGAAACATTGTCTTTTTTCATTTAAACTTATTTAACTATTTATGTACACACATACCTATACTTCTTAACAGACAAGACAAAAAAAGAACAGAAAAATAGGTAAAAAGGTGATGCTTATTTCTAAAGAAATCTCTTCCAGCATCAAAAGTATGTAAAGAGATTCGTGTGTAAAAGTGAAAATTAAATGCATGAAATCAAAAACAATTCACTTAGGGCTGATTTTTTCATCGCCAGATAACTTTTATTCGAGGAATAAAATTGACGTTTGACAGTTTTTGTATGAAATAACTGTCAACATTTCAAAATTATTCCTCGAATAAAGTTATCAGATGGTTGAAAAATCAGCTCTTAATAAAATAAAACAAATAATATGCTAATATAGGTATATACATTTAACTACGTACTTCTAAAATAAATATCACTAGAATGTTAATAATTATAACGTAATTAATATATGTAATAAATACATACGCAACTGTGACGAATTGAAAAGATAGTGTTCTTTTACTCTTTTAAAAACTGCAACAGTTTGGCAGTCCCTAATACCAGGCAGAAACTTGAAAGTATAGCTTTTGCATCTCATATAAGCGGTTATAATATATTCTAGGATACAGCTCAGTTTATCTCATGATACCTTACTCAGCGCAGTCGCACCCAGGTTGTTATTCCCGACCAAATAAGTAGTAATTTACTTGGCACTACGGCTTTTAATTAACATTACTTAATCCGAAGGCAACGTAACTTGAAAGGCGGCTTTCAGCGCCAGGCTTTTCGGCAGTGACGAAAGCTTGACACTTGGCACTTGGCACTTGTTATATTTCTCGTCTATAGCTTCTGCCAAGCTCTTGCCAAGCTTTTATTTTGACGCCGGAAAAATAAGTGAATAGCGTTTAATATTGACACTTAATTAGTCCGCACTGCGACACTCTGAAGATTTTCTCGTCTTCCTGTCTGGTTTATCTGACTATAAAGATTTCCATCAAAGATTTGAGAGGGAGTCTGAGGAAAATTAAATGTTTAAAGTTGAATTTTGCTAAGCATATTATTGCGGAAATGTCCGTTGTAATAATTTCTAACGTGCGATATAAAGGCTCCTGCAAACAGGCGCGACGCGCGACGCGAATCGCGCGTGACACAAAGGCACCGCTCGTTGCGCGACGTGCGGTGCCTTTGTGTCGCGTGTCGCGTCGCGCCTGTGTGTACGAGCTTTTATCGTGGACGTTCGCGGCATCGAGTAGGTACCAGTAAAATGCATGGAAATATATGAAAACGCTTTTAAGAGCGGTTACGACGTACGGCATTTCATACAAACGCGTTTGTCGCGGTTGGTCCCTGGATGGGTGACCATTTTTACATACCAAGACCCTTCCGTGCCTCGAAGATAAAATGTTTTGTTACAGTAATTGCCGGTTATCATCACACTAATATTATAAAGGCGACAGTTTGTGTGTGTGTGTGTTTGTTTATATGTTTGTTACTACTTCATACTCAAACGGCTGGACCAATTTTGATAACATTTTTTATGGAGGTACCTAGCTGACACCCTGGATTAACATATAGGCTACTTTTTATCCCGATATTCCCACGGGATCGAAACTTATGCAGGTGAAACCGCGGGGCGCAGCTAGTAAGCAATAAGTTGACATGCATTTGAACTTTATCATCTGAAGGCCAATTCTCGTAATTTAAAACGTTCAAAATCTAGTCGCAGTCTCATCTCAGCGACAAAGAAATGTCAAAAACTTGTCAAAATGTAGGGAAATTTGAAGTATTTTTTGACAGATTGAGACTGAGATCAGACTGTGAACGTTGTTAAAATTAGTAGAATTGCCCCTCAGGCCAGACTCTTTACAAAAATGCCCATTATTCTTTCCGTCCACGGTTTTTCTATACATTTTATGGACGTGCACATGAACATCCACAATAATATCACACTTTAAAGAAATACGTTAAAGCTATAAAGATACGTTAGCCAGAATTTTAAGGTAAATCTCGTAAAATGAAACTTAGCTCTAGCTCCAACTGTCAGAATGTTGATAAATATCTTTTGTTTTGCCAGAACAAGTCAAAGCATTTAGTACCCTCAAACCAAGTTCTGAAATAGGTAATTATTGATCAGTCATCCTTTCTAGTTTGTTTACTTTGTTGGTTCATACATCCGGATATACAGGGTGGCAGCACCTTGTAGGTACAGACGCCAGCACAACAAGCTACCCGAAACTGTCAAATTTTCCCAATCATTTTTGAACCTTATGCTTTGGCGATAAAGTTGAAAATCTATTAATGAAATTTGCATTTTTGAACCTTATGCTTTGGCGATAAAGTTGAAAATCTATTAATGAAATTTGACAGATTGTAGTAGCTTGATGTGCTGGCGTCTGTACATCTGTACAAAAATGTATGAAATTGAAAAGGATACTGCCGGAATTTGTATAGAGTTGTGCCCTAACAAAAAATATTCATGTACATTATTCACATATCTACAGTATGTTATATTAAAGCATACGTACAGACGCTAGCACATCAAGCTACTACAATCTTGCAAATTTCTTTAATAGATTTTCCACTTTATCGTTAAAGCATATAAGGTTCAAAGTTGATTGGGAAAATTTGACAGTTTCGGGTAGCTTGATGTGCTGGGGTCTGCACATAGATAGTTTACGTAATGTAGTAAGGGAAGGCCACTGGTGAGTGGCACTGAAAGCATCTTTTTATCTCAAACTCTGAGATCAGAGCCTTCATCACACGTAATTTATATGCTCTGTATAAATCTGTGTCACATAGTTTTCGCACATATTTTCACGATTTTTTCTGTTTATATTACCTTTACGTCTGGAAAGGAGACAAACAAGGATATTACGTCCAGACTGTGGATATATCAGTAATAATTGGAGTACCTACCCGTACATTCTTACTCTAGTAAGTAATCCAAGACTTATTGTAGGTAAGTATTCAAGCAACAAAGACACATTTTCTGATTATATTTCTGACTAGCTATGCTCTGCGGTTTCACCCGCATATGTCTCGATTCTATAGGAATATCGGGATAAAAATATCCCATGTCCTAATCCAGGTCATGGTCTATGTGTCAAATTTCATCCAAATTCGTTTAGCCGTTTCAGCGTGAAAGTGTAACAAACAAACATGTAAAAATTCACATCTTTTCTCTTTATAATATTAATTTAGATTAGTTCATTTAGCAAGAATTCAGTTAGCTAGTCAATAGCCACAGTTTTCTGTTAAAATCCTTGAAATGTAGCTTTTAGGCATCATTTCTAGAACCATGTATGAGCTATGTATATACTTAAATGTATCATGTGTATAATTATAGTACCAAAACATACTTAACATAACGTCTACAGGAATTCCAGAAGGTCAAATTAAATTAACTAGCCAAACTATAGACGTGACGGGATCGATACCCGCGTCACGTCTATAGAGTTTCGCTATATCAAACCACGAAAAAATGTAAATATGTATTTGATTTTTTTTAGGGGTCGAACGACCGCTCCTAGTGTCACTTTAAGTATGAGTTGAGAAAATGGGTTTTATCGTTGACCAATGACGTCTGTGAAGATTACACAAAAAAAGAATTGTTTTTTTAACTGATATTTCTTCAAGTAAATACGGTAAATAATAGTATTTAAAAATAATATTTAATAATAATAATATTTAATATAATAATAATACACTAATAGCGGTCAATGATGGGGTCATTGACCGCTAATAGTATATCAAAGATCAACATCATATTAATTTATTTTTTGTTTTATCGTGTTTACTAGCTAAAATTTGACCCTGTGTTCCTAAACCACAGAATAAATACTACAAGTACCTAAACTCTCAGTAAAAACCGTGAACACTAAAGTAATTCAGTCCCGCATTATTTAATCTGTGGCAAGCCAAGCGCATGGTGCGGGGTGCGTTCGTATCAGGGGCGCGATAACCCGCGCCCGCTCTTATTTCACCTCGCCTTTATTTTTATCATCGTGTATGATTAGGGAGGCATGACCATGTCACTAAAACGCCACTTTTAACAATTTGTTACAGAGGGAAACAATTAGGTACTTTGCGAGGGTTTTTTTCTCAGCTATACTTAATAAAGGAGTGTACTAGGTATATACCTTTTTCTTTTAGGTTTAAATAGTATACTAGCAGCGCACCGCGGTTACACCCGCAGAAGTGTCGATCCCATGGGAATATCGAGATAAAAACTATCCTATATCCTTTCCCGGGACTCAAACTATCTCTATACCAAATTTCATCTAAATCGGTTCAGCGGTTTAAGCGTGAAAAGGTAACACACAGACAGACAGACAGTTACTTTCGAATTTATAATATTAATATGGATTAGTATGGATATCTACATACTATAGATCTTTCCATAGGTGTAGTAGCATGATTAATGATAACCAGATATTTAAAAATAAAGTATTTTTATAAGTACTTATATCATTCCAACAATGGTATAGAAAACTTGTGACGTTCTTGCCATTATTTATTTGGGCTATTTACCTACTTATATATTATTTTTCCTGTCTTTAAACGAAAGCGTCAGGATAGCCATCTAAATTCCAATCAGTAGGTAAGATTTTTTTTTAAATTTATTTTATTAGAATTTTTTTCATGAAATAGTCATTCAATAGGATTATATAAACTCAGAGGGTTGTATTGATGATTATTCATGGTTTTAATGATTATATTTCTGTAAATACATACTTGTTACGGTCGCGAATCATATTTTGTTTTACATACAACCTGAGACTGACCTGCAAATTGCAAAAAACATAAGAAAATTTGAATTTCGCTGGCTATCCTGGCGCTTCCCTCTTAAACAGACAGTCATCGCTTGACAAGGCAAATGCTTTAGCCACGAGGCGCAGATATTCTCCATAATATCCACGCAGCTGGTGCCTCTCTATGATACATGGCGGTCCCGTGTGCTGGCGAGCGTTCGCTTGTCACCCGCGTATATTACTAGAATTCGATTCGATATCCTTTATGAAAATAGCATTGAAATATTCACAAAAAGGATTCATACTCGGGTTAAGGTGCTTAAAGGCTCCTGCAAACAGGAGCGACGCGCGACGCGAATCGCGCGCGACACAAAGGCACCGCTCGTTGCGCGACTTGCGGTGCCTTTGTGTCGCGTGTCGCGTCGCGCCTGTGTGTACGAGCCTTTATTCAGTCAATAATCTAATCACCGTTCGCGATTTATTTGCCTAACATGTAAACAAATATGAGTATTTGGAAAAATTACTTTAATGTCCACACAATAAAGTTCAGTTTACGCTACAACTTCAAACGTTTTTATAACTTTTTACATAAAGTTAGTCACTCTGAAATCAACTTAATTACCGATAAAGTAAAGTTGATATTTGTTTAACTTGATATAACGACAATTAAAGACATACATTTGAATAGACCAACATAACTTATATGTTTCAAATAGAGGAAGTTACCTGAAAGTTACCGCACCCTAATTGCGTAGGTAACACAGTATCAATCTTAATCTGAATAATTTTGAAGGATATTGTTAATCCATTGCTTCATAATAAGCGCACTATATTTAGTGCTTAGGGGGCGTCCATAAATACGTGAGGTGTTTTTTTAAATTTTCTGTCCCTCCCTCCCCCCCTGGTGAGATGTCGTGAGATTTTATTCAACAACCTCCCCCATCCCCCAATCTCACGTGAGATTTTTCAAAATGTGGGTTTCTTACGTAAACGCTTTGGATTGTTATTTGGTATAAAACAAATATGGTGGTTTGACAGTCAGTAGATGTATAAATTATTTTCTTTCGAACGAATTAGTGAATGATCTTAATCGTATTACGATATACGCTTAATATTAAATCTTAAGCATGTACAATCTGGATTAAATGGACCAAAAGAGTATATTTTTTTTTTGTTTCAATCAGAAAAAAAATTGCGTGATATTTGCCGAGACCCCCCCTCTCTCCAATGTAAGATTAAATGAGATTTGACTCGACCCCTCCCCCCTTAAACATCTCACGTAATTTATGGACGCCCCCTTACTGTACGTCTTTTTATACTTGCAGTCTGTGGGTTCATTATGCTCAAAAATCATACGGCGCCCTTCGCATCCAATACAATAATGCATTCAGGGTGTTGATGGGGTTGCCCCGGTACTGCAGTGCATCAGGGATGTTTGCTGAAGCTCACGTGGACTGTTTTTATGCCGTGATGCGGAAGCGGTGCGCATCCTTGGTCCGTAGGGTGAGGGGCAGCGCCAACAGCATCCTGTCCATGATAGCAAGCAGGCTTGATTGTGCGTTTGTGAACCACTGCTGCAGGGTTTCGGCTGGGCCTGTCAACGTGCAGCGTGTAATTATGTTCGAAATATTTGTCTGTTCAACAACGTAAATCACGCAATGAATGTTGTTGAACTGTCAAAATTAAACTCATTGCTACTGATAGTATCAATTGCCCTGCAGAGCCCATGATTACAATGCGTGCCACGAAAGATGAGACTTGACACACCACGTGGTCTGACATGCGCAGAAGAACACGATTTTAGGTATCTTTAGCGGTATGAGGTCTGAGTGCGGGACGGGACCGGACGTCATAGGGGCGGCGGAAAGAGCGGGGGAGGCGGGGTCAAGTCTCTTCTTACGTGGCACGCACTGTACGTTATCATTCATAGATACACAAGCTGCCATAAAGTAAGGCATACTAAACATGGTATTTATGACAATAAGCCTGGGTTACCTACGATCCTAATCTATAAACAATCATACGGGAGAGGTATGATAAGCCTAACTGTGAACACTATGATTTATGATATAGGCAAAGTAGAATTGAATAGTTGGAATGAACTCCAAAAGAAATCAATCTGTCCAGCCTTTTACATGGAGCGACTGCTTATCTGACCTCCACAACCCAGTCTTACCCTTGGTAAGACTGATTGTGCGACTTTCGGGCGTCTGACAACCTGTTACGAAACGTAAGGTGCTTAACTGCTTACTTATTTTAATTCAGATATAACTAGAAATAAGGTTAGCTCTTGGCGTTCCATTTTATTATTTATGGGCATGAAATATAAGCCATAAATAAGTACTGTAGTTTCCGCCCGTGGGCTGCAAAGCGGCGTATTTCCGCTCAAAATTCCCCAGCTTCAATCAAGTCATATTATCTACGCAGTTTTTGCTCTAAAGCTTTCTAAATTAAGTAACGACATGGAATGTTGGAAAGAGGTCATCAGCTGCTAGCGTCGACAAAAAAATGAAAAAAATGTAGAGGGTGAGTTATACCCTTATTAGGGTTATACAAGGAAAAAATGTTTTCGGGTATCGTTTTGAACTGTAATTTGGATGTTTCTGACGAAAATTCGGTCAAAATTATAACTGTGTACACCAACACTGCAGGTGGTCATTCTTGTTAAAGTTTAAAAGCAGGTGTTATAAATTACCACATTATTCCCAAAGCTGTTAAACATGATTTTGCTTCATGCACAAAAATTTACTTTAATAAATATGTACTTAATATTGAAATAAACTGGTAACTGGTGGTAAGGCGGCGAGGCTGATGTGGTATTGGGTGGGTCACACTTATAGGATGCATCCAGACAGGGGTAGTCGTCGAAACGGGTGTCGTCACCGAGGCTGGCCTAAGAAACGCTGACGTGACGATTTGGACTCATTCCTAACTGATTGGACAGAGAAGACACAGCACGAGGAAAGGTGGAAGAATATAGGGGAAGCCTTTGTCCAGCCGTGGGACAAAATAGGGTAACTGAAAAAAAAACTGGTAACAAGAAACTTTTCTGATAAAAGCTGGATTATGTTCAGCAGATTCCTTTTAGCCAAAAACCAGTCAGCCATAATAAAAGTTGCGTAGTAAGCCTTCATAATGTGGTTTAATTAAGAGATTCTCAGCATACGCGGTATCTATTGTACCTAACATGTTAGCGTTTCTCTAAAAGGAGTTTTTGGGAGACAAAGGAAGATTGCGGTGCTTCGGCATAAAATATGCAGAGCCCTTAAAAGTTTCTGCGATAAAAGTGTCTGTCGCCCGAGACACGGAGAGCACAGCGGGACAATACGTCAACTACTTAGGGCCAATTTCACCAAAATATTGAATGCTATCAGTACAGCTACACCGCGTTCAAGAGATGCCATTGTTGTGGAATATTGACACTGACATATTGACAGCTCTTGAACTAGGTTTAATTGTGCTTTCGTTGGTGAAATTTGCCCTTACAAGTGTACAATCACGAGCATACCTTACACTTACGCATGATTAGGTACTACACGAACTATTATTTTCGAAACCATATTATTACGAAATAAGTTATTTCTCAAAGCTGCGATTGTTATTTTATAAAGAAAATAGGTTTTGAATGTTGCGTAGGTAAGTGTAAGGTATATTTATGCTTGTGACTGTACACTGTGTACAGTCGATAACAATAACAGTGCTTTGTGTTCCGGCACTCTTATGCAAAATAAAACAAAAACTATCTATCTTGAAAGAGTGTTTTTTTTTTTGAATAGCTTCTTGCTGTTCACCAATTCACCATAGAAGGTTGTCGTCTACTTAACCGGACTTGCCTGTGGTGACCACACTCAAGTCCGGTTCAGCAGACGCCTTAATTTATTGAGGCAACCACAGTGTAGTGGCCTCATTAAATTAAGGCCTTCAGGCAGGGCTTTAAACCTAAGCCTAACCTAACCTAACCCTTATTGCGTAATAAACTTTCCATCACAATCCCAGAGTTTTGAAGGAAATGCCTAATCCGGTTGAGAATAGAATAGAACAGAATAGAATACTCTTTATTATGTACACCAGAGCAGAGCAGAGCAAAGGAATTGAATAAATATGAAATGCTTCATAGGTTTGAAAAATTCCTCTGCTCAACAATGTAAAAAACTCAATGAACGTGACTGCTGAACTGACAAAATGAAAAATATTAATTGTCATTTTATGTGTGTTACGCAATTTCCCCACAGGACTTTAAAGAGTCTTAGCCCACGTTCGCGCGGACGTAAAAAAAAATATCGCGGCGGGATTTTGTCGCGCATTGGATTTTCAACTCTCGGGTGTTGAGCCGAGCATTGAGAATAAGACAGAGCGCATCGTGTACGTTACCCCAGCAAGAAAGTGTCTCCTAGAGTTATAGGAGTAGAACGTATAATATGTGCCCTATCTGCTGTAAATGTGCCCCCAAATAAAAAATGTGTGCCCCCTGTCGTTTTGGAAAAAAACGGAAAAAACGATTCCTGCTGGGGTAACGTTTTTCTAGCAGGAAAATTCTAAACGAATGATCGGAGAGAGAAAAATTGTGCATGGCCAGAGAGCTTATATGTGTGCCAATATGTGCCCCCAAAAAAAAAATCTGTGCCCCTTCAGGTTTTCGAGATATTGCATTTCCTGCTGGAGTAACGTTTTGATGAATCGTATATCTCTACAACCATTGCATGTGCCCCTGTAGAGTAAACATACACGAGTAGCTCTTAATGTGTGCCCCTTTGTGCCCCAATTAGTTTTAAGAAAATATTTATAGTTTTCAAGTTATAGCGGTTTTATGAAAACCCGAAAAAACATCGCAGCGCCTAAATTAGACAAGAAACAAGTTCGCTGAAAACTGTATTCGGTCCTTCTTGACGCTAATAATAACCATACAAAGTTTCAAAACTATTCATGCATGCGTTTTTGCTAAAATTCAAAACGATGGTGTCCTAACTTTGACGGCAAAATACAAGGAACCGGCTCAATCCGAGATGTGTAGGTGTAAACCAAAATCATGTGCCTTTAGTCAAAAATATATGGTGAAAATATTCAGCTTGGAATGTTTCGCATTAAGTAAATATTAACAAATAACCAAAATATGTAAGCAACGGCTGGTTATCCGACCAAATTTGAATGACTACTAAAAAGCGACGGATTCATACATATCGATGACCTTCTTTACTTTACTCACTAACCGGTTCACACGTGTTGTGCCTGAGTACACTGACTTACAAAAGTAATAAGTAATTAAATAAAGTTGTTATTGGATTATATTCTACTAGCTGTTTCTATGACGTTACACATGATTAAGTACATTATAAATAGTAGCCTAAGTGCTATTCCAAGGTACGAGTAAGCTATCTTCTCGATTCTAAATTTCATTAAAATACATCCAGTAATTTATATACTACTAAAAAGAGGTAGCTCTTTTTTGTATATAAATAAAAAGCCCGTATTTGTCTTTTTATATTAGGTACATATATATTTATTGATAAGCCGTAGGTTAGATAAATTAACAGTACAATGCGTGCCACGAAAGATGAGACTTGACCCGCCTCCCCCGCTCTTTCCGCCGCCCCTATGACGTCCAGTCCCGTCCCGCACTCAGACCTCATACCGCTAAAGATACCTAAAATCGTGTACTGCGAATGTCAAACCACGTGGTGTGTCAAGTCTCATCTTTCGTGGCACGCATTGTAAGTTTTTCATCATTAAGGGGAATGCTCCAACTAGCCCGCGAAATTCAAAATTTCTTGCGTTTTTTGCAATTTGCAGGCCAGTGCTAGGTTGTATGTTGATTAAAATATTATTCGCGGTTGTAAGACGTATATAGTTACAGAATTATAATCATCAAAATCACCAATACAACCCTCCAAGTTCATAAAGGCGTAGGAACAAAAAAAAAACAGAAAAAATTTGAATATTGCGGGCTGGTTGGAGCATTCACCTTACTTAATAGAAGATTCCCTTTTTTCGCCTCCCCACACCGCTGCATATATCTCTGGCCCCGCGGCATCCGCTGACGTCGTGGCGCAAGGAGTCGCTTTGTCTAGCTTGGAGAAAGTGAGACAGCTAGTACGCGTACGGTGTTAGTGTGACAGAGACAGGTTACGTGTAACGTCGCTCTATTATGAATAATAGGTACGAAGTGTTTATTGAGGAAGTGCGTTTGGATTATTACTTGGTATTGATAAACAGTTGCAGTTATGTTATGACGCCAAGGACACTGTTACGTTGAGTCACGCAGTTGCACTGATACTGTTTGTTTACTTTTTTTTGAGTTGGTTGAAAGTGGCGTATTAAGCATTTTATAACAATTATGTGGTTGTAGGGGTGTTGAATTTTATGGCACGATCTGCGGTGGTAAGTATTTAATGGCATTGTTTTGACTTACCTATTTAAAAATACTTGTCTTATCAAGTACTTGGATTTTTGACGTGACAACGTCTAATAAATCAATGAAGCTGGCTGCACTCACGAAAAAACATGACTCATGTAGCGTTACCTCGCGGCCTCGCTCTGTAGCGTTCCATGGCGGCTTGAAGTGCAAGCGAATATTAACAAATGCAATGCAACTATTCCATCAGTATTTTCTTATGACGTTGTCACGTTCAACTATCGTCAGTAAACCGACTTTACAGACAACCGATTTTTTTCATTACTTTATATACTAATTTCTAATATTTATAGGTAGGAACTTTGATCTGTGATTTGATGCAATAATTACTTTAAGAATTAAAATTAAGGGAATAAAAATAATAATTTCCACATCAACAAGCTGTTTCATTTATTATAGTCACAAGGTGCATTTAATATATTTTTTAATTAGCCCCCAAAACTTTTGAACGCGACTGTACGGACAACAGCTTAGGTATAATACGTTCAATAAAGAAGGTCATCGATATGTATGAATCCGTCGCTTTTTAGTAGTCATTCAAATTTGGTCGGATAACCAGCCGTTGCTTACATATTTTGGTTATTTGTTAATATTTACTTAATGCGAAACATTCCAAGCTGAATATTTTCACCATATATTTTTGACTAAAGGCACATGATTTTGGTTTACACCTACACATCTCGGATTGAGCCGGTTCCTTGTATTTTGCCGTCAAAGTTAGGACACCATCGTTTTGAATTTTAGCAAAAACGCATGCATGAATAGTTTTGAAACTTTGTATGGTTATTATTAGCGTCAAGAAGGACCGAATACAGTTTTCAGCGAACTTGTTTCTTGTCTAATTTAGGCGCTGCGATGTTTTTTCGGGTTTTCATAAAACCGCTATAACTTGAAAACTACAAATATTTTCTTAAAACTAATTGGGGCACAAAGGGGCACACATTAAGAGCTACTCGTGTATGTTTACTCTACAGGGGCACATGCAATGGTTGTAGAGATATACGATTCATCAAAACGTTACTCCAGCAGGAAATGCAATATCTCGAAAACCTGAAGGGGCACAGATTTTTTTTTTAGGGGCACATTTTGGCACACATATAAGCTCTCTGGCCATGCACAATTTTTCTCTCTCCGATCATTCGTTTAGAATTTTCCTGCTAGAAAAACGTTACCCCAGCAGGAATCGTTTTTTCCGTTTTTTTCCAAAACGACAGGGGGCACACATTTTTTATTTGGGGGCACATTTACAGCAGATAGGGCACATATTATACGTCCTACTCCTATAACTCTAGGAGACACTTTCTTGCTGGGGTAACGTACACGAGCGCATCCCAGCGCGTCAAAAAACACATTGTCGGATTTCAACACTCGGCGCTAAGCGTTGAAAAGCCAGTGCGAGAAAATAAAACGCTGCAGGAAAAACGCGCCCGAGCGGACACTTAGATACCTATGTCACTCTGTATTTGACCTTCCTATCGTGCTTCTGTATGTTGTCACCACAAAATATCCTTTTTGCAAATTACCAGTGGTATGTACGGACGCCAGCACATCAACCTACCACAATCTGTCAGATTTCTTTAATAGATTTTCAACTTTATCGCTAAAGCTTAAGGTTCAAAGTTGATTGGGAAAATCTGACAGTTAGGTGTAGCTTGATGTGCTGGCGTCTGTACCTATATGGAGCCACCTACACAATATATGAATATTACAAATAACACAATTAACTTTAGATAGACATATTCAGCTCATTTAACCCCAAATTACAAACAATATTTACACACCCAAAACATCAATATTGACGTATTCATACTACATAGTAAATTGCTAATATCAGCCTATTGAATTTACGAAAGCCAAACAAACAAGTAGGTACATATAAGCGTGGGCCGTCTGCAAACTATTTGAATTAATAATGCATACATCTGAACAATAGCAATATGTTAGAAAGTTTTGTTGCCTGTCATAACTAGGGTTGCCAACCCAACTATATAAGTATATAATATAGTATCCTGGCCAGGCCAGGCCTCTAATATATTCAAAGGCCTGAATAAATAAAAATATAGTAGGCGAAACTACTATTTTTATCATTTCAATATAAAATGGTGATAAGAGCACAATTGGGCCAGTTTTAATCACAAAAAACTGAATTAATTGTATTTTTAAGCCTTAATTTAGCGTAATATTAGTTATGAGTCATTAAAAATAAATAAAAACCTGTTATCAAGGCTCAAGGAAGCAAAAAATATGCATTTTCACTTCTTTTTTTTTTTCGCCATAGGTAATTCTATTTTTTTTCTGGCAATGGCGAAAATACCTATTTTTTTATAAAAAAGCTGGCAACCCTTGTCATAACTTTATTAGTTCTCGGGTCTCGGTACTAAATGTACTAACTACAGTAGCTAAAATGGCCCCAATACGTCACTCGGCTCGCAACTTACCGTACAACTAAACTAAACTACCGTATGAACGCTTGCAGATTGGATTAAGATCTCAGCTGCTGTTTGTCGCATTGTTTCGACGTTTTGACTAAATGATTTGGTGCCAGGCAACTTCATGCTACTAAACTTAGCAACAACCGAGTGTGTTTTCAATTGCATAAAGTTCTAACTTAATCTTGGATACCACTGAAGAACATCTTGGATTTGAAATCAGCTACATGCAAAGGGGAAATGGTCCTCGTTACTCGTTTTTCATATGAGAAAAAGTCTTTAGCCTGTTGTAAATGTATTTATAGTCATAAGTGTATTAAGGCTCCTTCAAATAGGCGCGACACGCGATAAATTCGCGCGCGACACAAAGGCACCGCAAGTTGCGCAACGAGCGGTGCCTTTGTGTCGCGCGCGATTTGCGTCGTGAGTCGCGCCTGTTTGCAGGAGCCTTTAGTTCTCGGGTCTTAGTACTAAGTGTACCTAGGTACTAACTACAGTAGCTAATTATGGCCCTAATACGTCACTCGGCTCGCAACTTACCGTGCAACTAACCTATGAACGCTTGCATATTGGATTAGATCTCAGCTGCTGTTCGTCGCATTGTTTTGTCGTTTTGACTAAGTGATTTGGTTCCAGGAAACTTCTCGGTACGAAACTTAGCAACAACCGAACGGGTTTTCAATTGCATAAATTTCTAAGTCCATCTTGGACAACATTTTACGGTTTGAAATCAGCAACATGTAGAGAGCAAAATGGTCCTCCTTGCTACTTTTTCATATGGTGGCTTTTGAACTGTTGCCGACACAGGTTTGTTTATAATTATATCTTGGGCCAAAAGTACCTATTCCTTATCTATGTTATGTAGGTACTTAGCATAGGAAGTGGATGATCGTACATAATTAAATTAGCTTATAATCCTACCCCACGCTAGTCCACTCCCAACTAGCATTTTGGTAATAAGAATTGGTGATAAAAGAGTTATTTAAAAGTGAATTTGGCATGCAAGAGTGATACAATGGTTTTAGCAATTGGTGTTAGAGCACGCTCTAACCCCTTACAAACTCTCGATTGGGCCCACGTCTTATAGCGCTATAAGTAATATAATAATTTTAATGCTCACTCTTTTAACACTGAGAGTTACATAATAGTTATAGGGTGGCGTTAGTGGCAAACAATTTCTTGTATCTATAATGGTGGTATAATATAAATCTAGCTACCTCAAGCACTTTAAAGTCTGTATTATGGTTATAATAAAAACTATAGGTGGTACACAAGTTCTGAAGTCTACTGGTATAAATTTTATAGTAACATATTAGTTCTTTTTTAGGTCCATTTTTTTCTTGGATTTGCTTTATGTATCTTGATCAGTGTTGATTAGCAACTCAGGGCTGTAGCGTGTTTTCTTTTTTTATTGTTTTGCATATACATTAGTTCCAAAAGTGTTACTTTATTTCTCAAAAATGATGGCAAACTAAGGAGTTGAAATTAAGTGAATTTCAAGTTACGGATTGTCAATATCTCGATGAGTGAAGTTTGATTTCTTTATCACATGGCTAAAATTTATTGCGAGGGTTACTTTATTGAGAAAATAATATATGTTTTGCGTCTCAATTTTGCAGGGCCTTAAAAATAAGTGATATTTAAAGTAAAAATAAATTGCATTTTATCATGCGGGGCATACACTCAATCTAAATTTAGATAAAAACAGGATATTGGCTCTGTCTTTTACATTCATTGTGTATTGTAGTAAATATTTTGCGTTTTAAAATGAGAAAATTAAACAAAATATGAGTTTTAAACTAGTTTTTTTCTGATTTATTTTTAGGTTATGTTTGATTTAAAATGGTGTCTACTCCTTATTATCCTAGGTTCCTATTATTACTATTAATGAACAATAAGTACTGGATGGGCTGTAGTTAGAACTATTGTAGCACTTGTTATACCAGAATAGGGTTTTAAATGTTTAAATTCCGTGTTATTATGGCTTAGAATAACATAAAAGTAAATTTGAACCCCACTGTAACGATTAGGGCTCTAAAAATAACTCCATAATACCAATTGCTATCATAAATAGGGGTTTTTGATTACTGAATTAAGTAGCTGTAAATAAGTTGCAATTAATACTTTTATAGCAACGTAGGTGGTAAAAATATTTTGCTAACTATTTTCAAGAGCTCTTGTCGGTAGAAAGAGTTATAACAAACTATAATATTACTTTTAGTAATTTCTGTTACTTGAATTTATAAAAGCAGGTGCTATGATGGTTGCGACTGTACCGTTTATACCTCCTTAAGTAATAATACGTTTCCTAGGCAAGATAGGTGGTATAAAACATTTACTTAGCACTCTTTAAGAACACTTGAAAATAGTGAGACTTATTAGAAATCCAACTATTACCTTAGGTACTTATTGTTACTTGAAGTTACTACACCTTGTGTTACTGTGGTTAAGCTTTTATCTTTTATACCTACCTTAGTCATATTATGTCTTCTTGTTACCGTTACTCATTTTGATGAGTTATTTAGTTATAGTCATGACCATTGAATAAACAAAAGTTTTACTGGGCGCTTTTATACACCCGTTAAACCAATACAAACGATAACAGAGGTGGAAATTAGCGTCAAAATGTTGGTTGGGCTGTTCTTAAAACAGTGCAGGAAAACATCTTGAAGGCATGCCTTAGAACCAAAATTTCAAAGAAATGAGATTTCCACCATGATCTATCCTGGTAGAACATAAGGTTCTACTTATGGCTTGTGTTATTTGAAATTGTAGGCAGTCCATAGGTACAGACGCCAGTACATCAAGCTACCCGAAACTGTCAAATTTTCCCAATGAATTTTGAACCTTATGCTTTAGTGATAAAGTAAAATCTATTAAAGAAATTTTACAGATTGTAGTAGCTTGATGTGCTGGCGTCTGTACAACATAGGTAGGCGGGCTATAAACCGCACCGGCCAATTTATTACGCGGTGTGGAAACGTAAGCCCCGTCCAGTCAAGTCCTTAAGGGCCTTACTCTCGTTTAGTACCGTAACACGGTCACTTTATGAAGCTTATAACTCATTAACGGTTTGGTTAGAAGGTCTGTAAAAAATATATGTTTGCTATAGATTCATGTACTGCATTTTTGAAACAGGGTTTTTTCATAAGGCTAATACTTTTGCCTTAAAAAAATATTTACCAAAACGCTATTTTGGCTAACATTTGCTTATAACTTCTAAACGGCTTTGATGTTTGGAAATATTTTTACACTGAAAAATTGCTGGTTAGAGGTACTACATATTTGAAATAGCGTTTTTAAATCAATCAACAGTTGCAAAGACAATGCCCCACTTTGAGATATAGGTTCAGAGGTGCTCTGCGCGGGCGCAGGCGGCAGTCGTGCGTTAGCACTGAGACGGGGTGGCTGTGTCGCTCGCTGCTCCGCCCCGGCTATCGATCGACTACGCGCGTTTGGCTGTGTTAGTGCAAATATTTATGAACGAATTGTATCAGTATGCGTTTATAGATTAGCTCGCTGCAGAGGGCCCATTTCTATTGTCCGCGTGGACGCTTTATTAGTGGTGCCATTTCTAAATACTGTTTTTGTTTATTTTGTAAATATAAGATAATTTGTAAATAAATAAAAATGCCAAAGCAAAGCAAGTCAAGAAAAATACGTTTTCTCTACGACGACGCACCGTTTTATAGATATTAGCGAAAAACTCAAAAGTGGGAATTTTTATACCCCCCACTCCGGCTCACCTCCTAGACGCGGGGACTTTTAGTATGTTTACTCCCTAAGCACTCTGAGCAACTTTCTGAAGAAATGGCTCAGGGCCCAGCTCACGCACTCTACACCTCTTTTTGGGTTATTCGTTGAGTGGACTAATAAGTATCTATCTATCTATAGGTACAAATAAATAAAATTGGAGTGTCTGTTTGTAATATTAAAACAACCGCTTCAGGCCATTTTATTTTGACTGTTTAGAAAATAACTACTTACCCACAATAAAAAAAAATGTTTTCAAACACCATAATTTATAAAAAATGAGCGTTCTTAGTTGTCAATCTACGAGTATTTGCATTACTGAGTTTATTGATTACTACCTTCTCATATTCTTGTGCGGATTTATTTCTGTGACTGGGACTTTCACTAGCAGATAGGTGAATAAGGAGTAACTTAGGCACTTTTATTTTAGAAAAAAAAGAAACTAGGTTCCCACGAAAAAAAATTAAAACCTATGAAATTAAATATTGAATATTTATCCGATTCAAATAGGGAGGTTGTATACTACGTTTATTTAGGTACTTAACCAAATGTAAATAAATCATAATAAAGAAACGGAGTTTAGTTTTTTTTTATATAAGTGGATCCTATAGGTACGTGAAGATTCCTTAATCTCCAATGAAATTGATTGAATATTAAAATATAGTGTTTTTGTTTTAGCCCAAGGAAATCGTTCACCAAATATTGTATATAAAAAAGGCTAATACGAAAAACTAAAAATAAATAATAATTAAACTAAAAATGCAAAAACGATCAAAAAGAACTAAATGGAGAAATATTAGAAGAATTTCATTAAAATTAGCATAGGTATTTCTTTACGTGGCGGTGAATAGACGACTTTTATGTATTTGAGTTTACTTTTATGTAAGTGGGATACGAATAGTCCCCGCCTACGGCGGGGTGCACCGCGCGAATTTTGTCGATGAGCGACTTCCATTATATTTAGAAGCGTAATTTCGCAACTCGAACAAGATGCACGATTGCCTCCGCGCTCCACTGGCCGGATTCTCACTGCGTAATCATCAGGTTCGAATCTCAGTGGACGCATATCTCTTTTTGTTATTTTTTTATTATAATGTGCTTATCATTTGTTTTGTTATTTTTTAATTATAATGTGCATATTTTTATTTTCTTATTTTTAAAATAATTCAATAAGTAATTGTTATTTTAATAAAAACAATCATTTTTATTCTTATAGTTATTTTTCTTCAGAATCTAGAGTAATATAATAAAAATAAAATAAAAACGTCCACCAAGCTTGATTCGGAAGAAAAATAATATACCTACAGTGTGTTACAAAAGAGTATAAGCAATAATAATATAGTCTGAAAATTTTCAAACAAGAAAATCGGCAAAAAGTAAAATAATAATTAAAAAAACATTTATATCAAATAAGAAAATCAACAAAAAGAATATGTCAAAAAGTTTGGATTTGAACCCGGACATTAGTGACTGATACAGAAAACTATAGTAACGCACGAGACCACTAGACCAATCGAGCTGTTGTAATGTATGTCGAAATTACGCGTCTATAGATAATCTATACAAACAAAATATGGTGTGTACAATACATCCAAAAAAGTAGGTACCTACCTACTTACGTTACAATTTGTTTCGTCGAATAAGATCTCTTTATTGCCTTCCGTTTATTTTCTTGTTGACCATTTTTTATACACTGATTGCTTATTTATACAACTTATGAGTAGAACCGAAACAGTACAAACATTTGTACACCAACAACATTACTTAGAAAAAACTAATCATAAAATAAAATATGTATAATAAACAGCTTTCATCAACAAACAGATACCAAAGTACGTACACTAGGTACCGACCCGAAATAATTGCAAGACTTCAAAGTATTTTAAATACGGCTACTCGCTCAACTACATAGGTACCCAACCGCGTCAGTTTTCGGAAATGCGATCATGCTCCTTATCAATTAGAGTCTACGGAACAATTTCGTATGAAAGTATTTTTACTTTAATGGTTTGTGAAAATATTAATTGTAAACGCGATTATGCTCCTTATTCATAGAAGGTAACGGGTCAATTTCCTATGCAAGTATTTTTACTACCAACAGGGCTTTTGAATACGCGATTGTATTTCTTATTTGTATGAAGTCATGGATCAATTTTCGATGCAGATATAGCAGAGCTATGGTTTTTTAAGGTGGACGTACTTTGTAGCTCTGGTACTCGATTTTGCAAGTACGACCCATGCCTAAACGCGATCGTGCTCCATAAGTAAGAATTCAGAGTTCAATTTCCTATGCAAGTTTTTTTCTTCCAAGAGGGCTCTTGGTTGGAATAATAGTAGAAACTTTAATCGTCTATACTCTATAAGTACGTATTTATTTGTAAAAGTGATTTTGCTCCTTATTTGTATACAGTTAAGGTTCAATTTCCTATGCAGATAGAAAATACTTGAAAGTATCCCGAGATCTAGTTTTAGGACGTGGTTTCTTAAAGAAGTCGTACTTGTAAGCCCTGGTACGCGATTTTGCAAGTACGACCCATGTCTAGTCACTGCTTTTTAGTTGGGTACTTATACCCTCCCATAGAGTATAAGTACCTAACTAAAAAGTACTGTCTCACCCCTCCCTTAGAGTATAAGTACCTAACTAAAAAACAAGACTCACTGTCGCTCCGCGTAGAAATGAAAGAGAAGCTAAAAAGACGCCGCGATGGCGCAACGTTTCGTTCGAGTTATTTATCATTAAATACAATTAATCCTTACAAATATCTTATTACAATCGATAAATAAAAACAACAGTTCCCTTTATTATTATACATCACTGTTATTAATTTTATCAAGATTTGTTTATAAATAACACAATTACAATTGCAACGATTTCAATTTTAATGGTTATTTTATGATTTTTTTCTATCGAGAAAATTTACCGAAAACGTGTTTTGAACACAATGGTCCACTCATAAATATGATCAAGATTAACATTTTTTTTTGCTGTTCTAAAATGTATACATTTGGCTAAAATATTTTTTTGTGAAGCCTATTTTGACTAAGTACAGCGCCTTAATAAGTTATCGTAAACTCTGCGAACTCAACAATAACTTTTTTGTTAAATTCCACACGGACGATTAACAGCTAGTACAAAATATATCAGCCTTGCATCCGCCATTCCCTTCTGGAATCGTAGGCAAAAATGGCGACCTACGTGCGGCATGTCTGCGCCTCTTCATATTCTTTGATCATAGTTTTAGTGTCGCGCGCCACCGCACACATTTTACGTATTCGGGAGTAGGGCGTTTAGCTCCGCCCACATGCACAAGGTCAGTGAGCCATCTTTACACCTTAAGAGGAAACACTACGGCCGAGAGAATTGAGAAATAGGTATTTGTAAAATCTATTGCTGTCGCGCGGTGCCCAAGCCTCCCCCGCAGGGCATGAAAGAGACAACTGCATCATGGACCAAAAATACCTATTAAAAATACACAAAATCAACGTTACGTAGTCCCCCGATTTCTTTTCCAAAACTAGACCGATTTAAATATTTTTTTCATTCAAAATTAAAGAAAGGCTTTGGCCGTGTCCCTATGTTTTGCTTTTTTTTATAAAATTTAGTCAAATTTATTTTCTGGATGTTTGAACACAGCGGAGAATCTGGCGATTTTTTTAGGTTTTTGAAGGCTCATATCTTTTTAAATTATTTATTTATGAAAAATAGGAAAACATAGAAACATGCCAATAGTGGCCATAGATTTTTGTGATAAAAATTATCGCTCTATTGGCATTATCCAGGGATAAAACAGGGGACTACGTTTGTATGGAAAGAACGGCCCTTGTGTTTCCTCTTAATGAGACCGCCGTTAATGAGCCATCGCCCAAACTTTATTACTTCTTCATGACCCAATAAATCCTAAAATCAATCAATAAATGCCGCCTCTGTACATTTATGTGCTTGAAGCACTGACCGCCGCCTCTGTACATTTATGTGCGTGAAGCACTGACCAGGGGGCCTAAAAAGGCCACTTTAGTAGAATCATAAAAGGATAACATTATGAATTATAATAAGGCAAAGACCGTCCGTGTCTTTCTTTTTTTCGCTGCGCACTACGTAGGTATAATCAAAGAGATTGGGATTGGATTTGGATTGGATTGTTTGTTATTTTAGCACAGACAAAAGAAAATAACTGAAAATCCTTCACCAATAGGATTTGATACGATTAACTTAACAGTTAGCTGTCCATTTAGTTTCATAATGTTATCCTTTTATGATTCTGCCAAGATGGTCTTTTTAGGCCCCCTGTATTATACAAGACTTGTATGATAGAGGTCAGTGGCTTGAAGTATTAAATAAATCACTGAAAAGGTTTTATAATGATGCACAGGTTTGATTGACGTTTGTGCTTAGCAATGCAATGCTCCACTTTTAGGTGATGTGACTTTTCACATCCCACATCGTTACATCATCTGCTTGTAGTTACCAATTATATGTATCTACTGAAAAAAATATGTTACAGAAGCTCCGGTAGGCACCTACTTATTCCAAAAAAAAATAACAATCGAATAAGCAAAGTTATATTTAGTTAAAAAGAAAATTCGAGAACAACTTTATACATACACTAGCGACCCGCCCCGGCTTCGCACGGCTGCAATGCTGATACTAAATACACTACAGAAAAACTGTGAACGTTGTATATAAAAACATAGCGGCCCGCTCCGGCTTCGCACCGCCGCAAACGCTACGTCCCGCAATTTTTAAATCTGTAATATCTTCGAAAATATTCACTTAAATCATACGGTGTAACGGGCCATATAGATCTATATTAAATGAACAATGTATTCAAGGTATTTAATTGGTTAAGGATTAATGCTGTATTGGTTAAAATCGCTTCGAAAATTAGCCATTATTTGTCGTAAAAAGTAAATGACAAAAAAAAGTTATTGTGGGTTATCCATAAGAGATAGACATATACCATCACGGACTTTTCTGTAGACCTTTTCAATGTGTACAATACTTAGTACATTATTTTGATAAAACTCGTAGGGTTCAGCCTGCGTTTGCAATGTAAGCGGAAAAAATGTAATTATTTACGACATCACATTAGAAACCTCAAAAATAACAGAACTTCTCCACTATTTAATGGATGTTATTATACATATAAACCTTCCTCTTGAATCACTCTATCTAATAAAAAAAACCGCATCAAAATCCGTTGCGTAGTTTCAAAGATTTAAGCATACAAAGGGACATAGGGACATAGGGACATAGGGACAGAGAAAGCGACTTTGTTTTATACTATGTAGTGATATGTACGTATTAACAAAAGTTTTTAATTAATTCGTGGAAGAAAACTAGAAAGAATACGCTAAAAGGTTCCTACAAACAGGTGCGACACACGATATAATCGCGCGCGACACAAAGGCACCGCTTGTTTCGCGACTTGCGGTGCCTTTGTGTCGCACGCGATTTTATCGCGTGTCGCGCCTGTTTGTAGGAGCCTTTAGGCAATTTTGATTCGAACAGAAAATACAAGAAATTTTTACCTGAAATGGATAGGTACCTTTCGGTATCTCATGCATTGCATTCAATTACCTATAACTACAAAGAAAAAAATTCATATGAAATATGTGGTGAATATGACACAGAGAAAGAATAAAAACACAAAAAAACTGGCCAAGTGCGAGTCGGACTCGCACACGAAGGGTTCCGTACCACAAGGCAAAAACGCCGAAAAAAACACGATTGTTGTATGGGAGCCCCCCTTAAATATTTATTGTATTCTGTTTTTTGTATTTGTTGTTGTAGCAGCAACAGAAAGACATCATCTGTGAATATTTCAACTGTCTAGCTAACACGGTTCATGAGGTACAGCCTTGTGACAGACAGATGGACAGTGGAGTCTTAGTAATAGGGTCCCGTTTTTACCCTTTGGGTACGGAACCCTTAAAAGAACAAGTAGGGTGAAAATATGCGTTACACGGGTCACAGGCATCCTCTCTGTAAGAGGGGGTGGGCCGTAATCCACCATGCGAGCCCAGTGCGGGTTGGAGGATGTCACATGTCTTCGAATTTTTAGTTCTAGGACATGCTGGTTTGAGGTTTCTATGATGTTTTCCTTCACCATTTTCAGAGCAATGGTGATGATGATTTACACAAACTCAAATACCTACCTTTTTTAAGTATTAATGTTCTGCACAGCGAGTCCAACTACAAAGTTTTAACAAACAATTGTTGTTGTTTGAAGCTCCACTTTGGAAACTTTGCAGAATTCATCAAATTGAAGTAGGTAGGGTTACAAAGGCACCGCAAGTCGCGCAACGTGCGGTGCTTTGTGTCGCGCGCGATTATATCGCGTGTCACGCCTGTTTGTAGGAGCCTTTATGCATAGAATAATGAATAGATAACTTCAGAGCTGGGCACCGATCTGCCCAAAGTATATAAAGTAGCTCGAAATTGTGCACGATAACACTTTTCAGCCACTTTTATGATAAAATATCTGTGGCCAACAGTTCTGTCGTGCGTTGACGACGGTCAGGGGATTCTTTGTAGATTGTATTTAACCGCACTTTTGTAAGTACCTATTTGATACTGTATTTGGCAGAAATTGGCCTAACAAATTATACACACTAATATTAGATGTTAATACTGGGAGCCCAGGCTGTGAATAGGCAGACCCTACTCATCCGTTGAGCTGGTGTCGTGAATGCCGATTGAACGACTGTCAGGACTCAGGACTTACGAGGGTACCTTACTAGTCAGTAGCGAAGGGTCGATTTTTGTAAGAGGTAAGCCGGAGTAGATAATATATATATAATAATAATATAATATATACATATCTTGAATCGTTCGATAAGTTATAAAACTAAAGCACGTTTGGTCAGAGCATTAGTTTTCCCGATTTTCCTGTATGAAGTTGAGACGTGGACAATCCGAGCAAAAAAAAGACAGAGGATAGATGCATTCGAAATGTGGTGCTGGAGGCGGATGCTCCGAATACCATGGACAGCCAAACGCACAAATGTGTCTATCCTTTCCCAACTCGATGTCAAGGCCCGATTGTCTACAATATGCCTACAGTGTATTCTGACCTATTTCGGCCACATAATGCGAAGGGATCCCCCCTTCAGCAGCTTGAAAAGCTGGTTATTGTTGGCAATACTGAAGGCAAGAGAGCACGAGGCCGGTCGCCAACACGATGGTCCGACCAAGTGAAAGAAGCTACGTCCTCAAGCAATTTTCAGCAGGTGGTGATGGCAACTTTGGACTGGAGTAGATGGAGGCAGATTGTCCGCTTAAAGGGGTCCAGTGACCACAATCCTGAGTAATGAGGGACCGATTGAAGGAGAAGATATCTTTAATATAATTATATTATTTGTCTATTAGAATACTATATTTTCGAACAGTCTGAATGAATTCAGACGATACGTCCTCAGTTCTTGATCAATTTGTTTGTTTAATTCTGTTACAAAATGATAATTTGTGTCGTATTTGTGTGACTCCATTAAATGTTTTTAATATTGTATAATTTAATTTAATTTTTGAACTCAAATTTTAATTTACTATATTCTTTTAATTTTATTGTAATTAATGTGATGTTTCTGTGTTTCTTATTTTTATAGTTTTAATTTATATTTATTTTCTATTCCAATTTAATTTATGTTTATTAAAATTTTTGAATTTACTGTATTTTAATTTAACTACTTGACATTTTAAAATCCCAGTAAATTTTAATGTTGTAATTAACATAATTATATTTCCGGTTCAGTATTTATTATTGATTATACAAGTGCTGTGCACACCTATAAGTGACGAATTTAACGCACAACTGTTAAATAGACTAGGTATATTAATGTAAGAAATTAGTGAATAAGTCGTTGGTGTGTCAATAAATAAATAAATACTGACTGTGCCATTTTTCAAAAGGAAGCCGGTAGGAATCGAGTTTGTATAGAACCTTCGCCACTGCTACTAGTGTCCAATCCTTCTGTTAATATCAATATATGTATTTATATATTATATATAAATACACAAACAGTGATATATATTATATATACTTATATATATGTGTAATATTCTAATGCGAAAGTAAGTTTGTTTGTTACCTTTTCACGCCTAAACCACTGAACCGATCATTCTGAAATTTTGCATACTTATACGTTGTCAGGTGTATAGAAACAGACATAGGGTACCTTTTATCCCGAAAAAAGTGCTCTTCTCGAGGAAAACATCAATAACGTAATTATGGTAATAGATGGCGCCATGTGTCTCTCGAATCATGATTGAATTATATTAGAAATCACGGGATCGAGATTTATGCGGGTGAAACCGCGGGGCGTAGTTGGTCACACAAATATTATAAAGGCGAAAGTTTGTGAGTGTTTGTGTGTGTGTTTTTATGTTTGTTGCTTCTTCACGCTCAAACGGCTGGACCAATTTTGATAAAATTTGGTATGAAGGTAGCTCACATCCTATTAACATATAGGCTACTATTCATCCCGATATTCCCACGGGATCGAAACTTTTGCGGGTGAAACCGTGAGGCACGGCTAGTAGTAAATAAATTACACTACAACAAAATAAGTAATCCTGATTTCATGTTAATCCGGAAATGAACTGCTGCACATCATGTAGGCCATACATTATACAGGTTGGCAGGGAAATCGACGCGCAAACGGTAACCATGGTTTCAGTACATGATTCTGAACATGCGTTAAAATATTTCGTCGGTTATCAACTTATCACACTTCACACTAATATTACAATGGCTTCACGCACAAACGGCTGGACCAATTTTGATAAAATTTGGTATGGAGTAAGCTGACGGCTATTTTTTATCCCGATATTCCGACGGGATCGACACTTATCCTGGTGAAACCACGGGGCGCTGCTAGTCGAAAATAAAATCGGCTGTTTCAAACTCAAACTCAAACTCAAAACATTTATTTCAATTAAACCATTTACAGGCACTTTTGAATTGTCAAAAAGTCGGTCAGTCAGAAAATATGAAGCTAGTTGCCCATTCCAAAGCGTAGGTACCTATGGAGAAGAACGGGCAAGAAACTCCATGGACACTCTTTTAAATTATAGTTTTACAAAAATATTAGTTACATCAATAATGTGAATTTATAATTATATGTGAGAACGATGTAAAAAAGACGTACGCGTTAAAAGTGTCCAGAGTACAGCTAATGGTAAGAAAACAACAATTCAATATTAAAATAATTAAAAATAAGCCGAGGCAGCTAAGTGATGACCAGCCCCAACTGACGGCGCCCGTTCACGAACATGACGCATAGATCGGCACCATTCAGCTCAACCATTTTGAAGGGAGCTAAATGATCCAACACACACGCCACCGTCAGCGAGACATTTGTGTGAGCATGACATACTATCAGCCGCCAGGGCACATTCAAGTCAATGAAAGACACATTACCCGATAAATGGTACATAGTGTATAGTATATACATAGAACTCACATCTGTGCTATGCAATTATACAATACAAGGAAATTGAGTTTATACAATGCAAAGATAGTCTTACAATCTTCAGCAGCTCCAACAGAATCTTCAAGTGTTAATCAATTAGTTGTGGTTGTGGAGCAGGACCAGCCTTGAGCCAGGCATTTTTATCAGCGATGTAATCCCCTAACTTATAATATGCTTGACTGCATAGTGTGCGTTTTATACAAGACTTGAATTTTGTCTCATTCATTTCAAGAATGTGGGGAGGTATTTTATTATAACATTTTAAACAGTACCCCATAAAAGATGAGTCTACTTTAGCCAGTCTGAAACCTGGTTGAACTAATAGGTCCCTATTTCTAGTACTATAATTATGTCTTTCACCTCTTTTACTAAAAAGATGTAAGTTTTTTCTTACATACATGATATTTTCGTAGATATATTGACAAGGCACCGTCATGATGTTAATTTCCTTAAACAGTTCCCTTAGAGAATCGCGCCTGCGGAGAATATAAATGGCTCTGATAGCTCTTTTCTGCAGAATAAAAATAGAATCGATGTCTGCAGCCCGTCCCCAAAGTAAAATACCGTAAGACATGATACTATGAAAGTAACTAAAGTAGACTAGTCTCGCGGTATCTACATCAGTAAATTGACGGATTTTTCTGACAGCATAAGCTGCTGAACTTAGCCGTCCTGCAAGAGATGTTAAATGAGGACCCCATTGTAGCCTTGAGTCGAGCGTGATCCCCAGGAAAACAGTTTCATCGACGAATTCTAGTTTCTCTTGATTCAATATTATCTCACAATCACTACTCTTGACATTTGGTAAAGAAAATCTTATGCACTTAGTTTTTTTTCCATTTAATACTAAATTATTAGCAGTGAACCAATTTTGGACCTGCAGTAGGGCGTTATTTACATCGTCAAGATTTGTAGCACGTCTATTTACCTTAAAAATTAAGGAAGTGTCATCAGCAAATAACACCATTTGTGGTTGATTTTTTAATAAATGGAGTAGATCATTAACATACACTAAAAAGAGGAAAGGACCCAATATCGAGCCTTGTGGCACACCCATTTTTACGGTTAAACCATTCGAATTGACACCATTTATTTGAACTTGCTGTTGTCTATCATTTAAATAAGAACTAACTAAACTGAGCGCAAGTTTTCCAAGTCCGTAATGTTCAAGTTTCAAAAGCAAGGTTTCGTGATCGACGCAATCAAATGCCTTGGAGAGGTCACAAAAGATTCCTATGGCGTCTTGGGCCTCTTCCCACGCGTTAAAAATGTGTTTTAATAAAGTTACACCAGCGTCGGTCGTACAACGTCCTTTGGTGAAACCATACTGTTGATCGTGTAAGATTTTATTCGTGTTAAAATGATTGAGCATTTGATTAAGCATTATCTTTTCAAACACCTTGCTGAAAACCGGCAAAACGGATACGGGTCTATAATTATTGGTGTCCTTACTGTCCCCGGATTTGTAAAGTGGTATTACCTTACTGTATTTCATTAAATCGGGAAATACTCCTTGATCAACACACGATTCGTTTCGTATAAAAGTGGTAAATTCAATACCTACGTGGTCAAAATGTATGTGAAAACCATTTTTTTTTAATAACCCACGGTAGTTAGCATAGTGTGCTTTATACATGGTTTAGCACAGTGTGCTTTATACATGGTAACAATTTGCGTACCGACGACGAGACGTCCCTGCCACCATGTATATTCTGAAAGAAAAAAAGAAGAAAGAAAGAAAATACATTTATTTAGCACAGACTAAGAGACATACAATACCCCTGATAGTTAGATAATAGTCGTACATCAGATAAAACTAAGATAAAAATAAAAAGTGCAAAGTCCGATGTAAGTAATTTGCAAGAAAGTGTGCCTCACGGCTGCGCCAAAAAGGCCCAGTTCAGCAAAAATGCCAGACAACTGGTGCCTGACGCTGGTTTTCAACTGGACCTGATGTGTGAGATGACGGATGTAAATCAGTTCTGACCCACTATCATCAGACCTGTCCGCTAAATATTGTGAAATATTATATAATAATATAATTTTATATAATATAAGCAATATATTATTATATTATATAATAATATATGTGTCCACGATAGTACTTATAATATAGAATCGCGACCCTGAATAATATCATTTGTCTCCTACATCCTTTAAATATTATTATTAAATTCGTTCCATTGAGTTCGTTACAGCTCCTTGCTTTAATATCGGGCATCCGGTCCGTTTCATCTTTATTATGTCCGTCTCAATTGGATGTTTTTCAAAACGTTTGAATACCGTTTATTATTGTGAATGTATGGATGATTTGATTTTGATTGAAGATTCATATTTAATACTTAGCTGTACGTAGCCAGATGCTTAGGTATCAACGCACTCTGCAGACGTGTTAATAAAAGAAAACAGATTTTCTTAACTCATACTTCAAGTAACAACAACTTTGAATCACGTCTGTGAAGTTTACACACAAAAAACAGTTTTTAAAGTGACATTTCAAGTGAGACTACACAATGACCCCACAAAAAAAAATCAAGTTAATTCCTTTTTTGTTCTATCACGTTTAGATAAACGAATGATGTTTAGTCCAAAGAATGATAATTTCATGAAACAGTTATTCTTTGGACTTACGTGGTCTAGAGAGTTGTGTTGATGACTTTAATGATTATAATTCTGTAAATACATATTTGTTACGGCCGCGATTCATATATTAATCAACGCACAACTTAATACTGACCAGCAAATTGCAAAAAACATAAGAAAATTTGAATTTCGCGGGCTACCTTAGCGCTTCCCCCTTAAGAGGTCCCACTGTGGCACTTTTACTATGGGACAAAACATGAAATCGCGAAAAAAAAAGTCAGCTGTTCCCTACATTTTGTCGAGTTATAGGTATCTACGAACATTAATGTAGGGAACAGCTGAATTATCTTTTTGCGATTTCAGGTTTGGTCCCATAGTGAAAGTTGTTCATAATAATGAGTACAATGACCTCTGTTAATGTTTTACCAATAACCCTGTATATGGTTGGAAAGTTCTCAGCTTTCCTATAGATGCCCTGTAAACCTCTCATTCAAACCCGTTGAACTGTAAAGTCGCGATTACTTAAATTAGAAACATACTGTACATAACATCACCTACTTTGTTTGGTGTACAGTCAACAAAAGAGATAAGTATGCAGGATCGTCGGATACAGTTGAAGTTTAGTAAGAAACCGGTGGATATTGGCGACTGAAATTTAATTTGATAAATGAGCTGTTTGTTTTCTATTAATAAAATTAAATTTTATTCGAGAACATCCATCGGTTTCTTATTAAACTTTAACTATATCCGTCGATCCTGCATGCATAAGTATGCAATATGGTTGAAGTTGACTCCATTTTATGTACAGTCAACAAAAGAGATAAGTATCTTTTTTGTTGACTGTAGATATACTTATATCTTTTGTTGACTGTACATAATATAGAGTATTCTATTCTAGTATATTCTATTCTATCACCTTAATATCAAGAAAGAGCAAGAGCAATAAAAAGAGCAGTGGTGGCTCAGTGGTTCGAACCCAGTCAGGCACTTTACTTTGTGTAAATTATTTCATCACCACTAACTACTCTTAAAGGCTCCTTCAAACAGGCGCAACACGCGATAAAATCGCGTGTCGCGCCTTTTTGTAGGAGCCTTAAAACGGTGAAGGAAAACAACATGAGGAATCCGGCATGTCTTAGAACCAAAAATTCGAAGACATGTCACATCTACCAACCCGTGGTGGGCCCGCGTGGTGGATTACGGCCCACTCCCTCTCACTAAGAGGCAAGCCTTTGTCCCAGCAGTGGGAACAATATAGGTTGATTATGCTAAAATTACGCACGGATGTGAAACCATTATTGAGACATAGCAAAATGGCAAAATGTACGTTAGTTAGTAAATTAACAACAAACTCGGTGTCCTGAACAACGCAGTAACTCTATTATTTTCGTGAGCATCACCAGACGTAATCCGGTTTGAACGGAAGCGAATTCGCTTATGCGGTTATATCCGCATTTAACTAGTTATTCACGCACCGGTAAAATCCGGTTGCGCGTTCAGGCAAATATGACTCGATTTTGTTTGAAAGTAGACGAATTTGATCATAGATGAAATGGGGCTTTGTCACCCAACGTTTTAAGGGGGTTGTAATAAGTTCGTATAATCCTATTTATTGATATTTCATGAAATCATGATATTTGAGGCCAATTCTAACTCAAGGAGTTGTATTGATGATGTTAATGAATATATTTCTGTAAAGTCATATTTGTTACTCTCGCGAATCATATTTTAATCAACATTCAACATGACACTGACCTGTTTTAAAAAAAACGTAAGAAAATTTAACTTTCGCGGGCTATCCTGGAACGGCTGGAGCTTCCCCCATAATGGAATTGGTGCTAAGGTTTCTATTTATCTAAAAGATAAAGCCTTTTTTAATGTTCCTAAAACCAGTGGAATAAAGAAATGTGATATTTAACTTTCACGAGCGACATTTAACTTTGTTTTGTTTCTCTTGAGCACAAAAGATTAATTTAAATACTTCAAACTCCATTTACAATTAAAATTCAAACAAAACATTGCGGCGCAATGTTTCAGTGTACACCAGAAAATCTTAGAGCGAACTCGTTCATATTTTTTTATTTTACAAATTAGGAAGGTGCTATATTTGTGCGCGACCCAGGCCTGACTTCAATTACCACGAGTACAGCTGAATTTTTAAAGCAAATTGTCTTAAAAAGGTAGATGCGCACTTTGTTGGGGGCTTCGAGACAAAAGCGGGAAGTTATGTACCGTGATATTTATTCAACGACGCCCGTCCGATGCTGGAAAAACTTCTAAACTTTACAATTTACAGGGAAAAATTCTTTTAGGGCTCATTTATAGTGCAGGAAGGCTGGTGTCTCCTTTTACTCGAGATAAATGTAGATACCCAGCCATTCTTGAAGTTTGCGTTATGTTTTTTATGACTTCTTATCAGGGACCTCGTTCTGAAGTTGAGCGCAATTTGTATTTTTAGCTGGCATTATAAGTAATGGCGTCGTTTTTCCTTCCGTGATAATAAGAAATCTTACATCTACCTAACTTATTGAGGACATCAGCGGGGTAATGGCGTAACGCACTAACAGTAGCTATGTCTTTCATTTTTACAGTTCAACAATATTCATTGCGTTATTTACGTTGTTGAGCAGACAAATTTTTCGAACATATGAAGCAATGGATTAGCAGTATCCTTCAAAGATATTCAGATTGAAATTGAAATCGTGTTACGCAGTTAGGGTGCGGAACTGCAGTGCGATTCTGTAACCATCTCACTGTGAAAACTAGGTGAAGTGAGCGTGGAGTGAGCTGTCAATAGTGTCAATTCCTAGCAAAAACAAACTCACTTCACCTAAGTTTTCACTGTGAGATTTTTACAGAATCGACCGGCTGCCGTGAGTCTGTGGGGAGCACCAGAGCTTGGACAATACGCGCGGGTAGGTGCTATGGTATTTTATTTCTATTACTATAAGGTTCAGATTATCTATCTATATTTTATTTATATAAAAGAAAGTAGGGATAGTTTACACCATTTATAAATTAAGAATCACGGGACCGATTTTTATAACCTTTGTTTTGTTGGATTTGTCTCCGCTCCGAATAGCAGAATAACTATTAAAACATGCGAAAATTCCAAAAAGAAAAAAAAAAAGATTTTGTCATACATTTTGTATGAATCGGCTTTGTTTAATGAACTGACATAAAGCCAAGAGGTTGGAAGTTTGCGATTAGCTAGATCAAGTGCCAACTTGTGGAGTATTCCTCGAAACGCACCAAAAAGTATTTCTCGAAACGCACCATTCACGTGCGATAAGAAAATAAAAATATTATAATAGGGAATATGCATGAATTTTTTTCATGGCATTTATTAACAAAATATGAAAATACCGTAGTAGAGATGACAAAAAGTGAAATTAAAATTAAAATCGGCCAAGAAACACGGCATGAGCATTTAAAACTATTGATTACACACCAATTAGACAGAGAGATCCGACATAGACTGTGACGTCACATGTCACTACGGCCATATAAACTCCGTGTTTAATTTTGTTTTGCGAGAAAGAGATAGAAACAAATCTTCGATGGCTCATATCTTTTTTAATTTCATAGTTATCCGAAAAACAGTTTTACTAAACTGTTTATTACATGAATGAGGATTAATTTTTTAAATAAAAAAAAATCATGCATATTCCCTATTGTATTCCTCGAAATTAGGGATGCATCCGATACCGATACCGATACCGATATATCGGCGATATTTCAGGTTTGCCGATATATCGGTATCGGCGATATTTTTATGGCCGATTCAACGATACTTTTCAAATTTCGCGCTTTAAAAATGTAATGTAAACGCGCGTGTTGTCCCGTCTATTTCGTTGTAAACGAGGCACGAACTAAGTTTGCTCGGGGAAACCCCGCGCTTTATTCAGTGTTTTGTTTCGCCCGCCCGCTTTGGCCTCGCGCTCGCACATCTATCCCATTTCGGTAGGTTGAATGTTGTTGCGCGTAGTATTTTTCCATGCAAATAAGATTAAGAATTACATATCGTAATTGTTTGTGTATTGTATGTCATTTATAACTAGTCGTTTGAGTCAAATAAAATAAATAGTAGTCATATCAACTTCAAAACACAAAAGTGCTAGGTATATGGAATCACTTTGAAATTTCGACAATTGATAATTCCATAAAAATCTTATAAATGTTAATTTTGATTACTAAAACTATTGATTAATTGTGTTTTATTTAATCTACCTTCCTTTTTCAATTCAGTAAGCGTATCGGTATCGGTATCGGTATCGCCGATATTTTTATAAGAGTATCGGTATCGGTATCGTATCGGCAAAAAGGCGTATCGCGGCATCCCTACTCGAAATGCATCAACGATCAAACATAGAGAAGAGCATGCAGGATTCGTAATAAATGATATCGATAGACGTTTCATTTGGTGCGCCACTACTTGCTATGTAAACAACATTAACAGGAAGTTTTATAATATCACTAGCTGCGCCCCGCGGTTTTATTCGCGAAAATATCGATCCCGTGGGAATATCGGGATAAAACGTAGCCTATATGTTAATCCAGGGTGTCAGCAACCTCCATACAACATTTTATTTAATTGGTTCAGCCGTTTGCGCGTGAAGAAGTAATATGTCTTTCATTGACTCGAATGTGCCCTGGCAGCTGATAGTATGTCATGCTCACTCAAATGTCTCGCTGACGGTGGCGTGTGTGTTGGATCATTTAGCTCCCTTCAAAATGGTTGAGCTGAATGGTGCCGATTTATGCGTCATGTTCGTGAACGGGCGCCGTCAGTTGGGGCTGGTCATCACTTAGCTGCCTCGGCTTATTTTTAATTAATTTATTTTTGGAATGTAGTTTATTAGGTACTATTTGTTGTACTCTGGACGCTTTTAACATGTACGTCTTACTTAATTTTTTACAGCGTTCTCACATTATATAATTTTAAAATCAAAAGTAATGATGTAACTAATATTTTTGTAAAATATCATTTAAAAAAAGAGTGTCCATGGCGTTTCTTGCCCGTTCTTCTCCATAGGTACCTACGCTTTGGAATGGGCAACTAGCTTCATATTTTCTGACTGACCGACTTCTTGACAATTCAAAAGTGCCTGTAAATGGTTTAATTGAAATAAATGCTTTGAGTTTGAGTTTGAGTTTAGCAAACATATAAACACACACTCTCACAAACTTTCGCCTTTATAATAGTGTGATTAACATATCTACACTAAGTGGTATTAAAAATACGTATTTTTGAATACAAAAGCAAAGCTAACAAAATGTATATATGAGAACACCGCGTGAGCTTTCTCTACCAATTGCAAAAAATAATCACGTAAATCCACCATGTCATTACGGAGAAATCGAAGAACATACCTACATAAAAAATACACAGACGAACATAGAACCTCCTCCTTTTTTGAAGTCAGTTAAAATAAATTGTCAGCGATCAACTTCCCTAATCCTGTTTTCAAAACCATAAAACCTAGAGTTCGGCCATCGATATTCCGCTTTCAAGCGACCTTAAACGAAAGCCGGTAGACGGACGATATGGAACAGATTGGCACAAAGGAACAGCTTACTATGCAATATGTCCACTTGTCCACACCTGATTTACGAGAAATATGCGGTTCGTTTACGGACGCTAGAGGAAAGATCCCTGTACAATGATAAACCGTTTGTAGGTAATCAGGAAAGACTTGGTTATCCTTTATTGTGGGATAGCAGGGACGCTAAGGAATGAATGAAAACCTCAACAATGAACGATCGTAACAGAGAATATTGCCATACCAAACAACCACTCAAACAAAACCTTGGCGATTTTAGATTCAACTCCAAGGGAACGTCTAGTCACCACAGGGGATATACGGTACTCTCTAGAGGTGCATTTAAATGTTTATCAGATCCCTTCCTTTTCATATGTTACATACTTAATTATGTTTTAAGTACAGACGCCAGCACATCAAGCTACCCGAAACTGTCAAATTTTCCCAATCAACTTTGAACCTTATGCTTTAGCAATAAAGTTGAAAATTTATTAAAGGAATTTAAAAGATTGTAGTAGCTTGATGTGCTGGCGTCTGTACAATTACAATATAGCATTTTGTGCAGATTTCACCAATGAAACTGAACGCGATCAGCACTTCTAAGCTGCGTTTAAGAGCTGTCAGTGTCAATATTCCACAACAATTTTGACACTGACAGCTCTTGACAGTATAGATGTGCTGAACGCGTTCAGTTTCATTGGTGAAATTCGCCCTAAATACGTTTATGAATATTATAAATTAGCTTTTAGACATTCATCTAGTTTAAAGTACAATGCAGTATTTAGCATAAGTTGCAATTTGTACCAGTCGTCTTGAAAGTTTTTGACAAATTAATTTGGTCTTTACCCATAAATTCTGTATCAATGAAAAACACAGCAACCATGGATTAAAATTCCCAACATCGGTTTAGGTGCGACAATAATTTTCAAGTACCTAATGATTTACGACAAACCGTAAGGCCGCTTGTAGACGCCCGTTTCCTCCATCGGACACGGACCGTGTTGTTTATATTTGTATGAGTTGGACACCGGACCGGCGGCTGCCGGTACATGTACATACATATACGGTATACGCACAGCTACACAATGAGCTATACATAACTAGTATTTATAAGCTGACTTCTGATTGTACGAAAAACCTATGCAATGAGAGATCAGGTAAAACTGGAATGTATAGCTTGATGTGTTACCGTGGGTATCATCACATCACACACTTGCATTGTAACCTTAAAGGCTCCTTCAAACAGGCGCGACACGCGATAAAATCGCGCGCGACACAAAGGTACCGCAAGTCGCGCAACGAGCGGTGCCTCTGTGTCGCGCGCGATTCGCGTCACGCGTCGCGCCTGTTTGCAGGAGCCCCGCAAGTCCGGTGAAAAAGACGGATGTGTACAAGCCGGCTGAACATCCCAACCGGGAACACGGTCGACAGGTTGCTCTCAAAACAACTCGCCTTTGATATTTTACGGATAACGAAGTATTAAAATAACGATCTTTCAAAGAATCCGCGATATCGGAAATGATATTCATTGGATATGGACGCTGAAGCTGAAATGTTTCATTCCACTGCGAGAATATTCAGACTTATTGGATTCAAACTCGCAATATTGGATCACCGATTTGGTGAAACAGTGAATAAAGACCAAGTGCTTGGCATAAGCTGCTTGGTTTCAATACATCTTGTATATCTATATATATAAGTACTATATATATATACTATATCTACTATATAATATATACTATAATCTAAATACTCGTATTATAAATTGAAGTCGCTTTTCGTGTCTGTTTGTAACCGCGTAATTTTTCTAAACTACGCATCGGATTATGATGTCGTTTTCACCATAATTTAGAGAATTTATTTGGGAAGGTTTTTAATATATAATAAAGGTTAATAACGTAATATAGGTTTGGTTAGGTTACTTTAAACCCTTTACATCGAAATAGGAGCCCCGCGAAGCGGGGCTACGTCGACATGGAATGCAAGAGCGAGCGTATGAGAATTACAGTAATTGATTAGAGACTAGTTACGTTAATAATAAGCGTTACGGTAATTTAAGCTGGTAGAAAAGTATAAAAAAGTATAAGCAATAAACAGTCATGTTTATTTTTCGAAGGTTTCAGTATCTCCTTCGGTCGTTTCGTCATTTTTATTCGGACAAAAGTAGTCGGAAAGTTAGTATTTTAGGCAGTAGATTAAATATTTTAAGTAAGGACAATTCTTATTTTTTTGTCGGAGCTTTTATTACTACCCCTAACTGACCTCCTGCACAACTCAGTTACTGAGTAATACAATACCCATCATTGTAATCAGTAATAATAATTATTTCTGCTTCATTCGAATTTACATGATTCGATATAATAATTTAAAAGCAATGGTAATCGGAATCCTTTGCGGATTTTGAATCCGCAAAGGATTACGATTACCATTGCATTCCATTGCATCATTCAGCTGGCTTGCATTCAGTCAAGTAATGAATGATTTTAAATTAACGTTGATTTGCTTGACCCTTACGTTTAACAGGATATTTCAATTACGACTAAGCTCTAATATTTCATTTGTCTGTTCCCATGCGGGTTGGAAGGAGACTGTTATCGCTATAAATTAATTCTGGGTTCACAGACACCAAATCCCCGCGGTCGAATGTCATTTAAATTCAATCGTTACGAATACCACTGATTTAAAAATATACCTATTGATTTTGTGTACTTTTTTATTGTTTGTTCACAAACTTTATTAAAGAGTATAAATAATAAATAAATAAATAAATATGAATGTATTATTTTGTGTATTTTTTTTTTATTGTTTGTTCACAAACTTTATTAGAGAGTATAAATAATGAATAATAATAAATATTTACATAATATTTAGGCTAATAGACTTAAAATAATATTAATAAAATCAGCCTATAATATTTCCACTGCTGGGACTCAGGCCATCTCTCGGCGAGAAGGAGTGGGTCGTAATCACCACGCGGGCCCAGTGCGGGTTGGTAGATGTCACATGTCTACGAATTTTTGATTCTAGGACATGCCAGTCTCCTCACGATGTTTTCCTTCACCGTTTTGAAATTATTTACACAAAGTAAAGCGCCTGTCAGGAGTGTCAGGGTTATATCTCGTAAGGCGCGTTCGTTACCACTGGGCCTACCACTGCTCCAATATTAATAATATATAATATATATGTAGTTGAATATAAAAGTATCTACATTATTTGTTGTTAGACGAGGAATACTGAAAGTTGGCAAGGCAAGACATAACATTAGCTTCAAACAGAACAACACGCAACGATCAGAAAGATCATCACGCGTTGGAGCTGGTCATGAATTTATTATAGGTACATCATGGCGCATGGTTTTATATTCCGTGGAAATATCAAGATAAAAAGTATCCTATGTGTTAATCCAGGAAATGGTCTATCTATGTGCCGATTTTCATCCAAATCTGTTCAACGGTTTACGGGTGATTGAGTAACAAACATGCAAACATCTTCGCAAACTTTTACATTTATAAAATATTATAGCAGGATAGTAGGATTATGCTCCTAGCTAGCAGGATGGCGATCGCAGTATAATATCGTTAACTTACTGCACAGGTGGAAACTGCAGCTGGTCGTCCGCTCAATATAATCCCCCATTACTCATTTATTAATCACTTACCTTGGCTATGATGATCCAAGGGACAATGATTTTGAGATGAAATTAGTGGCGCTACAAACAACCAACATGTGGAACATTTACGATGAGTAGGTACGTACAACGTATTATGGATCCAGCAGATACATAAACGAATTGCACAAAAATATTATTTAGTGACGATTCATGAAATTATGTAGATTGTATATGTGTCGCAGATGGATTGTCGTATCCCCTGTTTTACAAAACCGCTAGTAGTTTTACAAAACAGCGGAGTAATGTAAAATAACTGAACGACCGCGACGTTTAGCTGGATTGTCATTGCGCTACGTTTAACAAAACTGCTACCGAAGTTTAGACGTAATGCAGAATGGCTTATTTGCAGCCACAATATACGTCTTTCATAAAATTCTGATGACTTTTAATTACTTAACATTGTCCTTAAAAACACAGTTTTCACTGAGTTAGAGTCGTTTTTATTACTCATATAACTCGTTTATATTCTAAATATGTTTCGGACGCCATTATTGTTGTTATGGCACACAAAGCCACGAATGACATAATTTAGAACTAAAATCTACAATCTGAAGTTTCATTTTCAGCTATTTTACATAACGGAGCTGTTTTCTAAAACAGCGGATTTGATAATCAATCTGCGACATATGCATTTTAAAACAGCACAAGACACTTTCCTACAACCCTCTCAAACGTCATGGCTTAGTTTGTAACTTTGTATGAATCTGTATGTAAGAGAAAATATAATAATTATCAATATTTTTGTAATACCAACATACGAAGGGTTAAATCCCACATGCAGCACACAGACAATCGATCTGTAACTTTGGCAGCCATAAATTGATGTATCACAGTTATTACGAGTTAAAAAGACAGTCTCAATCCAAAACTGACAACTTTGTTATTGATATTGCGTCATGTTCGTGAACGGGCGCCGTCAGTTGGGGCTGGTCATCACTAATTAGCTGCCTCGACTTATTTTAAATTATTTTATTTTTGGATTGTTGTTTGTTAAGTACTATTTGTTGTACTCTGGACGCTCTTAACGCGTACGTCTTTCTTATTTTTTTACATCGTTCTCTATAATTTTAATATCAAAAGTAATGATGTAACTAATATTTTTGTAAAATATAATTTTAAAAGAGTGTCCATGGAGTTTCTTGCCCGTTCTTCTCCATAGGTACCTACGCTTTGGAATGGGCAACTAGCTTCATATTTTCTGACTGACCGACTTCTTGACAATTCAAAAGTGCCTGTAAATGGTTTAATTGAAATAAATGCTTTGAGTTTGAGTTTTTTTGAGTTTGATAGGTGCAATATAAGTACTCCGGCTCCGCGACATTTAGTAACGATCACATCGTCTTTATTTTTTTTATTTGAAATGGTTTTACTCTAGACTCTAGTCTAGATCAGAGGTGACAGAGACAAAGTCTACGAACCCACCACCAGCTTACCCAGAAGAAGCCTTCTGGGTAAGCTCACTCCATCGTATACTGTAAAAGAAAAGAAAAAAGAAAGAAAAAAATAAAAAGAAAAAAAATTATAAACTATAAATTTATAAACCAAAAGAACATAATGAATCGTTATTTAATAATAACAAGCAACTTTTCCAAGCTCCTCGCTTTCCAGAAACTTAAACCTATGATTTAACTTCTAAAACATTGGTAAGCACTTTCCCTCGATACAAAATTTTCACAAGTTATCGACTAAGAGGATTTGAGTGTACGCTATATGAGGAGCTACATACGCTAGCTGGGAACAACTTAAGGCTCGTGCACACAGGCGCGACGCGACACGCGACACAAAAGCACCGCAAGTCGCGCAACGAGCGGTGCCTTTGTGTCGCGTGTCGCGTCGCGCCTGTGTGTACGAGCCTTTACACTCCAGTAAATCGTGTACCGATATAGTTGTCACAACGCCGCCGGGGACATTTTGTTTTCACTTCAGAGGTTTATTTCGACAGCAAGTTAATTTAAATATACATTATACATGGTCGAATGGAATTGGTTAGCGAAACTTCATACGCGTGATGGATATAGCTGTCTTTGATCATCATCTGCCAAGCTTTTATCCAACCATGTTGTGTTCCGCTTCCTCTAACCGGATGCAGCTGAATACCAGTACTCTACACGGAGCGACAGCCTATCTGAACTCCACAATCCAGTTATTAGGTAATACAATACCACTTGGTAAGACAGGTTGTCAGATTTTCGGGCTTCTGACTACCCGTTACGACAATCGAAGATTCACGAATTACAGCCGTGACCAACGGCTTAATGTGCTTTACGAGTCATGGAGGGGTGTCGGTATGTAAAGATAGTCACCCATCCAAAACTAACCGAGGCAAGCATAACTTAACCTGATCGACCGATCCGTGTGGCTGTTATGGGTCAATATCAACAAACTGAATATTTTTTCAATTTTGGTGGCGAAATTTGTATCTTAATACAAAAATAACAAACAATATTTGTATTGAACATTTAATGATTTCAGATGTCTTACACAATGTTAAGGGTCAATATCAACAAACTGAATATTTTTTCAATTTTGGTCGCGAAATTTTTTCTTTAGTTTACGTGAAAAATAAGGACCGGTGGCGCCACCAAAACCACCCAAATTGAGCCACCAAAATTGAAACCAGATATAAAAAAATCTCTAAAAATAGGGGTTTTTAGTTACAATTAAATTAATATCACTGATTTATGCGTAACCCAAATCACTATCTATAATGTGTAGCTTACTATTAAAACACTTTAAAATTAACAGCAAATCGATCCACCAAAAATTGAACAATTTTTGTTCCCCGTGCCACCCAAGATGATACTTACGTTTTTGGCGGAAAATCATAGCACTAATCACACACCTGTTACGCGCAAGTGCACAACTGAGAGATGTGAAATAATAAAATGTGATTGATCGCACACGCACGAACACGAAGCTTCATTTTATAGTATGTTGAAAAAGTGCCACCAAAATTTTGATTTTTACTTGGACAAACTTTGATCGACTACCCTGTGCTTTTAACTTAGATTTTCTAATATGGTTTAATTGTTTTTAGATAATGTGTCTTAAGCATATACTAACGAATTTATTTATTTTTTATTGTACAGCAAATTGTTGCTTTGGTGAATGCAATTATATCAAAAAATGGAGCTGGGACAAGCCACCTAACTTGAATTTTAAGGCGATTTATTTTTTCCCTATTTATTTAAATACACAGTTATAAAAAAAAATGTGGCCCTAATTGAAACAAGTTACGTAGCTTACTATAAAAAAAAATAAGAAACATCCTATCATTTAACACCTCGATTCTCAACGTGGACGCGTAAAATTTGCTGCTGGGATATTCACCCTTATTACTTAACCACGAGCCCTTAACTTATACCTGTAAATATCTTGATGATTTAAAAAAATACATGATTTTCTGAACTCATAATTTCATATAACTTGGTACAGCTGTCAATCGTCCGTATTATTGCAAGGCTGTCAATCGTCCGTATTATTGCAAGGCTATCAATCGTCCGTATTATTGCAAAGGGTAACTCCTCATTTTATAAGCTTTTTATCTTTCAGTTTTATATCTTCTCTGTCAGTAATAACTCTAAAGCCTTTCTGCTGGGAATAATACTCGAATATAAAATTTTCTTTTGGTGTAGGTACAAAAGTTATGTAAAGGCTCCTTCAAACAGGCGCGACACGCGATAAAATCGCGCGTGACACAAAGACACCGCAAGTCGCGCTACGAGCGGTGCCTTTGTGTCGCGCGTCGCGCCTGTTTGTAGGAGCCTTTACGCTTTTCATATTACTAGCTTAGGCCCGCGACTTCGTCTGCGTGAAATTTCGGCCACCTTTTTCGCTTGGCGTTCTTTCTGACTTTCTTTATTTTTGCTCGGCTCCTAAGGGCCATAGCGTGATGTTAAGTAGCCTTTAACTTTCCTCTAGAATTGGGCTGTCAAATGCAAAAAGATTAGCAACATACAAACAAACAAAACATTTCAGCTTTAGTATAGTATAGTATAGATCACAGGTTCTCAATGTGCGATAACACCCACTTAGACTTTCATCACTTGAGACTTTCAGGGGGCAGTAGAAGACCCAGAGAAAATTATATCAATTCTTATATTCAATTATTATTATAATTATTATATTAATTATTATTTATTATCTTATATTATCTTTTTAGGTAGTAATGAATATAATCGGGGCAAAAGCTGTTTCAGATTCGCGACAGATGGTACGAGTAAAGGCTTCTACAAACAGGCGCGACACGCGATATAATTGCGCGCGACACAAAGGCTCGCTCGTTGTGCGACTTGCGGTGCCTTTGTGTCGTGTGTCGTGTCGCGCCTGTTAGTAGGAGCCTTAAGTTAAAAAAATTGGGGGGCTCTAGACAAAAATACAATCTCAAAGTGTGGGCAAAATAATGTTGAGAACCTGTGTTATAGATAGATGTAGTACCTATAGAAGATTATTGGTACGTGAGAGGCATTATTTAGCGCATAGATAGTAGATGCCATATTGGCATCACTAATCTACCTGCCAAGCGGAGTAATTACGGCGGCAATTAGTAGGCTGGCAGCTCCGGCAAACTATCACTGTGATAATTATGCAACTACGAGTATTTCATGTGCTTTTAGAGCCATATTTTTGACTCAGGCTAATGATTTATGTTACATTATTTAATACTTTATCTATCATAACCATAGGTTTTTTTTTTAATTTAATTTATGTACTGTCTGTGCTTTATTCAGCATATCTATCTTCTATCGTCTTCTATAGGTAGGTACAGTCAGCAACAAGTCTATTAACACTTCAGTTTTTTTCAATCTCAGTTATTGAGCAAAATATTAACTCTTCAGTTTTTCTTAATCTCAGTGTCTCAGTCGGACAAAACATTTCACGCGGACGAAGTCGCCAGCAGAAGCCAGTGTTTTATCACTGTTATGGAGTTTTTATAAAAATACTAGCTGCGCCCCGCGGTTGCACCTGCGTAAATGTCGATTCCGTGGGAATATCGAGATAAAAAGTAGCCTATATGTTAATCCAGAGTGTCAGCTACCTCCATAGAAAATTTTATCAAAATTGGTCCAGCCGTTTGAGCGTGAAGAAATAACAAACATGTAAACACACACACACACACACGCGCTCACAAACTTTCGCCTTTATAATATTAGTGTGACTATCTTTTCTTTACATAGAAATGTTAATTTTTGCCGAATGTTTTGTTTGCTTAACAAACCATTCCTGTACCCGCCACCCGTGTTGTTCTATTTTTTTTTTTGTTATCTTAAATCCCAATACATCCCGATCGGTTATTTTATGTAAGGCTTCGGCTTCGATAAAAAATATGTAGGTAGATATTTATGTAGTCGATTGACACATATTTGCACAGCTACATACATAGGAAAAAATTTAACCAGTGCGCAAAATGTAACCATGAATTTAGCATATTATGATAAACGTAAATACTGGTATTCAGCTGCATACGGTTAGACTGGAAGCCAACCCCAACACAGTTGGGAAAAGGCTAGGCAGATGAGTACTATTCTGTTGCTGACGATCCTTCAGGATTAAAAACAAAAGAAAAAGCGGATCAAACCGGAATGAGAAAGTTTATAGTGGATAAGACAGAGATTAAAACAGAAGAAGAACTGGCAGGGGATCGAGGAGGGGGGGTGGAGGGGGGTTCAGGGGATCAGACCGGAACAACTCGAAATTCTTGGTTAGCAAAAAAAAATAATTGTTGTTCCATACATTTTAACCGCGTACGCTAGGTTTAGCTACAACAATAATTATGCTAAATTCATGGTCACAGCATGTGTACTGTATAAAAAAAAATCTGTTAAAAAATAAATGCTGTTCGTTAGCAAGCGCATTGCTTGAGAACTGCTGGACCGATTTGGCTACTTTTTGTTTTAAAATGTTCGCAATAGTCCGAATTAAGCTCCTACAAACAGGCGCGACACGGGATATAATCGCGCGCGACACAAAGGTACCGCTCGTTGTTCTATTCAATCGCAGTATCATCTTCAAAGTAGGTGTTATGTAGGTCTAAAAAAACAGCTAAAAACCTGCTCAGAATGTAACTTCGCTACGTAATAAATTGCGGTGTTTGTAAAAATCCTCGAGTTAACGAAATGAGAATATTCGTCGACTTATTTAAAACCCTCATATTTCAACGAAGCTGCTGAAAACATACAATTTTCCAGATGGAGCTTTATCAGATGAATTGCCTTTAAAATGATACGTATTTAGTTGACCTATTTCAAAATTATAGCATGTAAATATAATCAGCTTATAACGTTCCCAATGCTGAGACACAGGCCTCCTTTTGGTGAGAGGGGGTGGGCCATAATTCACCACGCGGGCCCAGTGCGGGTTGGTAGATGTATGTCTTCAAATTTTTTTGTTTTAGAACATGCCGGTTTCCTCGCGATCTTTTCCTTCACTGTTTTGAGAGCATATTATTGGTGATGAAATAATGATACAAATTAAAGCGCTTGTTGGGTTCGAACCTACGACCTACAACTCGTAAGTCGGGGCCGCTACCACTTGGCCACCACTGCTCCTAAAATTATAAAATCATAGTAGGTAGGTACCTATATTGAAAAAAAAATAAGTTTAAAAACTGAAACCCGGCTAAAGTGCGTTTCACGAAAGAATTCTCTTCGCCGTAATGTTGGCACCATTGCTTTTCATTGAAGGTAAAACAATTCTTCAATGAAAAGCAATGGTGCCAACATTACGGCGAAGGGAATTCTTTCGTAAAACGAACTTTACTGAAAAGGATGAAACAAGAAAGTACCTTCCCGTGGTCGCATGCGGCTGTCCTCACATACTTATAAGTTCGCCCACGGGAAGGTACTTTCTTGTTTCATCCTTTTCAGTAGTCGGGTTTTAGTTTTTAAACTTATTTTTTATTTAATTATTTTGTGGCTCCTTTTTGCTTCGCCGTAGTCGGATAATTAAAGTAATAATAACTAAGTACCTATTAGGTACAGCACGAACATTTTAAACATCTGAAAACATTACTTATACAAGATAAGGTCATTTATTTGTCCAAAACATGAGTATATAATATACACATGACATGCAAGACGTTACATTACATTATATCACAGTCATGCTTTGCCTTAACAGCATAGAAATACAGGTTCAAATTAAATTAGCTACTTAGCGATGGGTTTCGATATCTCAACACGATAAAGCAATAGAAAACATATATTGGTGCCGATTCTCTTGTTCACAAACTAAACTAAATTTAAGTACAGTGCATCTATTTCTTTCTATTTCATTAAGAAAAGGACAGAAAATAAATTTTAGTTTAGTCCTGTCAAATTAATCAGCGCCTGAGACTACTCCATAGAAGTTTATACGTGATTAAAAATTTGCCTCCTAAAGTTAAGTCAATTTACGTCAGGCGCTGATTAATTTGACAGGTCTAAACTAAAATTTATCTTCTGTCCTTTTCTTAATGAAATGGAAAGAAAAAGATGCACTGAACTTAAATTTACTTTAGTTTGTTAACAACAAGATCGGCACCATCCTCACCTCAAACTTCTACACTACAAATTCAATATCTGTAAACATTCCCTTCATAATTATGTTCTGAAATTGAAAAATGTTCATGACCGCTGCTTGGTCCTTTATGAACTTTTAATCTATTAGGTACAAAGCTAAAGCCTCATTTCGAGTTGAATTGTCACTATGGATGAATACCTAAGTTCCGGCACTTATCGGCACGCGTTCCGGACCGGAGAGCGTTATCGCGCCGAACCCTAATTAAAAGTAGGAAATTAAAGGGTTTCGGTACTAAAACCTTTTCCGTAATACCTCAAGATTCGACTTTAGAACGTTACAAGTAACGATCTATAAAACATAATGGACACAAAGCTACACTTGAGTGGAGTTTGAAAAACTTTTTTCCTCTACAACAGATGGATTGCTCCGCGAAGCTGCGAACATTCCGTTTGGCTGCAAAAGGAACTTTTAATTCAACTCTCCTGCGAGTACTGTATAGATTCCGTTGTTTCAATACGTGTTCGGATTTCCCGAGCTTTTAGAATTCATGAAATTTACCTTTGAGTAAGTACAGGTACGGCGAGATTATTTTTAATATCAATTAGCTTTTGCTCGCAGCTTCGGCAGCGTGTAAAAGTACCCTATGGGTCAAATCAGGTTATGAACTAGCTGTGTGCCAAATTTCATCCAAATCCATTCAGCCGTTTTTGCGCCAATCCGGAACATACATACATATAGATAAATGATAAACGGCGAAAAATTCTAAAAACTAATTTTCGGCATCAGACTCGTTCCCACACCTCGTAGCAATTACTTTCCTCGAAATTATTCAATGTACAGTTTTGACTTCGTTACTATTTTATTATAATATGTAGATACAGATAGTACAAAACAATACCAAGCCCACAAAAATCATAACAGCGCACCATATGCAGGATCCTCGGCTAACAATCCGACTAATGCGCGCGCAGACATTTGCAATAAAAACCCCATTGCGGACACAATACACGTAAAAATACACTCCACATATTTCACCGTTTTCGTACAACGATTATTGTGCCTATTCCGAATTTATACAAAGATCTACGCATGAATTTTATTGCTGCGGAATAAGGTTGGTATTGTAATGGCAATTATCTTTTGCACAGCATGAGTTCCTCTTCCTATTGAGTTGATTCGCGGTTTCGCACGACCACTGTGTGACGACATGTGGCGCAAGGGTTAACTTAAGGGTTAAAACACTGTTGTTTTCTTTATGGTTTAGCTAAACAAAGGGCAAAGGGTAACAAGTTCGCGCCCGCCGCCCGCTGAGCTGTTGTGCTTTTTTGGTCAAAAACGGATTATTGTAGGAAAAAAGGTTGATGTCTTTATTATTAGTACTGTACTTTATTTTTTTTGTTTTACTGTGATGATACTAGTAGGAATTTTTCGTCATTGTTTTGGTAAATTTTGTGAAACATGGTTTCTTTAAGGTTATTTTCCAACCTTTGTCTGATTTTCAAATGTTGGGCTACAAAAAAACAATTTTATTTGTATATTTAAGCTCATCTATTGAATGTGAAACTCTTCAATAGTAAATTAAATCGTACTCTCCAAACCGTATAATGTACTCACTTGTTTCGCCGCACATTAAGTTCGACAATCGCTTTATAAATTTACATTTCCACCAACAATAGACACTAAAATGATCCTTATGTAAGTGCAGTAGGGTAACATTTGCAACCATCATATTGATTCGTAAACTGACAGATTATACAGTATAGGATGACAAGTGGCACTTCGGGACAATTGAATTTTTAGTAACAGTTCGCGATACCCTCTCGAAGTTTATTTTTTAACAAATGTCGCGGTAGATTATCCGGAGTACAAAATGATAGCGGTTTAATGGCGCGGGGACCCCGGGGGCCATATTGGGACACTTTAAAAACTCGTCCGTAAATTAAATGTAATTGTTCGCTTGTTAACCACAGCGAAGGGGACTCAATGTGCTTTTTTTTATTTTTACTATTTCGATTGTAGGTTGTTATAGATTTTTTGCTAGTAAATGCAGATTGCACAGATAAATCTAACATAAAAATAATCAAACAAAACCAGTCATACCTACCTATGCCGTATCTATATAATGTGGAGACAACAATACAACAATAAGTGAAAAAACACTAAAAATACTAATGCTTATGAGTATTTTGAAACTATGAAATCAATCCTAGCAGCAAAAATAAAAATGTGTTTTTTTTATTCATATAAACTAAATAGTAGTGATGGGCCCTGGGCCCGACTATGGGTTTTGCTAATCTTTGACTAGATATAGTAACTAACTATTGGATATATTTGATTGAACTTTCTTATGCGGACTGGGAACTGTCGTCCCCACCTTGTGATTAAACAATCACACATCATACCTGAAGATAGCAAAGCTCCGAAATGACATAAGTAGGTACTAACTAGGTCATTTCGGAGCTTTCTCCAGATGGTAAGGTAATGATTTTTCTTTAGATACCTAATAATTCCTTCATTCATCAGTTTGCAGCTGTTTTATTGATAAATTAGGATTTAATAAATCGTAGATTATCATCTGTTTTGATGATTATCTACGATTGAGACGCTGGAAACTGAAAGAAAATGTCAAACAGGAAATATGTCTTTAGTTTAAACTTGTATATAGGGATGTATCAATTTATCTTCGTTATTGTAGGTATGATGTTATACAAAGCATGGCTTTTCTTTATTTAGGTACCTATAAACGTTTGATAATGTTTCTGTTTCTCCTCGTAAAAAATACTTTCAATTTTAAATATTGCTGAAAAATATTAAAGCTTCCAACGTACAGACGCCAGCATATCAAGCTACTACAATCTGTCACATGTCTTTAATAGATTTTCAACTTTAATGCTAAGGTATAAGGTTCAAAGTTGATTAGGAAAATTTGACAGTTTCGGGTAGCTTGATGTGCTGGCGTCTGTACATATACAAATACTTACAATATTTTGACTTACGCAGATAAAATTTTATTATCTACTCCCTTTATTACACATTGGGTCAATAAATTGATGTTTGATTAAATCAGCAATTTTATTACCTATAATGTTCAAAAATTACGACATTGTAAAAACCGGTCGTTATGTGAAATTTAAAGAGATGCAGTTTTATGCTTAATCATTAACCAAGATGCTGTAATTAGCAGACGCCGATTACTTCGCTTGTTTTCCGCATTTTAAATGAGCTTTAACTGCGCCATTCTACCAAAACATTACCGAAACAAAGGAAACTGCAACAGTTGCAACATATATTATTTACCATTTCCATTAGCGAAATGAAAATATTAATAACAAAACAAAAATGAATGCAGTAAATCTTCAGAACAGAAAAAAAATCATAGATACCAATTTTTTCTGTGAAACAAATAAAAAAAGTACACATTCGGTAAGCTAATAAGCCCATTGTCCTTTAGTGATAAGCAAATATTTCCTAGAGTACAAAAGAAAACGCTGGGTCCGGCCGCACCATAAGGTGTGAATGTTCTCCAATTTACTGGCCATTGACAACAAGTATAAAAGATGGCCCCCTATAAACCGCGTGTCCCATTTGAACCACTTGACCCCCTCGGGCGCATAAATTATGCATAATCATCAGCATATCGAGTGCGTTCACTAAATTATGTGGAATTGTGGCCGCCATCGTTTCTAACTGTATGATGCTATTGAATAAGCGCTCTTTACTTTACAAATAGTTGTGGTTGAAAAATACAAAATTATTAACAAATATACATATGTAATATTGTATATATATATATTATACAAATATTATTATTATTTTTCTTCTAATGGTTATTTTTTTTTACCGAGACATATTTTTTTGGTGTCATAGTAAAAGTTACTACAGACGATAAGATACAATTAAGGCATACATAGGTACGTAATAACAAAAGTTTTTAATTAATTCGTGGAAGAAAACTAGAAAGAATACGCTAAATGGTTCCTACAAACAGGCGCGACACGCGATTAAAGGCACCGCAAGTCGCGCAACGAGCGGTGCCTTTGTGTCGCGCGCGATTCGCGTCGCGTGTCGCGTCTGTTTGCAGGAGCCTTAAATCGCGCGCGACACAAAGGCACCGCTCGTTGCGCGACTTGCGGTGGCTTTGTGTCACGCGCGATTTTATCGCGCCTGTTTGAAGGAGCCTTTACCATTAGGTTCAACTTTGGGCAACATGTTTGAAAAATTTGGGCCAATTAGCTGCATTGTCCTTTAGAGGATACTTAATAGCTTCGATAATACACGTATTTACACACCCCTTTATGTATCTTGATGATGTTATAATCCTTCCAGTCACTGTTGTTTACATAGCAAGTAGTGGTATACGAATTGGTGTGGTGCAGGTACTATAACTAAAAAGTAAAAAATTAAAGTTATTTTTATTTTTTTGTAGTATTATTTTCGGAAGCCGGTTGTTATTATTTGTAAAAAAGTTATTTTTTAATTATTTTGGTATCTGAAATTACTTAGATTAGCTAGTCAGAGAAAGACATGTTTTCTTACTCAAATAAACAAGAATTAAGTCACTATTTACCAGAATAATCCCTTAGCAAAAAAAAAAACGCTTTCTGATCCCGTAAACTGCGTTATAATCAGATTGTATCTCGATTATTTAGATTAACAAACGGTTAGATAAATAAATACTACAAATTAGAGCTCTCTAAATCGTTTTATCGGCCAAAAAATCTCTAATATTCCCCCAAAAACTTTTTTACGCATATATTCACGGATAAAATGCTGGACAAAAAGACGTAATCGTGTGACATGGACATTAGAACGGTAATCGTGTAGCATGGGCATTAGAATCAGCGTTAGAACTTGTTTACCGATAATATCTAAGCCAGGTGCAGTTTTGCATACATTTTGTAAGCCCTGTCATTAAATGTTGTAGCACTTTAATGAAACTTTTGAACATATCGTTTGAACTGTTTTGAATAACGCGGTATTTATAGGGTTAAATTGAAATGTAAATAGAAATTCGTGACTACAATCTTTTTCATTTTAATTTCTGAATAGTTTTTTTTTTTTTTTTTATCTGTTTTACGGATGCTTTTAACGTGCACGTCTTTCTACATCGTTCTCATATGTATAATTTCAACATGAATGATGGATGAAGTACCAATATTTTGTAACAATTTTATGATCTAAAAGTGTCCGTGGACTATCTTGCCCGTTCTTCTCCATAGGTACCTAGTACCGGGTAGGTAGTAGGGTCCGGGGGGTCCGGGTCCTAGTAGGTCTAGGTACGCTTTGTAATGGGCGACTAACTAGCTTCATATTTCTCACTGGCCGACTCCTTGACAATTCAAAAGTGCCTGGAATTGGTTTATTTGAAATAAATGGTTTGAGTTTGAGTTTCAAGTAGTTAGTTTGGAGAGCATGTTTTTCCTGTTAGTTTGTCCTGTCAATGGTGAAAATATTCAAAATACCGCGTGTATCAGAAAAAGGGTGAATGGGGAAAAGTACAGAGCATTAAACTGAACAAGCTTCTCCATGAGACCAACATCCGTAAGCGACAAAAAGTTAAGTAGGTATCTGCTTTCCCATTCATTTGGGTTGAGTAGGTATTGAAGGTATGTATGGAACAATTGATAAGAATAAATTAATTGAAATAATGAATTGAATTAATTATTAATTTTAACTTAATTGTTTAAGAATAAATAAATGAATGAATGAATGAATGATATTTTTTTCGCAATTACGATGTTGGTCCCATGGAGAAAGTTGAGGGTCTGTACCACACCCTTTTAAATTTTACCACACCATTCTGATACATGCTGTATAAAACTGATTACTGCCCTTTTAATCTATACATACAGGATGTCCGGTAAATAATGGATAACCTTGAAATAACATGACAATGACAATAGACATTATGGCCGTTCTAAAAAAATACAAAAAACAAAACAACAAAAAATACAGAATTCTTTTTCACCATGAGCAAAAATGAATGAATTCCATCTGTTATTTGGTGTTATAATATTGTATGTTGACTATGCGGACAGAGAGGCAGTAAATAGTCTGACTAGAATTTGCACAATATTTTTTTCTAAAAAAGCTTACCTACTTATCATATGTACTACTTGGGATATATATAGTTTTGTATTTATTTTAGAACGGCCATAAGGTCTGTTATATGTTATTTCAAGGATAGCCATTCTCTATATACCGGACGACCTGTTAATATAATGTATATTTTAGCTTTTTCACGCTATTAAGGCTATTAACTGTGTACAAAAAGGTAATGGATACCTAGAATGGAAACCTCAATAGGTACTAAAAAGTTAATGAAAGTATAAAAAGGCTTCTAATTTCCTGAGTTTCGCTCATAAACAACCGGTGGACGGCGCCGCACTTCTCCTTTTAATTAAAAACCGCTAAATTGTTCCGTCTCGGCTTCTTTTCATTCAATAATGAGTCAACGTTGCGGATAATGAAGCATACACACTATTGGATACTTCTTCATCTAGGTAGTGTTGATATTATAACCTATTATGACACTGCATGTTGGAGCATGGAAGTCAGGCATCGTTTAAATTAAAACAGGTTTTTGTTCTGACTCGTTGCGGAGAATTTCTTTATTTGCATAAGAAGGTTTATCATTACCTATTCGTTACTGTTTTTATGTGACACTAATTTATTTTTATTTATTTATGCATACACATTATACACACATCACGATGCAGTATAAAACTGATTTACATCCGTCACCTCACCTCACACATCAGGTCCAGTCGAAAACCAGCGTCAGGTATCAGTTGTGTGACACTTTCCTGCTAATTTCTTACATCGGCCTTTGCCCTTTTTTATCTTAGTTTTTATCTGATGTACGACTATTATCTAACTATCTGGTGTATTGTGTGTCTCTTAGTCTGTGCTAAATAAATGTATTTTCTTTCTTTTATTTCTGTTTGGTCACAGATTACTAAATAGTTACTACGTAACAGATACTTCACTCAGTAGAAAATTTCCAATACCTATTGCTATAATAGCCTACTCCGTCGCGTCAGCAACCGGTGCATGCTAAAATGTGCCTGAATGCTCAAGCGTACAGTTGTGATTGCTTCGCACCGCGCGATCCCACAGCAATCGCAGGGCTGCCTCTTCGATAAAATTAAATTAACATAACTATTTGTGTCTATTTTATTGAGAACTGTGAATATGTTCGGCAGTTTAAAATTGTATCGTATCCTTTCTTTTACTTGATTTGCACCCATCTACTGCACATAAGGCACCAGACGGCATTGTAGGTACCCGTACAAACGAATGGAACGATTAAAATTGAATAACGTGCGTGCGCTTCGCTTGCGAAAACCGCACTGAATATGGTCCGCAAACGGCCCGAGACCGCTCGGCCGGGCGGTAGGTAATTATAGCGCGCAAGTACATGGAGTGACGGAGGCCTGGTTTGGTGCTTACATGCAACCACGAGTCCGTTAAATTTTATTGGCAAGAAATACATACAAGACAAACATTAATTTAGTTTAAGATTAGAAAACCGTAGGCGTCAGATTTGGCTGACAAGCCTAATTCGCGAATTACACAGAGACGGCGTAAGGTGAAGATGCGGCGCAGGCATGATGTCGCTTCAAAACGTTTTCATACAAAATGTACAGACGCCAGCACATTAAGCTACCCGAAACTGTCAAATTTTCCCAATCAACTTTGAACCTTAATGCTTTAGCGATAAAGTTGAAAATCTATTAAAGAAACTTGACAGATTGTAGTAGCTTGATGTGCTGGTGTCTGTACGTAGGCGACGTGTCGTGATTTCATGAATTTCCCCCTGCTGGGACACAGGCCTCCTCTCTGAGAGAGAGCGAACCCAGTGCGAGTTGAATTTTTTTTATTAATTTAAAGTTCATAATAATTTATTATAACGCTATATAATATTACGCTAGATACAGGGTGGGCAAAAAATCGTGGATCAAACGAAACAAAGCGATAGTTGGGGTTATTTGCAGTAGAAAATATCTATGTGGCAGAGCCCTAACGTGATCTCCTTAAAACTTATGACAATTTGAGTGTTTACAGCTGGTTCTAGTTACAAATAATTTTTCGTGAGACTGGAAAAATATTGAAAAAAGTGCCAATAAGTACTGATAAATCATGGTACCCACTGTCATAAAAGCGCTTTTGTAGTGATGATACTTTTTTTTCTGCAAATAACCCCAACTATCGCCCTGTTTCGTTTGATCCGCGATTTTTTACCCCCCTATATAAAAGTAAATAGTCTTTTATTCATTAGTCCCGGTACAGTTAGCATCCCTCCAATGTCATAGTCGGACTGTAGTCTAAAATGGTGGTCAAACATGAATTTTGATTGAGAGAACCAAGTGTGTAGGTAGGTACAACCTTATCCCACACGGATTAGCATTGAAGTAGGTATCTACGAGTACGTATAATTATACTATGTGAAGTTCAAAGAATAGTAAGGAATTTATTTTAAAATTTCGGTAAACAAAAGTATTGAAATTGTGGTCAAGGGTAAAAATAATTGAGAACTCTAATTTAAACGCTTCAAACTCCCAATAGGAACTTATCTTCTTATCTAATAAAAGGCAGTACTCCTCGATACGGCTCGCATTGTGAGGAGATTCCAGTCTCTGGAGTCTAGAGCCCTAACCACCGCCGGTTGCTTTGAACCTACTCCCGACACTGGCGGATCAATTTTTTTTACCTATATTTTTTCAATGTTTTTTAGGGTTCCGTAGTCAACTAGGAACCCTTATAGTTTCGCCATGTCTGTCTGTCCGTCTGTCCGTCCTCGCTTAATCTCTGTGACCGTTAGCACTAGAAAGCTGAAATTTGGTACCAATATGTATATCAATCACGCCGACAAAGTAGTAAAATAAAAATTGGAAAAAAATGTTTTATTAGGGTAGCCCCCCTATATGTAAAGTGGGAAGTGATTTTTTTTTATTTCAACCCTTACGTGTGATATATTGTTGGAAAGGTATTTAAAAATGAATAGGGGTTTATTGAAATAATTTTTTGATAATGTCAATAATTTCGGAAATAATCGCTCCAAAAGTAAAAAACAATGTGTCCCCCCCCCTCTAACTTTTGAACCATAAGTTTAAAAAATATGAAAAAATCTGCAAAGTAGAACTTTATAAGGACTTTCTAGGAAAATTATTTTGAACTTGATGGAAACAACAGTTTTTGTACAAAAAAGACAAAAAGTTTTACAAAATAATTTCTGGACTAAGTTTGTAGTATAATCGTATATGCAAGCATTTTTTTAACTTCGTTTACATATTTTATTATCCTAAACGTTTCCCTTTGTGTTCGCGCTAAAAACCGTCACGAGTTGGAGCGCCTGCCGCAGAGCGTGCAATGATGCACGCTCCGTGTTCGCGCACGTACCCACTACCGGGAGCAGTTGCAGGAGCGCGGAGCCACAGTATAAATAAAGACATACAGTACGTCGTCTTCATACAAACGGACGAAACGCGAGCTATACCTACGCGCCTCGACCACGGTATGCGCTCAGCATGCAGACAGTCGCGACTGTGCTGCAGTGACGAACGGACGGTGTGTTGTTTTTTTTAACAATAACCGCGCGATTTTTTCACTAAAAATAAGTTCAAGTAGGTACATATTTAATATGACGAGTAGGCTATATTGTGCTGTTTTTGGTTGCATGAATTCGTCAATAACGCATCCAGAGATAACTTTTTTTACATTACCTGGAAACTCTGAAAGGTAAGACTATAAAATAATTTTACTTACTTGTAGGTAGGTACATAATGTGTGTATTTTTAATGGATAAGTATTTCATTTTATCTCCCGAAAAAAAGATGTCTGGATTAATAAATGAAGTGAATAGAGTAAAGGAAAGTGATAAACACGAGTGAGGTAGGTAGTTATAGGCGGTTCATGAATCATTAAACGGTAGGTAGAGATTAACTACGATAACATGGCGCGCCCCTCCAAAATTCAGAAACGTTTGAAAGTATTTGTGTAAGTATTTACAAAGCACCACCAACACTCACAACGCATGTGTGTGTAATGCAAAAACCGTCAAACAAAAACAAATCCACGGATATGTTGCTCGACTAGTGCCGTCATTAATCGCTCATTATTATTAGTATGGCGCTGCACTGAGGTATTCTATGAAACGAACACGTGCGTTGTCTTGCGCGGTCGGCTAGTTATGATTAGTTGACCAACAAATCTGGTAATAAGTGAGATATTACGAGTACCGATTGCACAAAACTATGAATAAATTTTATTGTGTTCAAATATTGAAATTTAATTTACTCTAAATCTAATATTTTGATGTTTAATGTTTTCAATAAAATGAATGAATGAATGAAATGTGACTCTTATTATTTTTATACATATTAATAATTTATGACTGTTTATTATATTAATCATTAATGCTTTATAAAATAAATATTTAATAAATGAAACCTTTATAACATATTTGTAACACATTTATTTTTAGTTACTAAGACATCAAAATCATTAATTAACAAAAATACGTAATCATAATTATTATAAAAAAGTACATAATATACATTATGGTCCAAGTGACAATGAGGGCATTATTCATACTGCCCGGGCGTTATTAATAATACCCTCATTAATCACTTGGCCCACAACGTTTATATAAAATAAAAAACCTTAATTATCTCTATTAGCACTGGAACTAAAATTTTGTTCATCGCTGTCATAGAAGCTTGATGTGTCGTTTTCAGAATCTGATTCTCCTACGTGAATAATAAATTCTTGCTCGTCGTCGTAGTTATCCCAGTATTTGGATTCCGTCTCCTCCACATGTCTGCAAGTGTTGGTCCACATTGTGCAATCGATCATGTCTAGATGTTCATGAAGTAATTTCATTATAGATGTGTAGTTATGGTCTATATTTTTGTTTGCAACATAGTTTTTTAACACTCCCCAAATTTTCCATGACTAACTTATTTTGCAATCAGTACTTTCGTGTCACTGAGCGATGTAGTATCAACAACTTGACTGTCTCAGACCGCTGCCGGCCTGCTACTGAAGACGAACACTTACAACTACATACAAAAACTTTCGTAAGGATATGGCTAAACACATCGAAACAGTAATTTGGAGGGGCGCGCCATGTTATCGTAGTTTATCTTTACGCTTGTTTTAAAACCTCGGGGCATGTGTGTTTTGTTAGTTTGTATAATTCAAAGTAAAGACGTGGTTTTTATTATTAATAATAGTTGTTTATTGTACTGTGTGTATGAATAATACTAGAAAAAAATTGGTTGTCTGTAAAGTCGATTTACGGACGATAGTTTAACGTGACAACATCATAACAAAACATTAATGAAATGATTGCATACTTTTATGAATAAAATTAATTATTTTTATTGAATTATTAATATTTTGTATGAATACAAAGAAGGAGTGAAATGAAATCTACAATTTAATTGATAAATTTACTTTTATTTGCACTCATTAATTTAAATATGTTTATTACTTCAATGAACAGATTATTTTAACTATAACTTTTATACATGTTTGCTATTTAACTTCTTCCAATCTGTGTTATTCTGTTAAGGATAAGACGATGATAGGAAAGATTAAAAAAACATTAATATACAATTTTGAATTTTATTTGTGGTTCTTGAACGTTTGGTTTAACTATAATAATAATAATAATTTAACATAATTTGTTTAAAAATACACATGAACAAGTTTTCATAGAAATAAACTGTAATCAGATTAATGTTAAATAAATGGTTAATTGGACGAATTATTTTATTATTTATGTACACACAGTAAAATACAATAACAAAACTAAATGGAAACACAAAGTAGGCAAATGTAATTAAAATGCTGGAGGCGGGCAGCCCTATCGCATGTTTACGTACCGCGCGGCTGTAGGCATTTAATTCAAGGTTACGGCCCAGATACAATACTGTATGTCTTTATACTGTGGCGGAGCGCTGCTGGAGCGCGAACATAATGGATACCCACTTTTAAACTTATAAGTGGGAACACTTCGCACCTTGAAAACAAAAGTGGCGTTATACAAAATCTTACATTTTTCAGTATGACCATTTAAAGTTTTTGATGCTACATTTTGGTCAATATCTTAGCAAAAGTATAAACTGGCACTAGCGGCCTTTAGGGAAAAGTATTGAAACTATAATAGTGTCAGTTTTTGCACTATAAGCGCTTTCTTTCAAGGAATCTAGATGTCGTTTTAACTCAATATTGCCATCTTCGGTATAGTGCCACTTTTGTTTTCAAGGTGCGACTTATTGTGACGGACGGGAAACTACGGAACCCTACGCTGAGCGTGGCCCGACACGCTCTTGGCCGGTTTTTATACTAACATATTTTTTTATATTTTTGAGAAATATTTAAAAATGTAGGTATACGATGAGGAATGGAATTAATAAATTGAATGTGGCAATGCTGCCAACCTTTTTGGGCACGTTTCCTTTTGACAGCGTTGCGGACGAATTTTTTGATGCCCTTTGATTATTTCCCCTCTTTTTTATTTAATTGTACAGATTATTATTTTAAGACTGTTAGATTTTTAAATGATGTAAATACTAGCTGATCCTGCGAACTTCGTACCGTCTCAGAATTAATATCTATATGAGAAAATTAATTATCCTCATTATTTTTTCCCATGTTTTAATAGTAATTCTGTTATTCGGAGCGGAGACAAATTTAACAAATCAAAGATTATAGAAATCGGTCCAGCCTTTCTTGAGTTAATAAATGGTGTAACAAACCCGACTTTGTTTTATTTAGATGTATAGATAGATAGATTTGGAAAATACAAATAAGGAATTAAAGTAAGTATTAAATAAATAATCAATTAATTTCCCTGAACGAGCTCGTAAATTCTGGTCAGCAGCAAGTGGGGCAACGCGTTGATGTGGTCACTATAATGTGCCATAGCGTAGCGCAACTTTGAAGTGGTGGGCGCCCGACAATGGCTATTGAGTTCCAGGACAGATAGCACTAGAAAAGACTATTATATTTATGACACTGTTTGTTAACCGACCGATGTCACAAAAAGGAGGTGTTGAAATGAGGTTTACCTAGTGTTAAGGTGATATATTGAAAAACGGTGTGTTTTTTGTATTTCATGTAACTTGTTAAGTACGTGGAATAGGGATTTAACATTTTGGTACGTATATTTTTTGACTCTTTGGTCTAGTACCGTGTAAAAGGAATACACGATTCAATGAATTTTTCTCGATACAAAAAAATTGCAAAGTTATATCAATTTTTGAAGTGAAAACTTCTTTAGCGGCGCTGTGTACTTTTTTTGGAATGGGTAAAAACTTCTAAATTCGCGTCAGGTCACGTGACCCTGATCGAAAATTCGTAAGACGTGACGCGCGTTGTTGAGGACAGCGCCATCTATGCACATCGGGAAGAACTACGAGGGCCTCGCGTACTAACTACGTAGGCCTCGCGTACTAACTACGTAGTTCATCCAACAACGACGAGATGGCGCTGAACCACGGATATATAACTGACGACGAGCAAATCTGAATAAATTCCTTTCACGAGAAGAATAAACCAGTCACTTTGGTCATCATACCTGATTTGCAAAAAACCCTATAAAATAAGGAACACACCTTAACACGCGTGTTTTGTTTATAAGACGATTCACAAAATACACTCGTAATTGTTCAAGTTTTCACTTCTGTCGGCACTACCGGAGTGCCAGTGTTTTTTTTTTTACTTTTTCAGTATCACGGCGTAATTCAATGGAATTTACTTTAAAACAGAGAAATATCATACCAAGTTTAGTACTCAAAGTAATTTTAAATTTATTTTGTTGAAAAAGGAGTAAATTCGTTTTGGCACATACGTCGTTTTAAACCGAGCGCACGCACACTATATAGCCATCACTCTTTTTTGCGTTTCAAAAGTATTTGCATCATTTAATTTCGCTCGCTTAGTAGTTTTACGAGGATTTTAGATTCTCCAGGTAGCGCCTTAAATCTTAGGGCGAGTTGTTTGATTGTTTCACGGCTACTTGACGCACGCGTGAAGTATACGTCAATATTTGCGCTAACTATCGTCAAAGCAAAAAATGCGTTGATTCACAAAAGTATGGCCTTGGCCTTGGCGGCCCTTAATCTCATATAAGTAACAGAGTTAATTTTGGTAATAAAAACACCTAGGATTTTTTGATTTTCTAAAGATTAAAATAAATTATTTCCAAATTAGGGTACATAGTGATATAGGGAAATTGGTTCAGCCATATTTTACCATAGTAGGCATGCAAAAGTTACAAAAATAAAAACTAATACCAGAGTTCTGTTCAGGAGAATGATGATGATGATGATGACCAGAGTTCTCTGACAGTACCGAGTACTCCTGCGCCCACACACACATTCACAGCGTATTTGTATACTTGGTAACCACAAGTAAAGCGCGTGTCGTTTCATGAGATAATACTGTACCTAAGTAATACTTTCAGCATGTGCCTGTGCACATGTGTATAAGACAACGCCGTTTATGGCTCAAAAGCCCATTTCTGGAACGGCATGCGGCACTTAGGTACTCGTACGTTTGCGTCCACACTTGTGCGTGAGTGCAGTCTACAGTAGACGACTTTCAATTGTGCCTTTTAGCTCGTTTTTTTAGCAGAACACTGAGACCAGGTTCTGAGGCAACACCGAAAGAGAGTAAACTTCCGTACATTTGTGGAGTACTTAGGTCCGTAATAGTTTATAACACTTCGCCTGAAATCCAAAAGATTTTTACGCACATGAAAGCAAAGTTTTTTTTTTTTTAATTAAAACTCCAACAACGTTTGTTGTCGGTGTTTTATTTTAAAAAAATGTAGTCGTTTGACTACAACACAATTATTGTGATAGGTACTCAAAATAGGAGTAAGTAGAAACTGTCAAAACAGATACTCAGCGATCTAGCTAGGAGGGCAGCGATCCTCTATTTTGGTTATACCAACACCATGGAATTAATAATGCATACCTTGTTAGGTTGTTCTTGTTGTTGTAGTACAGACGCCAGCACATCAAGCTGCTATAATCTGTCAAATTTCATTAATAGATTTTCAACTTTATGGCTAACGCATAAGGTTCAAAGTTGATTGGAAAAAAAATACAGTTTTGGGTAGCTTGACTTGGGTAGTTTGAGTGGTTTCTGTACTTCGAATACCTAAATAAATGATTTTACGAATTTGGATTCCGAAAAAAAAAATATGGCTTCATGTAAGTTCACAATCTTGCAAATGTATAAATCGTCTGCAGGGTCCAGCGAATGGAAGGGATCCGCCGAGTGCGCAGCCTGATCTAATAATAATTACCTAAAGGCCAAGAGACTTCGATCCCGATAAAAATACATATAACCTGAGGGCATAGACAAGTGGCAATCTTTTTCAAAACAACAGCGGGGTAGTTTCGTAACACACTAACGGCCAGTTTCTTTATCAACAACTAAAGTAATCAGCATTGACTTTTACTGATACTATGGGATACATGAAGAAGCCTGAGCCGCCTCGTGTGGCGCTGTTTGTTCCACCAGTTACTCAACTGAACCGAGCGCTCGGCGCATACTGGACAATCACACCCAACACCTTGTTTGACTGGCCAATTCTTCCCTTGCGGTGATAGGGCTAATGCCCGCCTGGTTTGCGACTGGTTCCCACCGGAGTCCGGCGACAAGCAGCCTGCTGCGTTTCGTCGATGCGTGGGAGTTCCAGTGCCTTAGGCATCTTCTGGGAACGCTCGTTCCATCATAGACCTCATCCATCGCTTTCCATCAGGCGTGATCGAAGTCAAGAGCGGGCCCATTTGGCAATAAAAAAATTACTACGTAAATGTTTTTCTTCATTCAAGTAACAAAAATAGTGAAGAAACAAAGGACAATGAGCAATGGTGGGCCCACCTCTCAATAGAAATAAGATACTCATGAATGAATAGGTATTTTTATGCAGAACTAGCTTCTGCATAAAAATCACCCTCCCCCATTTACCCTCTTAGGGGTGGAATTTCGAAAAACCCTTTCTTAGTGGATACCTATTCTTCACAAAGAATACACCCTCGAAATTTCATGTCTCTAGGACCAGCGGTGTAGGCTGTGCGTTGATATATCACAGTCAGTCAGGACTTTGAATTTTATACTTACATAATTATATAGATAGATACAATTTAGTAAGTATTACGATTAAGGTTAAAAGTCAGTAAGATACTTTCGGAGTTATCACACTAATATTATAAAGTCGAAAGTTGTGAGTATGTGTGTGTGTGTGTTTATATGTTTGTTACTTCTTCACGCTCAAACGGCTGGACCAATTTTAATAAAATTTTGTATGGAGGTTGCTGACACCCTGGATTAACATATAGGCTACTTTTTATCCCGATATTCCCACGGGATCGACATTTACGCGGGTCAACCCGCGGGGCGCAGCTAGTACTGCCATAAAAGTGATCTCAATCTAAGCAATTAATGATCATAGTTTACTTCAATATAAGATAATAAACATTACACAGACTCAAACCGAACGGCACGGTTGGCGCAGTGGTTAAGCGATTGACTGCTGCGCTGCGTGACGCAGGTTCTATTCCCGCAAGGAACAAATATTTGTATGACTAATGACCTACATACAAGTATTTGTTCCGGGTCTGGCTGTTTGTGTATGTGAGTTTAAATGTTTGTAAACGCACCCACAATACGGGAGAAATTCCTAGTGAGGGGCGAAGTAAAAAAAAAACTGTGTATTGCATAGTCAATAATGTATTCATTGATCGAAACCAAGTTGGAAGAAACGCGATAACACATATTTATTGCTCTTGCTTGACCGGACAGCGAACTGTAGAAACTTGCGCTCACACCATATCTTTGATTTGGTACTAATAAATATATTTTGTTTTAAAGTGAAATACATGTATTATTAGATACTATTCTAGCTTATAAATATTCATAAGGAATATGTTAGACTGAAACGACTTTAAGACGTCGTATCTCCGAAAGTACTAACATTTTACAGTATAGTTTCATTAGTAACTAATGTTCCGCTTAAAAGCCCCAAATACTTTTGAAGGGTGTGCCCAGACCTCATACATTTGTTTCCCACTCTCCAAATAACCGTTACTTTAACTTTTGTGACGTACAGACGCCAGCACATCAAGCTACTACAATCTGTCAAATTTCTTTAATAGATTTTCAACTTTATCGCCACAGCATAAGGTTCAATGTTAATTGGAAAAATTTGACAGTTTCGGGTAGCTTGATGTGCTGGCGTCTGTACATAACTTTAGCTGTTACTAAATAGACTGGCCGCGACAGTAGGAATCTAGGAATGGCTTTTATTTCGACAGTTCGACAACATTCGTTGCGTTATTTAAGTTGTTGAGCAGATATCTTTTTCGAACGTTGGCAATATCCTTCAAAATGATTCAGATTGTGTTTGAAAGTGTGTTACCCAATGAGGGTTTTCTGAAATGACGTTCGCTAGGCTAGTGCTGCCAGCACTGACACGTCAGGTCCAGGCATCTGTCAAAGAGCCTATATTTTCTTTAGTCATGACTGAATGATGAACGAATGAATGAATCGAATGATGAACGTCATCATATATTTTATATTGGAAGACCTCTTGTCACAGCTCACAGTGGTGCCAACTGGTGTCGTAAATTTTCACGAAAACCCTCATTAGGGTGCAGGATTTTCAAAAACTTTTCGGTAACGCATGTCAGTTCCGTACGTTTTTGACTTCTCCATCATCGCTATTGCTGATATCACCCGTATTCACAAACAATACTTGTCTAAGTAATTAGTAAAGTAGCAATACTATGCGATTTCTCAATGCGTTCCATATGACAAGCCTTTAAATTCATAAGCATTAAGGGACGCATAGTCCCGATCGCCACTCAAGTATTGGTTACAATTCCCTTGTTCACAAACTAAACTAAATTTAAGTTCAGTGCATCTTTTTCTTTAAAGGACATAAAGAAGATACATTTTAGTTTAGTCCTGTCAAATTAATCAGCGCCTGACACTACTCCATACAAGTTTAGACGTGATTAAAATCTTACCTACTAAAATTACGTTAATTAACGTCAGGCGCTGATTAATGAATCTAAGTGGACTGAAGAGCCGCAAAAAACGCCACGGTTACTCTTTTAAAAATAATATTGTTCATGAATATGTAATTTTTGTTTCAGTGTAAGCGTGCCAGGGTACGCAGGCGGCCTGTCGGCGTCGCTGCCGGGGGGCGGCGGGGTCACAGGGGCGGCCTGGGAGCGGCTCGGTGCCGAACTGGTGCTGTCGGCGCTGGTGGCGGCTGCGCACTTCGCAGCCATGGAGCGCCGCTGGACGGGAGCTGCGCCGGCGCTCCTCGGCGCCGCTTACTGCGCCGCTAGCTTTGTCTCCGTTAGTATTCTTTGGTACCGTCAAACAAGCCAACTTTGCCAATCAAGGTATCTTTGCCCTAAAAGCAATTTATAAACAAATCCGCTAACATAAGAAACAATTTTAGTTTTATGGCAACATTTATTATTTGGGTGGAAAGTTGATTATATTTGTGGCAGCACTATCTAACGCATTCGTTCCAAAGTTCATTTAGTAACTTGCCAGAACTTGTCGAATGCGGTGTATTTTTTTGCGGGCAAATTTCCTTTGAAAAGTGTTTGTGGATTTTACCTCATGGCGAAAACACAGGTAAGTGTATTTTACTGTATGTTATAGAATATTAGTTGTTGAGTATTTTAAATATAGTTTCATTATTCAGGACTTTATAAATCAAAACTTCTAATGATGGGCAAAGTTACCCTAAATTGTTCAGACCCATCCATGCCAACATTGCCCGTTATCAAAAAGCACTCAGGGTTGTCACTTTTAGTTATTTTGTAACAGGTTGAATTAACGCAAAAACACAGAAACGATTTTCACGATTTCAGGTTTGGCTCCATAGTAAAAGTTGTTCATAATGATGAATACAATGACCCCGTAAGAGGAAAACAGTGATTAAAATTTCACCCAGTATATGTATAGAGGTGAAGTTTGTGATTGTATGTTTGTTTGTGTATAGGGATAGGATATAGGGTATATTTCATTAGAGTAGATGGCAGCTTTTATTGTACATTGCAGATCCACTTAGCTTTAATTTTATTGTTATTTTTAATTTCAGAAAAACAAACACAAGTCTAGAATTAGACCAAGAAGCCATGATGTGAAATAGGGTCCCGAGCATATAAAAATGACTCCGACGTGATGTTAAGGCGACGCATTGTTAAACAATAATTCCAAAACCGGGCACGCGCGCCCCGCAACCCGCTCACACCTCGATAAGTAACGTAAGTATTGCGAGACGCGATGCCGCAAAGTGGGCTGAATTTCGTGTTTCATAGACATTCAAATCCTTTTTTGCAAGAGAGAGAGAGAGATATCTCCGTTATCGCACAAATAGGGAAAATGCATGTTTTTTTTTAATTTTAATTCACTTCTTACATTATTATAAAATAGTAATAAAAAATATAAATACTGTTGGAAATGATAAAAACCTTATTTTGTTAGTTTTCAATCCATCTGGATGGATGGATGGATGGATGGATGGATGGATGGATGGATGGATGGATGGATGGATGGATGGATGGATGGATGGATGGATGGATGGATGGATGGATGGATGGATGGATGGATGGATGGATGGATGGATGGATGGATGGATGGATGGATGGATGGATGGATGGATGGATGGATGGATGGATGGATGGATGGATGGATGGATGGATGGATGGATGGATGGATGGATGGATGGATGGATGGATGGATGGATGGATGGATGGATGGATGGATGGATGGATGGATGGATGGATGGATGGATGGATGGATGGATGGATGGATGGATGGATGGATGGATGGATGGATGGATGGATGGATGGATGGATGGATGGATGGATGGATGGATGGATGGATGGATGGATGGATGGATGGATGGATGGATGGATGGATGGATGGATGGATGGATGGATGGATGGATGGATGGATGGATGGATGGATGGATGGATGGATGGATGGATGGATGGATGGATGGATGGATGGATGGATGGATGGATGGATGGATGGATGGATGGATGGATGGATGGATGGATGGATGGATGGATGGATGGATGGATGGATGGATGGATGGATGGATGGATGGATGGATGGATGGATGGATGGATGGATGGATGGATGGATGGATGGATGGATGGATGGATGGATGGATGGATGGATGGATGGATGGATGGATGGATGGATGGATGGATGGATGGATGGATGGATGGATGGATGGATGGATGGATGGATGGATGGATGGATGGATGGATGGATGGATGGATGGATGGATGGATGGATGGATGGATGGATGGATGGATGGATGGATGGATGGATGGATGGATGGATGGATGGATGGATGGATGGATGGATGGATGGATGGATGGATGGATGGATGGATGGATGGATGGATGGATGGATGGATGGATGGATGGATGGATGGATGGATGGATGGATGGATGGATGGATGGATGGATGGATGGATGGATGGATGGATGGATGGATGGATGGATGGATGGATGGATGGATGGATGGATGGATGGATGGATGGATGGATGGATGGATGGATGGATGGATGGATGGATGGATGGATGGATGGATGGATGGATGGATGGATGGATGGATGGATGGATGGATGGATGGATGGATGGATGGATGGATGGATGGATGGATGGATGGATGGATGGATGGATGGATGGATGGATGGATGGATGGATGGATGGATGGATGGATGGATGGATGGATGGATGGATGGATGGATGGATGGATGGATGGATGGATGGATGGATGGATGGATGGATGGATGGATGGATGGATGGATGGATGGATGGATGGATGGATGGATGGATGGATGGATGGATGGATGGATGGATGGATGGATGGATGGATGGATGGATGGATGGATGGATGGATGGATGGATGGATGGATGGATGGATGGATGGATGGATGGATGGATGGATGGATGGATGGATGGATGGATGGATGGATGGATGGATGGATGGATGGATGGATGGATGGATGGATGGATGGATGGATGGATGGATGGATGGATGGATGGATGGATGGATGGATGGATGGATGGATGGATGGATGGATGGATGGATGGATGGATGGATGGATGGATGGATGGATGGATGGATGGATGGATGGATGGATGGATGGATGGATGGATGGATGGATGGATGGATGGATGGATGGATGGATGGATGGATGGATGGATGGATGGATGGATGGATGGATGGATGGATGGATGGATGGATGGATGGATGGATGGATGGATGGATGGATGGATGGATGGATGGATGGATGGATGGATGGATGGATGGATGGATGGATGGATGGATGGATGGATGGATGGATGGATGGATGGATGGATGGATGGATGGATGGATGGATGGATGGATGGATGGATGGATGGATGGATGGATGGATGGATGGATGGATGGATGGATGGATGGATGGATGGATGGATGGATGGATGGATGGATGGATGGATGGATGGATGGATGGATGGATGGATGGATGGATGGATGGATGGATGGATGGATGGATGGATGGATGGATGGATGGATGGATGGATGGATGGATGGATGGATGGATGGATGGATGGATGGATGGATGGATGGATGGATGGATGGATGGATGGATGGATGGATGGATGGATGGATGGATGGATGGATGGATGGATGGATGGATGGATGGATGGATGGATGGATGGATGGATGGATGGATGGATGGATGGATGGATGGATGGATGGATGGATGGATGGATGGATGGATGGATGGATGGATGGATGGATGGATGGATGGATGGATGGATGGATGGATGGATGGATGGATGGATGGATGGATGGATGGATGGATGGATGGATGGATGGATGGATGGATGGATGGATGGATGGATGGATGGATGGATGGATGGATGGATGGATGGATGGATGGATGGATGGATGGATGGATGGATGGATGGATGGATGGATGGATGGATGGATGGATGGATGGATGGATGGATGGATGGATGGATGGATGGATGGATGGATGGATGGATGGATGGATGGATGGATGGATGGATGGATGGATGGATGGATGGATGGATGGATGGATGGATGGATGGATGGATGGATGGATGGATGGATGGATGGATGGATGGATGGATGGATGGATGGATGGATGGATGGATGGATGGATGGATGGATGGATGGATGGATGGATGGATGGATGGATGGATGGATGGATGGATGGATGGATGGATGGATGGATGGATGGATGGATGGATGGATGGATGGATGGATGGATGGATGGATGGATGGATGGATGGATGGATGGATGGATGGATGGATGGATGGATGGATGGATGGATGGATGGATGGATGGATGGATGGATGGATGGATGGATGGATGGATGGATGGATGGATGGATGGATGGATGGATGGATGGATGGATGGATGGATGGATGGATGGATGGATGGATGGATGGATGGATGGATGGATGGATGGATGGATGGATGGATGGATGGATGGATGGATGGATGGATGGATGGATGGATGGATGGATGGATGGATGGATGGATGGATGGATGGATGGATGGATGGATGGATGGATGGATGGATGGATGGATGGATGGATGGATGGATGGATGGATGGATGGATGGATGGATGGATGGATGGATGGATGGATGGATGGATGGATGGATGGATGGATGGATGGATGGATGGATGGATGGATGGATGGATGGATGGATGGATGGATGGATGGATGGATGGATGGATGGATGGATGGATGGATGGATGGATGGATGGATGGATGGATGGATGGATGGATGGATGGATGGATGGATGGATGGATGGATGGATGGATGGATGGATGGATGGATGGATGGATGGATGGATGGATGGATGGATGGATGGATGGATGGATGGATGGATGGATGGATGGATGGATGGATGGATGGATGGATGGATGGATGGATGGATGGATGGATGGATGGATGGATGGATGGATGGATGGATGGATGGATGGATGGATGGATGGATGGATGGATGGATGGATGGATGGATGGATGGATGGATGGATGGATGGATGGATGGATGGATGGATGGATGGATGGATGGATGGATGGATGGATGGATGGATGGATGGATGGATGGATGGATGGATGGATGGATGGATGGATGGATGGATGGATGGATGGATGGATGGATGGATGGATGGATGGATGGATGGATGGATGGATGGATGGATGGATGGATGGATGGATGGATGGATGGATGGATGGATGGATGGATGGATGGATGGATGGATGGATGGATGGATGGATGGATGGATGGATGGATGGATGGATGGATGGATGGATGGATGGATGGATGGATGGATGGATGGATGGATGGATGGATGGATGGATGGATGGATGGATGGATGGATGGATGGATGGATGGATGGATGGATGGATGGATGGATGGATGGATGGATGGATGGATGGATGGATGGATGGATGGATGGATGGATGGATGGATGGATGGATGGATGGATGGATGGATGGATGGATGGATGGATGGATGGATGGATGGATGGATGGATGGATGGATGGATGGATGGATGGATGGATGGATGGATGGATGGATGGATGGATGGATGGATGGATGGATGGATGGATGGATGGATGGATGGATGGATGGATGGATGGATGGATGGATGGATGGATGGATGGATGGATGGATGGATGGATGGATGGATGGATGGATGGATGGATGGATGGATGGATGGATGGATGGATGGATGGATGGATGGATGGATGGATGGATGGATGGATGGATGGATGGATGGATGGATGGATGGATGGATGGATGGATGGATGGATGGATGGATGGATGGATGGATGGATGGATGGATGGATGGATGGATGGATGGATGGATGGATGGATGGATGGATGGATGGATGGATGGATGGATGGATGGATGGATGGATGGATGGATGGATGGATGGATGGATGGATGGATGGATGGATGGATGGATGGATGGATGGATGGATGGATGGATGGATGGATGGATGGATGGATGGATGGATGGATGGATGGATGGATGGATGGATGGATGGATGGATGGATGGATGGATGGATGGATGGATGGATGGATGGATGGATGGATGGATGGATGGATGGATGGATGGATGGATGGATGGGTCTTTAAGTAAGTATACAACTTCTTTATTAACATTGGCATGTGTTTACATAATTATTTTCTTAAATCTATTTCTTAATAACTACATATAATTTCTAGATACTAATTTTTATATATTTTTTAAACTTATAATATAGGTACTGGTAATTGATATGCTTAAACAATACATTTTAACATACTATTACTAATTTTTATATATTTTACTAACAAAAGAAAAACTAATAATATAGGTACTGGTAATTATACAATGCGTTTTAACATACTATTTTGCTTATATCTATTTCCTAATACAATATTTCTATGTTATCTTACATTTAGCACAATATGTATACTTATTTCTGGTTTTCGGACTAAATTTTTAAAATTGCACAATTCTATCTGTCCTAAGGGCTTGTGTGACTTCCTTTTCCAGTTGCTATTTTTTATATACTTGAATTTTTGCGTCAATAATATATATATATACATATGTTATACATATTTATTGTCGTTTCTTATTCTGGGATTTTTCTACCTTCAACTTTACAGGGGGGGTTTGGGTCGTGTGTGTTTGATATATACGTATATATTCATTATATGTTTTATATATCTGTGTTTGTTGGTGTTTTTTGGTTTCCATGTATCTACTTATCTTTGTTATGTACTCCCAATTTGTGTTGCTGTCTTGGTGTGTTCCTGTATGTGTTGCGTGTGTGTCTGTGTGTGTTATGTGTGTAACGTGTGCCGCAAGGAGCAATTTAGGCATATGCAGTTGTCGTCCGAGCCAGGTAGTCCCATTTTTTGCGGACCGGGCACTCCTTGCTGAACGCATTGTGGTCAGTCCTTTGCAACTTTGAGTGCGAGCAGTTGCAGCACTGCGGCTCATCACCCGCGACAAATTCAACACATTTCTCACGGAGATGAGGTCCTCCGCAGTGGCTGCACCTGTCCACACTCTCAGTGCAAAATTTGCGGCCATGTCCGAATGCTAAGCATTTCGTGCATTGGATGAGCGGAGACTGGTCCTCCACCCTGACCCTTTGAAGGTCAAGGTAAAGGGCCCCAGCCTCCGTCATCCTCTGCCATACTTTGGGTCTGACCTGTATAATGACGTGCGCTGTTTTTGGGTTCCTAGTCCTCTTCTTGTATTTTATCACTATTTCTTTTTCTTCTTCTTCCAGGTCCCTGAATATATCTCTATTTTGGGAGTAGAGAGCTTTCACCACTTCGTCGTCCTCACTGTCCAAAAAGACGTCTTTTAGGACGACGAGCGGGTTTTTATTTTTCATGGGCGCTGCTATTAGCCCTTTACCTCGGCTCTCTATCCTTTCTTTCACCCTTTTAAGTTCGGCCTCTGTGTCACATCCCAGTATCACTGTCTGGTTTTTTGCCTTATTTATTTTTAGGCCAGTTCCCCTGGCATCGACCGCCTCCTTCACCCTAGCGAGCACCTCGTCAGCAGTCTCCAGGCCGCCCTCAAAGGTGACCGCCATCGAGTGAAGTGCCGGCCGATGCCCGGGTTTGGCTGCCGTAACATCGGCGTATGTCCGTGGGTCGGTGTTTTGCTCGCAGGCCGCTTCCCTTATTGCCTCTTTTAGTCCGTCGGTTCTGGCGGCCACCTCGCCGGCAACGTGATCGATTTTCCCCTCGAGGACAGCGGCAGCGTTAGTAATGACCAACACTCCTTTCGTCGTGTGGTCTATGTCCGCTAACGCTGTATCTACCTTGTCGCTGACCTCGAGGATCTTATTGACGACCTTGTCGACGAGGTCGGCTCCGCTATCGTCGATGCGGTCGGTCACTTCTTGAAAACCTTTTGAGACCTTATCTTCGAGGACGTTAAATCGTGTGCTCATAGTTTCCTCCACCTTTTCGAGCCTTTCTAAGATTTTATTCGGCAGTTCGGGTGATAAGGGCGCGGTGATGGTTCTTTTTGGCGGAGCTGTTTTGGGCGCAGTTTCCAGGGCCTTCATCCGTTTGCTCAGTTCGAAGAGGATCCGCAGGCTTTTATCCGACTGTTTCTCCAGGAAGGCCTTGATGTCTCTCCTCATCTGAGGGTAATCTTTGATTCGGGATGGGATATCCTCGAAGGTCTTCATGACCTCCTGGAGAAGTTGGTCGTTTGTTGAAGCAGCATAGGTGTCCGTCTGCTGCTTATAAGCCTCCATATTGTCGACGGATCTCCTCTTTCGTTCCGGTCTCCGGATGAAGGTCCTGGCGGCGTCCGGCGCCTGTCCAGACGGGCCCGCGGGGCTGGGAGTGGTGTTTCGGGCGACAGCGCCAGAGGTCCCCGCCGACGTCGGCAGTGGCATTTCGGCTGTTTCCGCTTGGGTTCTCTGAACAGCGTCTTTTCTGCCGAACGTCAGGGATAACCCCTTTGGCGCATCGTGCGCTCCGGAAGGACCCTCATTTCCCGGGTGGGCAGGCGACGTGGACTCTTGTAGTCCGCTGGTGCAAGCTACCGGCTTTCTCTTCTGGACTGGGGTGTGTATTCCGAATACCATTTTTATTTTGGGCTGTGTATGTTAATGTACCTACTACCTTGTGTGGTTTGTGTGTATAGGGCACAATGAACGGGGAAAGTTGTCTAATGTGTATAATAATTGTAAAATGTATAAATTGTAAAGAAGAAGGTAAAGAAGAAGGTAATTAAATAGGATGCAAGTTTCAAGACGAAACCGCAAGTCTTAAAAACTATGGTGACTACACGCACCGTACACTCAGGATATACCCCAGCACCAGGCGAATAGGTATATATTATTATATAAATAAATATAATAAATAGATCAGGAATAGTTTTTCTGTGATTTCTCTGGAGCCAGAAGAGAGATCTTTTTCTCCTGGTTTCGGAGAGCCCAAGCTCGGTGGGTCTATGACTTCTGGTTCCGAAGTTATGGCTCGGGGGGGTGAGGTAACGTGAAGGGTTGGGGGGGGATTAATACAGATGGATATTTAAAGGATTTTGGAAGGCTACAGGAGTCCGCCAGTGGGAACGGAGAATGTTCTAGAGGTTCCAGGAGTCACAGTGTGTCACGGGGTTTCGTTGGAGGCGGGGGGAGGGGGGGGGAGGTGTAGGATATAATGTATAATATAATAATAATATAATAGCTCTATGGTATATAACGTATAATTTAAAAGTTAGGTGCTAGGAAATTTTTTGGGGTCTATAATGGGGGGGTCAAAAAGGGGGGTCTAAGGGTCTTATACCAATATATGTTCTAGATGAGAGGGGGGTTATAGGGGGGGGGAAAATTTGGTCAGAATTTTGATATTCCCAGCCGTTCCCGAGATATCTGGATTTTAAGTGGGGGAAGGGGAAATTTTCGGTACTCTAATATTTCTGCCTTACGAATAAGTGGCGTATGACGTATGATGTGGAGGATACGGGAAATTTGGAAGTGGTCTCAGAGGGGTAGGGTGGCGGGGGGGGATTTGAAGGAAGTCTTAATATATAACGTAGATGATATATAGCTATGGTCATAGATGGCTATCTGGGCTGGGGGGGAGGGGGAGGGGCGGGGGGAGTCAGTCTGATAAGACATATTAAAAGATCATACCATCCATACTAAAAGAAAATCATTTAGTATTCTTCAATCATTGAAAGTACATACAAACACCATGGCAAGTATCGTTACAAACTTGGATTTGTTCGTTATTTTGAAAGGCGCAATTGTGCGATAACGGAGATATCATCATTTATTGTGTCGACTCCATACAATATTTTTCGAAATAAATTCTAAGAGCGCTGTTTGCAATTACAAACCCAAAAGTTTATCATAAAAGGTACATAGAAGGTATTCCCGATCGTATCCAAGTATAAAAAAGCGTCGCTTTCAAAAAAGGATTTGAATGTCTATGAAACACGAATTTCAGCCCACTGTGTGCCGTGGCGGCGGGGAAACATAGACGTCTTGCACATTTTTCTAATAAACAAGCTCTTCTTTTCCTTTTGGAACATCTTTCTTTGTTTTTTTTACCATTTTTATTTTATAAAACCGCCAAATAAATTCGCGCAATGCTTAATGTCGTCCGGAAGCCGACTAGCACAGACCCGTCGCTGACAATGGTCAAGAGGGGACTGAGAGTCTGAGTGGGGCGAGGATTGTATACGCGCGCTAGCTTATAACTAAAGGACATAAGCGACAAAATGGTTTTTGTTGTTTTATTTAGATAGAAACGATAATTTGAGAAATTCCTTTTGGTATTTTAAAGAGTATGTATAGACTCATCTACATAGAAAATTAAGAGGCTTAAATCGGTCCCGTTTGCCCATAATATGTGAATCTCTTTTTAAAAAGAGGTATGTTTGATATATTTTTCTCTGTTACAAAAGTTACCTAATCATGTATTGAAAACTGACAAAATAAGGTTTTTATCATGAACTTTCAGGTCACCAACTTATATTTTGATCCGTTTTGTATTTACTGAGAAAAATTGAGATCCTTGGCGCCAATATCTCCAAGGCGTCCTCTTAAAGCTTGCCTGCGAAGCAGTTTAAAGTGTTCAGAACAGAACAACGGTATTGATTAATATTATTATTGACTGAATATTGTTACGATTCCTAGCGGTGATTTTGACTGTTTGTAATATATACCATGTGATGTGATTTATCTACTTATTGTGATTTTGTTCCTCATGGGCTCTATGCATACGGAACTTATAAAAGATTTTTATTATTGTCATTAGGTACTTACTTGTTGATTTGTTTTGCTGTTGATTCAAGTTTGGACATATAGGTATTGATCTCATTTTTTGATATAGCATTTACAGCTTAAAGCTAACTTTATTGAAATGTTCAAAATAGAACAACGGTATCTTATGTCGAACTGTCGACGAAATTGGAATAAACATTTAATTTTGAACACAATGTTTCATTTCATTACGATTTTAACGTCTATTCATATGCACCCAACACCCACAAAAGAAAAGTGAAAATAACATTTATTTAATAATTTTACTGCAATGTGACAACCATTAAAATCTTAAACCGCTTGTTGGGCCTTGTATGGAAAAGGGCACTAACCGCTAGGTAACATTGCCCACTGTTTTTATCACGAAAATATTTAAACTACAAACAGTATTTTAAAACTTAGGTTAAGATTGCCTTAAATTGTACTCGTGGTGCTTTGTACGTATTTATAAGAGCTTGATTTGCGTCAAAAATCGAGTGGGCAATGTTGGCTAAAAGTCCGGATTATTTTGCCCGCCATCAAAATCGAACAAATCTTGGTCTAAATTTTAATTTTTTTAATGTTTTACATAGCAAATGCGTGCATATGGTCATATAGTCGTAGTAAATGAAAAAATATACTTAAGTCCCATAGAAAAAACTTGTAATATATTCGATTTTCTTAAAAAAACGGGCAAAGTTGGCTTGTTTGACGGTAACATTTGACATGCTTACTAGACCTTCTTCTTATTTATTATTTATGTACACACAGCGTGATACGTAGGTACGCCTAATGGGTATTAGACTTTTTGAAAGCATATTAATAATGTTCTTCAAAACATTTGGCAAGTTTATGTTCAAACGGCAGTGAGCCAGCCAAGTTCGCAAAAAATAACTAAGTAGTTCAAACAGGCTGTCACGCAGTCCATCAAACAACTTTCTTTTACAGCATTTTTATTACAGTCTTGATCTTTACGAAGGTTCTTATTGGTACCTTTTCCCACGTGGTATAATTTCTTGACTATCTTTCAGTTATATAAAAACAACGGGGCAATTCACTAAGAGTAGCAATGGGTTTTTATTTTGAGAGTTCAACAACATTCATTGCGTTATTTACGTTGTTGAGCAGACAATTTTTTCGAACATATGAAGCAATGGATTAGCAATACTTCAAAATCATTGATTGTGAGCGACCTTGTGTTAGGCAATTAGGGTTCTGAGTAGGTCCTGGTGCGCTCATCTACAAATACTACAAAAAAATAATCAGTACATTACAAGCAAATCTATACTAATAAAAAAGCTGAAGAGTTTGTTTGTTTGTATATTTATTTGAACGCGCTAATTTCTGGAACTACCAGTCAGATTAGAAAAAATATTTTTGCTTTTGACAGCCCAATTCTCGAGGAAGGCTTATAGGCTATTTAAAATCACGCTAGAAATATTAGGAACCGAGCAAAAAGAAAAAAAGACAGAAATAACACAGTAATAGCGCGGGCAGGCGACGCGATGCGACGGGGTGGGCCGGGAGAACAAGAAATTACACGCGGACGAAGTCGCGGGCAGAAGCTAGTAAAATTATAAAAACCTTTGAGCATTAGGTATATCTTCAAAAAATCTGGTGTCAGATACCCGACAGGCGAGTAGCAAGACGAACTCGTGCATTGTTTGCAGTCCGCGCTATTATGTGGAATGTATTACACAAGCTACCTGCCTTTTGTGCACAGAATCCTTAAGGACAGCAGCTGCTCTAGTAGCGAGCCCATCTGTCCGCTCAAAACAAAGTGTGTACGTGAAAAAATAACTACCTACGCAATACCTTCAATATACTTATTGAAATCTCTTTGCAGAACGGACGACATGTGTTTTTGTACCGATCAATTCAATTTTTTTCTTTGAAGTTTTATAGCCAACATAGAGAGCTTAACAATAAAAACTATTTTACAAGAAAAAACAACCGACTTCCAAAAAAGACACTAGACAAAGTGAAATATAACTTTAATTTCGGAAGTCGGTGACGTTGGGTTCGCATTTTCGTTGTTTGCCACAGGGTCCCTGAGGTATAACCCTATCCATCCAAAAAAACACAGTCGAATTTTTAAAAATAGAGCCAACACCTAAAAAAAGTTTTAATTTTTTCTTACACCAGTTATAATTTTTAAAGTGACTTTAGAATGCCATTTTTCGTAATTTGAAACGTTATGGATCAATGGTCTGAAATATATTTACGAGAATTGCCCCTCAGATGCAACAGTTTATAGAGGTATGAGGAACAGGGTGTAAAGTTCACTCATACGCTATAGAAAAGGGAGGATCCTCCGACCAGACGGGTGTTGTGTCTGGCGGGCAACTGCCCGTTGTTTCATATCGGGCCGTTGTATCTATGCTAGTTGCGCGGTAAACTCTGCTTGCGCGATGCAGGATTTGCGTGACGTCAGTATGACGCGTTGTTTTGCATGTGGCGTTGTAGATACCGCTACAAGTTCTCTACAAATCTACACTCAGAGGCTACTACACTCTACTAGATTTTGTTTTGTATTCTATAGGTATAGAGCACCACAAGGTAGACATTTCATTTGTTAATTGCATTATGGCTTACAAATTACCTCTACCTTTTTAGCCTTTTATTGAAACTGTCACGGTAGGTTCCGTGCATCTGTCCACCAAAGACGCAGCCTACCCTTAGAAGAACTGTATTATTTACGAGTAAGCACCTACTCGCTGTCGCTCACGATTTCATCAGATTCAGCTAAATCTGGGTTGCCTCTTTTGCAATAAAATGCACTTACATAATAAAATATTGATCTGCCTAGTCCAAAATTCTTTCTTTGATATTTATTGTTCGTCAATTCGTTGGCGATACTTACAAATGCGTACACTGACTGCCCAGTAGGTACTTACAGAAACAAAATCGTTTATCATTGATTATTTCACAGATGCCATCACTGAACCCTGCGCGGTCCCTGGGCCCATCGTTCGTGCTGTCCCGCTGGGAGAGCCACTGGGTGTGCTGGGTGGGCGGATTGGGCGGCGGGGTGGCATCGGCGCTGCTGCATGAGTGGGGAGGGCGGCGGGGCCAAGCGGGCTCGTCCCGCGCCTCCTCCCCGCGCGACCTGGACGAGCTAGACAAGCCGGTCTTCCCGTCGCACCACCACTACCGCCACGCGCCCACGTACTGCGCCGCCGCGCCACGCCCCGACACCGCTGAGCCGCTGTACTCGGGCACCAAGTCGCTGTACTGTCGCTCACCGCCACCTGCCAGGCATGGCTTGCACAGGTAACTTATTCAATCCATCTGCCTAGCCTTTTCCTCAACTAAGTTGGGGTCGGGTTCCAGTCTAACGGGATGCAGCATATAGCTGAATACCAGAATTTTACATGGAGGAACTGCCTATCTGACTTTCACAACCCAATTACTGGGTAATACGATACCCCTTGGAAAGACTGGCTGTCAGATTTTCGGGCTTCTGACGACCCGTAACGACCGTCAAAGATCCACGAATGACTGCCGGGGCCAACAGCTTAACGTACTTTCCGAGGCATTGAGGTACAGTAGAACCCGTTTAAGACGATCATGCTTAATACGATTTCTCGCATAATACGCCATTTTACGCCAGTCCCTGCAACTTGAGACATATTTTCATACATTTCTTAACGCTTAATACGATTCGTCATCCCGTTTAATACGCCCAGAAGAACCCGAGATACTGCAGGGTTTTCCTGGATATTCTTCCATTGATGACAATGTAGCACCGTACGAAATTCAATCAATTGAAGATCTTATTGAGAATGTGAATAAGACACAAAACGAGACCCTAAGTGACAATGACGAAGACGAAGATAAGTCAACTCCGGTTTTGTCAAACGCCCAGGCATTATCAGCTGTTAATGATTTAAGACGCTACGTAGCTTCTTTGGATCAAAGCGATGACGCACTGCAAAAGTTGAATTATGTTGAAAATCTTTTCTGTCAAACCAAAATAAGTGATTATTTTAAATAATGTAAATATAACAATTACACTACGTATTTAATGTAATTTATAAATGTATAATTTAAAACCTATATACATATACCAAAATTAGAACATAATACATAACAATATGTACTACGATTTATTTTCCCTATCCCGCATAATACGCTTTCTCGCTTAAGACGCGTTTTTGGTAGGGCCCTGAGAAATCGTCTTAAGCGGGTTTTACTGTATCTTGGTATGTAAAGATGGTCACCTATCCACGGACCAACCGTGACAAGCGTAGTTTAACCTGATCGATCGACCCATACGGCTGTTATTACTTAGCCACAGGTCCCTCTCACAGACAACTGATTCCTCCTGTTGTTTTTTACACAAACATAACATCACGCCTGCACGTAGGTATTGCTCAGGTATTCCCCGGGTTAGGCAGAGGTGAAAAAACCGTGCGTGGCTGGGGCGGGTTGCTAATGATACGTCAATAAAAGGCGGTGGTTAGCAACGAACTGTTTATTCGGGTCCACTACCCGACACTGTATAAACTATTATAATATAAACATACTTCGGTCGTCACATATCTCCTCACTAAGCTTACAAGACCGTTATTTGAAACTAATAATACACACATGATACACAGTATAAGTATGGATAGGTTATATGTAAACTAAACTAACGTAAACTAAGTTAAACTAATTAAATGTAATCTAATCTAACTTATTAGAACGTTTAGCTCGATTGAAGGCACGCAGTGCTCGAGCCGATACACCAGGCGGTGTCGGTTCTGGTATAGGCGACCGCTTTTCTGGATCAGCCTTTGGCGATAGGGTTGTTGACGGTGCATCCGCCACCTCACTGTCACCGCCCAATGCATCCTCATACCGATCATCGTCGGCTCCCTTATTGACCGAACGTCCTAAGTTAGTACTGTGTCTTTCTTCGTCCACAGCTAACCCTACCCCGCTCATTCGAGATAGAGAGTACCTATTTTTATTGTTATTTACTGGGATTATTTGGTCGGCATGACGCCGCCATTCTACTTCGTCCCCCACCTTGATTCTATATGATACGGGACCAGTCTTTTTAACTACTGTAGCTTCGGTCCATTTATCCCCCCTTGCTGTATAGTCGCGAGCTAATACCGAGTCCCCTACGTCAAAATGTCTATCGGTGCCGGAGACGCGTGCAACTTGGCGCTCCTGCTTGGCGCGTACAGTGGCCGCTACGTCCGGCCGCAGTGCGTCCAGTCGGCTCCGCAGTCGCCGCCCTTGCAGTGCCACTGCGGGTGATACCCCGGTCGTCGCGTGCTCACAGTTTCGATATTGTAACAAGAATCTACAAAGAGCCGCGTTTACATCTTCATTTTCATACAACGCTCTTTTGATCACCTTTTTTATTGTTTTAACAGCGTTTTCCGCCGCGCCATTTCCCTGCGGCCTATAGGGAGCCGACGTTGTATTCGTTATATGATTATTTGCACAATAAATTTTAAATTCTTGAGACGCAAATGGTGGTCCGTTATCGGTCACGAGCTGCGACGGTAAACCAAAACGCGCGAAAATACTTCTCAAAACCTTAATTGTTGAAGCTGCATTTGTACCTTTCATTGGTAACGCCTCAATCCACTTTGAGTGAGCGTCTACAATAACTAAATATCGAACGCCTCCACAATCTGCGAAGTCGGCATGTACGCGCTGCCACGGGTGCAGCGGAAATTCCCAAGGGTGTAACTGTGCGTGTGGCGGTGCGTCTCGAACTATCCGGCACGCGGCGCATGATTTACATAATTCTTCTATATCTTTATCTAAATTGGCCCAATAAATATAGTTACGTGATAAACTTTTCATTTTATGTATACCTAAGTGACCTTCGTGCACTTCCTCCAAGATTTTCTTTTGTAAGGCATGAGGCACGACAATTCTGTATTTGAAAATAACACACCCTTGGTCTACCACGAAATCTTGTCTTCTAGAAAAGTAAGCTTTTTCCGCATCGCAGCTCGGGGCCGACGGCCAGCCAAAAAGTACATACCCTTTAATCTTACTTAGTAACGTATCGCGTTCTGTCTCTTTTGCAATATCCTTATAGCAAATAGGCAGTGCCGCTTCAACTAGATTTAAATAATCCACGGTTCCTGGATCCGTTAAGCGACCCTCCTGAGGTAACGGTAGTCGTGACAAAGCATCAGCCGGACCATTGTCCGCCGATCGTACGAATTCTATACGGAAATCATATGCGGCCAAACGCGCCGCCCACCTTTGCAAACGACTGGCAGCCGTTTGCGGAATTCCTCCCTTTTCCCCAAAAATATATGTCAGCGGCTGATGATCAGTGCGCAGTATGAATTTTCTACCATATAAGTATTGATGGTGTTTTGTGACACCGAACAAAATAGCCAGTGCCTCTTTGTCCAATTGACTGTAGTTGCGCTCGGGCGCATTAAGTGTTCGCGAGACGCAGCTGACGGGCCGCTCGCTTCCGTTCTCGTAACGGTGCGCCAGCACTGCGCCCAGTCCGTACGCACTACTGTCCACCGACAATACAAGTTCGCGCCCCTCCTCATAGTGTGCCAGTACTCGTTCACTCAAGAGGGTTCGCTTTGCCTTCAAAAAAGACTTTTCACACTTCGAATCCCAATTCCAGCGGACCTCTTTTTTTTAACAAATTATGCATCGGTTGTAGTAAAGTACTCAGATTCTGAATGAATCGTCCATAATAATTGAGCATTCCAAGAAAACTTTTAAGTTGAGATACGTTTTCAGGTCTCGGTGCGCTGGTAATGGCCTCTAGTTTCTCAGGATCCGGCCGCAACCCATCTTTATTAATAATGAAGCCCAAATATTTTACACTGTCCTGTATAAATTTACATTTACTTAGCTTGACCGTAAGTCCCATATTACGTAATCGTTCGAGTACAGCTCGCAGATTCTTTATATGTTCTGCTTTATTTGAGCCTGTCACACATATATCATCTAAAAACACGACGCAACCGGGCACCCCGCGCAGGGTTTCCTCCATGATCTTTTGGAATTTCTCAGGGATACAAGATAAACCGTACGGTGTGCGTTTGTAAACATAGGTACCCATGTGCGTTGTAATCGCTGTATATGGTTGGGAATCATCGGATAAAAAACATTGTTCATACGCATGTCTTAAATCGATTTTTGTAAATTTCTCCCCACCGCTAAGATTTGTAAATAATTCTTCAATTCGCGGTAAGGGATAATAATCCCGTTTTAATTTGGGATTGATTGTGACCTTGTAGTCACCACAAATACGTATATCCCCATTTGCTTTTACGACTGGTACGATTGGAGTCCCATAATCAGAGTAATCTACGCGGTAGATGGTTCCATCTGTCTCTAAACGTTGCAATTCCCTTTCAACTCGTGCGCGGAGTGCCAGCGGCATAGGTCTCGCTCGCACATAAACCGGTTCGTTATCTGTCAGCTGAAGGCGGATGGGCTGTTTACAAGTCCCTAACTTCTCACTAAATACTTCAGGGAATTCATTACTTAATTGCGCCACTAGGCCGTCATCTATTATTTCATTGAGCGTAATTTGAGTTATTTTTAAAACGCGCATCCACTCTCGTCCCAAAAGGGGTCGTGCGCCACCCTTTATGACGTAAAGACGCAATGATTTCCCTTTAATTTGCCCTAAACAGACATCTACTTCAATGTAACCTAATGACTCAATCCGTGAGCCCGAGTAACAACGTAACAATAAATTGTCCGCGACAATTTTTTTATGCGAAAACATCTGTTTGTACATTTCTTCACTTATAGCCGAGATACGGCTACCCGTGTCCACTTCACATTTAATGTTAATGTTGTCCATCGTTAATTTAATAAAATATGGTTTGTTACCTCGAGCTGCGACGTCGATGTTAAACATACCGTCCTCGGACTCATCTTCGCATACGTAGTTTTGCCTACTACCTTCGCTGCGCGCTTGTTTACACATCACTTTTAAATGTCCTTTTTTACCGCACTCATCACAATTATAGTTCCTAAATCGGCATCTATCAGCCGTGTGCGCCTTGCCGCAACGCCAGCAAGATGGTGCGCGCGAGCTCGTAGGCTCCGCGCCTCCGCTGCCTGGTCCTGCGCCTTCACTGCTTGCCGCTGCGCCTCCGCCCGCGGCGCGTGGCTGGCGCCCGCGCTGGCCGGCTCGTCCGCCGCCGCCGCGTGCGTAATGCAGGCCTTCGCCCGCCGCGCCGCCTGCCACTGCCGTTGAGTCCGCCGCTGTCCCCGCTACGGTGGTGCTGCCGCTCACCTCAGCATGTTTCTCTGCTGCTTCTAGAGCCAAGGCTAGCTCCACTGCTTCTTTGTACTGGATTTTCTTTTCCGCAAAGATCCTGGACCGCATCACGTCATTTGTTAAACCTGACACGAACTGGTCTCGCAAGTTTTCTTCTAGGGTTGCACATGAAGTGCATTTGCCGAAATTGCACGTCGTCGCAAGATGTTTTAATGCTTGCAAATACTCCGTGAGCGACTCGCCGGCCCGTTGTCTACGCAATCTGAACACGTGGCGCTCCGCGATCTCTGAACGTTGTGGCTCCAAGTGTTCCGTCACCAGTTTTACTAGCTCGTCATAAGTTTTACTCTCTGGATAACTGGGTGCACATAAATCACACATTAATGCATACGTTTCTTCACCGACCACGGTTATCAGCATAGACACTTTCAAGTCATCGTCAATGTCATTTAACTTTATATACTGATTAACGCGACGAACGTAAGCTGGCCACTGGTTGGAATTTACATTGAACGGTTCAATTTTCCCGATCGGCATTTTTGAAAAGTCTATGTACAATATTTTTAACAAAATTAAATGAAAATCACAGATCCCGTACTCGTCGCCAATGATACGTCAATAAAAGGCGGTGGTTAGCAACGAACTGTTTATTCGGGTCCACTACCCGACACTGTATAAACTATTATAATATAAACATACTTCGGTCGTCACAGCTAGTAGGTATAATTATCTATTTTTAAAAGTGATTATTGCCCTAAGTTCCCTAATCATTTGTTAATTCTCACATTTTCAGGTCTCAGTCGGTATACAGTAAAGGCAGCTCGGCGACGAGTGGCGCGACGAGTGCGACGGCCACGGTGACAGGGGCCGGGGGCCCGCTCGTGACGGCCTCTTCGCTGGTGCTGCGGCCACCCGCGCACGCGCACGCGCACCACGCGCTCGCGCATAACCAGAACGCGCACAACGCGCAGCGAGACCCACCCTATGGCACAGCCAACGGAATTCGACCCGGACCTGCCGGTGAGTTCTAGCTTTTAGGATTATTAAAACTTACGGGAGAACAGAAAACAAGTCAGCAGTCCTCTTAACCCAATTTAGTTAGGCCGGGGCAGCATGTCTTCTTCTTTCATATACCTTTTGAATCATTATATCAGTCATTTAGTTACTCCCTTTCTACCCATACCATCATCAATTCATCCATGTCTTAGGTCTCTTTTTTCTCTCATAAACACCACAACCACATTAATACTTAAATCTATCCTCATTGCTCCGCATCACATGCCTAAACTACAACATGTCAATGATTATATTATTCGGGTGCGCAGGAGCAGCAATGAACGAGAGACGCGAGTCGGTGTACAGCGGTAGCGTAGGCGGCACGAGTGCGAGCGGCGCGTCTATCGGCACGGTGGGAGGCGCGCGGCGCGACGACGCCTACGGCACGTACGCGCGCGCGCCGCACTACCGCGCCGCGCACGCCACCCACGCCGCGCACGCCGCACACGCCGCGCACCCCACGTCGCCACACGCGCTGCCCGACCACTACTAGCGACGCGCCGAGCAGCACAACATCGCGCTGCTCTTCGACGTTTGAAATGCCGGACCTTGTACCGACACCATCGACCCGTGTTGGCTGTGCACGCTCAGCACGCTGGTGAACTCCTCAAATCGCTCGCGTGTCGCGTGAACAGACCCGCGAGTGTAACGAAACACTTCATTAGTGTTGAACTATAGTAGTTACGGATTTAAAATAGAGTTGTACTTTAAAATGACATGCATGATCCACTCGTGACAGATCTGTTACATAGATTACTTATACAATTTGGAGACATAAATTATTGAAACAATAATTAGTGTGCGTGCTAAAATGTACCTAAACCAGTATGTAGAAATATATTGTGAACAAACATGAACTTTGAACATTAAATTAAAATGAAATTAAATGATACAAAATTACAATAAATATCATAGCTGTCGTCTTTAAAAACATATTTAAGTGCAAGTTTCTGTCGCCGAAACTCGATTTATTTCTTCGTTATCAGAATTTACAACAATACATGAACTCAAAACTTTAATATGTAGTAATTGTCACATAGGTCACCGTTAACAATGTGTTCGATAAGAATTATAGGTACATACTTTCTCGGCACTGGCGCTAAAAATTTTTGTGTAACTATCGAGCGTATTTACCAAACTATTGAATAATACTTAAATAAAATATTAGCATAAGTATTTTATCAATTTTTTTAACAAGACGAGGTAGCCTCAATCGTAAGAGCGATTTTTTAAGTAAAAAATAACTAAATGTAGGTAACACTCGTTTGGCTAAGCGGACCAAATCATTGCCAAATATGAGTTAGTTATTTACCAAATCTTTCATTACTATAAATAGGTATAAAGTGCCATATATACTAAATTTTCCTTCCTTTGCCATATTGTTGTAAAATACATACCTACTGTTAATGCTAATTACTTCCTAGCTAATGTTAAAAGACTTAATAGTTTAGATAAGTATCGTATAGATTCTATGTAAATATTACCTTATAGATAGATAATTTTCAAATTATATTGCCAAAACGAAGTTACATATTTTATCTGTTATTGAATAAAGTGTAACGTGTTTCACTAATTGTAAAATAACTTCTACTAATGTAGCTATGTATTGAACAACATTCTGAAAATGTATAGTCCATAAGATGTTTATATTTATTCGATTTTAGAAATATCGTAACGCTGTGCGCAAATATTGTGCGAACTTGGCTGGCCCACTACCATGCGCCTAGTTATATTTCACTCTATGAAATTACAACACTCTCGTAAAATTGATTTTAGATAAAAAATTATAATACACAATATTATTTACAAGTGAAATTCATTGATTGTAATATTACTTACTGTATCTACTGCGTAATACAACCAGAAATTTTGTAAATAATTTTAAAATAAATTCACTTAAATTTATGCGAGTCTCACTTATATTTTTAATAATTTCTTTTTACTTGCAGAATTACTTGAGGCTCCTGGCCAAAGTGATAACAGCCGCACGAGTCAATCGAAGGTTATTTATTTATTTCATTAAAAATTTTTACATTGTGTCGAAATGTATTATATTTAGATCGAAAAAAACATGAATAACAACACAAAGATATTAAAAATAAAATATTATTAATACATGTCATCCTACATAAGTGACAAGTTTAAAACAATCTTCGAAAAATATGCTCTGTGTAGACATATAAAAATAAAATAACATTCAATTCATTTTACCAATACAAATGTCAAAAGAGAAAATAAAAAAATAAAACTTTGCTTGCCGCAATCTGTTCGGGGATGGGTGACCATCCGTTAAATATCGATGCCATGCCTGGTCCCGGCTGTCATTTGTAGATCTTTTACAGTCGTTACAAGTCAGGATCCCGAAAGTCTGACTACCAGTTTTAGATACCAAGGGGTACCTATCTTGTTACCCAGTTAATGGGTTGTGGAGGTCGCTGAGGTCAGATAGGCAGCACTTCATGTAAAATACTGGTATTCAGCTACATCCGGTTGGATGGAAACGGACCCAACGCAGTTGGGAAAAGGCTAGGCAAATTGATTAGCAGAATAAAATACATATTAAGATATTGGAAAATATAATATGTACCTACCGAACTAGGTATAACTACATAGAGTATATTATCTGTGGTATAACTTAATTCTAAGGGTAAGTAATCACTACATAGTATAAAACAAAGTCGCTTTATCTGTCCCTATGTCCCTTTGTCCCTTTGTCCCTTTGTATGCTTAAATCTTTGAAACTACGCAACGGATTTTGATGCGGTTTTTTTTAATAGATAGAGTGATTCAAGAGGAAGGTTTATATGTATAATAATAATAATGTTTCCGTGCGAAGCCGGGGCGGGTCGCTAGTAGATGATATAACAACAAAATCTCTAATATTTACAATATATAACAACGGAACCTATAATTTTATTTAATATAGCGATTAGTTAATATAATGAACGATTGATATAATTTTACAACAACTAATTTTCATAAGCATAACATACATTAAATATAAAATCGTTTGACATACCACTCAAAAGATATAAAACTTATTTGGTCTAATAAAACAATAACTTTGTATTTTGTTTAAGAAATATTTAAAAGTATTTTTCTTTGTTTTATTCTTTATAAGTTCTATCGTAGTTATAGGTAATAGTCACCTAAGTAGATATTAAACACATCTAGTAACTAATTACCACCTGTGCTAACATAGGTCGACGGAGCCCCGCTTCGCGGGGCTCCTATTTCTGGGTGGTTTATAAAAAAATAACCACGAAGGCTAAGGCGGGAGCTCCGCTCCGCTTCGCTCCCGCCTTAGCCTTCTAACCTAACCTATCCGAGCCGGGGTAGTCTGAGTCGGGGTGTTAACCATAATGACGTTTTTATATACATATATTAAACGTTAGACCTAATGATTTTCGATTAAATAAACAATATACATATTAAACGTTAGACCAAATGATTTTCGATTACATAAACGTTATATCAAACAATGTTATACTAATTAAGTTTTAGAATAAATAAATGTTATATGTAAAGAAATTATATCAACAGTTGGTATATCTCACGTTGATTATATCTTATAAACGATAATAAAATGAAATTAGACCAAATGAGTTTATACTGTTGCGCGCCGCAAATAATGCTTGATACATGGCGACATTAGTTACCACTAGCGCCATCTAGTATCGGGTAGCGGAACTAGTACCTTGGTACTAGGACCTTGACCCTACTTGACCTTTTTGTAAGTACTAGTAATTCCGAGAACTATCGACGTCGAGTCAGTCGGGACCGGTATGTACTCGAACGTTCTAGATGTTTATGTACTAGCTCTGCGGCACTATATAAGGCCGGGTGGGCCGCGAGACACATATAGTTTCGATTAAGCGATACGAGCGATAACATCGAAGGCGATATTCGAGTGCGACTTAAGAGTGATCAGTAAGTGCAATTGTGTTTCTTAATTAGTGTGTTTGACTTGTAATTAGTGTTGGTGAGTAAAGTGTCCTTTTTTTGGTTATTAAATCGGCAGTTTTTATTGTCACGAACCCCAAGCTCGTAACAATTGGTGTCAGAAGCGAGGTTTAAAATGCCGATTTTACCCAAAGAAGACATGGAGGGTATCCGTACCCGGAGTCAACGCCAGCAAGAGACGGACCAGAGGCGATTCGGTGGAGCAACGCCACAGAGGTCGGAAGGCCAGCTACCGACCACGGAGGCCGGCCCGTCCACAGCTGCTCAAGCATCATCAGCACCAGATTTTGCTGCTCTGATGATGATGCTGCAGGAGCAGGCTCGCCGACAGGAGGAACAGGCTCGTCGGTTGGAGGAACAGCTCCAGCGGGACAAGGAGGAACAGGCCCGTCGGTTGGAAGAACAGCTGCTGCGTGACAGGGAGGAACAGGCTCGTCGACAGGAGGAACAGGCTCGTCGACAGGAGGAACAGGCTCGTCGGTTGGAGGAACAGCTCCAGCGGGACAAGGAGGAGCAGGCCCGCCGACAGGAGGAGCAGGTCCGCCGACAGGAGGAACAGGCTCGTCGGTTGGAGGAACAGCTCCAGCGGGATAAGGAGGAGCAGGCGCGCCGCCAGGAAGAGCAGATGCTCCTTATAAAGGACCTTCACGCTACCTTCGGGAAAGACATGAAGGAGGTGAAGGAAAAGGTTGCTCAACATGACAACCGTCTGTCGGAAGCCGAAACCCGAATCGACCAAGTGAATAATCGGGTTGACAACGTGATGGCTGACGTGAAGGAAACCGTGATGGCTGACGTGAAGGAAACCGTGATGGCTGACGTGAAGAAAACGCTGGATTACCTGAAACTGGGTGATGGAATCGCAGCTCCCGTAGCTACAACACCTTCGCTACGTGGATTCAAAGTGCCACCGTTCGACGGAACTTCTTCCTGGTCGGCCTACAAAATCCAGTTTGAGGCTGTCATGAAGGCGAACGGGTGGAATAAAAGTCAGGCCATGACTGCCCTCACCCTGGGCTTGCGCGACCAGGCCTTAACTGTTCTGGAAGCTCTCGGTAAGGAAGTGACTTACGAGCAGCTCCTTGAAGCATTGGAGGCTCGGTATGGCGACGCTCACCTGGAACACGTGTTCCGTGCGCAGCTCAAGGATCGCGTGCAACGCAGCAATGAAAACCTGCAGCAGTGGGCCCTGGAAGTGGAGAAGCTGGTTCGCAAAGCTTACCAGTCCGTACCTGCACTTATTGATGGGAACCTGGTGCAGGCATTCATCGACGGCATCCGCGACCTTGAAGTTAGAGTTGCTGTGAGGCTCGGTCACCACGGGACGCTGAAGGACGCCTTGGCCCATGCACTGGAGGTAGAAGCTGTGCGGCAAGATCATCGTTCCCATCGCGTCAGGGAGGTTGCAGCGGCTACAGTTCGCGAGCGCAGTAAAGGATACAGCCCTAGGTGCTACGGCTGTGGGGAAAGGGGCCACCTTCGATCCAGTTGCCCTAAGCGAACTGCAGAAAGAGAAGACGGCCGATCTCCAGAGGGCAGTGCGGCTAACAGCACCGCCCAACACCAGCAGCAGGGAAACGAGTAATAGCCAGGACTGCGGGGCGGGTGCTGGCTGATGTTCAAAGAGCCCCAAGGATTTCGATCACACAAACCCATGACGGGAACAGCCTAATCATCAAGGGCGAAGTCAACGGAACACCTTGTAAGCTGACCATAGATACAGGAGCCTCTCGCACGGTCGTCAGTTCCCAACTTATAAGTCGGTTCCTTGGGGACTCCGCACACAACCGAGAACACATTAATTTGGTTACAGCCACCGGTCAGCGCATACCCGTCCATGGACAGAAGAAAATGGAGGTGAAGCTAGGCAACAGAATCTACCTGCATAATGTCATTGTGGCTGATATAATGGACGATTGCATCCTGGGCCTTGACTTTATGAGGAAGAATTGTTGCGAGATTGACGTCAAGCAAGGTGTTTTGAAATGTGGACAAGAGGAACTTTTCGTGGAAGGGGCGTTACCAGGAAATGTGTACAGCCTTAAGAAGATTGTTCTTCCGCCGAGATCGGAAACGATTGTGCCGGTTAGTCTTCCTCGGAATCCTGGGCGAACTCCTCGTTGTGTACTCGTGGAAAGGGTAGACAATGACCTTCCATGGAAAGTGGCACGAACTTTGGTCAGAACCACCGACATTTCAGGGGTACGAGTGCTGAACCTTTGTGATCAGGACCAGATTATAGAAAAAGGCACACTACTCGGTACTTGCGAGGAAGTGGATTGGTTGCGTCGATGCCAATATCTATCGACTGGGACCCTCAGCAAGGATGCACAAACGAGAGTGACCACCCTTTTAGAAGACTGCCGCAGCGCTCTGTCCCAAAATGAAATGGTCAAAGCGAAGAAGATGTTACTCAGGTACGCCAATGTTTTCTCGTCAAACGATGCTGACATCGGAAAGACTGGCATAGTTCAACACAAAATAAACACAGGAGAAGAATTGCCTATCCGTCAGCGGCCAAGGAGAATGCCGGTAGCACGTGAAAAGGAAGTGGAAACCATGATTGAGGGAATGGTGAAGGATGGTGTTATTGAACCTTCATCTAGTCCATGGTGTTCACCTGTAGTGCTGGTAAGAAAGAAGGACGGCAGCATGCGGTTTTGTGTTGACTATCGTCGTCTGAACGACGTTACGAAGAAGGACAGCTATCCTTTGCCGAGAATCGATGACACGCTGGACATGCTTACTGGCGTAAAGTGGTTTAGCACGCTGGACCTGAAAAGTGGCTACTGGCAAGTCGAAATTGATCCTAAGGACAGGGAGAAAACTGCATTCTCGACAGGAAAGGGTCTGTGGCAATTTAAAGTTATGCCGTTTGGATTGTGCAATGCTCCGGCAACGTTTGAAAGGTTGATGGAACTTGTACTTACTGGGCTAATTGGCGATGCCTGTCTGGTCTACTTGGATGACATCATCATCGTAGGCCGTACGTTTGAAGAACATCTTCAAAACTTGGAACGCGTGCTCATGAAGATCCAGAGCGCCAACCTCAAGTTAAGTCCGAAGAAGTGTTCACTATTCAAACGACAAGTTAGCTTTTTGGGATATGTCGTGTCTGAAGAAGGTATCCGCACGGACCCAGAGAAAATCGCCGCTGTCAAGGACTGGCCAGTTCCAAAGGACAAGACGCAGGTCAGAGCGTTTCTGGGTTTGTGCTCCTATTATCGGCGATTTGTCAAGAACTTTGCAGATATAGCCAAACCCCTGCATAAGCTAACCGAGGAGAAGCGACATTTCTGCTGGGATGATAGTTGCGACATCGCATTCCAGGAGCTAAAGGACCGTCTGTGCAAAACACCTATTTTGGGGTACCCTGATGCGGGCAAGGAATTTATAGTTGACACAGACGCAAGTGACATAGGACTTGGCGGTGTGTTGTCCCAACGGAATGGTGATCAAGAGGTTGTAATAGCGTACTTCAGCAAGTCGTTGTCAAAGCCGGAAAGGAACTATTGTGTTACGAGACGGGAACTGCTTGCTGTGGTAAAGTCATTGCAGTATTTTAGCAAATATCTTCTGGGGCGGAAATTCCACTTACGAACTGACCATGCTGCACTAAAATGGCTATTGCAGTTCAAAAACCCAGAAGGACAAGTTGCGAGATGGATTGAACTACTGCAGGAATACGACTTCGTGGTCGAACATCGCAGCGGAAAATCTCATGGCAACGCAGATGCATTGTCAAGAAGACCTTGTCCTGAAGACTGCAAGCATTGTACTAGGCAGGAGAGTAAGGAAGTGGTACCTGTGAGGATGCTTAAGACAGACCTCAACAACGAGTGGAAGGAAAGCCTACAACGTGCACAGCAGGAAGATTCGGACATCAAGCCAATTCTGGAGTGGATGAAGGCCAGAGCTCCTAAGCCCAGGTGGAGTGACGTCTCAGCGATGAGTTCGGTCACAAAAAGCTATTGGGCCCAATGGGACAGCTTGGTGGTTCAGGATGGAGTCCTGTGCCGTAAATGGGAAAATGCTCGGGGAGACAGCTGTCATTCGCAAATGGTTGTCCCTAAAGCTCTAGTACCGGATGTTCTACAGCTGTACCATAATGGTTGTTCAGGAGGTCATCTGGGAGTAAAACGGACTCTACTGAAGATACGAGAACGGTTTTACTGGATCCACTGTCGGGACGATGTCGAGGATTGGTGTCGCAAATGTACAAGTTGTACAGCTGTAAAGGGACCTCAGACTCGTAGTAGGGGTGCATTGAAATTGTACAATGTTGGTGCACCATGGGAGAGGATAGCCCTTGACGTTGCGGGGCCGTTTCCGGAGAGTGAAAGTGGTAACAAGTATTTCATGGTTGTGATGGATTACTTCACGAAGTGGCCGGAAGTCTTCGCCATTCCAAATCAAGAAGCTTCGACAGTTGCGGATAAATTGGTTCATGAAGTCTTCTGTCGTTTTGGAGTACCTTTGGAGATTCACAGTGATCAAGGAAGGAATTTTGAGTCCCAAATATTCCAGGAAACTTGTCGAGTTATGGGTACTCATAAAACAAGAACTACTTCCTACCACCCACAATCGGATGGAATGGTGGAACGATTTAACCAGACACTGGAGAGGTACCTAGCAAAAGTTGTGGAAAATCGGCAACGAGATTGGGACAAGCACATACAACCGTTTTTGCTGTCATATCGAAGCGCTGTTCACGAAAGTACATCGGTGACGCCTGCTTTCGCAAACTTCGGAAGAGAACTACGGCTACCTGCAGACCTGATCACCGGAATACCACCTGATGCCCCACGCAGTGTAACTGATTATGCGAATGATTTGCGGAACAAAATGAATGACATTTATGAGCACGTCAGACAATCGGGCCAGCAAATGTCTGAAAAGATGAAAACCCGTTATGACCGCAAAATGAACAATAAAGGGTTCGACGAAGGTTCACTGGTGTGGTTGCACAATCCAGTCCGCAGCAAAGGGAAATCTCCTAAGCTTCAAGCTAAATGGGACGGACCGTACCGGATTGTGACAAAGATCAATGATGTAACCTACCGGATACAGAAAGGTGCAAGAGGTGCTCCTAAGATCGTCCATGTGGATCGACTGGCGCGTTATTATGGGGCCAATAATGCTCGGGACGAGCATGTCTAAGGAGGGGGCAGTGTTGCGCGCCGCAAATAATGCTTGATACATGGCGACATTAGTTACCACTAGCGCCATCTAGTATCGGGTAGCGGAACTAGTACCTTGGTACTAGGACCTTGACCCTACTTGACCTTTTTGTAAGTACTAGTAATTCCGAGAACTATCGACGTCGAGTCAGTCGGGACCGGTATGTACTCGAACGTTCTAGATGTTTATGTACTAGCTCTGCGGCACTATATAAGGCCGGGTGGGCCGCGAGACACATATAGTTTCGATTAAGCGATACGAGCGATAACATCGAAGGCGATATTCGAGTGCGACTTAAGAGTGATCAGTAAGTGCAATTGTGTTTCTTAATTAGTGTGTTTGACTTGTAATTAGTGTTGGTGAGTAAAGTGTCCTTTTTTTGGTTATTAAATCGGCAGTTTTTATTGTCACGAACCCCAAGCTCGTAACAATACGTTATGAGACGCACCCTAATTCTAAACATACAAATGACTTACATGCCTATTTAAAACTAGAGCCCTGATTTTCTTAGTCTTCCCTAAAAGAAAACTTGAAAGACCTTTTAAAGTTGTTTTGCACATTATTGGACCCGAAATGACGGTCTTGTTGAGGAGGTCTAGGACAGGACAAACGAAATATAAGCAAGGAAGATATTGCCTCGAGTCCATTGAAATTAATGTGGGTGCAGGTTCTTAGTCATTATAAACGCCCAACTCCCGCAAAAAAGCAAGCACAGGACTCCTGTAGTCCGCATAAGCAGTTTCCAGTTTCTGTGAACAAAACATTTCATTGTAACTGTTGTTTATTTTGTTTTATTGACAAGTTTTTTTGTAGCTACAGATAGTGATGTCATGCTAGTTTCTTTTGCTGGATTGTTATGAATTTGTTCGTATTATTTTTCGAGCTAAGGGATCTACACTGAGGGAAGTTTTGCCAATATACTACTTTTCATCGTGTCGAGCATACTGTGGCATCCCCTTTGAGTCTGGACTTAAAGAGACGTTCCTTCGTCATTCAACAGTATGCGCACAAGAAGAAATCAAAGATCCTAACAAACCTGTATAAGATTGTCATAATATGCGTCATCGGGGTATTGTCCACCGCGACGTCTGCTCATGAACTCACTGATCGCGAGTTGCTTAGAGTTCTCGTGGTGCGTGGGCAGTAGCGTCAGCAGCTTGACGAAGAAGGGCACCACCAAGAGTGACAGCACTGAGGGCCGCGTGTGCTTGTCCATCTTCATCGTGTAAACCGTGAAGGCTTGCTCCACTGCTTGCTCGTTGTTGAACTCGTTAATTATCTGCAGGTCGAAAAAACGAATTCCAAGGTTCTGCAAAATAAATGGTATGATTAATTATGTGTTGTAGGTGTCCTAATTTGGTGAGTTCAAGGTAGCGCGTTAATGCTTTTATTATTGGCAGGATTCTTTTCAGCATCAGATACTTACTTGGTATGAATTACTAGAAACTTACCTTAACCACCGCTGTCTTGAAATCATCGACTTCACTCTCTGCTCTGTTAGTCATGAACTGTTGAACCGCTACCTCCACACCTTTCTTATGTAAGTCTTGGAGCGCTTGCGGGTGGAAGCAGCACATCTGAGAGCCCCACGCTGACATTATGTAGTTGTTGTAAGTGAACTCCGCCGCCTGCATGACGATCCTGTTACTATTGGTATTCGACTTTACAAAATCCGCATAGATACTGCTGATTTCCTAGAAAAAGAAGTCGTGTTTAGTGTTACAGAAAGAGATATCGAAGTAAAAACGACTTAATACGGAACATACTTGAAGCAGTTTGCAGACATAGGGGTCGTCTTCATGTTCCGACGAGCGGTTCCTCTGTTTGTGCAGGAATGCTTCGGCGGCGTCGATTGCCCGATGGCTTCGTGCTTCCAGCTTATTGGAGCTGACGCCCGCGTAATCCATTTCAAGCTTCATTTGCGTCTCGTAACAGTTGCGCGCCCCCAGCACGGCGCTCTTGTTGTTTTGCTCGTTGATGGCGCACAAGTGAGAGTACTGCTGCTCTAAACTCTGCAATATTCATATTTTATGGTTCAAATATGTATCACAACAGCTTTTTGAATCGCTATAACTTGGGAGTTGTAGATGTTCAATTGTAAGTGTAAGTAGACTGAAATGGTATGGCTAATTGCTGTGGCACACAAAAGCGTTGCAAAGCAAAATCGCCGTGTGTCGGCCATAGATATTTATGGTGTCGGCACTAACAGGAAATCCTCACCTGCACCAAAGCCGCTCTTTGGTCATCGTCCTCATCTTCAGGTATTTCTCTGGCTGAGTCGAAAAGCGTGACCGCCTCCATAAGGGACTCAGCGTGAAGTTTCACCAGGTCATCAGGATGTAGGCAGAGACGTGCTTCATCTCCACAGACGCTGCTCACGGCGGTGTCGTATGCTTTCTTGGCGACAGACATCGTTTCTCGAGCCATCGCATCGTTGTTCAACGCGTATAGTGACAGACTGGCGTCCAACTCCTGCCAATGTTAAACATACCAAACTATGAGCGTCATTTCAGCTATTTGTTCAAAATCTTTCTTTATAAGTATAATTAATTATGCATTCTCAAAAGTCAAGACGGTTGCCGCCGAAGTCATACCTTGAGAAGCTCTTTGAGCTGAGCGTCAGCATCTTGCTGCGAGCCCAGTTTCTTCTTCTGTGCAAAGCAAAGCTCGGCGTCCGCGCGCGCGGCGGCGTGCGCGACGGTCAGCGCGGCGCGCGCCAGGCTGCACGCGCCGCGCACGCGCGCGTCCATGCGCGCCGCGTACAGCGAGTGCGCCGCGCGCTTCGCCGCCAGCAAGCACGCGTCCGCTGTCGCCTGTCAATCGAGTGCTATGATATACCGCACACAAAACGCTGGACTACTACATGCTCATATACGTCGATTTGTGCATTAGAATTACGCAGCTGACCTTTATGCAGAACATCAATCAAGTAAATGGCTTAAAGTCTAATAGCAGCTCGCTACTTTATCGTATGACACTAGATCACAAACATGCTAATAATGATCAAGAGAAATGTGGACTTTTCACAGAACATTCTAACTCGGTGCATGGAATGTCAGCAATTGATCTTACTAAATCATACGAAGTAGACATAGGGGCAAAGGTGCTCTTTATTTCTGTAAAATAGTTTTATCTGATCTTATTGTATTTTTATATTGAATATTCTTCTATTTGGGTATTAATTAATCATGCTCATAGATATACAATGTTTACATTTCTATGGTCAAGCGCCAGGGCTCGCAAATAGAGCCCATATTGTTCTTAAATCTATATCAATGATTTAGCAAGTAAATTGAATCTGAATTTACATTTAACATTTACACCAATGACCGAAAATTTAAAATTGTGCTGAATACCTATTAATATTGTAAACTGTATCCTTTATTGGGACCTCTAAAATAAGCAATATTATTGTAGAATGGTTCCTACAAAGACATTATTCAAAGTAAGTACCTTAAAAATGGTGACGGCTTCAGGCACTTCATCGCTATTGAAGATATCAACGTACTTCTGGAAGTAGTCCAGCAAGTCTTGAGTCCGGACTCGCTCACCGTTGATTAGCTTCGGAGTGAGGTGCTCTGGATCGAACAGTGCGGGTACCAGGTCCAGAAGTGCTAATCTGAATTTTTCTGTCAGGTCTGCAATTTAATAATAGGTAGGTTGTTGTTGTACTTGTTTTAATAAATATAACAGTTCGTGTACTGATTGGTGATAGCTTTAAGCTGTTGGCTACTGTTACATCGGCTAGCAGTGATACAGCTAGCTAAATAGTACTGACCACAAATGCATCCAACAAAGCTTTGATCTTCAACGGCGAGGCCCGGGTGAGGCATCAGGAAGCACTTGATCTGGTCGAAACACGAGCGGACGTGTTCACGAACCTCACGCAACTCTGACTTCTGGTTCGGATTCGACTGGTAACATAAATGTTGGTTATCGCACGGGATTATAATTGATTTAGACGGATGCTCGGAGTGTCCTGAGTAAAACAGAGGTGAGATGCTGATTCGTAATTATATTTATATTATAATACACTAATTACGACCCACTCTCTCTCTTCAACCACAGAGAGGAAGGCTTAATTTATAATATTACCTGGAGCCTCTTTTTCAGCAGCGCGGCGCCGCCAGTGAAGCCGTGTGCATGCTCGTAGGCACTCGCCCAGTCCCGCACCAGGAACAGAAGCGTCTGGAAAACTTTGCCCTCTGCCTGGCTCGCCAGCTTGCCGTACTCCGTGAATAGCTATCAGACAACAACAACAGACAATGTTCAGTAAAGCCAAGCGCACATCGCAGCCGCAAGTAATGCGTTGATTAATTGAAAATGTACGAAAATTATGAAAGAAGGATATTTACAGGCACTTTTGAGTTGACATCCTCATAGTTCATCGTTGTCGTAGCCTCCCCTATCTGTCAGCTTTGTCACAAACATGGCTCAATACTATTATATCGTTCAGTCTTACTTCGCCGCACTAGAACTCTATGTCTTGAAAGAATTTAATAAATTAATCAACATCTAACCTGTAAGTGTTGTAAATCATCCTCCCTAATGTTGCCAGACAGGTTGTAGACCTGCACGGACGAGATGAGAGTAGACAGCGCGAAAATGGTGGAGTTCTGTCCGATGGTGCTCTCCGAGTCGAAGGTGCCCTGTGTATCCATCAGCAGCACGGCCACCTGCAACCACATAGATAAGTGCCTGCGACTGAGGACTGGAACAAATGATCACCAGGCTCACGCAGAATACAATGTACATAAGTAGAGTGAGAAATCAAGCGTGCGCGAACTAATGAGCACCGTGTCGTTCCATTGATCCATATGTCCAGGGGTACGGAACCTTATATTTCAAGAATTTCCGGTGTCTGCATTGAACAGCACAGAACTTTGCGACAATTACCTACCTATGACCAACACCTTCGCCTTCATAAATGAGAAATTATACTGTACTATTGGTCGGGAATTTTAGGTGTTCCGTACAGGTGGGCCAACGGATAACTTTTCAATTTCGATTGACTTTAGGTTTCAAGATGTATCACTCACCTTCTCGCCGGTGTCCATAGTGGTTATGATGGGTTCCGGCCACAGGTGGATGCCGGTGGTATCCCGCTCGCCGCCGCCTCTCCAGTGGAACCCTTTCAATTGATCGTCCTCTTTGCCCAGCCATTCGCCACTCAGCTGACTGGAACGCTAACAAATGATAAAACATCGTTCAGATTGCTTGAAATATTTTCATAAATGATGAGAAAATGATGTCTGTCAAATGATAATACTTGATCTGTGCTGCTCACTTCACATAACCAATTTGCCTCCGTTACGGGTTAGGTACATCTGAATGAAAGCCATTTTAGACTAGCATAGCGATTACTGACGTCCCTCGAGGCAACTGACCTCCAAAGGGGTCGAATTAACCAGCAGTTGATTATACATCCTCCTCGAAGGTAGTGTGTACCACTTACCAGGTGCGACTTTTCCAAAAAGGTTCATAAATAAGTGATCACAGTACTCACAGGCGCTTTGAGGTATCTGAGGAAGAAGTCGAGGATGAAGGACTTGCCGCCGCGGTAGGCACCGGCCACGCTGAGCACGACCACGGGCAGGTTGCATACGTCGGGATGCAGCAGCAGGCGCCGCAGTGCCTCGTCGTCCAACTCATAGCGCCGCTCGCCCGCGCCCAGCCGCACCACCTGCACGCCCGCGCTCGCCGCGCAGCCGCTCATCGTGCCTGACACTACACACATAGGTAGGACATTCACGATCGACGTAAAACCATTAAGTCATCGCAATGTAACTCTTATATCAATAAGGTGAATCATTCTAATTTATACTTTACTAGCTGCGCCCCGCGGTTTCAACCACTTAAGTTTTGATCCCGTGGGAATATCGGGATAAAAAATAGCCTATATATTAATCCAGGGTGTAAGCTACCTCCATACAAAGTTTTATCAAAATTGGTCTAGTCACACCTCCAGTCTAAGACCACGTAAACCCAAAGAATAACTGTTTCATGAATTCGTCATTCTTTGGGGTTACGTGGTCTTAGAGACAGAGAGTTGTGATGACTTTGATGATTATAATTCTGTAAATACATATTTGTTACGGCGCGAATCATATTTTGATCGACGTAGGTACAAATTAATACTGACCAGCTGAACATTCTTAAGAATATGTTACTAATTCCTTGAATTTTTGTGTATCGTACAGGGCGTGTATAAGTGGTGAGGAGCACCCACAGAACAGATTTTTCTGTTTTGTGGGAGCACCGGCGCGCCGAAAAAAATTGTTCTGGGGCGTTCTAGAGGACCGGACGTCACGCGGGGGCGGGACATGTGAGTGGATAACAAGGTTCATTTACAATTTCATCAGATAGGTACTTTAAGAACAGACTATAGGGAAATTACACAATAGTGGTGAGCGTTTACAGTCTATCCTATTATAATATTCGCAACATCGCACTTGTGAGTGGTTGATGATTATTCAACCTTTTCACCGCCAACGCACACAGAACGCGATGCCTAGCCAGGCGCCAAGCTATAAATGTATAACGAAATATACAGTAAACAGTAGTGATGAGGGTATCGTCATATCGATGAATGAAATTCATACGCGTTAAGTTTTATTTATAATTTTACGAATATAAATAAAAACTGATGAAATATTGCCATATTTGTTTTATGTCACAGTATCCCTAGTAAGAAAAACCAGTATAAATTGTAAGTATCAAAGAAACAAACACATAACTCAATTGTAGCTATAAGAAATGAGGTACATCTCTATTTCTTTCATGACGTCATTCTTGGACTTTATTTCAAGTCCTTGGCGCTCAGCTCAGAGCACGTTAAATTCAACTTTGATTAGGGATGTGGTCTATGGTCTTTCTTACTATTTTTATTTTGCATTCAGAATCGAATCTCACAAATAGGTATGTTTTATTTTATTTGAACTCGTATCTCTTGTTTATGATAATCTCCTCAAACTGTAAAGCCATTACAACTATTTACATTAAAATTCGCACTCCAGAGCCACAAGACACCTACAAGCAACGCTTACGGCTTAGTTTGTGGCTCACCATACATTTCACTTATTGAATTCTTACTTTTTGATGAATAAACGTTATTATTATTATGTAGTTGGACATAGTTCAAACTTCTGGACCAGAATGTTTTCCCAAAATACTCCGAGTCCGATTCCACACCTTGTAAAATGTTTAAAAGCTCATCCAAATCCAGTTCTTCATTCATTTCATTATTTGTTTACATAGCAGTAAAATAGAATAGTTTTAGGTACTCGATTTGTGCCGCACTATGCCAAAGTGACCTTGACAGCCGAACGCTTATGACGTCACAGAACGACTTCTGATAATCTGTGGCGCCCGCGCTCGGGGCACTGACAACCAATTGTTTTGTAGAGATGGGAATATAATTATCGACAAGGATTGCTATCAACTATTTAATTCCGGATCGGCACCCATCTGAAGGTCGAAATTCGTCTATTTTCCCTTTGTTATAAAGTAGTTAACTAAGTTAATATTTTCCTGTCCTCAAATTGTTTTCGATAGTAGTACCTACCTACCTATTTATAAATATTTTAACGGGCGAAATCAAACAGTTGTAACTTTCGCGTCACATCACTGGCCGACTCTAAATAAAGTCCTTGGCGTTCTGGGGACATTAAAAATATTCGGAGTTTGTGTTTTTGCCGATTTTAAGACAAATAATGCCTTCTTTTGTGTGGAGAAATATAAAACAGGGTAGGTATTAGATAGTACTATATTAAATAATAAAACGAAACAAAGTTTAAATACAGTAAATCTATTTTTCTAAGATAGTTAAAATGAAGAGCTTCTAATGAAGTCGTGGCGCTGGTGGCACAAAAATCTGGAACTTCTATTGATGTCCATGGCGGTGAAAAGGTTAAGATTGAAGCAGTAAGCAATTACCTACTACTGATCAAGAAATCAAAAGCTCTTCCAGCTTTTAAAAGGCTATTAAAAGCGCCATGTTTCGAAAATGTAAGTTTTTACCAACTAATTGTTGGAAGGTCGTGATGCTGTCCATGTTTGTCTATGACATCTATTTTAGATTGATTCAAAATATATTCTTCTATCTGATTGATGTACGGTGTCATGTGAAAATTTATTCTATTTTTTCTCATTATACAAATAAACACAATGTTTATAATATTCACATTTTTATTTAGTTTCAAGCTGCCAATTCCACCCTATCAGTGGTAGCAGAGCGTGGTTACGATCCACGGACCTCTGAAGCATTCTATACCAAAACAAAGAAAAGAGTACTATGTTGCAATAATTGTAAGAAGAAAGGCCATTCCACAGAATCTTGTTGGTCAAAGAAGAGACCAAATAACTCTAATAAAACTAAAGGTCAGGAAGAGACGCATAATATCTGTTTAACAACAGGAACGTCAAAAACTAAAAGCAATTTATGGTGTTTAGATAGTGGCTGTACGTCACATATGACGGGTGACAAAAGTATACTCTGTAACTTAATCCCTGCATCTGACACTCTAAGACTAGCTTCAGAGAAGCATACGACCGAAGTTAAAGGGAAAGGAAACGCAGAACTCTATATAAAAGATTTGAAACATACTATAATTGACACATTATATGTGCCTGATTTGTCAAACAACTTGATGTCAGTAAGTAAAATTACAGATCATGGCTATAAAGTTTTATTTGAAAAGGGACAAGCCAGTATCATAAAAGACGGAACAGTTAACTTAAAAGCTAGAAGAAGAAATGGACTATACTTCATTGAATTCGATGAGCCGGAAGAGACAGCAAATTTCACGCCCAGTGCTGAAGGCGAAATTATGAAATGGCACAAGAAATTAGGTCATATCAATGAAAGAGACCTAAAGGAAATGGTTAAAAATAAAATGATGCGAGGACTTGAATTTAAAGAAAAAACTTTGGGTACCTGTGAGACTTGTATCAAGGGTAAATTTACCACTCTACCATTCCAAAGCCATGAACAAATAATCTCTACCAAAGTGCTGCAGATAATTCACAGTGACGTATGTGGCCCTTTTGAGCATAAATCAATGGCTGGATCAAAGTATTTTGTTACATTTATTGACGACTATACAAGATACTGCTGTGTTTACTTCTTAAAAGAAAAGAGCGAAGTTATTGAAAAATTCAAAGAGTATAAAAACTATGTTGAACTGTTTCATAAGAAGAAAATTCAAAACCTTCAGTCTGACAATGGAGGCGAATATAGGTCGAAAGCGTTTGACAAATTCCTGAAAGATAACGGCATAAGCCGAAGACTATCTGCACCCTATACACCGCAGCAAAATGGCATGAGTGAAAGGAAAAATCGGTCGCTGATGGATAAAGCAAGATGTCTGATGATAGATTCTAACATTCCTGCAAATCTGTGGGCAGAAGCAGTGAACACTGCAAACTATTTGATAAATAGAAGCCCAGCAAAAGCTCTCAAAGGAAACTCCCCATATGAGAAGTGGGTAGGAAGAACCCCATCGGGAAATCACCTACACGTGTTTGGAAACAGAGCCTTTGTAATGAACAAGAACCGAAAAGGAAAATTCTCTGCCAAAGCGACAGAAGGAGTATTTTTGGGATATGCAAATAAAGCCAAAGGTTTTAGAATCTACATACCGGAAAAGAATGACGTTGTTATCAGCAGAGACGTAAAAGTAATCGAAAAGATGCATTATGGCGATACTCCTGCTGAGAAAAACGAAGACTTTACTCTAGAACCAGAAACAGAATCAATTAACTTATTTTTTCAGGAACCTACTAATCTTCCTTCTTCCAGCTCCAGTCGAGATCCAGTTGACCCACCGCCCTCAAGTGAAAGACCACAAAGAGAAGTGAGGCTACCAGCATGGACCAAAGATTACGAGCTAAGTCGTTGCGTGACTATGTTTACATCAGATAGTAATGATGACTATGACTGTTCATTTCTTACATATCAAGATGCAGTGACGGGCACCGACAGACAAAATTGGGAGAAGGCGATACAGTCTGAAATGGATTCACTACAGAAAAATAACACGTGGGTATTAGTTGACAGGTCAGAAGCCAAAGGACACAAAATTTTGTCGAACAAATGGGTATTTCGGATTAAAGATGACGGTACATACAAGGCCAGATTAGTCGTACGTGGCTGCGAGCAGAAAGGAAACCTGGATTTTGAAGACGTATATAGCCCAGTTGTAAGTCAATCTGCCTTAAAAACTTTATTAGCCGTTGCCGCATCCAAATCTTACTACTTCATGACATTTGACGTCAAGACAGCATTCTTGTACGGAGAGTTGACAGATGAAGTTTATATGAAACTACCTATTGGCTATAAAACTGACTGCAATACTACTGAAGTAGTTTGCCGGCTGAAAAAGTCGTTGTATGGCTTAAAGCAAGCTCCATTCACATGGAATAAAACTTTTACCCAAGCGATGTTTGATTTGGGTTTCAAGACGATAAAAACCGATCGATGCGTTTTCATAAACGAAGATAAGTCAATAATAATCGGATTATTTGTCGATGATGGTCTTGTTATAGGAAAAGACAAGAAAAAGATCGAAGTTATTTTGAAGAAACTTGAAACCAAATTTGAAATGAAAAAGAATCAAAATCCAAGTACCTATCTGGGTATGGAAATAAGAAATTCCAAAGAAGGAATAATTCTTACTCAGAGATCTTATATAAATGACGTACTGGAAAAATATAATATGAAACATGCCAAACCTTGTGACACGCCCGCAAGTAGCGATTCCAAGTCGATACAAGAAACTGCCCAGGAGAAGGAATATCCCTATAGGGAGGCAGTGGGAAGTTTACTGTATCTGTCTACCAGAACTAGACCAGACATCGCACAAGCGGTCAATCAAGTTAGCAGGAAGGTCGAAAATTTCACTAGAGAAGATGTCACAAAACTTAAGAAAATATTCAAATATTTGGTGGGAACCAAAGATAAAGGCATTTTGTTCAAACGAAACACACCGATAGAGAATATCGATGCTTATAGCGACTCGGACTATGCTGGAGATCCATTGACGCGAAGAAGCACATCTGGCTCCGTGCTTATGATAGCTGATGGACCAATCGCATGGGCGTCTAAGAGACAGCCTATAGTGGCATTATCATCGACTGAAGCCGAGTACATAGCCGCAGCAGACTGTTGCAAAGAGGCATTGTATCTGAAATCTCTGTTGAAGGAAATAACCGATGGGGATATAAAAATAAATTTGCACGTTGATAACCAAAGTTCGATTCAACTCGTAAAATCGGGATCCTTCAACATAGATGTGCGATACCATTTTATACACGAACACTTCGTGAACGGATTGATCAATATCAGCTACTGTCCAACAGAGATACAGTTGGCTGACGTAATGACAAAACCACTGTCAAAAGTAAAGTTCGAAAGACACTGTGCAAGATTAATGCATATACAGAGACGTGTCTCAGCAACATGAACAAACATCAGGAGAAGGTGTTGGAAGGTCGTGATGCTGTCCATGTTTGTCTATGACATCTATTTTAGATTGATTCAAAATATATTCTTCTATCTGAGGGGCAATTCTACTAATTTTAACAACGTTCACAGTCTGATCTCAGTCTCAATCTGTCAAAAAATACTTCAAATTTCCCTACATTTTGACAAGTTTTTGACATTTCTTTGTCGCTGAGATGAGACTGCGACTAGATTTTGAACGTTTTAAATTACGAGAATTGGCCTTCTGATTGATGTACGGTGTCATGTGAAAATTTATTCTATTTTTTCTCATTATACAAATAAACACAATGTTTATAATATTCACATTTTTATTTAGTTTCAAGCTGCCAATTCCACCCTATCACTAATAAGGGACTTAACATAATGTGAAAGGTAAAGTTGTTTTCTTTTTGAGTGCGAATAATCACGAATACAAAAAATAACAGAAAATATCGATAAATCATGCCAACATTCCATGGAAAGGAGCATATTAAAACTCAGGAGAATACAGAAAATCCGAAACGAAGAGATAAGAAAAAGAACAAAAATAACAGACGCCCTCCAGCACGCTTTACAATTGAAATGGAAATGGGCAGGTCATATTTCGAGATGCAGAGATCAGAGGTGGACAATGGAAACAACGAAGTGGTCTGGACCGAGAGGCAAGAGGAACAGGGGCAGACCACGCAAGAGATGGGTGGACGACATCATTGAAGTAGCTGGTCCGAGCTGGATGGAGTCGGCCCAAAACAGGGAAAATTGGCACGGGATGGAGGAGGCTTTAACCCAAAGGGATCCATATCCAAATAAAATATAAAACCATTAATTTGTATAAAGATTTTGTAAAGAAAATATGGAATAAAGGAGCTTTATTATTATTATCGATAAACGTAACAGTAATGCTGCTATTTTCTTTGACATGAGCAAAGCATTCGATTTCATATATCACAAAATCTTACTCAATAAATCCCAGCCATATGGAATCCGTGGTAAAGCACTTAATTGGATGAAAAGCTATCTAAGTTTTTAAGGTTATACATAATTATGTAGTTCTAGAAAATTCACATATCAATGTTTTGTGTTATTTTACAAAACCTTCTTCACGTAATTCGAAATAATAAAAATATATAATGTATTAGTTTATTGTTGGTTAACATGACTAATTATGGTAATTTATGTACTTAAAATTAATAGGTACAATTCTACATCAGCCGTTGACGCAGAATCGGGGAACAACCCGATATCGAACCGATATAACAGCGGACATAACAATGTCCGCATAACATGTACCTACATGATATTATGTTGAATCAGAGAGCGAATAGAGAATACAGAGCGGATTTTTTTAGGGTTCCGTACCCAAAGGGTTAAAACGGGACCCTATTACTAAGACTCCACTGTCCGTCTGTCAACAGGCTGTATCTCATGAACCGTGATAGTTGACAGTTGAAATTTTCACAGATGATGTATTTCTGTTGCCGGTTTGCAGCATATCTTTTCAAACACCTTGCTGAAAACCGGCAAAACAGATACGGGTCTATAATTATTGGTGTAGTCAATATGATAGTTTTCGCAGTCAATGTCGAAGCCAAGATCTGCTTCTATGCTTGAAACGGTCTTCCTTCCTTGCTTATTTGTGTTTAATTTGTGAATTTTCACCATAACAACGATTTGTCAATTTTATACTTCGTTTCAGCTTCTCTGTATGATAAATCATCCTTTCTTACTTTATCTATCGCTTCTTGTAGCTTTGAGTCGCTATAACTTTTATGTTTTGGAACATATTTGAGAGGCATCTTGATGCACAATTAATATCAACTGTCTTAATATTACACTACAAACTGTGGTATATTTTCCCAAATGCGCGTCTCTTTTTTTACCCTCCAAATAACACATATACTCCTAGCGTGACGTATACTAAAACTGCCGCCCTCCCGCGCAAGTAAGGCTCGCAAGGGATGTCTGGAGCGGGGGTGGCTTCTGCACACGCTTGGGGCACATCGGGCACTACGAACTTTCCGTTTGCATCCTGCAAACGGAAAGTTCGTAGTGCCCGATGTAAAGTTTTCGCCCCAATTTTTTTTTGTAGGTACTTAACAAAATGTCATAAAAATCGTTCAACCCAATGCTTTGGAATGGGCAACTAGCTTCATATTTTCTGACTGACCGACTTTTTGACAATACAAAAGTGCCTGTAAATGGTTTAATTGAAAAAAATGGTTTGAGTTTGACTACTAAATGTTGCTAAGGCTATGAGTAGATACAATAAGAGTAAATGTCTCAAATTTACATCTTTTCAGTTGATATTTAAGTTAAAACAAAATTAATGCATAATTCTGTATCAGGTTTTTTTTTCGTCTTTTATACTGTCACCGTTAAGCAGATAAGTTTAATTATAGCATTAAATTGCTGTTGTGATTACCAAATAATTTAAACCAAACAACAAATTATATGTAGCAGAGTAAAGGATGTTGATTTTTTAAAGTTTAAAATATTCTTAAGTTTTTTGTTGTATTTAATAAAAGTTTTCGTATTATATTTAACGCCGTTGTCTTTTGCCCCTGTATCTGAAAAACACGCAGGGATAGAAGTTTAAAGCTGTTAATTTTTTTTACTTTTGTGACTTATATTCCCCCCATTATTGAGAAAAAAATGAAACACATACTTTGTACACAACACTATATGTATATCTAGGCCAATTATCTTCAATTTAATGTTATCATGTGAAAGATACCAATGGATAGTATAGTATAATCTGTTACATAATATATACAATATAAGACTCTATAGTCGGGGTACTTTTGGTAAAAGAAACTCCAACTATTTGTGCATGTAAACTGTATTTGTAAAAACGTATTGTACAGTAAACTGTTACATTTAACTTATAAATAACATAATTATCGGTAATGGACGGCTCGCGAGGCGCACGAGTCTGTTAGCGCCGAGCGCGTGCGCAGTTACCGGGCGCTTGTGACTTAAATTACTGTCGGTGACGTGGGGTCGGGGTGGGGCGACATTTCTAGGGTTGTGCCGAACCGTAACTAGTCACGTAACCTGGCCGGTACACGACGAACTCTAGAAGTGCGGGGAGTTGATAGGGGTCGCGCTATATCCTCCCCCTCCAAGTCAGCTGAAGGCTCTGGAGCTGGCTTGGCAACCGATAGCTTACAGGGTCTGCCCTTCTTTCTACCATGGACGACAACGTCTGAATCGCCTACATATACCTACTGCCCAGCTTATTGCAAAAAACCTAAAAAAATAATAATTTCGCGGGCTACCCTGGCGCTTTCGTCTTAAATTACACATGAACATCATAGACACCCCTTTTATTCATAAACATAAAGTTAAGTAGTGATTATGTACAGACGCCAGCACGTCAAGCTACTACAATCTGTCAAATTTCTCTAATAGATTTTCAACATTATCGCTAAAGCATAAGGTTCAAAGTTGATTGGGAAAATTTTACAGTTTCGGGTAGCTTGATGTACTGGCGTCTGTACCATAAATTTTTGACATTATACGTCACTTAACTTTAATCACCGTTTACACTAAACTGAACTGACCTCTATTAAAAAAGAGATTTCATCAGCAACCATTTCACAGTTCCACTAAAACGACCCACTGACCCCATTTTTTTTAAACATGTGTCACTAGTCACTACAACTTTGGTACTCACCTGAGATATTAAATAAATGTGGAAATAATACGAAAATCACTGTTTTAGTGCGAGAAAAAATATTGAAACTACGAACTCTTAACAAACTGGATCACAGACTGTTACTGAAGGAATACGTCAGTAGACAAGGACCCAACGAACGACTGTAACAGTGTAACCATTCCTTAAAAAAACTCGCAGCCTGTTATTTAAGTAAATATAATACCTATGTGATGATTGTAACGAATAATGATGAGATACATGTGCTTTTCAAACCTCTCAATATTTTCAATCTTCCTTACTAAAACTTAGAGTCTAAAATGTATTGATTACGATTGCCTCATAAAGCGTTTAACACTGCGAATTCAATGATAACATAAATAGAACAAAATGATTTTGCAGTGAGTAATGTTACTAGAATATTGTTTTCTTACCATGACAGTAATATTATAATATTTCTTAAGGAACCTATGTTATGTTATGTAAAATATAGACCTTAATAAATATATACAATTTTAGCTCCCTCATTCCACCTTGGTTCCTCTAGCATTATAGCAATAAAAGTACCTACGGAGCATTTACTTAAACAATATAACGCCCCGCCTGTATTGCCTGAAGCAGTAGGTAGATGTGTTTATAACACTCACATTTCGCCAGTTATGTTTAAGTAAGTACCTGAAAGTTGCCAATAATCGAGAAAAACTGCAGACCCTGGACTGCGTCTAAAAATTTCGTACTGGGAAAACTTGATGACACTGGCCTGCATAACAGTATATAATAACCTATATCTAAAAACTAGCCTATGGAAGTACCTAGTTAACAAACTAACATAATAATATTAAAATAAGAAAATGAGAGGAATATTAAAGTCAATTAAAATAATATTTATCAAAATTAAGAGTAGAAATTGAAATGTGCGACTGGCAACACAAGCGTTTACGTGTTCGTGTTTTCCCCTACAGAGTTCACGAATTTTCCAGAAATCTAGAATTATACATATTTACAAGTACTTACTTGGAATGCTTTGATCAATTAAGTCCTCAAAAACAATCGACTTTTAAAACGGAGAAAGAATGTTTTGTAGGTATCTGTTCAGTGTTTATGTATGTACTTATGTATTATGTTTTTGTTGGTTTGGTCGTAACTCTGACCAATATTTGTTTTTGTTTTTGGTCATAAATTTGTACTTTCGAGGTAAGGCGATCTTTGGTGTAGTTCTGATGAAAACCTTCGGAGGTGAAACTGGTGACGCCCGAGGAAAGCGGTCTGACGTCTTCGTTGACACACAGGAAATGAAGTGACTTGTTCAATGTTATCACAAAATCCTATAGATACGCTTTGGTATCCTTAGAAATAAATCCTACGTCGATAGATAGGTAAGATTTAATTCCGGATCCGGACGGCGGCCACACCGGTACCACGAACGAAATAAAACGACAATGCTTGTTATCGTTTATGAAGATAATCCGACTAAATTGAAATGCTCACTATAATGTATTATTTGCCTTGAGCTGCGTCTGTATAGAAATAGGTGTTACTATTTTACTAATGCGCAGACTAGAAGAGACTTGACCCCGCCTCCCCCGCTCTTTCCGCCGCCCCCCTATGACGTCCGGTTTCGTCCCGCACTCAGACCTCATACCGCTAAAGATACCTAAAATCGTGTACCTACTGCGCATGTCAAACCACGTGGTGTGTCAAGTCTCTTCTTACGTGGCACGCACTGTACTTAAGAGGCCTCTTACAGTCCACTAGCGCCGCCAATCGAAAAAATGTCATAACTCGTAAATAAAATCAAAAATACAAAATATGTTCTATTATTACTGTGGAAAAGGCAATAACGTAATTGTATAACACCTTATCAACACTTGAAATATAGCTGTTTAGCTAAATCGTGCATTCAAAACATAAACGGCCGTTTTTGTTACAAATGCACGATTTAGCTAAACAGCTATATTTCAAGTGTTGACAATGTGTTATAAAATTACGTTATTGCCTTTTCTACAGTAATAATAGACAACATTTTGTATTTTTGATTCTATTTACGAGTTATGACATTTTTTTGATTGGCGGCGCTAGTGGACTGTAAAACGCCACTTAAGGCGAAAGCGCCAGGGTAGCCCGCAAAATTCAATTTTTTTTAGGTTTTTTGGAATTTGCTGGTCAGTATTAAGTTGTACGTTGATTAATATATGAATCGCGGCCGTAAGAAATATGTATTTACAGAATTATAATCATTAAAGTCATCAAAACAACTCTCTTAGACCACGTAACTCCAAAGAATAACTGTTTCATGAAATCATCATTCTTTGGAGTTACGTGGTCTTAGACAGTTGTGTTGATGACTTTAATGATTATAATTCTGTAAATACATATTTGTTATGGCCGCGAATCATATTTTGATCGACGTACAACTTAATACTGACCAGCAAATTGCAAAAAACGTGAGAAAATTTGAATTTCGCGGGCTACCTTAGCGCTTCCCCCTTACGCTTGTCGTGTCGCGCCTGTTTGAAGGAGCCTTTATGCTATCACGGTAATAACGCGCTGCGGTTCAGGTTGCATAACAACATACTTAGCCCGAACCCCGGGACATTACATTACAGGCAATCAAAACAAAACAAAAAATTTAATGTATGAATGAATAACGCATGATAGTACCTACAGCAACTCGTACAGCCATGTTAGTTGCGTCATTTCCGTTGTGAAAAAACAGAATCATAAAGATACACATACATCGCTTGCTTGTTTACAATAAATTACAGGGGAAGGCCCGATGATAAACATAACCTTAACTTTTGTGTTGCCATAAATTAATTTTAATTTCTACCATTTGTTAGAAATTCAAAAGTAAATACATTGAGTTTTTGCTTTAAAAGTAGCCACTCTACTTACAGGTAATATATTTATTGTTTTTATTGCTTTTTGCGTTTTAAATATTACTTTCTCTACATTTTTGGAATGAAGTTCTATAGCGGAGCTTGCGGCAGAAGTAAACTTGGAGAAATCATCACGTAATGAAAAAGCGTTATGCCCTCAACATCCGAGTTTTTTTACACATAGTAGAAAGAGAGATAGTTTATATGGGTTTCGAGGGTGCTGATGCAAATAGTGAGATCAAAATGAAAATCCAAGATGGTGGCGTGTACGTTACCCCAGCAAGAAAGTGTCTCCTAGAGTTATAGGAGTAGAACGTATAATATGTGCCCTATCTGCTGTAAATGTGCCCCCAAATAAAAAATGTGTGCCCCCTGTCGTTTTAGAAAAAAACGGAAAAAACGATTCCTGCTGGGGTAACGTTTTTCTAGCAGGAAAATTCTAAACGAATGATCGGAGAGAGAAAAATTGTGCATGGCCAGAGAGCTTATATGTGTGCCAAAATGTGCCCCCAAAAAAAAAATCTGTGCCCCTTCAGGTTTTCGAGATATTGCATTTCCTGCTGGAGTAACGTTTTGATGAATCGTATATCTCTACAACCATTGCATGTGCCCCTGTAGAGTAAACATACACGAGTAGCTCTTAATGTGTGCCCCTTAGTGCCCCAATTAGTTTTAAGAAAATATTTATAGTTTTCAAGTTATAGCGGTTTTATGAAAACCCGAAAAAACATCGCAGCGCCTAAATTAGACAAGAAACAAGTTCGCTGAAAACTGTATTCGGTCCTTCTTGACGCTAATAATAACCATACAAAGTTTCAAAACTATTCATGCATGCGTTTTTGCTAAAAGTCAAAACGATGGTGTCCTAACTTTGACGGCAAAATACAAGGAACCGGCTCAATCCGAGATGTGTAGGTGTAAACCAAAATCATGTGCCTTTAGTCAAAAATATATGGTGAAAATATTCAGCTTGGAATATTTCGCATTAAGTAAATATTAACAAAAAACCAAAATATGTAAGTAACGGCTGGTTATCCGACCAAATTTGAATGACTACTAAAAAGCGACGGATTCATACACATCGATGACCTTCTTTACTTTACTCACTAACCGGTTCACACGTGTTGTGCCTGAGTACACTGACTTACAAAAGTAATAAGTAATTAAATAAAGTTGTTATTGGATTATATTCTACTAGCTGTTTCTATGACGTTACACATGATTAAGTACATTATAAATAGTAGCCTAAGTGCTATTCCAAGGTAAGCTATCTTCTCGATTCTAAATTTCATTAAAATACATCCAGTAATTTATATATGTCGCCGCGGAGATTATTCGGCCGTTAATTAAGTTGATTTTGTTTTATAATCAGTACCTATCGATATTTAGAGAAGTTTTATGTTTATTAATAAATAACCTCAGATTTGTTTGGTAGTGATTTTGACGTTAAGGTAATGTCAAGATCATGACTAATTAAATCTAGTAATGCTACTATAATTGAATTCTGATTGTTTTTAAATAACTTGTAATTTTGGAACATTGTTTTGTAAATAGTAATACCTAAACAACTTACTACTTTTTAAAATGAGACGTTTAAACGTCATTTGTTTACTCGGCGGTAAAATACTTTGTGACTGACGTTTGCCCCTGGTGGGGCGAACGAGTTTATAAAAGGCGCGACTTGAGCGCGGAGCTCACTTTTGCTGCCGATTTTGAAGAAGAAACGTTGTAAGTAAAACCTATGTCTGTTTGATTAAAAAATTATTGCATTAAGTAGTTTGCTTGTTTTTATTTTACTGAAATCCTTAAGTTTGCCTGATAGATCAAATGTAAAATCCATTGTAAGCTATAGCAGAGCCGAAGACCAGAATAAGGTCGGCGGTTCTGCATATTTTTAAAAATAACCGCCCTGTCTCATCTTCGACATCAGAAGTGGGATACTTACCTACTCTTTCTGTCCGTTTTATTTTTATTTTTCAGACTCCATCTACCTACATTGAACAGTTATCCTGTGTGACACAATGGATACACCGGACCAGAACGGATCAACGGCACCGAGCGTACCAACGTGCACCGTGTCTGGACCAGACGTCGGCGATGGTGAATCAACTGCATCTGCCAACGTGATGCCGCTACAACAACATGGCGGTAACGTACCCTCTGAATTTTACTTACATATGATAACACTGATGCAAAATATGAGTGAAAAGCTCTCGAAGCAACGTGATCAAGTTAAAATTACTGATGTATTTTTGCCTTCGTATGACCCGGATGGCAACGTCGGGGTCCGCGAGTGGTGTAATCATATTTCTTCAGCTAAGACTAATTATGAGCTCAGTGATTATGATATCCGCATGAAAGTGACTAGCCTACTAAAAGGTCGGGCTAAGATGTGGGCTGATAACTGGCTCGTCACAACGTCCACGTGGGACGAACTGCGTCAAAGTATTATCACTACCTTTGAACCCGAAAACCGCTATTCGAGGGATGTACTAAGGTTTAAGGAACACAATTACGATCCTACCAAAGAAATTGCCGAGTTTCTATCCCGATCGTGGATTTTGTGGAGACGGGTTACTAAAGATAAACTTGACGATAATGATGCGGTGGAAGCGGTGATAGGAACAATTAGTGACGAACGCCTTCGGATTGAACTCATGAATGCCAGAGCTACCTCAGTGCCAGAATTAATTTCCGTTGCTACATCTATTCGTGTTAAGCGTCCCAATCATCAAAATACCAACCAACCACCATCCAAACGTTTTAAATACGCTATTGATAATCGGAACCCCCCTTATTGTAGCTTTTGTAAGAAGCCGGGGCATGCTTCTCGTGATTGTCGTTATAAAAACTCTCCAGTAGTTGCAGAAAAACAAACTTCTGAGAAGACCCCTAGTGCCTCAGGGACATCGTTACCTAAACAGAGTGACAATAGGCTTTGTTCATTTTGTTCAAAATCTGGTCATACATTTGATACGTGTTACCGTCGGGAGAAACAGATAACGTCTAATGTGAATTCGTTTATAAAGAAGAAACAGAGTTTAAACACTATGCGTATGCGAGTCGACGATATAATTATTGATACTGTATTCGATAGTGGCGCGGAGTGCTCTGTGATGCGCGAATCTATTGCAAATAAGTTGCCCGGGAAACGACGACAAATAGTTAATTATTTACGAGGAATAGGCCCATTTCCTGTGGTTTCCACGAGTATATTAACTGCGGTGTGTGTTATTGACAATATAAACGTAGAGATCGAATTTCATATCTTGTCTGATTACGAAATGACGTCAGACGTGTTGATAGGTGCAAATCTTTTAAGCGAAACGGGACTAACAGTAATCATAACCCAAAATAGCGCGACTCTGTGCTCCCAGCCTCGCGTCTTGCACATGCGATCGACGGCCGGTTTATTTGATGAAATTAATCATGATTTGACCAATACATCTGAGGTTGATCAGCTATTAACTCTTCTCAATAAATATTCTGATATTTTCACTCGGGGTTTTTCACAAACTCTTGTAAATACAGGTCAATTAGAGATTCGTTTAAAAAATCCAAATAAGTTTGTGGAACGAAGACCTTATAGGTTAAGCCCAGTCGAGCGTGAAAAGGTTAAAGAAATTGTTAGGGAGTTAATAGATAATAACATTGTGCAAGAGAGCAAGTCCCCATATTCAAGCCCAATTATTTTGGTCAAAAAGAAAAACGGTGACGACCGCATGTGCGTAGACTACAGGGAGTTAAACTCTAACACTGTCCGTGATCATTACCCCCTTCCTTTAATCGCAGACCAAATTGATCAGTTGGCTGGTGGCCAGTACTACACAACCCTAGATATGGCATCTGGTTTTCACCAAATTCCTGTTGCTGCTGATTCTATAGAGAAAACAGCCTTTGTCACCCCAGATGGTCTATTTGAGTACAAAACCATGCCGTTCGGATTGTGTAACGCACCTTCAGTGTATCAGAGATGCATTAACCGTGCTTTAGGTCCTCTTTTGAGTCCAGGTAGTGCAGACAAAGCCCATAATGATAGCATCGCACAGGTTTATATAGATGACGTCATCTGTAAATGCCGTGATTTTTCATCCGGTCTCGGATACTTGGAAAGAGTCTTTATAGCATTACGTGAATCAGGATTTTCGATTAACATTGATAAGTGTCTGTTCTTCAAACAGTCCATCGAATATCTGGGTAACGTGATAGAAAACGGTCAGGTTCGCCCCAGTCCTAAAAAGGTCGAAGCTTTACTAAAGGCCCCAGTACCGACTAATGTTAAACAGGTTCGCCAATTTAACGGTCTTGCGGGATATTTCCGTCGCTTTATACCCGATTTCGCTCGAACTATGGCTCCCCTTTACGAATTGACTAAACAAGGCGCTAGGTGGCAATGGACTCATTTTCATGAAGAAGCACGTCAACACATAATTCGTCACCTAACTTCCACACCGGTCCTAACAATATTTCAAGAAGGGGAACCTATTGAACTATTTACCGACGCTAGTAGCCTTGGTTTTGGAGCGATTCTCGTTCAGGTTATTAACGGACGGCAGCATGTGGTAGCGTACTTCAGTATGCGTACGACGGACATAGAAAGTAGGTACCACTCCTACGAGCTTGAGACACTGGCCGTAGTGCGAGCAATCAAGCATTTCCGGCATTTTCTTTATGGGCGTCAGTTTAAGGTAATTACCGACTGCAATGCGCTCAAAGCTTCAAAGCACAAAAAGGACCTGCTACCCCGTATTCATAGATGGTGGGCCTATCTCCAAAATTTCGAATTCGATATAGAATACAGGAAGGGCGAGCGGATGCAGCATGCAGATTACCTAAGCAGAAACCCGGATCCTTTGACTGTCAACGTCTTGACCAATAATCTAGATTGGGTAAATATTGAACAAAGACGTGATAACCACTTGCGGCCCACCATAGATGCTCTGCATAATGGCGAAGATGTCCCCGGATACCTCCTCGAAGACAACGTCCTTAAATTTGAGAGGTTAGATGCTATCTTAGGCTCCCAAAAACTTATTGTAGTACCAAAGTCTTTTCAGTGGAGCCTAATCAATACTTTCCATAGTGCTCTGAAACACCCAGGCTGGGAGAAGACCCTTCACAAAATAAGGGAAACTTATTATTTTGAAAAAATGAGCAGCACAGTCAGAGACTTTGTCGACAACTGTATTGTGTGCAGAACTTCAAAGCAAACTTCTGGTGCTACGCAGGTACAATTGCATCCTATTGCCAAGCCAGTGGTTCCATTTGAAGTAATACACATGGACATCACGGGTAAATTGGGAACCCCTAATGAACAAGAGTACGTCGTGGTCACGGTAGACGCCTACACTAAATATGTGTTACTGCGCTACACCAATGACAAAAGTCAACACAGCACTTTGGCAGCCCTGAAGCAGGTCATACACCTTTTCGGAGCTCCAAGGCAAATAATCGTTGACGGCGGTCGCGAGTTTCTAGGAGAATACAAAAACTACTGTGATATGTTTAATATAGAAATACACTCCATAGCACCAGGTGTTAGCAGAGCCAACGGACAAGTAGAGCGGGTGATGGCAACACTGAAGAATGGTCTCGTAATGATAAAAAACTACGAGACTCCAGACTGGCACACAGCGCTGGAAAGCCTTCAGCTTGCTCTCAACTGCACTGTTCATAGAGTCACAGGCATAGCTCCACTAGCACTATTGACTCGACGTCAAAACTGTGTCCCACCAGAGTTACTAAACTTGGTCAACCTGGACAATGCATCAATTAATATTGAAGCTCTTGAACGCCATGTGCAACAAAAAATGACGCAAGTAGCTAATAAAGATAAAGCGAGGTTTGACAAAGGCCGAGCTAAAATTCACCGGTTTCAAAGAGGCGATTTTGTTTTGCTAAAAAACAACCCCAGAAACCAGACCTCTCTTGATCTTAAGTTTAGTGCTCCTTACGAAGTTCACAGGGTTCTAGAAAACGACCGCTACCTTGTGAAGAAGGTAGTGGGACACCATGGGCGACCTCGCAAGGTCGCACACGATCAACTGCGGCGTGCCCCACAACCTGGAGGGACCACCCAGGCGGCCGTGTCGCCCCCAGACGATCAGCAAGCCGGGCCTTCCAGCATGGGAGCAGCCTTGCAACCGTTAACCCCGTCGGATGCGTCGCAGCCCGCAGACGAACAACGATGAAAAACAACAACGGTGAGCGTCTTCCATATTGATTCCTTATAACTATTTACTGATTGTTGTCTGTTCTACCACAAATAACAAAAAGATGCTATTGGCGTGTGGAGCCGTCCAATAAGCCAACTAATTCATCTTAAAGATAACTAAAAGATGCTATTGGCGTGTGGAGCCGTCCAATAAGCCACTAATAAGCCTATCCTAAAAGAATTAAAAGTCCCCTGTGTACCACGGCGTACGAGACCGCCCAGAGCACAGCATCGACCTATCCCATCATCCTTAGAGCCTCTGGTTTATACAGCATCGACCTTTCATCCACCTCTCCTTTCCTTTTACAAAAAAAAAAAAAAAAGAATGGAATTCTGTTACTGTTGTCATGTGGAATGAGCAGAAACATTGTTAATGATAACCAAATCTACTGTTCTCATGTGAGATGAGCAGTAGACACCTAATATGTGCTAACATAATAAAAATAATATTTGTTTGATCTGTAGTCACGTGGAGTGAACAGTAAATACGAGTACATTTCAGCTGTAACCTTTACAAATAGGCTTGTGTGTACTGTGGAAGTGCCTGGCCTCACAATATTTATTTCTCTATTACAGAAGAAACCAAGAGCGATGCAGAGCACGCATCGCGCATCAGTATGGCCGTGTCGCCGCGGAGATTATTCGGCCGTTAATTAAGTTGATTTTGTTTTATAATCAGTACCTATCGATATTTAGAGAAGTTTTATGTTTATTAATAAATAACCTCAGATTTGTTTGGTAGTGATTTTGACGTTAAGGTAATGTCAAGATCATGACTAATTAAATCTAGTAATGCTACTATAATTGAATTCTGATTGTTTTTAAATAACTTGTAATTTTGGAACATTGTTTTGTAAATAGTAATACCTAAACAACTTACTACTTTTTAAAATGAGACGTTTAAACGTCATTTGTTTACTCGGCGGTAAAATACTTTGTGACTGACGTTTGCCCCTGGTGGGGCGAACGAGTTTATAAAAGGCGCGACTTGAGCGCGGAGCTCACTTTTGCTGCCGATTTTGAAGAAGAAACGTTGTAAGTAAAACCTATGTCTGTTTGATTAAAAAATTATTGCATTAAGTAGTTTGCTTGTTTTTATTTTACTGAAATCCTTAAGTTTGCCTGATAGATCAAATGTAAAATCCATTGTAAGCTATAGCAGAGCCGAAGACCAGAATAAGGTCGGCGGTTCTGCATATTTTTAAAAATAACCGCCCTGTCTCATCTTCGACATATACTACTAAAAAGAGGTAGCTCTTTTTTGTATATAAATAAAAAGCCCGTATTTGTCTTTTTATTTATTAGGTACATATATATTTATTGATAAGCCGTAGGTTAGATAAATTAACAGTACAATGCGTGCCACGAAAGATGAGACTTGACCCCGCCTCCCCCGCTCTTTCCGCCGCCCCTATGACATCCAGTCCCGTCCCGCACTCAGACCTCATACCGCTAAAGATACCTAAAATCGTGTACTGCGCATGTCAAACCACGTGGTGTGTCAAGTCTCATCTTTCGTGGCACGCATTGTAAGTTTTTCATCATTAAGGGGAATGATCCAACTAGCCCGCGAAATTCAAAATTTCTTGCGTTTTTTGCAATTTGCAGGCCAGTGCTAGGTTGTATGTTGATTAAAATATTATTCGCGGTTGTAAGACGTATGTAGTTACAGAATTATAATCATCAAAATCACCAATACAACCCTCAAAGTTCATAAAGGCGTAGGAACAAAAAAAACAGAAAAAATTTGAATTTTGCGGGCTGGTTGGAGCATTCACCTTACTTAATAGAAGATTCCCTTTTTTCGCCTCCCCACACCGCTGCATATATCTCTGGCCCCGCGGCATCCGCTGAGGTCGTGTCGCAAGGTGTCGCTTTGTCTAGCTTCGAGAAAGTGAGACAGCTAGTACGCGTACGGTGTTAGTGTGACAGAGACAGGTTACGTACGTGTAACGTCGCTCTATTATGAATAATAGGTACGAAGTGTTTATTGAGGAAGTGCGTTTGGATTATTACTTGGTATTGGTAAACAATTGCAGTTATGTTATGACGCCAAGGACACTGTTACGTTGAGTCACGCAGTTGCACTGATACTGTTTGTTTACTTTTTTTTGAGTTGGTTGAAAGTGGCGTATTAAGCATTCTATAACAATTATGTGGTTGTAGGCGTGTTGAATTTTATGGCACGATCTGCGGTGGTAAGTATTTAATGGCATTGTTTTGACTTACCTATTTAAAAATACTTGTCTTATCAAGTACTTGGTTTCATTTATTATAGTCACAAGGTGCATTTAATATATTTTTTAATTAGCCCCCAAAACTTTTGATCGCGACTGTACGGACAACAGCTTAGGTATAATACGTCCAATAAAGAAGGTCATCGATGTGTATGAATCCGTCGCTTTTTAGTAGTCATTCAAATTTGGTCGGATAACCAGCCGTTACTTACATATTTTGGTTTTTTGTTAATATTTACTTAATGCGAAATATTCCAAGCTGAATATTTTCACCATATATTTTTGACTAAAGGCACATGATTTTGGTTTACACCTACACATCTCGGATTGAGCCGGTTCCTTGTATTTTGCCGTCAAAGTTAGGACAGCATCGTTTTGACTTTTAGCAAAAACGCATGCATGAATAGTTTTGAAACTTTGTATGGTTATTATTAGCGTCAAGAAGGACCGAATACAGTTTTCAGCGAACTTGTTTCTTGTCTAATTTAGGCGCTGCGATGTTTTTTCGGGTTTTCATAAAACCGCTATAACTTGAAAACTATAAATATTTTCTTAAAACTAATTGGGGCACTAAGGGGCACACATTAAGAGCTACTCGTGTATGTTTACTCTACAGGGGCACATGCAATGGTTGTAGAGATATACGATTCATCAAAACGTTACTCCAGCAGGAAATGCAATATCTCGAAAACCTGAAGGGGCACGGTTTTTTTTTTTGGGGGCACATTTTGGCACACATATAAGCTCTCTGGCCATGCACAATTTTTCTCTCTCCGATCATTCGTTTAGAATTTTCCTGCTAGAAAAACGTTACCCCAGCAGGAATCGTTTTTTCCGTTTTTTTGTAAAACGACAGGGGGCACACATTTTTTATTTGGGGGCACATTTACAGCAGATAGGGCACATATTATACGTTCTACTCCTATAACTCTAGGAGACACTTTCTTGCTGGGGTAACGTACACGATGGTGGCTGCAATTTTTTATACATTTTTATCATGGTTGTCGTTTTCAAGGTTACAGAGGGCGCTGAAGCCGCTAGTGAGGTCAAAATAGAAATCCAAAATGGCGGCATTAAAAAAATAAAAAAAAATTCGTCATGGGTGTCGTTTTCACGGTTTTTGAGGGTGCTGAACCCGATAGTAAAGTCAATCAATCGGTCAAATTTTCCCAATCAACTTTGAACCTTATGCTTTAGTGATAAAGTTGAAAATCTATTAAAGAAATTTGACAGTTTCGGGTAGCTTGATGTGCTGGCGTCTGTACATATTTCAAGAAGCTATTTTGACTCATATACAGAGCGGTAATGACTAATGACATGTCTCCTGCCAGTTTCCCTTGCTTAATACGATTAGTAATTTTGCGGTGAATGTCTGGTGTTGCTATACAAAACAATAATGACGTCACAAGAAAAGAAGGACAGTTTTTAAAGATCTGAATGAATCATTATTCTGCTGCTCTGCTACGTAAAACAATAATTAACTTACCAAGATGGTAATAATTTTTTTTACTGGTAACATTACTCACTGCAAAATGCCCGCTATCATTATTTGTGCTATTTATAACATCAAAATTCGCACTACTAAACGAACTATGACACAAGCGTGAACAGTAAAATATAGACTTTATTTGCTAGACAATAAGGTTGAAAATGACTAGTCAGTGATGAAACGGACTAAGTTTTACAATACTCGCTTAAAATTCGCGATATTTGCTCGGGGGACTTGTCTCACAGTCTCAAATTCTCAATGACTCAGTCGATGGTTCTTTGTCTGTTCCATCTGTTCGTCTTCGTAACTTCACGATCAGTATTCAGTGGTAATTCAGCGTTGTCAGTATTAGCCATCGACTCAAGAAGTGCATCTTGTTACTAATAAACAAACAGTGATTTTATATCTTCCTATAAAATATCTTATTGGGTGAGTACAAATACCTACCACCAATATTTCAAGGAAAATGTACGAAATATAGGTAACTTGAAGATTTGCATCATTCTAATTAATGTAAGATGATGAAATAAATTGACATATTATAAGAAATAGGGACACAATCCCATAGGCTGATCATTATTTCATCACATCTTTAACAATCATCGCCAATCATCGTTTTATTTCAACCAATTTAGATACACAAAACCATAATTAATTATATACACCTAAACCTTCCTCATGAATCACTCCGTCCATTGCTAAAAAATGTATGAAAATCCATTCGGTCTTGAGTTTATCGCATCGCGTTCAGACAGATAGACACAGACGCGGCGGGGGACTTTGTTTTATAATCTTAATCTATCTATCTAAATGAAATTCAAAGTCCTGACTGATTGATATATCAACGCACAGCCTAAATCGCTGGTCCTAGACACATGAATTTTGGAGGGTGTGTTCTTTATGAAGAGTAGGTATCCAATCCACTAAGAAAGGGTTTTGGTCAGTGGGTCGTCTTTTTTTTTCGAAATTCCACCCCTACGAGGGTAAAATTTCACGCGGTCGAAGTCTCGGGCAGAAGCTAGTCTATAATATGTTGTCTATGGTCGGTGTATGTTGTAGTGGTGATAGATAGGAACCATAGATATCCGTGATAGGAACACAATTCCACAGACTAACCATTATTTCATCATGATCATCCTAATGTCTATCGTGAAAATACTGTGCCCGGCTGTAAATATAGAGAGTTAGATAAAGTTCAGTTTTGTCTGGCAGTCACACCTGCCTGCGGGGTAATTGCGTAAAACACTCGGTAGGGATGGTTTTCATTTTGACAGTGCAACAACATTCATTGCGTTATTTACGTAAAATAATTCAAATTGAGATTGATAGTGTGTTACGCAATGGGCAGACACAGGCAAAGATAATCTAAGATGGCGCCACCATAGCTGGTCTCAATCTGACCAATGAGGTTATGATATTTTGAAATATAAAATGACATTACCTACCACATTTTCAACCAATGACGATGTTGGGAACCAGCTATGCTAGCGCCATTAGTTCCACAGTGTGTCTCCCGGTCTCCCCATTAGGTTGCGACAATCTCTGCAACGGCTGAGCATAGGGGTTTGGGTTCGGTCCCCAAATGGGGCAAGCGACATATTTTTTGCCATTACAAATTTCTCAATAGAACTTGCCTTCTATTAATGGGACTTAATACATAACTGGCGAAGTATACATACACAATGGGTAGGTATGTGTTGTACTTCTATCCCTTCGATAAACTGACTGTATAAACCACCGGTAAAATAGCTTTGCTACAAGGGGAATGAAGGAAATGTTGTGGGTACTCACATGGCCTTGGAGTGCTGCTCACTTAATCACTTCACACCCGATTATCTTCCACAGTGCACTACGTTTATATGTAAAATAGTCTGGGACGTCCCTTGATGATATATCTCACAATTATCTTGAGGGTTTCTGGAGTTTTCTCTGTTTTATACGGAGCCGGCTTGCGTGCCGCCCTTTTGATTTGGTGTTTGAACGAAAAAGTGTCTATGTGTGTGTGCGCGCTAGTGAGGTTCGCGCAGGGAACGGAAACAAAAACGAGAAGGAATAGGGATGTGGTGACTCGTGCAAAAGACTAAGTTACCGGTTTTCTGTATGCTGTTTTTTAATACTTTAACAGTATGTACATATTACATCTGCTTATCCCTTTGGGGAAAACGGGTGTGATGTCATTTTGTTTATATGACGAGTCTATTTAAAAATGGGGTCAGTGGGTCGTGTTTCTTTGTCTACAAAGCTTTTGTCACTGGTAGGTCTAGGTACCTATATGAAAGCCGTTTAAGTGAAGTCGTAGTCGTAGTTAGATCAATGGACTCATAATGTAAAGTATTAAGGCTCCTACAAACAGGCGCGACACGCGATAGAATCGCGCGCGACACACGATAGAATCGCGCGCGACATGCGATATAATCGCGTGCGACACAAAGGCACCGCTCGTTGCGCGACTAGCGGTGCCTTTGTCGCGTGTCGCGTCGCACCTGTTTGTAGGAGCCTTTATAAGAATAATACAAATATAGATTACTAAGTCGTCGATTCGACGTTGTAGATAAGATAAACGCGATATATTTTAGAATACGGTAGCCGGCTTCAGTCTGAAAGTGTTGCCAGATGTTTTGTTTTTACCCGATTGCACCAGAACGAGGGTTATTCACATTTTTCATTCGTGTTGTAGTTTCGATTCTAGTTTTTGTACACGTTGACGGTGCTATACGCGGCGAGTTCTCCGCGCGCTCGCTGCGAACTCGCGTTGAGCTCGCATCGCCAGTGTGATAAGTGATAAAGCCCGGTCAGCATTATTTTTGAAATGATAAACAAACTAGCTTTTGCCCTCGGCTCCGCTATCGTCCGGGGGATTTTCCCGCGATAAAAAGCCTATACTTAGCTACATTAGCTACCTATATTGTGTTCGTTGTTCAGTTAGCAATGTTCGTTATTGTACTACATAAGTACATAAGTACCACTTTTTGTGGTAGGAAATATCGTTCACGGTGAGATTTTTACAGAATATCACAACCAGTGTGACCATATGTGGCAGGATCCTGCCTTTTTGGCAGGTTTAGCCGTTTATTTTACTCTCTGGCACTTTTGTTTGACGTTTTAGAAATCTGGCAGTATTTGGCAGTATTAGCAATATAAGCTGACAGATTTGGCAGTATAGCCGCTACAGCCCACAAAAAGAGTAGAATGCAGTATCAAGAAAGGAAAAAAAGTAAGTAGGAATTTTAAAATGCCTATCTGGCGGAAGTAACGCTAAGCCAACTCTAAATATTGATAAATTTTGGGGTGCCATTGGTAAAATTCGAAATTCAAATGGAGACTTAAAATACGTTAATGTTTATAATTTTGTAAAAGGTTTTGTGTTTGCCAATGTCGAATGCTGCTTGTGAAAGGATATTCTCGCAAATCAACCTCATAAAAACAAAAAAGCGGAATAGATTTATTAATAAACATGTCGCCTCTATTTTACATGTTAAACAGGGCATTAGTGAATATGGTGACTGCGTTTCATTCCAGCCAACTAAAGAAATGATTAAACAAATGACAAAAGCGATGTATAAAGAAAGTGATCAAGAAGAATACGATCCTAATACGAATGTATAATTTTATTCAGTTCACTTTTAGACTTTAAGATCAATTATTTTAAATAAAACTCCAATAAATAATGTGTCTATTTATTTTAAAATTTTAAATTACATTGGCATTATTTTGGCATTTTGTGCTTTCGATTTTGGCAGGATTTGTCAGTTTTCTTGCCTAAGTGGGGCAGGATCTCTAATTTAAAGTTGGTCACACTGATCACAACCGGTGTGTGCACTTGCGCAGTCCCAGACCCCCACACGTAATGAGCGGAGACGCGGAAGCGGTCCCTGGCGCGATGAGCGCCGGCGCGGAGGCTGGCGCAGGCGTGCAGGTGGTGCGGCTGGGCACGGGTGAGCAGCGCTACGAGCTGGACGACGAGGCGCTTCGGCGCCTGCTGCTGCGACCCGACGTGCGTGACCTTCCCGCGGTCGTGCTCAGCGTGGCCGGCGCCTACCGCGGCGGCAAGTCTTTCATCCTCGACTTCTTCCTCAGATACCTCAACGCACCTGTGAGTATCAAGTAGCCGTGTTCCAGACTCGTAAAAAAATCGGGATTCTTCTGATTAGAACAATATGCAGCTGTCTGTATGCAAATTGATCAAAACAAGAAAATAATCCAGTCTAAATATTGTCCAGCTCTCCAGTCAGCTGAGTGGCGAATGGCTGGGCAGTGAGGACGATCAATTGAAAGGGTTCCACTGGAGAGGTGGCGGCGAGCGGGATACCACCGGCATCAACCTGTGGTCGGAACCCATCATCGCCACCTTGGAGAACGGCGAGAAGGTGGGTGACACATTTACATCTTGGAAACTGGAATCACGTCTCGCGATGATCGGCCAATTCACAACAACGTGTGTCAATGGGTGCAATAACGATCGCTCTGTCTCCAAATATCAGTACGACCTAAATAGTTAGTTAGCATAAAGGCTCCTGCAAACAGGCGCGACACGCGATTAAATCGCGCGCAACAAAGGCACCGCAAGTCGCGCAACGAGCGGTGCTTTTGTGTTGCGCCTGTTTGTAGGAGCCTTTATACATCTTACGCTAAATTCTGTGCCCTTACATGCAGACACCTGCATTCCTTCAAATCTTGGATTATACCATTATTACTTTCTGTTCCCCTGTCACGAACACATGGATCTATGGAACTTCATATTGTGAGGATCACATATTCTGCTCGTTCAGACACGCACGCTGCGCCTTATACTTCTCGCTTACTGTCAGTATTATTTGTTCTGCATGAGCCTGATCATCACTTGTTCCAGTCCTCAGTGGCAGGTACTTATCTATGTGGTTGCAGGTGGCCGTGCTGCTGATGGATACACAGGGAACCTTCGACTCAGAGAGCACCATCGGACAGAACTCCACCATCTTCGCGCTGTCTACCCTCATCTCGTCCGTGCAGATCTACAACCTGTCTGGCAACATTAAGGAGGATGATTTACAACACTTACAGGTTAAATCCTTACCTTACTTGGTAATAAAACTGTGTTTAAAAATTGTCTTAGCTAAACACAGTTTTGTGGTACTGGTTATTGTTTTACACTCAAGAAACACGATTGAAGCAAGTTTATAGTAAATAAAATTTTCTTTCTTTAGTTTAGGTACCAGAAACTAAGTGATTTGTATACAGGAAAAAAAGTGTGCAAACTATAACCATGTATTCTCGTTAATCATTTGCCGAGCTGATGGTTACAGTTTGCGCACTGGTTATTTTTTTTGCCTTTATTAACATTGTATGTTGTTCGTGTGTGGCAGCTGTTCACGGAGTATGGCAAGCTGGCGTGCGACGCAGAGGGCAAGGCGTTCCAGACGCTCCTGTTCCTGGTGCGCGACTGGCTAAGCCCCTACGAGCATGCGCACGGTTTCGAAGGCGGCTCCGCACTGCTCAACAAGAGGCTCCAGGTAATATTACCATCTGTTTAATTTACGACTTACTAGATGGGTACCTATATGGCACAAATAAGCCGATGGCCCATATGGTGGTGACGACGGTCTTCGCTGCTTTTGCATATCTGCAGTACCACATCAGAGGCGTTGCCTTCCCAGAAACAAATGTCTATGTGCCTGTAATTATGCCGGTACCACTCCTACTCTACTTCAAACCACTCATTCCAAACAAAAATTTCTTATCAAGTTATTCTGAGTTAGACCAGGTTGTTCATTTTTATGAGTACCTTTCTACTACACTCCCTTAAAGTAGGTCCTTCGTTTAACTTAGCATCCCATATAATATAATAATGGATTATTTATGTTAACAGTCGAATCCGAACCAGAATGCCGAGTTGCGTGAAGTTCGTGAGCACATTAACTCAAGTTTCGACCAGATCAAGTGCTTCCTGATGCCGCACCCGGGCCTGTGCGTTTCCAACAAAAACTTTGCTGGATGCATTCGTGGTCAGTATAACCACAGTATAAATAAAGACATTTATACTGTGGTATAACCTAGCTTGCTTTCACACTTTTAACAATACATTATCTATTGATTCTTCCCGTTATTGCTGGCGGTGCGGTAATATTCTAGGTACCAATCTACATCTTACACATTCGCTTAAACAGCCAAGTGAGTAAACTACCTACCAATGAACGTTTCATACGACGTTTTTCAACACACTTGCGAGGAAAAAAGCAGACTTGTATTGTTAAACAATAACTTGTATCGAAAATGGCGCGCAGGTTTTGTTTTTCCGCGCGCCGCGCTAGCCAGCACGAGCGTTGCGCGCCCAAGTGTAAATAAAAGCACTGACAAAACCTCTAATCAGCCTATAGAAAAAATATAATAAACACAAAATATAATGTTCCAAAGTTTTTTATTCTTTTTATAGACTGATCGCAGTGTTTTGTCGTATGTCAAATTGTAGTTTAGTTATAGTTTAGTTATCCGTGGTCCATACGCAAGACTATTTAAAAAAAAAGTGAAATATGGCCCGCGGATTTCTTTTGGCATGAAGTCTCTGATGAGATTAAAAAAGCGCGAATCTCCGACTAGTAAATAGTTATCTGCGGCGTTATCGCACTAGTGCAGTACCATAAAGTAAAAAGCACGGGTTTTTAATACTCAGTAAGTGGCTCTTAATGAACCGCTTTTAGGTCCATAATGCAGTTTATGGACCTAAAGAGCCACTTTACGAGCAAGTGTGTTGAAAAGGTATTGTTCAAACCTGTTATTAATGGCACTTATGGCCAAATATAGGTGTAGCTACCCGGTGGTGGTGTATAGGTGTAGCTGCGCTATCTATGAGGTGTGAATAAAGTCCTCCAGACCGTATTTCGGCCACGGCAGCCAATCTCAACGGAGACTAGCCTTCGGCGCGGGAGATATTATAGTGTACAAGTGTGCTCGCAGACACAGGTGCACTCCCTCTTCCCTCACTCTCATAGCCCGATGGGACGGCAATCCGACACGACCGGATCAGGCGCAGGACCAATGGCTTATCATGCTCTCCGAGGCACGGGGTATCACACAGCATCAACTTCCAAACTCCGGACTGTTACAAAGAAATTCCTAATGGAAAAACTCAATGACACTGTGCACGACCCGAGAATCGAAGCCAGGACGCTCGGCAGTTGCGCTTACGAACAGCCGGTCGATTCTGCAAAAATCTCACCGTGAAAACTTAGGTGAAGTGAGTTTGTTTTTGCTAGGAATTGACACTATTGACAGCTCACTCCACGCTCACTTCACCTAAGTTTTCACGGTGAGATGGTTACAGAATCGCACTGCAGGAGACCAACGGGGCAGTCGAAGTGAGGTGTACTATGTAGGTGACCCTCTGCTCTGCCTAACCCTTCGGTCGGGGAATTCAAGCGTGATGTTATGCTATGTGTACAGTACCCGGCGATAAATATTGCACATCGACCTATTCGATCCTATCGATTTTATACAAAGAATAAAAATAATTATCAAAAGAAGCAAATCATAATTGTTTTTACAGCTCCTAATAGATACCGGACTGTTTGTATTCCGTGCGACAGAGATAACGTTCTTCGAAGCCGAAATTAGCCGATTGTCTCTTTCCAAAGTCGATGTGCAATATTTGTCGCCGGGTACTGTAACTATTTTATTTAAATTTTTCAGACTTGACAGAAGAGTTCAGATCAAAACTTCTGGAGCTAGTGCCTTCACTGTTCGATCCGGAGCACCTCACTCCGAAGCTCATCAACGGCGAGCGAGTCCGGACTCAAGACCTGTTCGATTACTTCCAGAAGTACGTCGACACCTTTAACAGCGATGATATGCCTGAGGCGGTCACCCTTTTTAAGGTAATTCATAGATAATACTCGTATATAACTACAGAACGCCACCTGCTACGATCCTAACATAGGTACCCCTTTAGCTTGGTTTACGATCATGCATAAGGTAATTGAATCCAAGATACAATATCTTAGTCAACCGTAAAAGGATTGTTTTTTTTTAAGCCATGTTCTGCAACCAACTTATTGAAAATGTTAGTTAGGAAGGCTTAATATTTATGATTTGTAGAGCGCACACCTGATTTGATAGAGTTCGTACCATGTCCCAGTTTATTTTCTGTCAGTGCATCCTGTCTTCTTCCGTACGTACATACACTCTATTAGTCGTCACATCAGTACAATGCGTGCCACGAAAGATGAGACTTGACACACCACGTGGTTTGACATGCGCAGTACACGATTTTAGGTATCTTTAGCGGTATGAGGTCTGAGTGCGGGACGGGACCGGACGTCATAGGGGCGGCGGAAAGAGCGGGGGAGGCGGGGTCAAGTCTCATCTTTCGTGGCACGCATTGTAGGTATATAACGCTTTGAAATCTACGTTTTGGAATGGGCAACTCAACTTTCTGACTATTTAATTTTGACAATTCAAAATCGCCTGTACAAGGTTTAATTGAAATAAATGCTTTGAGTTTGAGTCTTTTTGGTTATGTCTCAATGGCTGATAGTCAACAATAATAAAAAAAATATATAATTATCGGTAGGGTTCTGCAAAAGTTCAGGCCATGACTGGCGCGCGCGTTTGACACGATATGTGTGATCGTTGGTGAAAGTGAAAAAGAATTCGGTTGTCTGTAGTGCTTGCCTACCCTGGGACCTTCTGCCAAAATAAACAAACATAATCAAACGTCACGCCTGTACCTACCTAAGTAAACTTATATTTCGCCGGTTATGTTCAAGCCCCATGTGGGACGAGCCCATTGCTATCAACCGGGCAGAGAACCCAGACTCCGGACTGAGAAATTCGCAATGGAAAAACTCGATAAGTAACACTTTGCCCGGGAATCTAACCCAGGAGATCTCATGTTCAGCAGTAGCGCTTGCGACCACTGGACTAATGAGGAAGTAAAAAAAAAACTGTTATAATTATGTATGTACAGTGCGTGCCACGTAAGAAGAGACGACCCCGCCTCCCCCGCCTCTTTCCGCCGCCCCGATGACGCCCGGTCCCGTCCCGCACTCAGACCTCATACCGCTAAAGATACCTAAAATCGTGTACTGTGCATGTCAAACCACGTGGTGTGTCAAGTCTCTTCTTACGTGGCACGCACTGTATGTATGTTTGTACGTGTCACAGGCGACAGCGGACGCGTGCTTGCTGGCGGCGACGCGCGCGGCGCGCTCGCTGTACGCGGCGCGCATGGACGCGCGCGTGCGCGGCGCGTGCAGCCTGGCGCGCGGCGCGCTGGCCGCCGCGCACGCCGCCGCGCGCGCCGACGCCGAGCTCTGCTTCACGCAGAAGAAGAAACTGGGCGCTCAGCAAGACGCTGACGCGCGGCTCCTACAACTCATCGAGGTATGACTTCAGACGACGACGGAGGGTATAGTCGATTTGACTAGATAATTAATAATTTATTTAATTCTTATTTTTAAAACATAAAATAAAATATTAATAATAGTAACAATATGTACAAAAAAAAAGGAGGGAAATTAATCACAGGGCATCAAAAAATTCATCCGCATCGCTGTCAACAGGAAACGTGCCCAAAAGACTGGCAGCATTGCCACGTTGTATGGCAATGCTGATTCTTTGGCCCAAAAATAAGCCAGCCCTCTGATCACGTGAAGAGTCGACCAATCGCTTGGCGATGTCTCGAAATACTAAGTGGGCACTCGGGCCCCATGGCCCAAGAGTTTCAACCCCAAACGGCTCAAACATATAGGAACCAAAGAAATTGGAGTATTTACGCCGTTTGAGGTTTTCCGCACCTGCAGCAGCAGCCCCAGCACAGCTCGCCGTGCTTGAAAGATGGGATGGCGCAAGGGTGTCGACACACGTTGCATCCCACACCAAAGGCCTACCAACCTTCCAAGGCATTATGGTCATTCCATCTGGTCTCTTCCCATCGTCGCGTGCCAAGCCGTTGGGTCCTAAAACAGCTGGCACCCCGGCGGTGACAAGAGCACGACGGATGATGTCATTGATGCTGGCATGCCGTGCTATCCGGCCTGCGCTTTTACTGCAGGATAAGCCATGGAAATAATTTATTTATACAGTTAAAATTTCGTCGTACCGAGGACGTCTGAAAATGATTTACACACAACGCGAATCTGGCGTAAAGCGAATCTGTCCAGAAGATAACAAATGCTTTGTTTATTATTTTTAAATCAAATATCTCTAAATAAAGTAACCCCTCAGGAATACCGATTTTCTAGTAGCACTATGTTTAACATTGGCAGGAGCTGGACGGGAGTCTGTCACAATACGTATTGGAAAACGAAGCGAAGGTTCGTGAAACGATGTCTCTCGCCATGAAAACATACGAGGCCGCCGTGAGCAGCGTGTGTAGTGATCATGCACGTATCTGCTTGCACCCAGAACACCTTGCGAACCTCAACGTCGAGGCCAGCATGGCGGCGCTCGCACTCTTCGACGCCGCTAGAGATGTGCCGGAAGACGACGAAGACGAACAAAGACCGGAGTTAGAGCAGGTGAGTTTATTTTTAAGAGTTTATTATTCAGTCTGACTTGTTGAACACTGGACAGTGTTAAAATAATAACGTGTCCATAAAAATAATAATATGTCCATATTGAAGGAGGGTTCCATTATTAGAATCTCGTACTAAATACGTAAAAAATTGATCCAGTAAAATAGTTACTTAAATCAGCTGTGGATAAAAGCATTTTTGCCTGTTCTAAGCCCAGTTAAAGTAAGGGTATGACCCTTACTTCTTTTAAACCCTTCCTTCTTATAAATCATTAAAGTTTTTTTTCGTTACTTGTGAGCATAAATTATGTCCTTGAGTACTATGTCTATCGTTAAGTCTACGTACACCAACACACAACGTGTCATAGACATGTAATAAGTACAGTAACAAAAATAATAAACCAAGAGAAATTTATGAATATTGCAGAGTTTGAAGCAGAAGTACGAGTACTTGCGCGCCATCAACGATCAGAACAACAGCAGCGCCGTGCTGGAGGCGCGCGAGTTGTACGTGACGAGAATGAAGAGAGAGCTGGAGCAGGCTGGCGTCAGCTCCGACAAGCTGCGAGCGCAGCACGAGGAGGCGCGGGAGCACGCGGAAGCATCCCTCGCCCGCCAGAGGAACTGCGCCACGACACACGACGATGACCCCTTCGTGGAGCAACTGTTACAAGTACGTCCCCCTGCACCTGTCCCTCCACGAGTACGCGTTGAACAAGTTCTTAAAGCTACCGAACAATCCGTACGTAAAGAGATAAAGAGGTTTGGACGCAAGCTAAGATTCTGACAGCCATATTTCAGAATTAAGTAAGCTTGTGGATCAGTATTTTTTGTCGCCTTTAACTCGATTGATTGTATTTCACAGCCGTCCCTCTAAATCAGTCATCTAAAAAACAGCCACATTAAACTGATTTAAATTATTTCTGTTTCTTTGTTCATGCAGTCAGTAGACCGCCCCAAGACTGGAATAAATAGGACCCGCCGACCGTCGGCCTTTCCTATGAATAGTATTTTCAATTGTATGTATTTTATTAGGTATTTGATTTAGTAGAATAGATTTTTAATATATGTATACTTTAGTACTAACATATTACTAACAAGTACCGTGGACAAGAAATTGTCTTCTTTCTTCATAAATCAAAAAATCCATGAAGCCAGTGTCCTTCGCATTGCCAAGACGAACCTTAAGGGGCTTACAGGACCTAAACGCAAAAAAACGCAAGTTTTAGAAACAATAAAAGTATATGATCGACTACAGTAAAAAAATATATATGAGGATATATGCTAGGTAGATAGTGTGTTGAAAACATAATACAACTAATTTGATACGATAGAAAAAAGTCATGAAGATGTGCCTCTAAAAACTTTCTTTTTACAATAAAAACCATACTAATATACATACAATCATTCTGATTTTTTGTCAGATTATTCTACAAGCAACATACTAAAATACTAGTGTTTTAATTTTTTAGTCCAAACAATAGATTTTTTTGTAATTAAATAATTGCTTCATATTTTGCAATAAATTACCAGCGTTGTGCCATCGCGCTTCTCTTTCTTTTCTATGCAGTCCGACAGTGACCGCGCTTTGGGTCATGTAAGCCCCTTAATGTCAATCACATAGAATCCGTTCGCTTGTTTCGGCTCTTGGATTGGAGGTAGCATTACGCGACGCGCACACATTGTTCGTCATCGACCGAACTAATGCTCGTACGTCGTCGGCCGAACAACCAAACATAATGTTTAAGAAAGTAAGTGCATACACCTAGATAACCAAGTGTACACGTGATGACGTCCGGTCCGCACGATTTCGATTGAAGTAATGTACACACTGATTTTTTTTTTGTTTGGTCGTCTGCCTAGGTTGGACGACGTACGAGCAAAGTTCGGCTTCGGCCGATGACGGGTTAGGTGTATGCGAGGCGAGCCGTTAGGCTGAATTTAGGTAAATAAAGGTTAAAAAAATACTTTTCTGATGAGGTTCGCCATGATCCGGTAAAATCAATAGGTAGGTATTATTTACTAGTGGCCATTGATTTAATGTAATTAATGTTTTGGACCTTGTTGTATAAATCGTTTTTTTTTCCAATAATTTATAAAGAAAGAAAGAAAGAAAATACATTTATTTAGCACAGACTAAGAGACACACAATACACCAGGTAGTTAGATATTAGTTGTACATCAGATAGAAAATAAGATAAAAATAAAAAGTGCAAAGTCCGATGTAAGAAATTAGCAGGAAAGTGTGCCTCACGGCTGCGCCAAAAAGGCCCAGTTCAGCAAAAATGCCAGACAACTGGTGCCTGACGCTGGTTTTCAACTGGACCTGATGTGTGAGGTGACGGATGTAAATCAGTTTTATACTGTATCGTGATGTGTGTAATGTGTATGCATAATTTAGTAAATAAATAAAAATAAATTAGTCTCACATAAAAACAGTAACGAATAACCTATGTATAAAAGCGTGATATTGAGTATAAATAAATGTTTTTGTAAATTTTTTGTTTTTTTTTTTACTTTCAATTTTTTTTTATTTATGTAAACGTTATTATAAGTCTTACAACAGAAAATACATAACAAAAAATACATTTAAGCCTACAAAACATATACAATGAGCGGCCTTATGCCTGCTTGTCTGAAATCCTTAAAAGCAAATAAAAGTCACTAAGAGCAGCCAAACTACATCGAATAATTCTTATCCTGAAAATAAATTTAGAATTTTTGATTTCGTGTCGAAACGTCCAATCTTTTTTAAAAAATCACATAAATACAATCAATTTCATGAAAATCAAAGAAATGTTTAACTGCTTACTGGTAATAAATTGCTTCACATAGCAGGAAACACATTTTGATAAAAACTAAAATCGTATGATTAGATTTCCCAAACACTATTTTACTAGCCAATTTAGCCATCAATTCCAAAAAGTTAGCTTGACCTTACAATTTTCAGGAAATTGAAAGTTGCTTTCTGGAATTCAAGAAGGCTAATGAAAACAACAAGAAATTCGCCATGCAGGCGGCTGAGCACAAGTACAACAACTTCATAACGTCGGCATGGGGCTCACAGATGTGCTGCTTCCACCCGCAAGCGCTCCGAGACTTACATAAGAAAGGTGTGGAGGAGACGCTCGAACACTGTCTTGCTGACAAGGACGATGATGAGGACGACGAATACAAAAACGAAGTGATTGAGGCAAGTATTCTCAGCGCTCACCTCGGCTTCATTAACACTTCAATGCGTTTGAATTAGAACAACGTATCTACTTAGGCAATACTAACACTAACGCAGAGTGCGCTACTGCACCGTCGCGACCTAGCTAGGGACGCAACGTTCAGACATAGGCAAATAAAATTAAAAAAGATGCTAATACACATAAAATACACTTGTATTTAAGACCACATAATATAACAAACAGCGCTAAATTAAACCCCAACGATTCAGTATACTAAAGTCTCCGTCACGAGAAGCTATAAATTTTGTAAAAATACATTCAAGGTTTCACAACCTTTGGATCAAATAAGAAAAATAGTATTGTAATGATTTTTATTTTTATATAGAGATATAATCATGTTAACACACATCTAATTACTGTGGTCAGACGATTCCGAGTATTCTGCATCTGAATTCTGCAGCATTGACAGCGTCAGCGTGAACTTACTTCAAAATGGCGGCCCAAATATTTACGTACCACAAAACATTAGACGACAGCGCTATATATCGCTAAAATATAACCCGACCAAGTGAAATTGCTCGTTAGTTCCGTATTACACGTAGGTTAATGTGAGTTGATTGAATTTGGGATTATTTGTTGTTGATTGAATTGTCGCTACGTAACTTAGTACTTAGAAGTTTCTTTATTTACAAAATGTATAGCTTCTCGTGACGGAGACTTTAAACACTGCTTGGTATAGGTACCTACCTACGTTTAAGTATTATACAGATAATTATGTATATTTTGCAGACTCTTGAAACACGTTTCTCGCAACTGGTTACTGTCAATGAATACAACAACGAACGTGCAGTGGAGGACGCCGTCTTGCTGTACAACATGAAGATTGGCCAACTTAGAGGACCAGCGCCAGCGGGGGGGCTGGTGGGTGCGATTATCAGTCTGTTTGGGGGGAAATCAAATTGGAAGCCCAGCCAAAATCAGCACGACGAATGTAAGCGCGAAGCCGTGCAAGTGTTCAAGAAAAGGCGCCGCGGCACCGAGTACCCGGATGACAAATATTATAACAATGTTATCACGGTATGTATACTACCATATTGGTATACAGACGCCAGCACATCAAGCTACCCGAAACTGTCAAATTTTCCCAATCAATTTTGAACTTTATGCTTTAGCGATAAAGCTGAAAATCTATTAAATAAATTTGACAGATTGTAGTAGCTTGATGTGCTGGCGTCTGTACATTGTAGCTGCCTCGTTGGCCTAGTAGTTGCAAGGGCAGCGGTCCTGGCTTTGATTCCCAGTCCGGGAAAAGTTGAAATGGGTTTTACTGTGAGGGATATCTCAGTTTAGCAGGCCGGAGTTAAGAAGTTGACTGGGTAACACCGGGGGTCTCGGATGTTAAGCCGTACTTACCTCCCTGTTTTAAAACGGATTTTAAAAAACCCTAACAATATGTGTTTCATTGTGAATGACTTATATGAATGCGGTTACCATTTCAACTCAATCTTAACTACATTGTGAACGGATTAGTAAAACCCATCAAACGGAACAGTTATTGCAAAAGATTAACTCTTATTCCATGAGCAGCAGTGCGATTCTGTAGCCATCTCACCGTGAAAACTTAAGTGAAGTGAACTGTCAATAGTGTCAATTCCTAGCAAAAACAAACTCACATCACCCAAGTTTTCACGGTGAGATTTTTACAGAATCGATCGGCAGGTTAGTAACCGAAATGACAGAGGGTTAGCCGTTCAATGGGTTCCCAGAATATGCAGATGTCCAACAGTGGGGAAGTCGACCTGTGGATGATGAAGTTGATGACCAAAACTATCAGGCGTAGAAAGTGCCTATATTATCTTATCCTCTGAAAACTCCACCGTAATACCTACCTGACGATCTTTTGGTTACAGACAATCGACGCGGCTTTTAGGAACCTATAATGTGCGTTACACTGAAGAAGGGTCTGCACTCACAAGCCACATTGACCTCGTCCAACAGTTATTACCTCTGTATGTTGTAAATGCAATAATTATCTGTAAAATATTGTCATTTTTTTTTTAAATAAAGAAATTTATTTATTACTAGCTGCGTCCCGCGGTTTCACCCGCGTAAATGTCGATCCCGTGGGAATATCGGGATAAAAAGTAGCCTATGTTATACACCCTTCCGCTCCACCCAGAGCGGGAGGAGTCATTTGATGATTTCCCACCCTGAAAAAAAAAAAAAAGTGTGATTATAGTTAGTCACTGACTATATTTGAAATGCAGAATCTTTATCAAGTTTTGGAGCAACCAGCGCAATGTCATAGAAGACAAAGTTCGAATTCCATTGCGATTAAAAAAGAAAAGCCTTTTTATTAAAAGAAGGGGCCCGTAAGGGCCGAAGCCTGCCGGGTCAGCGGGATTGTCCGAAAGGGTTACCGCTGGCCCGGAACATAAAGGGCGAAGGAAGGAACACGGGTGGGTTTTAGTCAGTAAGAGTCTGACACTCCCTTCCGCTCCACCCAGAGCGGGAGGAGTCATTTGATGATTTCCCATCCTGAAAAAAAAAAAAAAGTGTGATTATAGTTAGTCACTGACTATATTTGAAATGCAGAATCTTTATCAAGTTTTGGAGCAACCAGCGCAATGTCATAGAAGACAAAGTTCGAATTCCATTGCGATTAAAAAAGAAAAGCCTTTTTATTACGAATGGTCACTCAAAAATCTACTTAGAATACAAGAATGTGGCAACAAGGAAGACCTTACTACTTGCGTTCGAACCTGGACCTGGCCACGATATAACTATCTATACAGTATTGTGACTCAGCCCTGTTCTAGAAATAATTACCTACAGCCGCGCGGTACGTAAACATGCGATAGGGCTTCCCGCCTACAGTATTTTAATTTCATCAACCTCCTTGAGTTTCTTTCTAGTTTTGTGATTGTATAGGTAAATATTATATTTTTTTTACAAAAATGACATTCGTTGGTAAAAATATAGGAAGAGTTCAATAAAAATACATGTTGTGTTTTTTGATTAGTAGATTTAATTTTAAAAAACTTATTGACGAATACAAACAACCAAAAACAGCACAATTAATCGCTATTTGCCATATTAAGTAAGTACTTCTACTTATTTCAATGAATATTTGTCACAAATTGCACGCTTACAGCTTACAAAACCATCACACCATCCGGCGTCCGTTCGTCACTGTGGAGCATTCGAAACTGTTTGTTAACCGAGTGTAAACCGAACTCGAGGCGCAAAGGTATGACTCGCGTTTCGACCGTTTGTATGAAGATATAATACTGTATAGATAATTATACTGTGACCTGGCGATCGATTCTGTAAAAAAACTCATCGTGACAAATTAGGTGGAATGAACTTGAATTGAGCTGTCATTCCTCCTGATGCTAAAGTCTTTTCAAACTTATGTTTCAAATTGATATTAATTCAAGTTAAACAAATTAATATCAACATTATTTAAATGGTAATTAAGTTGATTTCAGAGTGACTAGCACTATTGAAAAAGTTATAAAAATGTTTGAAGATGTAGCGTAAACTGAACTTTATTGTTTAGGACTTAAAATTATTTTTCCATAAACTCATATTTGTTTACATCTTTGGCAAATAAATCGCGAATGCAGATTAGGGATTTACACTATTGACAGCTCACTCACCTTTTCACAGTGAAACTTGCAGAAAAGACTGGCTGGACATGTCGATTGCTGGTCATTAACGATTTCAAAGATAATAAAATTTCTAATGGTGGGTTTTTTATAATTAAGGTAAAAATATTATTACTTTGTGATTTGTATAAATACGTTTAAAATATGCATTTGATAGCATTTGTTAAATTTATTTTTTGTCACTGTGTTATGTACAGACGCCAGCACATCAACCTACCACAATCTGTCAGATTTTCCCAATCAACTTTGAACCTTATGCTTTAGCGATAAAGTTGAAAATCTATTAAAGAAATCTGACAGATTGTGGTAGGTTGATGTGCTGGCGTCCGTACACGAGTGCTTTCATCTTTTTGTGTATTAGTTTACTTTTAATATTAAAAATGTAAAATACCGTTGATCTAAATTAAAATACCATCTTATCTCTTAAGTTCACAAAGCGAAAAATGTGGAAAAAGTTGAGTTGATGAAGGCTTATGTAATATTTATTACAATAAAAATAAACAATAATTTCATTAACTAGCAGTTTTTATTATAGAAAATACTAGCAAAAACCCTTTAGAAACTTACCCCTTAATTCAAAAACGTTATTTAAAGTTAAGTAATGATTAGCGATTGTTGAACCATACATTTTTGACGTTTGAACGTCACTTAACTTTAATCATCGTTTTTAATAAGCCCCTTAGCCTAGACAGTGAAGATATTATTTTGAAAACGGAAAATACTTTGCCTACTCTAAGGTACGGTATTACGGAACCCTCGATACAGTATATTTATCTCACGAAGCGACGCGCGCTTTACTTAAGGTTACCAAGTGTACAAACACGCTGTGAAAGTGTGTGTAAGGGTCAATTCATACTAGCGCAGAGTCGAAGCGCATCAAAGCGTTAATCTGAAACTTAACATAGCAAATTCATCCTTATCTCCCTCCACAACGTAATGCACATATTTCTTCTGATATAAAAAGACGCGCGCATTCGACAGAATTCGCGCATCTGAGCGCGACCAACGCTGATTGGTGCGCGTGCATTACATTGTGGAGATAAGGGTGTGAATTTGCTATGTTAATTTTCAGATTAACGGTTCGATGCGCTTCGACTCTGCGCTAGTATGAATTGACCCTGAGCGCAAAAGGTCTCAGTACCGTTAGAGACAATGGCGAAATCGGAAGTACCTATGTGTGCGTTATGTGCTGACGCTACTCACTCAACACATTCACAGCGTGTTTGTACATTTCGTTACCACAAGTAAAGTGCGCGTCGCTTCGTGAGATAAAAATACTATACGGAAGTCTGACTCGCGCTTTGGCGGTGTTTTTCACCATCCTCAATGTTTACACAATTATTTACACCGGCAATTATGTATGAATTAAATTAATTAGGCACACATGTTTGGCAACAAGGTGAAAAGGAAACCACAATAAATAAAAACAAAATCTTATTGTAATCAAAACGCATTTAATATTTAGAACATCATGCTAATTTAAAGTTTTTTTTTTACAAAACAAAACTTCTTCTAAACGGCAATAAAGCATATTTTAATCCACATTGCGATATCAAGTCCAATAAAAGTACAAATTCTTGTTTCTGGTTAGCTTAAGCCGAAATAACTACTTATGTAAAATAGTGTTCATATTACGTTCCATTTGTTACTTATAAGGGTGCGTTTCCACTGAATAGGAGCTGTGCGGAGCGGAGCGGAGACATGCAGGAATGGTCCAATCATAGACGAGACGAGTGACGCGTTGAGGATTTCAACCATTGTGATTGGTCGATTCCTGTACGTCTCCGCACAGCTCCGCTTCAGTGGAAACGCACCCTTAATGTTGCTTTATTAAACTGTGAATTAACCTAGAGTATAGCATAGTCAGCCTATTATAATCCCACTGCTGGGACACAGACCTCCTCTCTTCGAGATGGAGTTAGCTATAATCTACCACGCGGGTTGGTAACTTGGTAAATGTCACATCAAAAGTCTTCGCATTTTTTGTTTTAGGACATACCCGTTTCCTCACGTTGCTCGATGAACCAGCACATCAAGCTGTCTTTCTTTAATAGATTTTCAACTTTATCGCTAAAGCATTAGGTTCAAAGTTGATTGGGAAAGTTTGACAGTTTCGGGTAGGTTGATGTGCTGGCGTCTGTACCTACCTACAATGAACTTCTGCGCATTCAAGGCTCATTTTATTATTCATAAAAACAACTTTATTTATATAAAAATGCATCATAACTAACGTATTAAATGAATTGAAAAGAATGAATTTATAAATACTAAATACCAGGTAATATGTCGTCCCGACGCCTAAACGTAATAAAAATTGAGCCCTAATTTCGGTAAGTCCATATAAACTTAGTGCTATATGTATATCCTCCGCACCATCGCGTGTTTTATTCACAAATTCTGATGTCACAGGCAAATGCGTCCAAAAAATTGTCCCCTGATCCCCTCTTGACAGCTGTCAAATTAATACAACTTATGGCATATAAATGCATAACCTCAAATGACTTTTTTTCTTGTTGCAGTGTGGTCTTATTGCCGCTTAATGTCGCTCGTATTAATTTCAGTTAAGGGCGAAATTGCCTCCATTTGCAGCACGCCCGAGTCAACATTTTTTTCTGTAGATATCTCTATCTCCTTCTGCCACTTAGTGACGTCATTCGATAGAGCGAGAAGTCCATTCGCATATACGTGACCACTGTCTAGAAAGAGAAAAAGCGACTGTGCGGCCAAATACCTGTATCTTTTTTTAACCGAACGTCAAAAAGAACCTGTCAGCGCAGAACGATACACCCCTGACCACCAGTGACGTTAGCCAATCAGAATTCTAGAAAGAGACTACCACTGGTCACACATTCGCTTTGTCCCTCTCGTACTTTTGCAGTCTGTATTCACTGCACAATTGAATACGAAAAGCTCAGTCCATTCTCTATGTCTATGGTCTATGGATTTTATCCTAAACATGGTGTAATTGAGTGTGTACTGGGTTTCGCCATTTCAACATCAATGATCATCAGGGAATCAATAGTAGACTAATTTAGGGCTGATTTTACCATCGTCAGATCAAAGGGGCAGTTCCCGTATTTGTAAGAACGTTCACATTCTAAATCTGTCAAAAGTACAATCAATTTACATACATTTTTGACAAGTTTTTGACATTGATTGTCGCCGAGATGAAATAGCGACTTGAATTTAATCATTTTTTAAGTACGAGAATTGGATCTCAGATAGCATAAATCCAAGGACTAAAATTGACGTTTGTCAGTTTTTGTATGGAGTAACTGGCAAAAGGTCAAAATTGACCCTCAAATAGTTATCAGACGGTTGAAAAATCAGCCCTTCGGGTGGTCGCACATCTGACGGAAGATGAGTCGCATCGGGCAGAACTCTCAAACAACAAAACACTCCCGATGATGCGTAGACTAGTCTATCTGACCACATGATCATCGCGACCAGCGACGACGTGTAGCCGTCCGTCACCGACGAAGACATCACGTCACGATCACCGCGACCGGCCGGCGTCGTGTGCGACGTGCTCGTAAATACACGGATGCAGTCTCGCACGCCGCCCGCGACCGCTAGGTTTTTTTTTTTATACGGCGGCAGCAACGAACGTTTTGGCAACCGGCGGCGTGTGAGTCACCCGTCCTGACATCACCGCACGCTGTCGGTAGCATCTGACGTTTTAAAGAGACAAGCTTTCGTGGGTCGAGCATACTATAACTGGAAATGAACGAGTCAGATGTGCGACCACCCTTAGGAGTGTAAACATACCTTGCTTAGACTGCTTTTGACATCAATTTTATAGTAAATTAATAATACAACTATGACCTAACATGCATTGGGAAAATCAGCATTTTGACATTAAGGATTTTACAAAGCTAATCACCGTAGTATTTAGACACATCATAATCCCATGTTTAAACAACTTCCTTACGCTTTTCTGAAGCTTTATTAACAATTAACAGTCACTTTGTATATTCTATGTGCGTGTACGTGTACATTATATATCAGTTTTGTCATAATTACAATAGTTTTCAATGAAATTAATAACAATAGAATGTAATTTAAATAAATTAGAACTAAAGACAATACACTCTAGGCGAAGCGTTTTAATCTACATTATAAACCGTGCGAGTTAACTAGGCACCTGGCGCTGTGACGTCACATCACATGTTTGTGATGATACGTCAATCAATGAATCAATGACGTGCTATCGCTACTGAACGCACAAAACGAACGCTACGCGCGGGGAAGCGAGAGCCGCATTCAGGCTAAAGTCTATTCAAATTCTTGTTTCCAATTGGTGTCATTTCCGCATCTACTTTATTGCAGTACAAATAAAGTAGTTTCAGAACGACTGAAAAAATCATAAAAATTTTTGGAGTATTAGCGCAAACTCAACTTTATATGTAAGCGTTAAAGTTCTTTTTCCAAAAACACATATTTGTTAACATTTTTGAAAACTATTTCGTGACCGCAGGGTAGGTGTCTAGTTAATTCGCACGGGTTGCACTTAAATACCACCTAACGACTGAAGTATTCAATTACACGCAATGATATTACAAGTAAAAAGAGGTAGATAGGTTATACACGCTCTGCAAGTCCGCAAGTGGCACGGCAGAACTAAGCTAGGTCGGCATACTCCGGCGTTAACGGAAGCAACATAATATGCTTGTCTCTTTTTCGCTCCGGCATAGTTACGACATGCCGTCCTACTTCCACGTGTCATCTATTGCTTGACATTACCCCCTTTATTTATAAATGTTGCTTAAAGTTAAGTAATGATTAACGTTTGTTTAACCATACATTTTTAACGTTTAAACGTCTCTTAACTTTAAGCAACTATATAAATAAAAGGGTTATAATATTACGTTATTTCCGTGTGCTGCTTTTAAGATCGAATACTGTAACCAATCTACTTTATTTACTTATAAGTAATAATATTGATTAGACGTATCTCTATTTGAAAATCACGTGGAAAGGTGTTGACATGTAAATTAAAACGCATCCACGTAAAACATTTCCTTTGCCAAAACATACACACTAAAAATACTGAAACGTTCACAAGTTGTGCTTAAAAATAATAAACGAGAGCGTTATTATAACATTTTATTATGAAATTCCTTAAATATCAAAACTATCAAATAAGTTTCTAAAGTTAAACCTCTGAACCGGAGAACGCCACAGGCACAGTCAGAGAAATTTATTGTAAAGCAGATTGATGAAGTACGTCAATTTGGTGTGTTATTTAGAGCCATTTCACACGACTGACATAGAATGACACTTGTGAGTTTACGGACAAGTTGATATTCAATTTGCTTAACAAATCAATTTCCGTGACTTTACACGGAACATTTGCTTTGCGGCATTCAATACCATCAGATAATGCTGGTAATTATTTAGTAAATAAAAAATAAAAATTCATTAAAATATTTAGTGTGCTGTATCGCGCGAAATAAAATAAAATATACTGATCCGACTTCCAAATGCTCTATTTTTTCCCCCCAAGTCTTTAAAATATAACGAAAATATGAAATACTTAAGTGCTTGAGACATTTACGATAGGTAACAATAACATTAGTGAATTACCAGTAGAAAATTAAACGGTTTCTCGAAATAAAAATGATAACTTTACAAGTTAATATGGAAGCGTTGCCGTATTGCTGTATTCATAACAATACTATTATCTACAAGCGAATTATGTGGTATTGCTTCATAATCATTATCTTTATTAGCAGACAATATAATATCCACTGAGCACCTACATTCTTTGATGTCTAGATAATTCATCTGGCAGTGAGTGTACGCAATGTATCTTGATTAACTCGATCGTGACGATACGTTAAGTAGTAATTAAACACGTTTATTTAATTAAATAAACAAATACAATAAACTATGTACAATTCAAATAAAGTTGGACTTAGTGCAATTTTCATAATCCAACCATCCATATGATATTAGCAAATACTGGAATTCAACTGCATCAAGTTAGGCTGGAAGCCAACCCCAACATAGTTGGGAAAAGGCCAGGCAGATGATGATGATATTATTATCAGCAAGATTGTAATAAGGCATCGGTAAGATAAAGAAAACCTTCGAACAATGAATTACAAACTGGATATCCGCAATCAGACAAAAACTTTAATAGTAATATTAATAACAATATTGTTTTTGTGGGGGCTTATAATCTCACAAAAATTGACCCAAGTCCCAAGACTTCAGGGCAGGGTACGAACGTAAATTGTTGTGACGCCCATCATCACGCTTACCTTTATTACCCCGCGTCCTAACCAAAGCGATCGGTCGCGTGGATACGCGATCGTCACGTTCATATGCCACTCATTTGTTCCGTGAACCGGAAGGTGCCCTCTGTAGACACGACCACGCGTTCGCCGAACAAAATGAACGCAACGGTCGCGTGTTCGCGCGATAATTGCTTTGGTTAGGACGCGGCCTTATGCTTTACATAACGCAGACAGTACGACAGTCCCCAATCCAGGCCTAAACTTATACTGTCAAAGAACATTGACATTTTCGCCACCGGAGCTGGCCCTAGAGAGCTCGAAAATGAAGCGAACGCAGTAACAATAATCTACAAAAAGACCGCTAAAGTATTTTCTGATGAAGCAACTTGGTAGACGCACAACATCAAAATCCAAGTTAATCACAATTTCAGCAAAACGAACAATAAACGTTTTATTCCAGTCTTTCCTCTGCCGATATATTTAATGTTGAAATGTCATAGGAACGTTTTGAAAGACTTACCTAATAACAAAGATTTAATAAGAGCCACGACATTTATGTACTACGACTTGTTCTACTTCCTTGACTTGTAGATTAAGAAATTTAATTTAAATTCAAATTGTGCTATTAATATTCCAATAGTAGACAAATCTACAAAATTTTTACTTAAGGGGAATGCCCTATGTAGCCCGCGAAATTAAAATTTTCCATTTTTGTAAGTATAATCCTATTGATTGATATTTTTCATGAAATAGTCATTGAATAGGATTATATAAACTTAGAGGGTTGTTTTGATGATTTTAATGATTATAATTCTGTAAAGTCATATGTTACGCTCGCGAATCATATTTTAATCAACATTCAACATGACTTACCCGTAAATTGCAAAAAATTTCGAATTCTGAATTTCGCGTGCTATTCTGGCGCTTCCCCTTTACAATTGCGCGCCCAAGTCCGTAGTACATGAATGCAGCAGATAAACATTAAAGTCACATGCCATTTCTAAACGTTGCGCGTTCCTCAAAACAATTCTCTCATTTTTTTTTTAATTTAAATAAAAAAATACATACGTAAAAATATTTGGATAGAATGTATCGATAGTGTGTGTCTGAAATATCGATACACGTGCGTGAAGCGGTGCGGGGGGGGGCGCGCTGTGCGCTCAGCACACACAGCCGCTCTCGTTGCCTTCCTGCTCCGACCCCATCGGCGACTGCGTCTGCAGGTCCACCGCTGTACCAAGAGTCAAGGATATCATCTACTCTCGAATTTACTAGAAACTTAGTTTGGTCGCAATGTCGCTCTTTCGATTCATTTTAGAGCTAAAGTCTGTTTTTTAATCTCGTAGACTAAATTGACACATGCAAATGTCAAATTTACAAATAATGTTGCCAGCTCTTTTGTGCAATGTTGTAGCTACGATACCGGTTTGTTGAATCGTAACTTTTTATCTATAATAGACGAATTTAATTTTCATTCAAAGTTTTATATTTAAAATTCACGTACGTACACACGGCTGCACGACGTGCTACAAACTGCCAGGGAAATCTGACCACGCAACGCCATGCGTAATCCGACTGTTTCGATGCATTTAGATTAAACAAAAAAAAAAAATATAGACGCCATCAGTATTGTTCCCGTACGCGTTAAAACGGCAATCTTAACCCTTTTCTCTTACGAAACGGCAGAACTTAAAAAATACGGCAATTATGGAACTTGACACCATACGAACAACTGCAATTTTTAAAATAATTATGATAATATGGTAGTTTTAAAAATGTTAGATTTTGAATATGGCAAAACGATGCCGGCAAATCCAAGATTGGCTAAAATCAAAATATATTTCATATGACGAGACAATGTTAAAGCCCGAATTAAATGAAATTGCCCGAAAGCACAAAAAAGCCCAGGAAAGGTATGTCGTCGACGAGATGGCTGCTGAACGGGGTGTCACTATTTTGCGACTGCCCCCTTACCACTGCGAGCTAAACCCGATTGAGTTGGTCTGGGCTCAAGTAAAGGGGCATGTCGCTAAAAATAATAAAAATCGGTTGTCTGTAAAGTCGGTTTACTGACGATAGTTGAACGTGACAACGTCATAAGAAAATACTGATGGAATGGTTGCATTGCATTTATTAATATTCGCTTGCACTCCAAGCCGCCATGGAACGCTACAGAGCAAGGCCGCGAGGTAACGCTACGTGAGTCATGTTTTTTCGTGAGTGCAGCCAGCTTCATCGATTTATTAGACGTTGTCACGTCAAAACATTCAAAATGAATGAAGTACGAAGCCTTTTTGAAGGAGGGCTTCGTCAAGTGACCCCGCAGCGGTGGAAAGACTGTGTAGTCCATGTAATTAAAATTGAAGATCAAATGTGTCATCTGGGCCATATAACCGACGACATTACTGATAGGTTTATCATAGAAGTAGGTGGCGATTCTGATGATTCAGAATATTCCTCAGACATGGAGTCATTATCTGAATCAGATTAACGCGAATACCTGTAATTAAGTTATGTAATTAAAAGTATATGTTTTACATTATTAATTTTGTATTATTACGTTTTAAATAAGTACCTACACATTATTTCAGGATAAACACATTATTTCAGGATAACTTATTGTAAAAAAACGATACTTGATTTTATTAACGCTAAGTTTCGGTTGTGCCACATCACTATTTAAGAATTGCAATAAACTGACAACACTCGTAATGTCAGTTTAGTCTACGAGATTAAAAAACAGACTATAGGTAACACTCGGGGAAAAATGTACCGGGACACATGTCTAAAGAGACAAATCAAGAAGTCGCGCGAAATCGCACGTCATGAATTTCGAATTTTTTTTTAAGTTGCCCGACTCAGTGCAAAGTCGAAAGACGTATCCAGTGGCATCATCGCCCCAAAGGACAGTGTCGCGGTACATTTTTCGGCTAGTGATCGCGGATATTCATCGAGCGGTGATATCGAGTTTCAAGTTTGAAACCTTGTAAACAACCACTTCGGCGGATAATGAACTCAATAGCAAAAAGTTTAATAACTAGGTATTATAGTTAAAAAAAAATGATTCCTTAGAAAATATACTATTAAAATGAGTTACAACTGTTAATTCAAAACACAACTCAAATGTCTTTTGACAGTTGTATGCACTGCAGCTTCATAACCAATTGACGTAGTGTGTCAATCTGCTCAACAATCACATTCCCTGTCCCAACTTTTCATCTACAAAAATAAAAGCAGACTTTGGTAGCATCCTCCTGATTGTGTAACTTCTGACTAACAGAATTTTTTCGATGCGTTTATTTTATGTTGAAAACATCAGCTTTTTTTTAATATTCTACAGTGTTTTCTGAACCTGAATGTTCCATAAAATTAGTGGGATTTTTAGTACTGGGACTTTTTTTTCTAGTAAATAAAGGCAAGCTTAGTGTTTTAAATATTTTATTCAAAATAAACCAGCGTGTTATTGATATTTACAATTTCAAGACAAATATAACAGTCGTCGGGCGCACTCATTATTTTTTTCTATAAACTTATATAAAAGTAAAAATAGAAAGAAAGAAAAAAGAAAATACGTTTATTTGCGGCAACCATGACGCATAAAAATACACACAAATCTGTTTTTCAGTCGAATTGTTGTTTTTACCCGACTGCTCCAGAAGGAGGTTATGTTATTATTTTTTTTAAAGATTTTATATCCGTGAAACATACATCCGTTAAACCTCTTCGGTAAATGGATTGTGATATTTTGACATGTTCGAAAGTATTTAGTTATAGTTATACGAATTTACAAATTTTTGTTAGGGTTCAGTATCTAAACTGTGCCAACGGGACCTTATTACTAAGGCTCCACTGTCCGTCAGTCCGTCTGTCACAGGCCTGTATCTTGTTTAGAATACTAATAGCAAAGAAATATTACCCCGCGTCCTATAAGCGATCGTAGTCACTTTTTTGTTCGGAAAACCAAAAAGTGACATATGAACGTGACGATCGCTTTTAAATGGGATGCGGCCTTATTCGAAAGTAATGGCGAAAGTTACTTTGATATACGCATACGTATAAATATTAAGTGCACCCACGACCGTAACATGATGCGGGCGCTCCTACGTGTAACACTGAGTATGATCTAGGTATAGCAAGATAAATGCGACTGTATACGTACAATAAATATATGCTATTTACGCATTAGGGACTATTTTTTATAAAAAAAAGTTCCAGTATAACCCTTACACATTATCCTAGGTATGATTTATGCCACCCGATTAATGATTAAAACATTATTATACAATATACAGTCGAAATATCATGTCCTTCATTTAAACAGCTGCATCAGTAAAATTGTACAAAAAATATTGCACCTAAAACAAATTATAAAAATAATTTATAATGATTATAAATAAGCATTAAATTTATTAAAAAAATCCTTTACGAGGCCAAACGTTATAAAAAATTATTGTATATTGCTAATATGTATTGATTATATCATTAACAGAGCACATTGGAATGATACATTTAAAAAATAGTGTTAGACTTTTATCTATAAGTTCCTCGATCTCGACACATGTAGCTGAAAATCTCACTAAAATAGGTTTAGATATAAGAATCATAAGTATATGCACTTAAGCACTAAGTAAATAAATAATACTAATAATGTACAGAGACCGCGGGACTCCCAATTCTCTAATAATAGACAACAAAAAAAAAACTGATTATCTATCATGCATCAAAACAGTCGAACGATTTTCAACCGTCTAAAATCTTCAGCATTGAGATAGACTATAAATTAATAAATTTCCGATCAAAATATTAGGAACCGCGAGTTTACAGACAAAAGAACTAGGGAAGACCGGAGTCTCGCCGCCATTTACTATGTACAAAATACAGAGCAGCTCTTATATCATAAAATTAAATAGAGACGCGTAAACGTAACATTAAAGTTATATGTTTCACCACCACAGTGTCATCTTGAACAGTTTTTGAAGAGAAAATTTCTTTAGGCGCGTTGGACATTTTTTGAGATGGGAAAAAACCATTGAACTAACGCCACTGTTACCGTAAGCAACACTGCGCGTTTTGTTTATAAGATGATTAAAAAATACCCGCTTCGGATGTATTCGGATGAACTCGGGATGTACTCGGTTTTAATGTATATCCAATATGTCAGTGAGTGATGGCAAAGTATTCGGTTTGTGTTTTGTTTTCACTTCTCTCGGTACTCCCGGAATGCTAGTTTTTTTTTCCACTGGCCTGTATTGTCCCACAGCTGGGCCATGGCCTCCCCCATATTCTTCCACCTTTCTTTGTGATGTACCTTCTCCGTCCAATCATTCCTAACCGATAGTACGGAGAAGGACACAGCACAAAATCTTGAAATAATCTACAAATCAGGGGGCCTAATCTTTAAGTTCGTCAACGAAGATACGAGTCAGTACGAAAGTGTTTTGAAAGTTCCGAGTGAATCCTACACACGATTAATTGACATATTTTGACGGGCACATCGGGAGTGAGTGTGAATGGCAACTGTCAAGTCGTGGTGTCATTCATTCTTAGTTGGGCCACATACGAATTGTATGTCCGTAGGTGATACGGAATAGGAATCGCCCGTGACTTCGGACGAAAGTATGGATTGCGTTCTTTGGGAGTACACCCATGGTAAATTACACAGCGTGGTAAATTATTTATTTCATAATGGCTGATTTTTCAAACGTCAGATAATTTTAATTAGTGGAATAAAATTGACGTCTGACAGATTTTATATGGAAGAACTGTTAGAACTCGAACTCGCGAATGCTTGCTATAAAACTGTTCTAGAAATCCCTCAGTGGCGGCAAATATAAATAACGTTACGATTACAAACGCCTCCTCCACCAAACGCAATAAACACTTTCCCCCTTACTAATAAACGTTGTATAGCGTCTGTATAGTTAAACAAAGGTTTGTCTTCTTCTTTCGAAAGTCAAATTACTAACGACTGAATGAGAGAAATCGGTGTGTAACTATTCATCTGATTAGTTTATTAGTAAGGGAGTTAAATTTTCTCTCAGTAACAATATTCTTGTCAGTTCATTCGCATAAAAAGTCCTGCTTACTACCCAAACTAGTTTATAAGCTTCATGGTGACAACAGAGGGCGTGCATGCAGTCTCAGTCTCATACGAACTTAAATATAAAAACTTGCTTAGAATATACATATTTATAGAATTATATTATCAAAGGGATAATAAAATAATGGGGGAATTCCATTTCCACTTTCTGTGCAACGAATACCATACCAGAGCCATTGATTATTGTTCTTTTGTGGTTGAATTATAAGCTATAGAGTTGATATTAGAACGCTAGATTGGACCTGCAATGCTATCGAACTTCACCAGCTAGTTTCAGCATTCCACATACTTTTTATCCTACAACGAAGCGCAGAGCGTGAGTAAATAAATTCCCACATAAGTACTCATTTTCTTAGTGCGGCTAATACATAGTGCTTTTGTGTAAATGCGTAGTCAAAGTAGCACATCGCTGTCTTAAATAGACCTTTGATTCATAAACATCTCAACTTTGACCAGTCGTCCTATGTGTGCGCAGCCACGGGATAAGAGAAAAGCAATCAAAGTGAAAAACAAAAAAAAAAAACTAATATTAACGCCTATCGTTTGCGACAACGTAGGCTCGTCAAATTTTCTCGCTTTGCATTCACTTAGGACGATAGGCCAGCGTTTCCTATTGATAACTAAATTGAAGCAATTTTTACAAAGGCGGGTTGCACCATCTTACTTCACAGAAACGTGTACGTTAAATATGGCACTAACGAGCGTCAATGCACAAGCTTTGCTAAAACTGCTATCCTTCATTACTTAAACTGTCGCTAACGTAACACGATGACCGATGCCGGTGCAACCCGCCCCCCTCATAATTATGGCATTGTCAGATTCAGTCACAACTCTATGAACAATGGTCTATATAAAGCAGTTGGGAGTCACATATATATATTATGCCTTAATTCGTTATAATTTGAAAACTAGTTGAATGTACATTAAAATCTAATATCACTGTAGACAAACACACAAAAGCACGCTAGCACGTATCAGATCGGTTCAAACACTCCATCGCTTGCCCGGCGCACCTCTACTGACTGCGGCGTATAGCATCCGACCTATTTATTTACTTTATTGTAGGTATTTGATTTCGCAATTAAATCCATTTACAGTTGATTTGAGTCTTAATTTGATTTTGATCGCTTCAATTGTCAATAGGCAGACTCCTCGTGTACTTTACACGATTAACCCTTTAAAAATCGAAGCATATTTGTCTGTGGTCGAATATCGACGTAGCACAATTTGAATCGAGCCTTGCGATCAGTAAGACGTCGGAGAATATACGCCGCAGTGCGTCGGTCGGCGCGGTAGTCGGGCGACAGTGTGCAGGCAGGTTGTCCGACCGGTCCCGGCGAGTCGGGCGCACTAGCACGCACACCCGCTGTCCGGCTCCTTGTTGTCTCCGGGCGCTTGCCTCAGAATCACCTCATGCACTGTACAATCACATTAAGGAAAATAAAATGGTACTAAGATACAAGTCGAAGGAAGCGAGGTGTCGGCAAACTGGAGAAACCTTACTGTAACAGTACATTTACACAAGTCCCGAATGTTTGTAGGAATGTTACCTAAACATCTAAAAATCTTTGCGAGAATAATCGAATAATCAAGCTTTAATTTATTTTTAGTTATCAAAGTAGCAAATTTCAAGTCACACTGCCCGAAGCACTTAAGGGGGAAGCGCTAAGGTAGCCCGCGAAATTCAAATTTTCTTAGGATTTTTGGAATTTGCTGGTCAGCATTAAGTTGTACGTTGATTAATATATGAATCGCGGCCGTAAGAAACATGTGTTTACAGAATTATAATCATTAAAGTCACCAACACAACTCTCTAAGACCACGTAAGTCCTAAGAATGATGATTTCATGAAACAGTTTTTCTTGGGACTTACGTGGTCTTAGAGAGTTGTGTTGATGACTTTAATGATTATAATTCTGTAAACACATATTTCTTACGGCCGCGATTCATATATTAATCAACGTACAACTTAATACTGACCAGCAAATTCCAAAAAACCTAAAAAAAATTGAGTTTCGCGGGCTACCCTGGCGCTTTCGCCTTAAGCCTATTTATTCACAGCAATCATAACATTCTAGCATCACGCAGTCTTGCGTCACTCAACATTCACTTTAATGGATAAGAGCGTTTTGGGCATAGGATGAAAGAGAGGAGGATAGAAAGGGATAAAATTTTTCAAGGGGATTTTAACGTTGAAGTAACCTTCTTTCAACGTTAAAATCCCCTTGAAAATGTTTTCCCTGCTCCTGGTCTGGATACTAGTGCAACCAGATTACATAGTCTGGTTGCACTAGTGTCCAGACCATAGGTTCTCAACCTTATTTTGCGTACCGCACTTTGGGATTTTTTTTTCTGGAGCCCCCCATTTTTTTAATTACCATCTGTAGAATCTGAAACAGCTACTGCCACTATTATATTTAAACGTGTAACATACATATAATATTATACAGTCGTAAGATAGGATATTTAATTTTCTCTAGGTTTTCTACTGCCCCCCCCACCCCCCCAAAAGCCTCAAACGCCCACGAGGGACCGTTATCGCCAAAGTTGAGAACCTATGTACTAAACTATATTAATCATTCGAAGGTGACAAATCCTTTACAAAGTTTTTTTTTATGGATCCGAAAATCATCATCATCCTTTACCTCAAATTCCGTTAGGTACCTATACCTATTACTGAATCATCATGAAGACATATTCATTCATTTGTTAGTATCGCATCGCAATCACACAACGTTACTGTATCTCATAAATAATACGTATTACCGATTAGTATCGATACATCATATCGAAATTGTTTCCTTATCAACAACTTGGTAATGCTTTTAAAATTATATTATCAAAATATCTGATAAGATTTACAAACGATTACTTGTTCTAGAGTGAAACTTATTTTCAGCCACTGGGGCTAAACGTAAGTTTTTCTCGTGATACTTGTTCAATTTTCTTATAACGCATCCATAGCTTTGGGCAAATTCTAGTTTTAATACAGCATCAGAAAGGTCGTGAAAAATCATCATACTTCAATACCTCTACACTCGACCCAAATGTATGGACTGATTATTTTTTCTCGATTACTATGTTGGTCCCATAGAGAAAGTTGTTCAGTTTGATGGCCTCTACAACTCCCTTAAAGGGGTTCGAACCTTTGTGGCATTTCCGATCCGCCAACATTTTGATTTTTGTCAAAGCTTCCACGCACGGTAAATGTAGTATATACAGATGCCAGCACATCAAGCTACTACAATCTGTCAAATTTATTTAATCGATTTTGAACTTTATCTCTAAAGCATAAGGTTCAAAGTTGATTGGTAAAATTTGACAGTTTCGGGTAGCTTGATGTGCTGACGTCTGTACATGGGTAGGTAAAGCACTTAAACAAACAAAAAATGCCAAGTAATATGGTAAGTAATATGGTACCCTAAACCTTCTTAAAAAGTTTTCCTCCAAATATATCGGAAACGTGACACTAGGAAATATCGTGCGCGGAAAAATTAAAAAAGAAAAAAACAAAATGACGGCCGGTGGATATATATCGAACCCCTTTGACCACACCTTTCTGTCACACGCTGTATAATATGATCATTGGGCAAACGAATAAACTGTTACACATACATACAATGTCGTTACATTCATAACCTTTAGGATTTATCGAAGTTTAAATAACAAGTTTGACCTGACCTTTGACCCAAGTCTGACCAACCTCTACCAAAATATTAACCTCAAACATATCCAATTATCCTCAAACCTCTCTTTCAAATATTCTAAATAAACGTAGGAACATTCATACATATAAACACATGCCTTCTTCAGGCAGAAAATATTATAGAAAATGCTTGGATCCTTACAACTCCTTTTGCTCCGTTTACGTTCATACAACTGGTCATACACGCACATCAACAGCAACATCTGCAGTAATTTATTGACACGTATAATCGTATCCTTACATAGTATAAAACAAAGTCGCCGAAATGTCTGTGCGCGCATAACTTCCGAATGACTGCACCAAATTGGAGAATTCTTTTTTTGTTGTGTTCGGTATTGCCAGGACAAGGTTTGTATGGAAATAAAAATTTTTAAAAAATGCACCTGTGTGAAGCTGGGGCGGGCCGGTAGTATGTTATAAATGACTTGGTTTACTTGTAAGTTTCCCCATGGAGTTTACCGACACCTGTATGCCTATTATATTCCATGAGGACATTGCTTCGTTTTAAAACTTAGCAGTAGGCTCAAAAGCCTTAAAACTTCCGAATGCCGAGTGTTAAAACCGAAACAATGGACTTCAAAGCCTGCTTGGACCACAAATCGATAAATTCATTTAGCGCTAAACTTAATCGTTCCATTTCTATCAATCGTTAGAAGTTGACAGAGACAATGATGTTGTTTGTGAATGTTGTTGGGTTGTGTGTGTGTTGTGTTGTTGTGTGTGTTGTGTTGTTGTGTGTGTTGTGTTGTGGTGTGTGTGTATTTGTTGTGTGTGTATTTGTTGTGTGTGTGTGTATGTATGTGTGTTGTTGTTTTGTTTAGCACTGAACGCATTTAGTGATTAGTTTTGCTAGTGGGCCTTGGAACGAAAATAGGCTTTAACAGAAGATTACAACAGTAAGTTGTTTCACTTAGAAACAATGTCAATGTGAAGTCAGTTCACATTCAGAAAGAAATAATATTTAGACACCGATATGTCCGGACCATGCATTCGACATGCGGTTTCTAAGTAAGAAAACTAATGTTTTTTGTCATTGAGGTAACCCTAAAAAGCTCAAATAATAAAAACATAGCAACAACTGATAAATATTAAGCAGGACATCGTTTCTGTCATAAATATTAAGCATGTGCAGTCGGCAACTTACTAAATATGGTCAATTATCAAAATGTATGAAGTAAAAAAACCTTTCAAAACGCGCAGTTTATTAATTAACTTTTTATTCTTTTTTTTATTCGGCTTTGAACAAGATGTTTTGTTTATTAAATAATTGTATTATAAATGACGACTGATACTGGCGTCTGGAAGCAGTTTTGCTCGCTTTGACTTATCACAACGCGAACTCTACACAAAGAGTCATAAATTAATAACTCTGGCAATTTATTTTTTTAAATCTTGAATTTAAAATTACACAATTGTTGCCGACTAAACATTGTTAGATATTGCGCGTGGTTATAAAGCGATGTTAATTTGAATAAATAAAAATATTATAAATTAAAGGAGCTGTTCACAATAGGCTCTGCTTCTTTATGTTTATACTTTCATGTTTACAGAAACGTATGCAAGTGAACAGACCTGGCCACAGATTACATAATTTACAAATAGGTACTTAACTTATTTTTGGGACACAATCACATCTCTATATTAAGAGGGCACCGACCAAACGCCGACCGCGCAGTGGCGCCCTCATCGTTTGTTTGGTTATTTTTTTATTTTAGAATGAAAATGCAGAAAATAAGCACGTTAAGTTGTGCTCCACAAGATTATACGTTAATATTATTCTAAACGGTAGTTTTACATAGTTTAGTTTTATTATAATCACTAAAACGGATAAAAGTGGCCACTATTTTTCATTCTAAAATAAAAGAAATAACCAAACAAACGATGAGGGCGCCACTAGGCGGTCGGCGTAGCCTTAACACCAAGATTCGTAGCAAGTGCCGTCATAAAACGCGTGAGCGAGTCGAGACGTGACTACAAACACACCGTCCTACTCGCACGTTTTATGACCGCAAAGGCCGAGAGTATTAGCGTTCAGTTTAGAAGTAAGACTCCTAAGCTCGTACACATAAGAAGGAAATATAAAAAGTTAAGTATTTGTAAAGTAAATAAACTGCGGCGTAACCGAGCGATGGTATAGTATAGACAAGTAGATGGGTACAGGTACATAGACACATAATATTAGTAACGTTAAGTTTACTTACAACACAGACGTTAGACTGTTATAACCACCACCGTAACACGGACTCGTCCGGAACACGTCACTTCGTTTGTGGAACGTCTATAAACGCTGTGTGAAATCAGCTGAGCGTAGCTTTTTTTTTCTCTGGTAATCCGCGATCAGTTTTCTACTATTAGCGGATGAGTTGGAGGTAAATATTGGCGGGAAGAGCGTGACTTCTGCGAGCCATCTGCCTCGTATATTTTTTATTAATAAAACGAATTTATTAAAAAAAAAACAAAGAAGAACTATAATTAGTCAAAAGTTAATTTTAGCCGGTTGAATGTCGTAATTAAAGAAACAATTAAAAAGCCATTGTGTCTCGCGTGGATCCACGTTCAATACGAAAGGGTTAAACCAGTTTTTCAGTTTCAATTTCAAATTGATTGTAGACTTTACTCATCGGAATCGGTAAAAGTTTTTAGAAATAGCGTTTTTACTATACCGAGCTTTTTCTTTAAAAGTATGAATATAATTTATATGCAATATTAAGCCCAATATTAATTTCTATGAGCCGTTTTTATAAAATAAAAAAAACCTTATATTTACAGCAAAATTATTGGAAAACAGTTACACTAAGTATTATAATTAAAACATGTTTTTCACTTTTTATTTTGTTGTTTGTATTTTGTGTTTAACAAACTATGTCCAAATAAACATTATTCCTTCTTTCTTTCTTTATATCTGAGCTCACTCGGTACAAAATAATTCAGTAGAAATAAGTCCAGTATAAAATTATTTTTACATAGGTACACAGAAACGCAGCCGATTCCACACAATATAACAATTAATTCCATTCAAATAATCCGCCAATGTCCTGCCTTATCGAAACAAAAACATATTCTAGCAATTATATGGTTCTTGTACACACTAAATATATTACTTAAATACGTCATATATACGTGCGTGTATGAACGAGCGTGGAGATCTGAGTGAGTTAAAAAACATTAGTTCTTCATTGTTGGCCAAAGGTTGGCCAAACGTTGTTGGACAGTTGGGTTAACTTTGCAACTCGAATTGGGTAATAATAATTCGATCAACATTTGTAAACACAAAATTCCGTGAAAAACAATTTTTACACGAAATCTGTGATGACGCTGTTGAAACAGATATTTTTTTCTACCATTATCGAGTTACAAGTTAAGGCAACAATGTAAGTATTATTTTAGGGACGGACCGCACACATAATAAAAACCTCTTTTCACCCCGATGCAAGTCCCAGATATACCGTGCATGCAACAAATCACCAATGCATGCCGTATGGAATGATCGCTTTTAACACACGGTCCGACCCGTATGTACAATTAGCGACAACAAGTAGTGATAATTTTGAAGAAGGAATCAGTACATTAGTCTATTATACTCTATTTTCTTTCAAGATTTTCTTTCGGAACTGTGGGTTTTGTCAACCAGCTGTTGTCGCCGAGTGTACTCGGGTCATGTAGGTTCGTATTTGGCAAAGGATACTGTCTTCCGGTGGCTTGTTCTCGGCAGAGTCCATGCCGGGAAGTGCGGCCGCCACCCGCCGGAATAACTGAAATATATTATGATTACAAATTATAAACAAGGTCCAAACATAAACCTGGGCAAATGTTTACAGACACAGTACATACATAAACATGAAAACCTTTATGAGACAAACTAAGAAACACATGAAAAAAGGAATTACGCGTGCTGCACCGTAAACCGATAGAAGCGAAAAAAATTCTTAAAAATAAAGTTATAAATACATTTTATTATAAGTTAAGCTATAGACTGTTGCTTCTTATCTAGACAAATGCACCCCGGGCTATTGTATAAGTAAAGAAACAAAGGTAACTCAAACTTAAAGCATTAATTTTAATGGAAAGGGGTTCTTAGAATAGAATAGAATACTCTTTATTATGTACACCATATAAATCCGTTCTTCCTATTTTTATAAGTATTGAAGAATTTATTATAATAGAAATAAGATTATTTATGTAAATTTTTTTTATAAAAATTATAATTTATGTAGTAGTAATTAATATTAAATTATTTAAGAAATTAAGATTTAGTAATATTATAAATTAATAACAAATTTTGTGTTGTGTTAATAACAAACTTTTCCCTTTTTTTTGATCCTTTTTTTATTACTTATATAATTGTATACTTATAATATTTATTTTAGAGTTAAATTGTATAATAGGTAAGTGTGTTAGAATTAAATAAGGTACGTATTTACGTAATTAATTAATAAATTATATTACAATAAAAATTAACTATATACAGGCACTTTTGAATAGTCAAGGAGTCTGTCAGACAGAAAGATGAAGCTAGTTGTCCATTCCAAAGTGTAGTAGGTACATAGGTACCTACTACGCTTTGGAATGGGCACCTGACTACCATAGGGTAGTGAGGGAACTGGGGGTGCACTTGGCTGTATCAACGCACACACTTGTCAGCCACCATGCTCATGCATGACGTGCATACCATGTCTAGACCGCCATGGCCGAAAAACGGTCTGGAGGTCTATTAGGTACCAATGGAGAAGAACGGGCAAGAAACTCCATGGACACTTTTAAATTATATTGTTACGCAAAATATTATTTACATCATTATTGTAACTCTAGTCTCCTTGGACCATCTGTTATCCGCCACAGACAAGGTAAAGGTCGAATTATACGATCTCCATCGATCGGTGACGTCACTAGCCAGACGTGATACACACTCGTTAACGGCTAAACATCCATTCTCACCTTTTTGATTACATTGATTTTGGTAATGAGGTTTGAGTGAATTTGTGGGTTAATTGGGGCTAGAAGATTTCGGCCAATTATATTGCATACTAGACAGCTAATAGGCAATATAATTGGCCAAAATGCTTAGCCAGCGACTTTGTTTGCGTGCTGGAAAACAAATTAGATCTCATGGGTTTTAATTTTTTTGCACGGAACCCTCATTCTTTTTCTAGAATAAAAGTAGCCAACAACCAGTACTCCTTATAACATCAAATATCTGCCAATGAAAGTCCCGTCAAAATCGGTCAAGCCGTTTCGTAGATTAGCCGGGACAGACAGACAAGAATATCAAAAATTGATTTTTTTTTGTTAAAAAGTACCTTAGGTATATACTTTCATATGCATTAAGTCAAAAGCTGATATTTTACATTACACACAATTTTATTTATTTGTATAGATTGCTATTATTGCTACAGTATAATAGACAGAGTGAAAAGATTATTTCTATCCAATGGTTGTCCTAAAGAAATTGCTTTTACCAATGAGGCCGGCATTTGAACCGTTCTAATGTATGTTTTGTGTCCTAATGCAAAATAAAAAAAATCAACATTTAAAAAAATATCTATTACATTACCTATGTTATGTTACATACTATAATGATTCTACGGCAACTCGACCCCGCGACAATTCAACCCACAGGACAACTCGCCCCCGAGGGCTAGCAGTGACACCACGAGGAGGAACGGTCGGTTGACAAAATCATTATTGTCCTAAATATTTTTAGGACCCAGATTTAATTCCTACCGAGGGCTACCATTGACACCACGAGGAGGAACGGTCGGTTGACAAAATCATTAGGACACTGTCCTAAATATTTTTAGGACCCAGATTCAGTACTTATTCTAAATGACCAAGTGATTGCGGCCAACTTGGATGTAGCGTTGATCATAATTCTAACATTAACTAACCTAACCGATTTGGTCGGGGTTCCTTAGCTTAGTTACTACGAGTCTACGACCAACTTGTTGTAGTCAAGGTCGGGGTTGAGTTTTCGGGGACCGTCCATAAATTACGTCAAACAATTTTCATAATTTTTGGACCCCTCTCATACTTGTCACAGGTGGTCAGGGGGCTTGTCGTGGTGTCATGGTGGTGGTGTATGTGTGACCACCCCTGATGTATTGGCACATATTTTGCAATTTTAAATAAAAATCCTCGATCGAGTTGGTGATATTTAAAAAGTTTTTCGTTAGTTTTGATACTTTATATTTATACATGTGGCGTCAAAAATATTATGACTCTTCCCCCCTCTTGTCATACGACGCGCTCCCCCCCCCCCTCCCTGAACGTATGACGTAATTTACGGGTGGCTAAAAGTAGGAGGCTGAAGATAATTACCTGTTTAACATTGTATCCTGCCTTAGCGCTAGTCTCTATGAACATGACGTTGAGCTCCTTCGCCTTCCTGTCCCCATCCTCGGTGGACACCTGGCGCTTGTCCGACAAATCGGTCTTGTTTCCCACCAACATGATAATCACGTCTGAACCACGCTCCGTGCGGACGTCGTCGATCCATTTCGATGTCTGGTGGAATGAGTTTGCATCTGTGGAAGTTATACAAGTAGGAATTAAATGCATGTAAAATCTATCACCATGAGTTACAGCTCCCACATTATTAAACACATAATAATCTTGTAGGTAATGTAATGATATTAGGATATTAAAATTATCACGCTTGGTAAAGGAACTGGTGATCGACTCATTGCAGTATCCATACTAATGGGTATTAAGTATAACTCTCTGTCTGCCAATCAGTTTCTTTTTACACTCCGTACCGGCTGAACGGATTTGGATTATAGGGCTTTGAAGATCTGTGGCATACCTACCTGTCAGCCATATTGTTTTTTTATTTAAAATGGCGGCCACGCGTGAAACCTATATAAATCGATAGCAGACAAACAAACAGAAAACACAATAAAACCAAACCCCGTAAAGTGTCACGTTTCTGAGATATTAAAGGCTCCTTCAAACAGGTGCGACACGACACGCGACACAAAGGCACCGTAAGTCGCGCAACTAGCGATGCCTCTGTGTCGCGCGCAATTATATCGCGTGTCGCGCCTGTTTGTAGGAGCCTTAACGTTCAAAGTTGATCACGCGACATCCATATTATATAGGTATACTAGCGACCCGCCCCGGCTTCGCACGGAAACATTATTATTATTATACATATAAACCTTCCTCTTGAATCACTCTATCTATTAAAAAAAACCGCATCAAAATCCGTTGCGTAGTTTCAAAGATTTAAGCATACAAAGGGACAAAGGGACAAAGGGACATAGGGACAGATAAAGCGACTTTGTTTTATACTATGTAGTGATATTTTTTGAACTTGCTCACATCTTGCTGAATAGATGTTTGATTACTTTAAACTTTCAAAGTGATTATTTCAAAAAAATATTCAAATCCCTTTCGCACAGACACAGGTGGACCTGGGTTAGGAGACAGGCTACTTCTAACCCGGAACGTTCCCGTGGGATATTTTTCGAACTCCACGCGGGCGAAGCCACGGGCAAAATGTATATATGTGAGTCAGGGAGAGAAATAAAGCTGCTGCTCCGATCTCTTGACACTTCCTCCCTCATTCGCCATTAAAACACCCATGGCTGTATAAAGATTTTTGCTGGGAACAACACGCTCAACCAGTCATAATAGTTCAACATATTAAATCGCATAATACTTCAGTATTATTACGAATTTATAACTTACGCTATAGTCACTCCATTCATGCGTTTCGAACCCATATATGGATGGTTGGTCAAGACCAACGGCAATGAATTAGTATATTAGCGCATAGCGACCATTTTTGAGTAGGTGTGCCAGCTTGCGCAGGTGAATTTTTATGGCTTTCTAACTAGTATAGCTAATTAAGTACTAATGATTCGATTTTCAGGGGTTAGAACGCTTGGTGAGGTCGGTCCGTGAATTGGTGACCATCCATATAATACCGAAACCACTGCGTGCCTCGGGAAGCACGTAAAACATTTGGTCCTGGCTGTCTTTTTTAGATGGTTCAGTCTTTACGGGTAGTCAGAAGCCCGAAAGTTTGACCACCAGTATGGCCAAGAGGTATCGTGTTACCCAGTAACTGGGTTGCTCTATATAAAACAGCTGCATCGGGTTAGACTGGAAGACGACCTCAACATAGTCGGGAAAGGCTAGGCAAATATAGCTGACAATGACTAATACAAATGTTCATTGATGGCTGCCTAAAGATACACAGAAGTACTTTATACATAATTATACCTATTAAATTTATTGTGACGACTGACAAGTTGAAAAAAATAGAAAAGGTGATTCACCACATTCATTGATGGCCGCCACAGGTACACATATGTACCAAAAACATGGCCTTTTTAATGGTAAGCCGGACATCAGTATTCGCATCTAATATACAGTATGACTCATGAACCCATGGTGATGTCATCGACCTATCTTTGCACTGTCACCTTAAGTTAAGCCATTTTCCTAGTAATGATTGGTATCTCGGTTCTCGCATGCTACGACTGTTTTCCTATATATTTTACATACGATTTTGATTTGAGAAATAAATACGTCAAGCCTCTTCCTTTTGTACACACATAAACATTGTGTCATTACACTCAAGCACACATCGTCATAATAGTTAGGCGCTCCGCAGACGGTGGTCATTTTGTCTGCGGATGACCGCGAGAGACATCATCCGACAAACATCGGCAGCGCGGTCTTTTTGCCCTCTATGTGCATTGGTAGTAGAGGATTCCCTTTGCACTATCGTTCGCGGTCAAATTGGCCGGCCCGGCCCGCCCCGCACCGTGTGTTTCGCGCCTTATTGTCATGCCACTGAACTCTGTCCCACGCTATGGCCTTATTGCTATTTTTATAGGCGAAGGAGTTTGCTAAACATCATTTCATTCTTTATCGTTTCCAAGCCAGTAGCTTTATGAGCAATTAGCTGGGTTTATCGCCTTATCTTCAGAATCCTAACACTCGTAAAATCTGTGAAATAATCTCCACAACTCGCTGTCTTAGGGCTGATTTTTCAATCGACAAATAATTTTTATTCGTGGAATAAAATTGACGTCTGGCAGTTTTTGTACGGAAGAATAGTCAAAAATTCAAAATTATTCCTCCGAGAAAATTATCTGGCGTTGGAAAAATCTGCCCTTATGCAAATAGTTAACAAAAATAACTTTACAAAAACTATGCATTTTTGTTAAACTCGTGCTTAATAATAAAAGATAATTCCGTATCAAATGAATAGAATGCCGCGACCTTGTATACATATAAATAAGACAATATAACGGAATTTATCATTAATATTTATAGGCCGGCGCTACATCCGGAAGTTGGTCGGTAATTATAATAGCCTTGTGTTATGTATTACTATTAAAAAGTTTGTCATCACACGTCAAGCATTCTACATAAAAGTTTTAAGTCTCGAAGGAAATGTGAAACCGAAGTGCTGTGGCGGTATCGACCAAGACATTTTATACCGCGCCCAGTTGCAACTTTTTAACCGAGAGGTAACCTACAATAATTCCAGCTGTTACCGAGCCGAATGATATAATACACCTAGCAACACTCATCTAACCTTTTCCCAACGATGTTGGGGTCGGCTTCCAGTCTAACCGGATGCAGCTGAATACCTGTATTTTACATGGAGCGACTGCCTATCGCCTCCACAACCCAACTACTGGGTAATACGATACCCCTTGGTAAGACTAGTAGTCAAACCTTCGGTCTTCTGACGACCCGTAACGACTGTCAGAGATCCACGAATAACAACCGGCACCAACGGCTTAACATGGGGTCTCGGTATGTGAAGATGGTCACCGATCCACGATCTGACCACTGATCCACTGACCGATCGACCCATGCAACTGTTATAATTTAGCCACGAGCCCCTCCTACACCTAGCAACACTATCTGATCAATACGCCTAGGGAGTAAGTTAGCATAAATTCTTTTAGGCAGATGATAAGTAGACAGCTTGCTTGCCAAAGGTAGTCTTTACGAACACATGTAGGCTAAAACAATTTACTACTCCACTACTAAAAGCCTTTTAGTACTGGCCCGATTTATGATAAGCCTTTTAGTCCTAAAAGGCTTGTTACTTCGAATTAGGATTCCTGATTAGGATTAAGGAAAAGAATGAGCCATTAGAGTTAGTTCGGTAGAATCGTAATCCTAATCTACCATGCAAGATGGGGTCGGGATGGTTCCTGCCTTCTCCACTCACCCAGCTTCCCAATATTATATACAGGATAATTTTTTAACCAGTGCGCAAAAACTATGAATTCACTACATGATTCTAAATCCCCAGGCGTTGACATTTTTTGTAATTTTACGCTAGGGGCTCTAGAATTATGTACTGAATTCATGGTTATGCGCACTGGCTAAAAATGTATTCTGTATAATTACGGAGTAGTATAATCACATTATCACACTAATATAAATAAAGGCGAAAGTTTGTGAGTGTGTTTGTATGTCTGTTCCTTCTTCACGTACTAACAGCTGGACCAATTTGAACTAAATTTGGCACATAGATATTTTATAACCAGGATTAACACATAGGACTTTTTATCCCGATATTCCTGCGGGATCGAAACTAATGCGGGTGAAACCGCGGGGCACAGCTAATAAATAATAAAACCTTTATATCCTCAAACAAAACATTAACAGAAACATGATTCACTCTCATAAAATTCAAGCACGTTATTAAATGTATCAACAATAACCTTAATTACGGAAATACCTACAATTATGAATATTCTGAAGTCAAACCTTGAACAATATGAAACTAAATTTGTGCCAATCGGTAGCTGTAATTCTGAATCGATACTGAAACGGCTGAACATACTTTGAACAGTACATACTCGTACGAATGTATGTTTATACATTAGGATCATTATGTTTTCATGAATGTCAGTGAAACTGGTACTGAAGAGATTGACGCATATAATGTATGTATGTGAATTTGATGAAGCTAATGTGTGGAATGAGAACACAAATAGTCTCGTTAAAGTCTCATCTAAATGCAGGTCTGACGCGTTTTTTTTTTATTAGAACTGAAACGACTAGCTACTCGTCATAATATTATTCCGTAAACGAGTCAGCCGGTCGATTCTGTAAACATCTCACCGTAAAAACATAGGTGAAGTGAGTTTGTTTTTGCTAGGAATTGACACTATTGACAGCTCACTCCACGCTCACTTCACCTAAGTTTTCACGTTGAGATGGTTACAGAATCGCACTGCAGGAACGCTGATGTTAAACGGGCTACAATTACTGCAAGCAAAGAGCATGATTGCGGGGTTAGAATTAAATACATTTAAAATTGGTCTAGAACCAGAAAACAAAAGAACGTTAGACTAGGCTCACGTACATCATGTACTTAGATACAAACAGTCAGACCCAAGGTTCGTCGTGGGGTGGAACAAGCAAATATTTGTTACAGACGACATACAACCTCCAAAACTAATATTGACCTTCACTCCACAGAATAAAGTCTATATTTGCTCGTACATCACTCGCGCACAATTGACTTAATTAGAGATTTCAAATTGTTTTATGACCGCTATGAAATCTGAATGATTGTGTTCCTTCACATTATTTGACTAATATGTTCAACGCGAATAAGAGAGCAAACAGCTTATTATATTTTCAAAGTAGGTGCTTACTCGTAACGGGTATAACTTTACGGCCGGAGACAGACATAAAAAAGATTAATAATAAACTCGAATTACTTGATATCTTTTTTCAAATGTCTTAAAGGTATCTCTTGACAAATAAAATGATGAGAAGCACCTAGGTAAGCCCACGACAGTAAACCCGATATACGATCGCGCGTAAATTGTAACCTGAGGCGCTCTGACCGGTGGGCCATTGGCCCACTTTCGGCCTTTCAGAGCCAAATTACGTGCAACACAGCTGTAATCACGTCTTTCATTTCCCGATTGCTCAAAACATTTTATGAAACACGCTGAAAAACTCTAGGTAGGTCCAGAGGATGCAATACGTAATGGAACTCAAGGTGTTGTGGTTTGAAATGAACGCCAAATGTCAATGTCAGATGACACGGTCTTTGAGAGGATTCGTTTCACACGCTGCCATAATAAGATCGCACGTGATAATTATGTGATTCCTTTCAAAGGGCACCGTTTGCAACTTTCGTAAAATCTGATGAAGTTGGTATTTATTTCTGGGACATGGGCAACGGCATCCAGCATACTGATGTGACATGGCAGGCCAAACCACTGGCATCGGATCCCATAAACTTGAAACATTGTGGTTGAAAACTCGTATCGTCCGATCGAACCCACGACCAGTTCCTCAAACAAAATGGACCATGCAAAAGGTCAGATAATCGTTAAGTTGTAGAGGACACACCCTTTCTCACAGCATGGCAACATATCTGTTACTTTGTGTGCCGTCCATAAAATATAATGGAGTTATTTTTTAGCCAGATGCGAGCGAGGCCCGAACACAGTTGGACGCGAGCAATATTTAATGTACTTAACTTTTTCAAGAACAAACTTGTGTACCCAATTTCTTTTCGTACCTCAAATTGTTTTAAGATTAAATTGAGAAACCAGTTTTTAAACATCTCGTATAGATAATTGCATAGTCTACACTGAGAATAATATTATGATAACGGAACCAATTGACTATATTTAGGTTATCGATTTGGCTAAGATATTCATCATTACAGTTACAGCTCACAATTTAAGAGCATAAGATACGACAAATTAATTAAACAAACACATTGTTTAACAGCCTACAGCTTTCGCGGGAATCCTCGGATCCTCCAGCACTTCGACAGAAATGCACTACAGCACATCCACGGATCGATTGCGAAGGCCAACGACGGTAGCCTATCAATATTTTTCATGGAATACCAAATGTGTCTTTTTCTGGGTGCATTATTGATCGGCCGCGTCCTTGAGACACTCATATTACAGTACCTTTTATAAGTTACTAGCCGCCCGCCCCAACTTCGCATGTGTGCAATTTTTTTTTTCGAATTTCCGAAATTTTCTTGAAAAATCTTTGTCTGGTAATACTGAACACAACAAAAAAAAGAAGTATCCAATATGGTGCGTTCATTCGGAAGTTAAGCTCGTACAGACATTTCGAAGACTTTGTTTTATACTAGATATGTAAAGAAGGATTACACTAAAATGACCTTTGTCTTGCATAGTGTTAAGAAGATTGGTCAGTCAGCTAGAATGATGACGGGATTGACTGCCCAGGATGTAGACGCCCTAGAAACACCCTTTACGAAACTGACTCCCTCTTTTCTGTTAGTTCACTTACTTCAATAAGCACTGGTTACTTACTGGTAATATCGTAAACCACAACTGCGACCGTGGAATCTCGGATGTACGAGGGTATGAGGGACCGGAAGCGCTCCTGACCGGCGGTGTCCCAAAGCTGCAGTCGGACCGTGCGGTCTTCCAAGTACATAGTCTTCGACAAGAAGTCGATACCGATCGTTGCCTGCGAAAAACAGATATTTAAAAGTATTTCATTTGATGATAGATGGATGGTGTGATGATAGAAGTAAGTACTCAGATGACGGATGATAGAGATACGCATGTGGTCAAATCATTTGGGAAAATGCCAGACGATATTATTATCTCACTTTCAAGTCTGTCCTAGTGTCCAGTTAAAAATGTAAGAGCCAACGTGGAACTATGGATAGTTTCCCTTCATCCATAATATCGACATCTCTGGATAAAACAACAACTCCTGACTATCTTGGTGAGCTAGACTTCTCAGGCCTGCTCTTAACAACGCCTTAAGTTTTAACTATTACGCTATTATTATTTTTTTGAGGATGGGAAATCATCAAATGACCCGTTCCGCTCTGGGTGGAGCGGAAGGGAGTGTCAGACTCTTACTGACTAAAACCCACCCGTGTTCCTTCCTTAGCACTTTATGTTCCGGGCCAGCGGTAACCCTTTAGGACAATCCCGCTGACCCGGCATGCTTCGGCCCTAACGAGCCCCTTCATATGATGCTGACATCTCTTTGAGACGCGCGTGGAACACGTACGCACCGTCCGGCACGGGCCTGGTCCTGATCGGACGGTGAGCTACCCATTACTCTTCGTCCGCAAGCCCACCTACAAAGGCTTACAGACTCTCTAGGAGTCTAAGCAAAATCATAATTCGGATCCAATACAGATCAAAACTGAATATTGATATAATTTTGGCAACAAATCTTGAGATAAGCCTTGATGTGATCAGGTTTCAAGAAACATAACCCGCCTCGAAATTTAACATACCCTAAAAACTTTATTGCCTGTACAAGATCTAGAACAGTGTCGTTCCACGATGCCTAATAATTGGCCGAGACCGATTAAACGCGCTCCCAATTGCACGTATCCCGCTTTTAGAGAATATTGCTGTTTACCAGGCTCCTAATAGAATTCCCCATTGATTCTAAAACAGATTACAAACTATAAACACTATCCTGTGTGGTAATTGGGTAACACACTATCAGTAGCTTTCATTCCGACAGCTCAACAACATTCATTGCGTTATTTACATTATTGAGCAGACTTTTTCGAACATAATTATGAAGCAATGGACTAGCAATATCGTTCAAAATGATTCAGGTTGTGATTGAAAGTGTATAACGCAATTAGGAAGCCGGTACCAATGTCCATTTAAAGAAAAACGCGGAATAAATTTTCTGATCTTACGTAGGGTGGTCAATACCAGCACCGGATTGCAATAAGTCATGATTGACCTAAGCCTACTATACTCTATTTGAAATAAGATTAGACATTTAAATAAACCTTTTTTACCGTCCGTTCAACCGATTTTGAATTCTAGTGCGTTGGTGACATGACATATGGCTGATGCAGTAAACAGTTGGTATTGTAACCACTTTTTTGCTTTTAATACCATCCTTATGCTTACGGTATATAAGTCAAAATCAGTTGAACGGAATGTAAAAAAGGTTTATTTAAATGTCTAATCTTATTTCAAATGGAGTATAGTATACACTAGGTAACGATTTCGATAAAAGTATATCAGCCGTGTATTATCTGAACTATACAGACGTCGGATTCCAGATTTACCTCATCATCATTTGCCTTTTCCGAACTATGTTGGGGTCGGCTTCCAGTTAAACCGGATGCTGCAGAATACCTACTGCTGAATTCAACATGAAGCGACCCAGTTACTGGGTAATACGATACCCGTTGGTAAGACCAGGGCCCCATCTAGCTATTTAGCCGCTCCAGGCAAAAAATACATTCGCCGCCCTTTATACTAACTCCTTATCTCAATTCAAAAATCCCACAGAATAACTAGGGACATGAAAGGGAATTTCATAATAGTCCCATCGCAATAAAAAAATCATCAAAAGAGCTTGTCGAAAAACGCTATAAATTTTTAAAGATGTCCCCGAAGAATTTCCCCAAAAATTTAAAAAATATTCAATCTCTTAAACTATCAAAAATCGCTGAACATACATGGGGTATTTTCGGATATCCCTAGCTATGAGGCATCTAATTTTTTTTATTGACGTCACTCTTTGGAACTTTGTATAAAGAAGAGCACTTTAAAATATGTTGGACCGTCTAAAAATTTACAGCCGCAAAAATATCATCTTTTTAAAAGAAATACTTTTTTGTCGGTTTGATAAGCATGGTGATTTTTGTTTTTAGTTTGTTGGTTTTTTTTTTGGTGATTTTTGTTTTTTTTGAGGTTTTTTTTTTGTTTTTTTTTTTTATTTTTTTGTGGTTTTTTGTTTGTTGTTTTGTGTTTGTTTTTTTCCTCCTAGTGAGAAAATTAAGAACTCCGTGCAACCGCCGCCGGTGCACTCAATTTTGCCGCTCTGGGCATTTGCCCGGCTGCCCCCCAATAGATCTAGCCCTGGGTAAGACTGGTTGTCAGACTTTCGGGCTTCTATCCGGCGATCCGTAACGACTGTCAAAGATCCACGAATGACAGCCGGGACTAATGGCTTAACGTGCTTCCGAGGCAAGGAGAGGTATTGGTATGTAAATATGGTCACCCATACAAGAACCGAGCGCAGCAAGCGTAACTTAACCTGATCGATCGACTAGTGCGGCTGTTATTATTTAGCCACTAGCCCCTCTTCCAGATTTCAGATTTACCTAATATCGGTATTTTGCTCATATCGTCTCTGCAATGAGTTAAAAATCCATCTCATTAGTGCTTGGTAGCACATAATATTATATTTATTTGCCAGTGTAAAATATTATACAAGACACAACAATGTTAATAAAACACAGGCCAAACTTTGTGTCATAATTTTAATTTGTAGTCTACGCAAGCAGAAGTGTATTAAACGCATGGTTGCTTCGAGACAACTTTTACTGATAATCATAAAAAAAACTGTCCAAAAAACAGTAATAAAGGAATATTTGATGCACGAACTGCTGCTTATAACACTTCAATACAAATAAATTAAAACATTTCTAGTTATTACAGAATTTAACAGATAAATTGACAGAACTACAGGCATGCTTGGCGTTTATTTGCAACTATGTACCTATTAGCCAGTGAAATCTAGCAAAGTTGCTGCAACAAAGGATCACTTGCTATTTCATGATTTCAGAAAGAAATAAAATCTTCTCGGAAATAGTCACGGCTCACGGGTATTACCGATTTGTATACTGTAAGGCTACGTTTACACGGCATTGTACTGCACTCGTTTTCAGTAGCACAAATAACTAAATAAATAGTAAACAGTAGGTACAATATAGTGCTGAAATCTCGCGACAATGGGGAAAAATAGTGAAAAACCTGTTGTTATTATTATTGTTTGTTGTGTGCACTTGTGTTGTGGCTTTGTGCTAAATAAAAATGTTTTCTTTCTTTCTTTTCTTTGTGAAATTCTGTGTAAATAAATCTACGTAGCCTTTACCCAATTAATTTGGGGTCGCCTTCCAGTCTAACCGCTAATGCAGCTGAATATCTACCAGTATTTTACATGGAGCTACTGCCTATCTAACCTCCACAACCCAGTATTGGGTAATACGATACCCCTTGGTAAGACTGGTTGTCAGACTTTCGGGTTTCTGACGACCCGTAAAAACTGTCAAAGATCTACGAATGACAGTCGGGACCAAAGGCTTAACGTCCTTTCCAAGGCACAGAGGGGTCTCAATATGTAATGGAACGAACCGACCGCCGCAAGCACAGCTTAACCTTCGATCGACCGTGCGGCTGTAATCATTCAACTTTCTATGATAGCATAAACTGAAAAAAAAAGCAGTCTGCAGTACAATACCGTGTGAACGTGATTTTTAGTTAGTATTTTTATTCGTGTTTAATAAATGTGTAGTGGTTTACTTTCACAGCTGGATGCCCAATTATACTGTAAGCTATGGCCGACAAGACGTGTTGTTTGTTTTACACACTTATAAAGCGTAGAAAGGCCTTTTTTATATCCGTATATTGTTTCGAACAGGGCGAGCATTGATCCCCAGTCCCCACGAATGTTAGCTTCAGAGTATTTCCTCCCAAGTTCGTTCTCGATGTTTATCTTTACCATTTTAACTGAATGATGATCACCCATCACCTAGAGATGGCCTAGATCATCTATCTGTCCTCCATACTAAAATTATAAATGCGAAAGAAACTCTGTCCGTCTCACCGTCCTAGATCATGGACTATCCTATCTCTAATACAATCCAACGAATATGGATGAAATTTGGCACACGGATAGACCATGATCTCGGTCAGGACATAGGATCCCGGAAGTACGTTCGCGTGAATTAATTTCCGACACCCACGCGAAGCTTCGGGCTAAAGCTAGTCCACCATAAACGACTAGTGTATTTCTAGATCACGTTAACCACCGTTCCAAAGATTTGCGTTTTACTTTGAGGACCAATAGTCGTGACTATAATAGATGTGTGCAAGATTAGCAGTGGACATCATAAGCATTTGAGCTTCATCCATTTCAGAAGATCAAAATTAGAGTGGACTCTCTATAAATAAATGAAATACTGACTTTAAGGAACCCTAAAATATTCTGATTAATAAACGAAGCTTCTTTGTAAGCCGGCCTTCGGTCAGTTTCCGAGCAGCGTTATTTTATTTTGCTCTAAATTAAATCTTTATTTTAATCTCTTGTTAAGCTTCATGGTCTTCATTATGGCATGGCTGGTTTCTGACTGGTTTATGTTATCTCAAGTTATTGTTGTTAACGATTCCTTAATTCTTTAGGAGTTCTTCTAACTGAACAGACAGCTGTGTTGCGGCACTTCTTCGTCCCAGCAAAAGCAGAATTGGTAAAGGGTGGGCCTTTCGGGGATTATCTAAGGGTAATTACATGCGGAAGATGCCTCACTGCGATAAATCGCGGTCGCGGTTTAGCTCGCTACCTCGAGATGTCACCTCCATGTAAAACAAATGCATGCTAATAGATTAAACACGCACATGCCGAAGGATATTTCACTGCGATATATCGTGGGCTGCTAGGAGGTTTACCTCGATGCATGGCATGTGCATGCTTGTCTATTAGCATGCATTTGTTTTACATGGAGGTGACATCTCGAGGTAGCGAGCTAAACCGCGACCACGAGGTACCGCATCTTCGGCATGTAATTACCCTAATGTAGTTGTGACGTTCAAAAAATGCTGATTCTCAACCTAGTTTGATTTAATAACTGTTGGTTTGATAAAAGTATGTCATCAATATCAATATAGTATGATCTTCAAAAGATACCAGATTCTTTAAACAACGGAAACGTCTTATATTATGTACTTGGCATTGTTTCCTAATTGTTTATTACTCGCGTTATGTACATAACTTGAATTTAATTACACTTATATGTTTTAGATAAAAAATAATATAGATAAAACGTATTATCGTACTTTTCGATCGGACTTGTTTTGCCGGTAATGATAAATGATAACGTAAATAATGATAACGTAAATAATGATTTAATTTTACTAACACATCATTATTCTGGGCTTTTCGCCTTAAGGCTCCTACAAACAGGCGCGACGCGTGTCGCGCCTGTTTGAAGGAGCCTTTACTTTGCCAGTTATCGGTAAAATTAATAAAACTGTAGGTATCGGGTGGCCTATTATTCTATTGAAACTCCGCAAGTGGTGGCACAGCGGTAACGACCGCAACTTACGCGTTGTAGATCGTGGGTTCGACTAACTCACTTTACTTTGTGTAAATTATTTCATCACCACTGCTCTTAAAACAGTGAAGGAAAACAACGTGAGGAAACCGGCATGTTCTAGAACCAAAAATCGAAGGCATGTGACGGCCAACCCGCACTTGGCCATTGTGGTGGATTACGGCCCGCTCCCTCTCACAGAGAGGAGGCCTGTGTCCCACCCAGCAGTGAGAACATTATAAGCTGATTATGCTACACTAGGCCAGCTCAAAGTCACAAGTGTTTCCACTGACGTGCAGCCTAGTGTACATGAAAAATTGGAACTGTTTAAAAATAGTCAAGGTTTTACTTGTAATGAGACCTACTTCCTAATCGGCCGTTTAGATTTTTGGTAACAAATCGTAGCAACTACCTAACACTAGAATAGCTGAATTTTAAATAACTCATTTTATTTAGGGTGATAGCAAATAACGAGGTTATATCCGACTCTTTGACTTAAGAAAAAGTTTTTAAAGAACAGTAAGTATTACAAAGGCATTTTTGCTTACTTATATTATTACATCAGGCACCATGATTCAAAAGAAATCGCATATGCATAAAATGGAACATATTTTTTTTATAAATGGTCATTAATTAATCATTCTAACTATTATGTTTACATTTTTAGTGATATATACATATTAGGTAGGCTATCTTGAAAATACAGTATTTTTATAAAACCATTTCTTTATCACATTAGTTTTATAGGGGTTAATAAATGACACTAAATCATGGGATTATAGATCTATAAACTCTAAAGCAAGCTGTTGTCAGCTATAAATTTAATTATCTCTTAAAGATAATACTACTTTTCTTTTGAGCTATAAAGTGGTTCTGCTCAGATGATTTTTTTTTCATGAAATTACAACTTTACAATACTTTTGTTTTCGACTGCCTGAGCGTCAGTTCTATTATAATAAACTAGTTGCATCCTGCAGTTTTACCTGCATTAGTCTCGATCGCATGGGAATATCTAAATAAAAAGTATCCTAATGAATTAACGAGACTCCCACTGTCCCTATTTACCTTATAATAAAGATAATATTATCATGCTTTTGTGTTAACTTTCATTCAGGGATCAAGATATTTTTCTTTAAATGTATTTAATTTTAGGTGGTTAAAAAATAGATGGATGTATAAAACAACAATACAGAAACTTGTACTGATATGACGATTATGGATATTCCTAAAAGATATGTGTAATGTTTTCTAAAGGTCAACTTTGACTGATTTAGTATCAATAATGGATGTTGCATTACTCTCCTAAAAAACAGATGTGGAAATAACAGGATATTAAAGAATAGATTCACTATCATAACTGTTATATATATAATGGTATGTTGTGTATATTATTCCCATCAAGATACCTAACTGAACATTTTAAAAGTAGTTCATGCAAAGGTCATTCAATTAATGACAGGTCATGAAAGGTTGAAGAAGTCACCTTTTGTGTTATGTTCTAAAGTTAAACCAAAACACATTAGGTCTGTACAGAGACTGTTAATTAAACAATTTAATAATGAACACCTAATCTTATTAATGTTACAAAACCTTTACCATTATTGCATCAAGAAAAACTTCTTTTGTCCACTGTCATACATTTTTGGTGTTATCAGGAAAAAATACTCTCAGTTTTGAGCTCAGTCACTTTCATTGCACTTCTCATTTAGAGCAAAAATTATGAGCATTACCTTGTTCAGATGTTATGCAGATACGAAATTGTTCTCTACATACATATTCATGAGCTCCAATGACTAACCAGTGATGTAATTTATAACTGGACACACAGACAGATCTCCTATAAGTTTTCTATTAGAATAGTGACAGTCTAGCATTCTAACTGTCATGGGATCTTGATGACTCACCTGATAAGTGTTGTCAAAGCTATCATACATGAACCTAGTGATGAGCGACGTCTTCCCCACTGAAAAAAAAACAAATCTGCGTGTCAGTATATCATCTCATTACCGCGGAACGTTTATAATCAAATACAGCGATTGATAACGGCAGATACGCGTGAGAACATACTATAGAAGCGGTTCAACGCTCACAATGTACTTGGAGAGTGTAACCTACATCTCAGCAAAACGTAATTCGGCACAGACGCGGCAGACGTTACGGCTACAAAGCAATGACACCTTATCCGTGAACAAAACCAGCAACTTGCGCCTCCCCGGGCCTATGTAGGTCAGTAATTCGATAAAGTCTAGACGAATCTATACTTACATATCGTAAAATCAAAACTATGTATTAAAAATGTACGACGGAGGGGCGATAATTCGCACTGTACTCACCGCTCTGTTCCCCTAGGAAAACCAGCTTGAACTTGCGTAAAGGATTACCGAATTCACCCGAGGCGGACATCGTGATTGTGTAAATTAGTTCGCTAAACTATAATTTCACAGTAATTCTTATCACAGAAAACTACATGAACAATGACAGTTCAAGCCACTGAGCCACTCCTGCAGCACACACACGAGCGCAGCGCCGCCACGTTACGGCAGACTGACGGTGCGACGCGCAAGCCAACTCAGCAAAATTAGTTGGAAGTAAAAAATGTTTTGCTTTTCAATAAAGCTTTTCTGATCATGTTTTAAGAACTTACAGCAAATACAATTAGTTTTTTTATTTTTTACTGTATTTAGATTTACTTAAAAAGTAGTCTTTATAGTTGTTAATACTGACAATTTGGTTTCTGAACGTACCTTTGAGTGATGTGGCTTTCGTGGTTTGGTATATCAGGGATGCAGTCAAATAAAATCGACTAAAGACGTTAAACATTAATTATTGTTTCTTTGTATATTTTTTTCAGATTTCCATGGAACTAGATTGTGATAAAAGGAAAACTGGTAACATGAGCTTCATTTTGGAAATACTAACCTGCATCTTACTTTTTTTTCAGGTACAGCGTCATCACTGACCTGTTTTATACACTTGTATGATAGAGGTCAGTGCGCGTCGTACACATTTCGACTAGTGCTACAAGGATCTTTTGGAGCTCGGATAACATTGAGAGGAGGGCGCTGTTGGTAAACATTTGTGAAATTGTATTGAAAAACAAGATGTCGACGTTAGAACCGATTTTGGCCGCGCACCATAATATCCTTGTACGGACGCCAGCACATCAACCTACCATAATCTGTCAGATTTCTTTTTTTCAGCTTTAGCGATAAAGTTGAAAATGTATTATTTTCAACTTTATCGCTAAAGCTTAAGGTTCAAATTTGATTGGGAAAATCTGCTGCTGCTTAACGTTCGGCAACACTTCATTCTGCAAACAGTTCTTCTACAGCACCGTAAAACCCCCTATAAAATAGTAACAAGGCGTAGGAAAGACTTAGTTTGCACTGTTCCACTAGTACGCACATCATTTGCGAGTAGATTTTGTAACTACTTAGGCCCGACTCTGTACAATAAATTTAATAAAAGCTGCTTGATTTACGGATTATCTAAATTTAAGTGTAAAAAGATTCTACGTTCATTTCTTCAAAATAAAAGCTATGATGAAACAGAAAATTATCTCAGTAAGTGACAGTGACAGTCAGGCCCCTCTTGTCCATTGGGCAGTCTGGGCAATTGCCCAGGGCCCCGCGATAATCGGGGGCCCCGGCCTGCTCTCCTAAAAAGCATTATTTGCAGCCACCGTTGCATTCTACGCATTATTAGTAGGTACCCGATTCAATGACAAAACAAGTTATTTGCAGTGCGATTAACAATAAGTTTCTAGCCTCACAGTTATGAAAAATATTAGTAAGTTTCTCTTATTGTCTCTTATCTACACAGGGGGCCCCGTGACCCTTAAGTGCCCAGGGCCTCCAATAGGTTAAAGACGGCCCTGGTGACAGTGAATGATCAAATATTACCTCACACGATTTTAGTCAAAACAAACACATACTCTCTCACACACACACACACCCTCACATACACACACACCCTCTCACACACACACACCTACACATATACAATCACTCACACACACACGCGAATGTATTCAATTAAAACATTGTTGTAGTTACTACATTATTGATACTACAATGTAGTATCAATAAAAATAAAAAAAAATGTATATTTCATTGTACTAGTTTATTGTAACTCATTGTAAGGGACAGGGACTGTTATTCCTTAACACAGGTTATTCTATAACCTAGCTAGGAAAGCAGAACTTCACCCACCAGATTGTGTTGACACGGTACAAACTTATATGTATAACTTTATTTATGCCTCATGTACTACAATCTCCCTTTTTATGAAATAAATATTATTATTATTATCTATGCTTGACACATACCATGACCGTTTCGAAAAACAGGTAAGTAGGTATAATTACAGAAAATAATGTTCAGGAATGTAAGCTACGCAAAATATTAGCCCTTAGATTCATCAAACCAGTCCTGGAACAACCGTAAATCTATTATTTAATTCTTGTGCTCGGAACGCATTGACGTCAATATTTTAGCAGGCTGGGCTCCTTCACGCCCGCCAAATCGCCAATCGACGTGCTATTGTCACTAGCCACTAGTGGCTCAACAGGATGCGCAATACGATTACCGGTATGATTATGTTCAGAAACGAATGACGTATTATATATAGACACGTTATCAACCAACATATCGGCGCTTAAAAATGGCGAAAATACTAGATAACTACTTATACGCGTAAAGAAAGGGAAAGAAAATATGACACCGTACGGCGGGATGTCTGTTGCTAGAGGGAGATAAAGAAACATCTTCAGTTACGTCACAGGATAAGTAATAGTCAAATTACATGCTCATTGGTCGAGCGCATGAGTGACGTAGCTATCAGAGGCATATGGGGAAAAAAGGACACTCGATTTTCTAGAGTTAATAAAATAATAGATAATTGTACCGTGTTACCTACTTTACGAATAAAGTAATACCAATATTATATATTTTAAATGTTTAAAATATAATATAACAATCCGGTTATTTCACAAAAACCAATACTTTTAAATAATGTGTTTTAAATGACGTATAATTTTACCATAATTATAGGAACTGCAGTCTTTTTTATTCTTCGATATTTTTTTTTCGTCACATAAATATCGTCAGCTGAGAAATGCTTTGAGCAAACTTTAGTATAGGGAGTTGGTAGCCAATCGTTTTCACGTCTTTGAACCCTTATTATGTTAAGCCACTTTTCTTTTATCAGCCCATCTGTAGGCAATCTAAAATGAAACGGAAAACAATAATGTATATTCATAACATAACAAGTGCATAATATTATATTCAAACAATATTATAAATTCTAACAACCAAAAAAAACTTGTGTATTAGTGTCCCAACCTCCCCTAACGTCACGTGATTACTAACTTCATGCGCCGGCCGCCATTAGACGCAGCGTCGTACAAAATAAAATAAAATAATCTAGTTTTGTAAACTTACGCGTGAAATGACACATTTTTGTCTTTAACTTTTGGGGTATAATTTTTACATCCTCTGAAAACACACGACGGCATATTTTCTTTATGTTTTGCACAGGTTTTCACATACGATATAAATTAAAAACAGACATAGCGTCGCGCGACAGGTTGGTGCGTGACTGAGCGCAATGTGGCCAATTGGCTTCATTTCATGTTGCCATTTTAGAGTGCGGACAACGTATCTATAGTTTTATACATCATTGTCAGAAACATTTATATTTTCAGGCAAGTCTTACCTAAAATTAAAACGAATAATTGATTTTTACATTTTAATTCAATATTTACAATATAGTACACAAAAATAAATATCACAATTTTGTAACTCAGGATTTTAAATCTGATCGCGAAGGTATAAACTCTTATTTATTACAAAATTGATGATTTTAGAACTCTATTATTAAAAAATAGACCTTGCCGCACAGGCTAGAATACAAGTGTTCTTTGTTTTGGTACTGCATTATTTAAAGTTTAAGACACAGCTTATAAAAAGCGCATACAGTGCTAAATTAATCTACATTATGAATGTTACCAAGTAAGGTTCTTTTGGCGCATGGCCAAAATCGGGACTAACGCCGCCATCTTGTTTCACAAAACATTACATAGAAAATTGGCATTTGTCCGATTTTTGTCATCTTTCTTCACAAGCAGCACCATTGTCCTCGTACATTTAGCCGAGTAGTTGTAGTCTGCTACTTCGGTCAGATTCTTAGCTAAAACCAATCTAAAACATTGTTTGCCAAAAGCCATGAATTCCTACGAATTCGCGGCTTTCGGCAAGTAGTAATGCACTAATAGATTCCAGCTCAAACCCTATGCGTAGTAACTACACAACACTTTCCATTGTTCAAACATTAAAGTCGGAAAAACACCTTTATGTTTGAAAGTAGGTACTTACCTATATGTTTGCCGTTTCAGAAATCATAGGGTAGATAATATTTTTGTACAAACGACACTGATTAATATAACATAACAAAACATCACGTCTATATTCTAAGGGTTAGGCACAGGTGCGTTTCGCCAGTTATTTTTTAAGTCCCATGTAATAGTGGGCGAACAATCAACACAGCAACACACTGATTATTATGTATTTAATGACGTTTCTGTTTACATAAAAAAACTCTTCCAAGAAATACCAAAAAAAATATGATTAACTTGTGAACATAAAAATCTTACAATAATATACTGTACATTTAAATTATAAATGTAGATTCTAAACATAATAGGAATAACTTTTTATCCGAACACGTAAAAATAAATCTTTATACCTAACCCAAATACAATTTGTAAAAATAAAATTACTATTTCTTTACAGCCAGTTACCCTTTTGAAGGGTGGCTTTTTACACTGATACGTTTTACGCGCGCTCTTATACGGCGCGTATTTAAAACGCCAAATGTAATGTCTTGTTCAGAGCAAAAAGAAAATAAAGCATAAGGGCACACGACGCTTAATTTTACCGCGGCTAATCTTGTAAAAGCAGCACGAGGTGCGTTTGCAGCACGTTATACACACGTCTACAGCGCGTGAAGAAATCGTCGTCTTCAAACTCTCTTAGCTTCATTCGGATTCTTTGGTGCTATATTATATTTATCATTACGACAGTTCAAGCAGTAACATATTTAAAATATGTAAGTAGGTATATTTATTTTTCAAATAGGTAAAATGTTGCTCATCCTCATAATGTTGTTGAAAATATTATTTTATATTGGAAAACTTTTGAAGTATAATTTATATTAAAATCTTTAAATACACACAGAGATAAATGATCCCACAAAAATAATAATGGGGTCATTTCGGACCCCAGCTAAAAACACAATACAACACGCTTTACGGCCAGAGAAGTTTACGTAAGAACAAACAATGGAAGTTCTTTTGACAACATGCCATAGAGTAATTTATTATTTATTGGCATTATTAATTTTATCGGAAAATGTATATTATCGATGACATATTTAGTATAATAGAAACAGAAAACTATCTGAGTTGCATTCCTATAAGCAAGGCTTTCTATTAGAATTCTCCATGTTTGTCGGTGGGATGTTGGTTGTGGATTAGTATCATCGGAACAAGAAACTTCTTCTGTACCGAGCATCCCCATATTAATGAGCATCGCATGGCGCGCAAGTCAGGTAAGGCTGAAGCTGTCGGGATAAAGTAAACCCAGAAAAAAGATATCTCACTGACAAATCAGGGAGCGACCTAAATCACCTCATGCATTGGTCTAGTCTAACGCATGGTCATCATCAACATTACATACATTCTGAACAAATAGATAACTCACAAATCACGGAGCATGTCTTCTCGGCGGAAACATATTTTCTTCAACAACAATAACTCCGCAAAGTAAGTCATATCCGGTGCGGTTGTGTCGAAAAACGAAGAGGACCACGCATAGAGGAAACAGTAAGGATATGAGAAAGTTCTTCATTAGAGACCTGACTAGAGCCACGGTAAAGGAAAGTGTTCGACCAGGGTATAGCAGGACAGTTTCCCTGGGTCTTCCCTCGACTGGTATGACGGCTGAAGCTGTTACTACGCGGATGCCAAGTAATGCTTTGCCGGGCGTTGCGCCGCCGGTTCGTCCGACGCTGCTGGATAAGCAGAAAGCCTGAAACAATCGTAAAATGACAATAAGTATTTCTAACCCGTTTCTAGCATGAGTATCATGCGACGTCAAAGTTCATATAAAAAAAGGCTAGATTAGTTGAACTAGTCTACCACCACATGGACCACATTAAAAAGGTCCAGTCCACCATGTGGACGCAAATAGCACGGAGACGCCTCAGCGCGGCGTTGGCGACCGCTGAGACAGACGGAATTGTCAACACTTTCCAAACAATCCAAGTGTCTCACATATCTAATAAAAGACGTTTAGAAATATACTGCCGCCTCCAGACGCCGGCGGCGGCGCGCCAGTTATGATGTGGACCACATTAAGTCATCATCATCTGCCTAGCCCTTTCCCAACTTCACGGATGCAGTTGAATACCAGTATTTTAGATGGTGCGACTGCCTATCTGACCACCACAACCCAGTTACTGGGTAATACGATACCCCTTGATAAGACTGGTTATCAGACTTTCGGGCTTCTGACTACCCGTAACGACTGTCAAAGATCCACGAATGACAACTGAGACCAACGGCTTTATGGACTGCAACTGCACTGGATCGTCTGGTGTGGATCCAGCTGATCCACACCAGACGATCCAGTGCGCTCCGATCGCGCGCGGCACCTCCACATCGACCGCGCATCGTTCTTGCCGCGCCCAATCGGAGCGCACTGGATCGTCTGGTGGGGGGCCAGCTAACGTGTTTTCCGAGGCACGGAGGGGTCTCGGTATGTAAAGATGGTCACCCATCCACAGCCGCAAATAACCATACTAATATTATAAATGCGAAAGTGTGTCTGTCTCTTCAGGTTTAAGCCGCGGAACCGGTTTAAATGAAAGGTATAGAGATAGTTTGAGTCCCGGGAAAGGACATAGGTAGTTTTTATCCCGATATTACCACGGGATCGACACCTATGCGGGTGAAACCGCTGGGCGCCGCTAGTGTTCCATATATTAAAGTGAGAATGACCCCATGACTGACGACGCGTTCGTCATCATCGCTGATCAATAATTGTATCAAAGTGGGTATAATTATAACATCGTTTATACCTTTATTAAATTGACGAAAGGGTTTATAAACACGTACACATCTATACCTACAAATAAAATAAAGCTGTTAGTTTTTTTGTTTGAAATGCTAATCTCTGGAACTTCCAGTAGCATTTGAAAAAATCTTTTTGCATTTGGCAGCCCAATTCTTGAGGAAGTTTATAGGCTATTTATAGGAGCCCAGCAAAACGAAAAAAGTCAGAAAGAATTCTAAGCGAAAACGAAGTAATAACGCGGGCGGAAACTGTTATTTTATATTCAATCATGGCCTTGAATGTGTTACATAAGAGTACATTAATTCTTACAACACATGCGCCACAGAGCAGTACAGTAGGTACATAATTGCATACAATGTTGGCCAGGGCCAGTTTAACCAAGAAGTTTATGGCAGCATAGCCAAATATAAGAGTAAATTCTTGTGCTTTATTAGATAATCAACTTTGAACTATAATTCCTTTTAAATAAGTGCTATGTTTGGCACCAGTTAAAATGTATTGAACAAGTACTTTTTTAAATTGATGTGTTACAGTAAAAAAGAAATTAATTTAACAATTTATTTTTTATGTATTGCCCTGAGGGGCAATTTCCGAAGTTTTAAGAACATTCGTAATTTAATCTCTGTCAAAAATACCTCATAATTTCCAACATTTTTGGCTAGTTTTTTGACATTCATTGTAGCTGAGATGAGATTGCATCTATTATAGATTTTGAACTTTTAATTATGGGAATTAGCAATAAAAATAAAAGCAATTCTTACCTCAAATATGCAGACGAGTATTCTGTAGATAACTTCCAGGAAAAGAATCTCGGATGTCAGCTCCATCGCATACTTGTAGTCATCATAATGTTCACTGAACTTGTAGAAGTCAAACTTGTCTAGGTCACTGCAATTAGGTACAACAATAATTCTAAACAGTGGAATAATCAAGAGGTCATCTGGCAAACATGGTTATCATTACAAAATCATTTGACTTATTTTGATAGATTTATTGTAGTATAATAGGGTAAAGAATAGTGTAATTTTTTTTTCAATTCCTGTGCAAAGAATGTTTAACCGCTTAATTACCGCTAATGAGATACAATTGATTTTTCTATTGTAATCGGCCTTTATCGTGGCACGCCGGCCTTGATCTGTTAATAAATAAAAATGTTGTATATTAATGTTGAAAATTAAAAATTTTAAGTTACAATTTTTTGTAATTAAATAGAAAAAGAAAATATTTTTTATCAAAGTAATAAAGTAAGCAGGTTCACAGTTTAACAGCAAGTTGAGACAACATGAGTAGCTTAAAATATTACCTACAGCTAGGTTACAATATATTATTTGCCAATGACCCCCAAACTAAACAGTCTGTTGGGGCTTGGGGTACGAATTCCAGAGTGGAGATTAGAGAGATGATTTCAGGTGTGGTATGGTATGTGTATGTGTAATGTTTGTGTGGTGTGTAGCATGTGTGTTTAAATAACCTTGAATCAAGGACATTTAATATACAAAATTAATACTATTAAAGACTTTCTTATCTACAAAGTAGTCAAAGTACTGTACAAATAGCAATACTCACATCAATTCAAACATGTCCACTGCCATGAAGGTGACGATAAGTTTGACGATGAACAGCAGCATAAAGTCTATAAACTCAGCAACAAGGCGCTTGTGTAGTGGTGGTATGACATATTCATACCCACCGTGACGGGCTATCACTGAAAGGTAGAAATTATAATGAAAGAATAATAACAATAATTTATTTAATCAAATAACAATGTTAACATTAAATAGTAGTAATCTGTATAGAATAGAATAGGGCTGAGCAAACAAATTCATTAATTCTGCTGGATGCAGGAAGTACAGAACCGTTCGAAGTGGCAGTGCTTGGTCTTTCTTGGTCCAGCAGTGGACGTCTTTCGGCTGAAATGATGATGATGATGACCAAACAAATTCAATAATCACAATTATTATTCTTAATGTTTATTGTGACTATCCATACTAATATTATAAATTCGAAAGTAACTCTGTCTGTAGTTACCTTTTCGCGCAAACCACTGAACACATTTCGATGAAATTTGGCAGAGAGATAGACTGCATCCCGGGGAAGGACATAGAATAGTTTTTATCGACATACATCGCGAGCGAAGCCGCGGGCGGAAGCTAGTTTACTATAAAAGCTTACAAAATGTGATTTGTGATAGATTCATCATTGTGAAACATCTTGATCTGATTTATATAAGTAACTAGCAGCGCCCCGCTGTTTCACCCGCATAAGTGTTGATACCGTGGGAATATTGGGATAAAAACTATACTATGTCCTTCCCCGGGATGCAATCTATCTCTCTGCCACATTTTATCATAATCCATTCAGTGGTTTAGGCGTGAAAAGGTAACATACAGACAAACAGAGTTACTTTCGAATTTATAATATTAGAATGTCTATGGATTGTATGTGAACTATATATTTCATATACTCTATGTAAATGGTGATAAACTATATTATTACAACTTATATGGTTACATGTTTGACAAGGTATGTCTATTTGTAACAGTGACAGACAGTGATTTCTAAAAACGATTGCAGCACACAGAAGGCTCATAAACATTCCAATTAGGTACATTAACAAAGCTTGACTATGACTACACAACTCAATCAATTGATTGGATACCTTCAGCGGGTGTGAGAGTTTCTGCTTGAGGTTGAGTTTCTGCGGGGTTCCGAGGTGCATTAGGAACCTGAAAGGGCACTTGGAACTGATAGTTGTTATTCAGCAGTGGTACATTCGTAGCATTATTCTGTAAGCCTTGAAATGTCATCATATAATAAGGAAAACATGTCGATAGGTTCTGATACATCTGAGCTTGCTGGATCCATAATCGAAGAGCTTGGAAATATGCTTCCCGTTCAGACACAGGCACAGTTGGTGGCGCGTCGCCATCGCCTCTTATATCTGCGCCCTCAACAGGCCCTGCCCCATTTTGAACAAGTCTCTCCGACTCCGACATTTTCAATGATTACAAATTAAGTAAATTAACTTTTCATTTGTATCAAAATAAAATATTAGTAAAGTACACGTCAGTTTGTTGACTTAATTTGTTTTGACATTTTTGACTTTGATCATTGATCGCTTCCTGTTTTTTTTAAATTTCGGATACACTTTAATCGGGTTACTGAAGTACTAATGGCTCTGTTTACTTTTAGTCGATTTTCTATTTTTACGAACAGACTGGTTAACTTCACTGGACCGCACTCTCAATGTTGTCAGTTTTGAAAAAGTGCGGAAAGTTCAAACTCAAAGAAGGTTTTAACTTTTATATTTCAACTTGACATTTAAAAAAGTAATGTATTAGCATTTATTGAAATGTTTCATAAAATACATAATAGAAAGGTGTGTAAATTTCATATTAAGTGGTTTATACGCTATACTGAAGTTTTTGCATTAAGATAGTAAGTCTTGCGGTGAAGCATTACTTTAAGAAGGTATGTCAAAATGTCAACTTAAAACATAAATGTAGTTGTTTTTAGGATCTTTGGCAGCCATTACGATGGCTGCCAAAGATTACGAATGATTTTGGAAGATTTTTATTGATTGAACCGTACAACGTTGCCGAGTATACTATTTTTACATTTTTACACTTGACATTGGCTAAATTGTGGTGGTTTTTCCGCAAAAGCCATTAAACGAAGAGAAGAAGTAGTTGTTTTTACATAAAATTGTATCATTTAATATTTTTTTTAATCGACGAAAAAGGAGGAGGTTCTCAATTCGGATGTTAATTTTTTTTTTCGTCAATTTTGACGTTATTAAAAGAACCTATGTAAAATATTTTTCGTGATCTGGTAACATTCCTTATGTCAGCCGTCGTTTAGCCGAATGGCCGATGTGAACGTCGAATGACTTGATACTGCGTGCGCAAATAATGGTGATGTGATTTTGGGTGGTATAGGATCGTAGAGTGAACGTTCATGTTTTAAAGTTGATTTTTATATGACAGTATATATTCCTGTGACGCTGTGTAATATTGTTTTCCAGTGCTGTGTAGTATTTAACGCTGAATAAACGTTGGTATAACGACAGTCAGCTGTGGACAAATCAGTAATTTACAGAATTCTACTGGATACAATACGATGTGTTCCATGTCGGACTAGTGGTAAATAAAGAGAAGCCTACGCACAATTCTTCTCGACCTCGTTGTATGTAAGTATTCGTAGTAAATCCATTGAATAAATTGTTTCCTGAATCGTATTCTCCGGTTTATTTTTATTGATATTTTTTATGTGGTTAGAATAATTTCCTGCCGGACTGAAGAGGGCAATCGTAATGTTATCTTTGCGATTATGAATGTTGATTTTGTTAAAATGCCATAATAAAGTGCGTCACGTCTTGCTATCAATGCTTAGTAGATTTTTTTTTAACATGTAAGGTTATCTCAACAATTTTGGCAGGCTTCATACTGTAGGTTCAGAGCACAAGTAGTTTGTTAGCTTTGATACATTATTCATGTAGTTCTATTTACAACAGTATGGATTATTCTTTACATCTCAAATAGAATATAAAATAAATAGTACAACGTTGGTATACTTAGTAGGTACCTAGTATATAAATAAATAATTAAAAAATTCGTCATAATTATGTGAACTGTCTATTATTTATTTATTCTTAATAAAGTTAAAGTTTGTGCCAATTGTTACTTAGGTACTACCTACAAAAAAAAAAAAAAACTATACCTATCCATAAAATTAAAGACAGCAACAAGTTATAAAAAGGTTTCATTCAACTAATATTTTGCTTTGTTGTTAGCACTAGCACCTAAGTTGAGAATATGCTAAGATCAATGCAATAATTGATTCAAATAAACCCCAACATTCTGCTTTGTAAGCATAATTATTTCCATTATAATAATATTGTTGATTGGTTGACTATATAAATTAGCTTACTTTGACATATTTTTACATCTTTTCTATTTTCAGATACTTCCTCAAACTTTTTTGTATTAAGCAAAAACTAATATTGATTATTTATAACATTGACTAACACCACATGCGTGATTATCAACATAAACTTATTTGACATTGATGGATTTCCACAATCAGCATTTAATTTGAAAAACAAAAAGATAATCATAAAATGATGATAACAGTTGCTTAATATAGATCCGGTACCTTTATCTCAGAACAAACATGTTTCATTGATAAGGCCAAAACTTCAAGAGATTGACTACATAATAAAATAATATTACATTGTACAGTTACTAGTGCATAAAAGAAGTGGGTAGTTAAGTCAACGGGTAAAATGGCTTGTTTATGCTCGAGTTAAACACTCTGCATTTCACTTCATTTGCGAGAAAATGAAAGTCATAAAGTATATAACAGTATTTTTACTGTTAAAAAATGTTGCAAATTAAAGAAGAGAATAGCTAATTCCCGGCGAAACTTTTTAAAGTTTTTTTAAATTTTCAACATGTGTCATTCAACTTGGGTCCTTCTCCTTCATACTGCCAATTCATAAAAACGTTTCTTTGCGTTTTTAAATAATAAATGACAACTATTTTATCTAGTTTTATTAAATTAACGATAGAAACCATGTAAGTGAAAGCAAATGGAATAAAATAACGACTTTAATCTGTGATGTTTTATTGTGCGTGTTGGGCCTGATTATCTTAGTCTTTGAAAAAAAATTACTTTATGCACTAGACTAGAGCATAAAAAGCGACTTTATGTCACCTACGCACAACTTAAGACGAACTTTTAGAGAATGAGAAGTGAAAAAATATACATATTACAAGGTCAGAACAGTTATCAATATGACATAAAAACATCTCTCTTTTTTGAGTCTTTATTTTGTTTTTATCTACATAATTAATGATAATGTTTATTGCAAAACCAGAAAAGTATGTTGGTTTTGGTTGTTTTGACTATCTGTCTAGTTTACCAAAAGCCTCCTTCTTTTAAAACCATTTTATACAATCCAGCTTACATTCTATTTATAAAAAAAACCTTGCCATAAATAAAAACGTAAATCTGTCTACAGAATAGTAAAATTTATCACACATTTGCTATTTATGCAAAAATCTGAACATGCCAGACTAAACATCTATCAAACAAACACATGGCCATCACATAATGATATCCAATTACTAGGTATTTATTATGGGCTTGAATCGCCTGAAATAAATAAATGATCTAGTATTAAATACTCGTATTTAACGATTGCAGAAAAGTCGCGCAGGATAAAAAAAAAATTGAAACTCAATAAAATTATCATAATATCATTCAAATTATATCCAAAGTAGGTTCTTATTACCTACCCACGGAGAGCGAACTACAGTCGTGTCAGCGTTTATTTTATTATAATTATTGTAGGTGTGCTGTTTTATTTTGTTGCACCCGTATGAAGAGCCGGTGCCGAGTGGCGACTATTATAATAAAAATTTACAGCGCATAGAACACGAATGCATTACGCTCGTCATCGCTCGACGTCTTTCGTGCCTCGGATCGTGCACGTACTTCTACTACTTACCCCGGTGCGCGGCGCGTCATTGCGACCATAATATGATTGTGTTAAGTACGATACTTGTCTCTTAGAATACTATGTCTGTTTCAGCCTCTGAGTTTTGTTATATACCTCTCCATATGCTGACGATTTAAGTAATACATAATTTGATGACCTAAATACTTATGCATGAAGCCTATGGACGTAACTTTCGTCTGTCGACGATATAATGCGCATTTCTGATGATCTTGCACAATACTCGAAAGCCTATTTCTGTAAATTCTCAAATCTTGATAATTTACTATGTACCCGTAATGCTTAAACCGCCGCCAGTGCGTGTTGCCAGTGATGACATATGGCACTGAAACGTGGTTGCTCACAAAGGGCCTTATTAGAAGGTTAAAAGTCACCTAAAGGGCAATGTAGAGGACTATGCTTGGAGTTTCCCTGCGTGATCGAATCAGAAATGAGGAGATCCGCAGGCGAACCAAGGTAACCGACATAGCCCGAAAAATTGCCAAACTTAAGTGGCGGTGGGCAGGGCATATTGCTCGCAGAACAGATGGCCGATGGGGCCGAAAGGTTCTGGAGTGGCGACCGCGTACTGGAAGACGTAGCGTTGGAAGGCCTCCCACAAGGTGGACCGACGACCTTGTGAAGGCCGCAGGAACCCGTTGGATGCGAGAAGCACACAACCGGTCCAAGTGGAGGTGCCCTTGGGGGAGGCCTATGTCCAGCTGTGGACGTCTTTCGACTGAAATGATGATGATAAATGTTTATTTCCCCGTAACGCAGGGGCTTTTATTCTGTTTGGAACCTCACGAACGTAATCCCATAAAAGAGGTGCTAAAATCCTTATCACACGAAAAATGTTTACGTTGTCCAATAAATTGTACAGAGATACTCTTTCAGCGTAGACAGCAGTCGGTTTTGACAACGATACGTACTCGAAGTCGGTATAAAATGACTTGGGTATTGAAATATTGTACTATCAAAAAGTGTTCATAATAGCTTTCGAGCAAGGTTACAGATTTCGTAACAGAGTTTTAGACATGTTTGTTCAACAATACTATAATAATATAAAGTGCACTTTCCGTGCCAAACTGTACATTCAAAACACGCAACATTGCTGTAACACTACGTCACAAAATACAGAGCTCACGGGGTACAATTCGGATTACTTCGTTATGCAATGGATGGGTAACAAGTGGGTTAGTTAACATCCTCTCCCGGGTAATTGGATCAGGCTTGGCAGACGTGTGTAATCGTCCCCTCTGCTTTGATCTTATAACCCATCTTTTGAGTATAGAGGACACGAGCGAAAGATTATTGCACAACTCTAAATGCGAAGCAGGGAGAGCTTCACGATCGAAAACATTTTTTTGCATCATTTCTGCAACTGTTTCTATTGTTATACCTACTCACGGATATCTATGTACCTACTCCTCCTAGTACACAGAACCTACTTAATTTATGTACAGACGCCAGCACATCAACCTACCACAATCTGTCAGATTTTCCCAATCAACTTTGAACCTTATGCTTTAGCGATAAAGTTGAAAATCTATTAAAGAAATCTGACAGATTGTGGTAGGTTGATGTGCTGGCGTACCATTGTTTAGATAATTTAATGGAGACTAATTCTGTGCTTTTCAAAAATTGATTTAATGCAGTAGAAACGAATAAACTCAATATATTTAAAAAAAAAAAAATCCCGTCAATCAAGTGTGAAACCTGAAAACATTGTAGCTTGCGAGAAAATCAATTGAGTATTTTTTTTCATCCATAGGAGGAACCCTATTGAAAATGGGTATTTTGTTCAAAGTAAGTAGTTTAATTATAATTAATAAAAAACCAACTAATCATCATCTGCCTAGCCTTTTCCCAACTATGTTGGGTCGGCTTCCAGTCTAACCGGATGCAGCTCAATACCAGTATTTTAAATGGAGCGACTGCCTATCTGACCTCCACAACCCAGTTACTGGGTAATACGATACCCTTTGGTAAGACTGGTTGTCATACTTTCGGACTTCTGACTACCCGTAACGACTGTCAAAGATCCACGAATGACAGACGGGACCAACGGCTTAACGTGCTTTCCGAGCCACGGAGGAGTAACGGTATGTAAAGATGGTCAACCATCCACAGACCAACCGCGGCAAGCGTAGCTTAACCTGATCGATCGACCTGTGCGGCTGTTATTATTTAGCCACTGGCCCCACAAACTAATATAATATCTATAGTTTTTATACGAAAATGAGCATTATGAGTCGTGCACTTTTGGAATTTCCAAATTTTTTCTTTATTCCTTTCCTAAAAGCGTAAAGGCTCCTTCAAACAGGCACGAAACGCGATAAAATCGCGAGCGAACCAAGGCACCGCAAGTCGCGCAACGAGCGGTGCCTTTGTGTTGCGCGCGATTATATTTATTTATTAATTTATTTAATACTTCAAGCACATAAATGTACAGAGGCGGACTTAATGCCATAGGCATTTTCTACCAGTCAACCTTTGGGTGATGCAGAGACAAACAGTGGTAGGTGCAATCATGAACATATCGCGCGTCGCGCCTGTTTGTAGGAGCCTTAAAAGGGTTCCGAGTTTCCGACCATAGCATACTAATTCAAGACAGTTTTTTTTTTTGCGACAATAAATTTAACCAGAAGTAAGAGAGATACTTTAGGTCCAAAAATCTAATTGAACCCAGGCTTTCGTAAGTATTGTTTGTTTGTCCGAGTTTGTGCTAAGTAACTTAACGTAACTTCCAAGAAACCCACTGGTTACTCAAGAAGGCACCATTAAAACTCCACTTAAAGTCGTGAATCAGTGTGTTCAGTCCAGGCGGCTATCTGATCTATACTATGACTCACACAAACCAAACAGGACCCTGTTTGGTTTTTGAGCGAGATTTCATCGTTAAGTGATTAGTCACAGGCCAGTTTTGTCGGCAGTTCACACAGGCCTAGGAATGTGTTAAAAATAGACAAAATAATAAAACAGTACAGAAACTCCAGTTATTATTTCAGCAGCTTTTAATGGTGAAATAATTCAAAAGTTCACGCCTCGATCACAAGATAGTTTCGCAATTTGCTCTGTTAACAGTAAGAGCAGTTTAATGCAGTTTGAAGAAGCCAAGTATTTAAAGTATTCAGTCGTGTGCTGCGTCATCTCATATCGAGCCGGTCATTCCCACGGGCGATACAAACTAATTTATCCCTTCGCTCCAAGGATTAAGGATCTGATTGGATTGTGATTGCTTTGCGCCGTTCCCTGTACCCCACATCAACGGCGGCGGCCACAACAATTTGTTCCGCTTTATTTGCCAACGTACAACGATCACTATTACAGTTATGGAATTATGAACGATAAAACTTACGAACACCGCCGAATACGTAAACACTTGAGTTAATATTTTGAACGATGACTTCAAGAACACACATCATATTGAGAAAATTCCTTAAATGGGATATCCATTTAAGGAATTTCTTCAGTATAATGTTGGGAATCGAACCCAACACAATATATCTTGCGCGCGGCCTGCACGCGCAGGCAGCGTGATCAGCGCGTCATCGGCAAGCTGAGGCGCGATGCGGCGACGACACGGCTCGGCCCGGTGATCACTCGCTTCCATGGACACCACCGCGACGGATGATACTCCTACAGGATCTAAACACAAAAAAACGCAAGTTTTTATGCATTTATGTAATCTCACCGGAAGATCGGCGCCGGCGACCATTTACTTGTCACAGCAATGCCACAGACACACTAGCTAGAGTGCCTCTGACACTCAAGGCATAGACAAGTAATGAGGTTACGCTGGCGCTGATTGAAAGATATTTATTTTTTATTTTATTATTTGCTATTATCTACGTACTATTTATTTATTTCTGTAACTGCCCGTGACATCACAGCGGGCCCTATCAGAATACCAGCGCTGCAACATTTATTTTTTTAAATGTTGTAGCATCATGCTGAGATAGGAGCCTTTTGGCCTCGTATCGTATAGGACTTTCTGTTTCATTTTTCTTTTGTTACTTTTTTTATATACATAATAACTTGGTTTTTTATTTTGCTGTATTTAGTTTAGTTTGTGATCTTCCTGTACGAGTCGCAATAAATACTTTTTCTTTCTTCTTTCTTTCTTTCGTTTTAGAAACAATAAAAGTACATGACAGTAAACAAAATCAGAAAAATATATTATGATATTGTTCAGGAATAGTGTGTTGAAAACATAATATGTACATCTAATTTCATACGATAGAAAAAAATCATGAAGATACATCTAAAAACTTTCTTTTTACAATAAAAATCATTTGTCAGATTATTCTACAAGCAACATACTAAACTAAAATACTAAAATTTTATTTTTTTAGTCCAAAATACATTTTTTATAGGTAATTAAATAATTGCTTCATATTTTGCAGTAAATTACACAGGGCGACAAAATTTGACGAACACGCTTTCCAAGAAACCAGACTATACTTTCCCGAAGGATTTTGACGCGCTGAATTCGAATCTGGCAATGCAATTTCTCAGCGAAAAAAAAGATGTTTGAGTAAACTCAACGTCATTTTAAAGAGGAAGACTAGTCCTTTGATATGCTATTAATAATTTTTGAAAGAAAATAGGATCGGCCGTGCTACATAACCTCAAAAATTAGCTAAAACGGTATTTTTTGCACTTTTAGGTTAGGATATCTCGAAACCCTGACGTGATAGAGCAATTTTGCCAGATTTGAATTTAGCGCGTCAAAATCCTTCGGAAAAGTATAGTCTGGTTTCTTGGAAAAATATTTGTTGACCTGTGTTACCAGCGTTGTGTCATCGCGCTTCTCTTTCCTTTCTATGCAGTCCGACAGTGACCGCGCTTTAGGTCATGTAAGCCCCTTAACTTATTGTTTGTCCGGGAAATTTAATATTGTAAATAAGAACGGCAATAAACCATTGCCCCTAAATACAGTCCACTTATTTATTGCTCCCCTCGCTAATAGTAATATCTAATTTTATTTTTTGGATAGACCTTATGCTCCTAATTCTCTTCTAAATGACCTTTGGCGGGCGGTGTCACAACTATTGTGTGCGTCACCTTTGATCTTGCACCACGACATGGTTGCATTCAAATGTTCAAGTGAGCTGCTAAACGGCGCGGCACTTCCTTTTATTTTTTGTTTACATGCATCTGGCGCCAGTCGGCCGGCGTTAGTACGCAGAGCGTACAGCACCGACAAACGAGACACCTCAGTGCGTAGGAACAGATGCTTGTCTATCTACCCGTTGTTCCTCCCAGAAACGATTGTTTGAAAGCGCACTTCAAAACCGTCGTCCATGAAGTCTTCAGGTCGGACGGATCCTCTTTTCAAAAGCAATATACTAGATGCAGAAGGTCTTGGCACGACCGTTCAGCAGAATGCGTTAGCATTAATTTGTATAGTTACCACGTCTGGACTCATTGTTACGTTTAATTAGCGTGTAATTTATGTTTAGCCAAACAATACCGTCCGGAGTTGCAAGATTCCATGATATAATATTCCACTTCAGGCATCGCTTGATGACGCAGGTCGTAACATACTAAAGTGAGAATGACATAATAGTTACAATTTAACATCGTGTGCAGCACTCGTTAACCCAATAGCTACAATGTTATCTCAGGTTTCTTTCGAGCACTTGTTTAATGTTCAAGATAAACTTTACACTTGAAAGAAAGTTGAAGACTTAGTTGTCGTCCATCGTGAGAATTCGTGTCACGTATAGCATTCGACACGTCCTGCTTTAGCTGACGAACTTCAAGGGAATAAGGGCGGTTAATGTGTTTTTGTTTAACTTGGATCACGTCCAGTGAATATTGAAAAACTTTGGACGATTTTATGATTGAAAAAAGCTATTGATGGTGGCGTATGAATGTATTTGAAAGGCCGACAATTGGTCCCGGGTGAGAAGCCAAGCCCGAAGTCGCTCGGATGGAGGGGACTCAGGCTCGGGTCATCAAGTATGCATGAGCGACGGTTTCCGCCACGGCGACGTGCACGAATCCAAATTGATAAAAATACCACGCCGTGATATCTCTCACGTCGAGATATTTCGTTTATGGACCATTGTTTGGACATTTTTCTGTTACTGCTGTACCTTTCATACAAAAGTAAAAAATAATTGAAGCTATGCTTCACTCATTACACGATTTACGCATACTAACTTGTAGTCGTTTAAGTATGAACATGATCCAAAATTCAAAAATTTCACAATTTTGGTCATTTTTTCAAAGAAAGTTGAATCGCTTATTAAAACCTTGATCATTTCTAATTGTTTTCAATAGCCTTCCGTACGCTATAAAAATACATGATGATACCTGATGGGAGTACTTGCCGCAGGAATGCGACTGAAAACAGATAAAAGCAACTGCGTCGAACACTCCACATGACCGCTGACGTCACTAACTATATTGTACTGATGCTCGTATCCGTAATGTTTGAGAGTACTCTACTTCTGACGTACCACTGGACTTTGATATTATTAGATGTTCTTGAAACGAGTGGAGTGGAGGGCGGTATGTTATGTGACGTAAGGACCAATTTGAAAGCAGTTTCTTAATTAAATCCTCGAAGAAAGTACTACGTATGGACGGAATAGTAATTTCGCTAATGTGATGTATATTTTACGGGAATGATCCTTTGGGGCGAAATCAAGGGAGTGATTTGTGTGACGGAAAAATTAAAATATTAAAAATAAAATTGAATTTAATTTAGTCTTATGTTATTTAATTTAGCTTTTAATATATTTTTTTTCAAACTTAGCATTACTTTACTTGTTTTAATTAATTTATTGTGTTATTATCTGCGCGTAATCCGTGCATGCTGTGCTTTTCTTTAAGTAAAGAGATGAGGCGCACTTAAGTTTGCAATGTACAAATTATAAAGAATTTTCGAGATTTCCTTGATATGAAATCTGATTATCAAGTACCTATTACCTTATATTAACTTGTTCTAGCAGGTAAAGATTAAATTTCGTGGTAGCCATTAATATGTGTCAACGTGACGTATTCGTGTACATTATGTTATATGATGGCGAGCCACGATACACTAGAACCCGTTTTATTATTCATCCGCCCATGAATCGTTTTGTGTACTTACAATGCCACGAAAGCAGCCGAGGTATCTCCCTTTCAGTCCTTCATAAAAACGCGAGGTTAAAAAAATGTATTCTTTAATTTTTTTGTGGTGAACCTATCATCTTCACAAAGAAATCTTTGGTGTTTATTAAATGACAAAACATTTCTTTTTCTCTAAAATTTCGTTATTTATGATGCGTGTGTACTTTGACAATAACGTTAAAGTAGTAGGAAACACCTGGATGAGGGACGCACGAAATCGAGAAGTATGTCAGAAGAAAGGGGAAGCCTGTAATACCCAGCCTGCAGTGGGTGATTCCAGCCTGAAATGGTGATGATGTACAGACGCCAGCACTTCAAGCTACCCGAAACTGTCAAGTTTTCCCAGTCAACCTTGAACCTTATGCTTTAGTGATAAAGTTGAAAATCTATTAAATAAATTTGACACATTGTAGTAGCTTAGTGTGCTGGCGTCTGTACTAGTATTGTAATAGTGTACGAATTTCATTTCCACGGGAACCTAAAAAAGCTGAATCTATTTTTATTTTCGTAGAAAAGGGCAAAATTGTATTCGTTTCTGTAGCAATTGTGAGCCGCCTACGAAAGATACATAGAAGGCTTGTCTCCATTGTCATCGTTTATCTCGGATGATATCTAGATCTGTTCACAACATTCTAAGCGACGCAAAAATATTTTTAGACAGGTTTATTGCGAAGTTCTGTCTTTTTCCATTTCGGTCCGGTTCATCTACGAGTAGTAACGACACTACAAGCGATATATTTGAGTACTTTTCTAAATGTAGTAAACGGTAGAAACTCAAAATATTGGTTCGGGATATCGTAATTTGTTCGACCGGAGCTTTAAACCATGTCGTTGACGTTGAGAAAAAACAAGCAATGCAGGAAATTAAAATGAAAGTTTGTATTAACTTTTTTAGTTCTGTAGCCGGCTAGCAATAATTATTAAACCCTCCAACCTCCGCTCTTCGCAATATCAAAAATGTTATACCTAAGTACTTTTTTGCTCTACTTGACAATATTCATAGACTACATCCGAGTTTTAGCATAATTAAGACGAATGATCAGATTATGAAAATAAGTGTCCATTTTATGCGTAGTGCGCACTTTATGAAGTAGGTAGTGCAGTAGGAGACTGAATGAATGTGCTCCGGGAATGTCTAGACTAGATCAGACATACTTGCTATTTATCGAAAAATTCTTTTAGTGACTGCGAACGTGGAAATGAATAATAATAGACGTTGAACTGGTGCTTTCAATTTCAATAGTTATAATTTTTAACAGGTTAAAAACAAAAATCTCTCGCTTGGTAGACAGCGTAGTTGGTCCTTGCTAGTTATGATTATGCTGCTGGCAATTTTTATATCAAGACGAAAAATTATAATATCCCCTAAAGATATAGGACAACTCTTTCTTCTTATTCACAATACTAGCTTTTGGCAGCGGCTCCGCCGGGAAGTCGGAAGAGGTTCTTCGGGAACGTACTATCTGGATAAAAATTATCCTGTGTTAATTCAGGTTATCCATACTAATATTATAAATTCGAAAGTAACTCTGTCTGTCTGCCTGTCTGTCTGTATGTTACCTTTTCACGCCTAAACCAAGGAACGGATTTCGATAATTTGTATCGACATACCTCGCGGGCGAAGCCGCGGGGGCAAGCTAGTAAACTATATATGTGTACCAAATTTCATCCAAATCCGTTAAGCGCCCTTTTAGTTTGATTGAGTAACAAACATTCAAACGTATAAGCTGTCACATTAGTAATATTAGTAGGACTGGGAAAGATAAAAAAAGTATTTTGTGACAGCTCGACCACATTGCGTGCTCCTAGAATGCTTAGCACGTACCTCGAGCTCCACAAAATTCGGCGACATGTGCGTCACCCACAGCCGGTCGATTCTGTGAAAATCTCACCGTGAAAACTTAGGTGAAGTGAGCGTGAGCTGTCAATAGTGTCAACTCCTAGCAAAAACAAACTCACTTCATCTAAGTTTTCACGGTGAGATTTTTACAGAATCGACCGGCTGTACGAGAGGTGTTCCCTGTATTCTCGGTATCAGGGTGATTTACTAATGTGGGTAATATGACCAATTAATTAATCAATGACATTATCTAAGGGTATAAAGGTTCAATGTCATATAGTTGTGAATCACAACTTAATCATTAGTTTGCTTTGATGGAATATGGCCAGTAAAACAAAGATTACTTGTTATAGCAGGATTTATTAATTTAAATGTAAGCAGTGGTCGTGAGCCGTCGCGAGTACAGAGCGAGAGAGAGAGAGACCGATAAGTGAGTGAAAGAGAAAGCAGTCATTTGAAAAATTTAAACACGGGCAAGGATCTAAGCGCTATACAGCCAACACTCCCACGAAATGACAACTTTCTATTCCTTTACACATTGTTTATACCCACATATAAAAATGATTATGTAAATATATAGCTTGGTTTACACAATACCTAAACTTTTTCTCAAATACATAAATTGAAACTTACTTATCGGCTTTGTCAAAATATCAGCAATTTGTTCTTTAGTGTTTACATATTGTACACTTATACTTTTATCATTAAATTTTTCTCTAACATAATGCAATTTTATATCGAAGTGTTTACTTCTCTTATGTAAACTTTCATTCTTAATTAACTTTATAGCACTCTGGTTGTCTATAAACAAAGGAACAGTTTCATTGAATCTACACAATTCATTTAGTAAATATTTAAGCCAAATAATTTCTCTTGTTGCATTACAGGCTGAAATATATTCTGCCTCGCAGGTAGACAATGCTACATAACTTTGTTTCTGACTTGCCCAAGTTACAACACTATTATTAATCATTGTTACATAACCACTGGTTGATCTACGTGAGTCTATATCAGAACCAAAGTCTGCATCACAGTATGCTTCTACATTTAAATTTTCACAATGTGTATACAAAATACCTAAGTCTTTGGTACCCTTTAAATACTTCAAAATTCGTAACACAGCATTATAATGTGATTGATCATGATATTCAATGTACCTACTTACAATATTTACTGCCAACATTATATCTGGTCTACAGACTATTGCAAGAAACATGAGTGCACCTACCATCTGACGATACAATATTTTGTTTTCAGGAAATTCAGGTCTACACAATTTTATATTTGGGTCAGCAGGCACTGAAACCGGATGACAATCTTCCAATTGAAATTTAATCAACAATGACTCAATATATTTTCTTTGGTGTACAAAAATTGAATTTTCACTCATGTCTATTTGCATACCAACAAAACATTTTATATTTTCAGTAACTACAATTTGAAACTTTTCCTGTAAATCGGATAGAAATCTATTCATTAATGTGTTACTTTTACAAAACAAAAGTCCGTCATCTACATACAAAAGTAAATACATTACAACACTGTATTTATTTGATATAAATGCACATTTATCTACTTCACAAGCTGTAAAACCAAAATCTCTCAATATTTCAGTTACAGTTTGATTCCAGCACCTTGGTGCTTGCTTGAGACCATATAGTGACTTCTTTAATTTACAAACTTTATCACCTGCATTTAAACCTGGAGGAGGGGACATGTAAATTTCCTCAGAAATTGTACCATACAAAAATGCGGTTTTAACATCAAATTGTTTAACAATAAGTTTGAAATGGGTAACTAGTGACAACATGACTCTAATGGTATCATACCTTACTGTAGGTGAAAATGTTTCAGAATAATCTATGTCTTTTATTTGTGAAAACCCTTTTGCACAAAGTCTAGATTTAAATCGAATAGAACCATCTGAATTTTCTTTTACACGAAATACCCATTTACATCCTATGGGTTTCTTACCAGTAGGTAAACTCACAAGCTCCCACGTTTCATTTTCTTTGTGAGCTTCCAGCTCTTCGTTGATTGATTTTGTCCAGTGCTTTGCATCTGGAGATACCATGGCTTCCTGGAATGTTGTTGGGACTTCACAATCTGCTATCAATGCCTCTGCTATATAGGTCATTGTGTCTTCCTCTGGGTGTTCCGAGCACTCTTCCGAAGACTGCTTACCCAGGGCTTTATTCAGGAAATTTTCAAATACGTTCTTGTCAAATAGTGACTTACTACCATGTTGGCTCCTGCTTGACGTCGACGACTTACCACCACTGCTGGTGGCACCTCCGAACACCTTGGCATCACGCTGAGGACTCACCACAGCATGCGTCGTGGCCTGCGGAGTTGGAAGTGCACGGGTCTCCTTGGCATCACACGATGGGCCGCACTCCACCGTATGCATCGGGGCCTGCGGAGTCTCCTTGGCATCATACACGGTGTTGACCGGTGTATGCATCAAGGCCTGCGGAGAGGGTCCTGCTTCTGCTCCCTTTTCTGATAGCGGACACACCAAGCTATCTTCATCATCTAGGGGCAGCTGGAACAAGCTCTCCTCAACTTTTCGTTCATCACAGGTAGTAGTTTCATCAAATATTACATCTCGAGATATCTCCACTTTCTTGGTACGCAGATCCATCAATCTGTAGTTGTCCGAGTTATTGTCATAACCTACAAGTGTCATTTTCATACTTTTCGGCTGAAGTTTATTGCGTTTCTCCTTGGGCACATGAACGTAGGCTGTGCAGCCAAATGTCCTTAGATGAGAAAGGTTAGGCTTTCTTCCAACCCATTTTTCAAATGGAGTTATGCCATCTCTTTCTTTTCTGTTGTACAAATAAGCTGCAGTGTTCACCGCTTCTGCCCAGAGACTTGCAGGTAACTTGCTGTCGAAGAGCATCGCACGCGCAGATTCCATCAGTGTCCTGTTCATTCTCTCACTACAACCATTTTGTTGAGGGGTATAGGGAGCTGTCCGACACAACTGAATTCCATGTTCTGATGCAAACTGCTTCATCTGACTGCTGGTGTATTCACAACCATTGTCTGAGTGAAGGGCAGTGAGCCTGACACCTTGACTTAGTATTTGCTTATAATAGTCTTTGAAGCACTCAAAAACTTCACTCTTTTTAGATAATAAGTACACCTTACAGTACCTTGTTGCTTGATCGATGAAGGTCACAAAATATCTCTTGCCACTTATTGACCTGACAGGCATGGGTCCACAAATGTCACTATACACCTTTGCTCCAGCAAGGTTAGCACTTCCTTGTGATGGTTTAAATGGTAAACGGTGCTGTTTCCCTAATATACACGGTTCGCAGAGAAAACTGTTTATTTCTTCTACTTTCATACCTGGTATAAGTCCACTTCGCACCATTTCTCGTATAGTGTGCACACTGATGTGTCCAAGACGCCTATGCCACAGTTCAATGTCACATACATTCGCCTCATGAGATATTTTAACACTGAATTGCATTTTATATAAGTTATTGTTGCTACTTTTGTTTGCGACCGCAACTAACATTCCCGAACTATCGTATATTTTGGCACTGGATTGTTCTTTCACTATTTTAAAACCTTTTGAGGTTATTACACCTTCCGAGAACAAGTTCTTACATAGTTTTGGCACAAAGTAAACATCGTTTAAAGTAGACTCGTACCATTGTCCATCGAGTAGTTTGTTTACATTTATTGTCCCTTTTCCACACACTTGTAACTCAGTTCCATTGCCTATACGCACTGTTGATTCGAAGGGAATTAAGTTCGCAAAACATTCTCGAGCACAGCACATATGTACAGAGGCTCCACTGTCCAATATCCACACGTATTTACTATCAATGTTTATGTTGTTATCACTGACGAACGCTGATTTTTGAGACGATGACGCATGAGTGCGGCCCGTGCGTTTACTCGCTGGCGCCGGCATGACAGTGGCAGTGACGGGAACACTTTGTTTACAATCACGCGCATAGTGTCCGCGCTTTGAACACTTGAAGCATTTAGCTCGGGAACGTGTGTTCTGCTTGTTTTTACTTGTTTGTGTTGAAACTAAAGCAGCGGGTTCTTGCTCTTCAGCATGGTTAAAACTTGCTTCCTCATCTATCAGTCGAGCTGTCAAATTGATAATTGTCTGTCTCTTTTCGTCCAGTGACAACCATGCTTGACGTAGGTTTCGATATCTGTCGGGTAACGATCCCAATATTTTGGTTATCACGCTTATCTCCGAAACCAATTCACCAGCATCTCGAAGTTGTTGTGCGATATTTTCGATTTTTGTAATATGTTTAGCAATTGAATCACCTTCCGCCATTTTTATGTTGTGGAACTTTTCCAATAATAACATTTTCGTGTTTTCACTTTTCTGCTCGTAAATGGATTCTAATTTAATCATCATTTGCTTTGCAGTTGTACACGTTTCAACCAAACTAATTAGAGACATATCGAGTCCCGATGTTATTATGAACATCGCTTGCGCATCCGTTTGACGCCATTTTTCAAGCACGGACAAACCTCCTTCTGTCTTCACATCGTTTGTGTTATCGTCACTTTTCTCCTCAGTGAGATGATTGCTCAATCCTTTTGCTCTTAACGCGCAGTTAATCATGAACTTCCATTGGCGGAATCCTTGACCGTCGAAACGCCGGGCAGCAATTACGTGCGAAGCGACGTCCATCTTTCCTGCACTTTCCTTTGTCTAGCAACGACCGCGTGGCTGACAAATCTTTGGATAAGATTAATGCGAAATATACTTTCGATTGACTCGTGACTTCACTTGTGCAAGATACTGGGCCCATAACCTGATGGAATATGGCCAGTAAAACAAAGATTACTTGTTATAGCAGGATTTATTAATTTAAATGTAAGCAGTGGTCGTGAGCCGTCGCGAGTACAGAGCGAGAGAGAGAGAGACCGATAAGTGAGTGAAAGAGAAAGCAGTCATTTTAAAAATTTAAACACGGGCAAGGATCTAAGCGCTATACAGCCAACATGCTTGTTATCCTTTGTCAACGACAACTGGAATGGCTAACGTGACAATGTTGAAGAAAATCGAGCACCGCGCGCGCTGTCTGTAAATTCCTTACCAAACAAGGAAAAGTCAAAAACTATTCACGAAGAGATCGTGGCTGTTTACCAAGATTCTGCACCTACGTTGTCTACGATTCAAAAGTGGTCAAGTGAATTTAAAAGGGGCAGAGAGAGTATCGAAGACGACACTTGCTCGGACGGCCCGGTTACTGCCTCTACGGAAGAAAACGTAAAAAAAGTTGAGAAGCTTATACTGGAGGATGCCCGAATGAAGATCAAAATGATAGCAGAGATGTACCTCTCTGTTGATTTCGTACACACTATTCTTCATGACCTTTACCTTTCAAAAGTCAGTGCAAGATGGGTGCCGCGAATGCTCACAGCGCGGGCGCCTCAAAAGCAAGTGTGAATCGAGTGCTGTAGAGAGTTTAAAGAGCTAAATGGTGAAGTGCCATCAAGTATTTTCAATCGAATTGTTATTGGAGATGAAAAGTGGGTACATTATTATGACTCTGAGCTCAGCTTAGAGTAAACAAGAGTCCATGCAGTGGCACAAGAAGGGTACTGAGCCCCCTAAGAAATTCAAAGTCGTTCCGTCTCGTCTGTCGAAAAGATCATAACCACAGTGTTTAGGGACTCAAAGGGAATTTTTCTGATTGAGTACACAAAAAAAGGTGAAACCATAAACGCAGCATCCTACGCATCAAAATTTACGGGAAGCAATTAAAGAAAAAAGACTGTAAACTGACCACCGATGTGTTGCTTCTTTACGACAACGCCTCGGTCCATACGGCGCGTGTTTCCACGGCTGCTGTGCGAGATTGTGGTTTCGTAGAAATTAACCACCCCCACCCTATAGTCCGGACCTAGCCCCGAGTGATTGTTATTTATTCCCTAATTTGAAATAAAAAGACCTTCGTGGGAAACGATTTGCCAACGATGAAGAGCTCAAAGCTGTAATAAATGCGCAATTTTCAGAGAAAGAGGAAAGTTATTTTATTTTAATTGAATTTACGTCTTTTTTCATGCCGATACCGAGAATACATTGAACGGCCCCTCGTAACATTGGGGTGTCACTCACGATTCTCGAAAAATAGAGTAACTAAAGTTCTATGTATTATGCATGACTAGGTACACAAATCTTCCTCGCCTGAAAATCTGAAGCAGATGTTTGTCGAATCAATCCGAGTACGTCTTACAGTGGCTCATATAACTAGATTAAGATTATAGATCGCACAGAATGATTGATCGTTCCGGGGTCTCGATTTCATTTTAAATGAATTTCGATCTATCTTAACCTTCAGAAGTTACGTCTTATAATTATATACCTATCTATCAATTTATATCATGTTTTATTAGCTAATTGGAGACTGAGTCCTATTGGACGACTAATTTTCCGGACGTCGAAATCGCCCAATGCTTTTTTGCTGTCGATTTTAGCATAAGGTACTACCCAATCAAACTGTGTTGCTTTAACATCAATGATAGTGGATAAAGTTCTGTAAACGCATAACTCTGTCTTCGTTGTCGCGCAGTCGGGTAAAAAAGTTGCCGGTGCCCTTTCTTTATACTTTCCGGGAGACTCTTTATCTGTTCAAAAAAAAAATATATACGCGTCGACTTGAGAACCTCCTCAGTTTTTTTTCATGGGTTAAAAATAAATTGTCTAACCTTATCACATGAGGGTGAGGCATGTAACTATGCTGTACTAATTGAATATTGAAAGCCTCAGATAGCTATGATCCTCAGACGGGATTCTTCATAAATTTTGCATATTTGTCGTACATATCAGAACAGAACTGTAAACGGAGATTGGAAATAACATTTACGACGTTATTAAATCAGGGCGTACTATACCTATGACATGGAGGGAGGAATGAGGAAGATGAATTGTTCGATGAAAGATGCGAGATATACGTCTTATAATACGATCTAGAGCCACTCACACAGTTGTGGGGACGCGGCGGAGTAAACGAATTGAATTGCTATGAGTGATATGATACCAAAATTAACTGTCGATAGAACTGACCCTTCGCTAATGACTAAAGACAGATTAGGTTGTGTCCTTTTCGACCTATGGTTCGGGACATAATACTTCATGTCGCTCCTTTGCAGTTTTATCTTCTTAAAACTCCCTGCTTCCGACGGTACCTTGGTTCTCGGCTACCGTCGTGTAGGGAGCTTTCCAAGTTTGTTTAGGGTGGCAAACTTTGCGCTTTCTCTGTGGACGTCAGTGGAGGGCGTGCCTTGGCCTGTGTGTTTGCAGTGGGCGCAAAGCTTGGCCTATCTGCATACAGGGTGGCAGGGACATGGAAGCACAAACTGTAACCATGAATTCAGCACATGATTCTGAACCAACGAAAAATTTCAACGCAGGAGACGTTGAAACTTTTCGTTAGTTAATATTAAAAAAAAATAGCTTTCCGTACATTTTGATCCCGTAGGTATTGCACTTTTCTATGAAACAGCATTTTTTGAAGTGATCTTTAGGCGAGTTGGACATTTTCTGAGATGGGAAAAACCATTGAACTCGCGACACTTACCGACACCGCGCTACATTCGGATGTGTTCGCCTGTCGTCGGGATGTACTCGGTTTTAAATCCGATATGTCAGTGAGTGATGGCAAAGTATTCTGTTTGTATTTTGTTTTCACTTCTGTCGGCACTCCCGGAGTGCCACTATTTTTCTTTAGTATTGACGAAATATTTCAACGTCTAGAATCATGTGTTGAATTCATGGTTACGGTTTGCCTGCCGATTTCCCTGCCACCCTATAGATCCGCTTTGTTAAATCTATTCTGCATGATCCTCCTGACACAGTTTTCACAAATCCGTATTAGTCATGACGGGGCTCAAAAGATCTGTATGCTAACGCATATATTGACGAAGATGTGAAGTTTACTGATTAGGATCGTTCTCTATCTTTTAAACAATTTCTGCTGTCTGCCATACTGCTGCTTCTGCAACTGTCCAAGTTACTCTTATTGTTAGCCTGCATCATCCCACTGCTGGGCAAATGCCTCTCCCCATGACTTCCAACTTGACTGTTCAAGTTACATAATATAAATGAATGGGTTTATAACGCTGCCAATCTTTTCACTATTGTTGACTATCAGTTCTTCAAATATTAGTTTCAGACCAAATTATTTGTCATACTTGTCTGTTTATCAAAAAATACTATTAGTGAATGCGAAAATTTAAATGAATATCAGCTAGATGGTGAACTGGTCACTCGTGTGAAGGATGCTGTGAGGGATGCTTTCAATCAAAGTTTTAAATTGTATCAGGTTTGAAACATTCGCTTGGGAAATGGCGCAGTTAAATATCAGTTCTTCAAATATTAGTTTCATACCAAATTATTTGTCAGTGAAAAATATTCTGCCTGTAATATTTAAACATCCTACAATGCTTTTAAAAACTGTTTAAAAGCTTTCTCCCGTAAAGCTTGCAACAACTTATTTGCTTAAAGATTTTTATGGACATTCAGTTTTACCCCTTTTTAGGTGTTCTCTATTTTTAATATTTTCCTTTCATCACTAAAACAGTGGTTTACATTATCTTTACTGTAGTGAAAAGTCATTCAGCTAGATGTAGGGTGCCCCTCCAAAGAGGCATATACTCACTGCGTTAAAACAGTGTCTTTGCTAATAATTATGTCTGTTTCTTTCATTACTAATATTTTCTTCCTTTTTTTCTTCTCTTCTTTCTTATCTGTGGCCATCAGTCACAGACCTCCTACGCCTAATTTATGTTCATGTATTCTCGGACTGAATAACGATAAATACGCGCGTTTTTAGTAATTTTTGCTCGTACATAACATTTATATATAACTTGCCTCGATAATGACCAGCAGATAAGAGTGATTGTTTCATACACTCACGCGCTGCACCATGTGGAGTAATGATAACGATATTTTAGAGTAGTGTAGGATACATCCGGCTAGGAGATACTCACTTATGGCGAAAAGTGCTATTTGCCATCTAAAATCTCCCTATATTTGCAGCTACAGCATAATTTTAAATTCACTATTTACTTGGGCTCCATACCATATTTCCAAAATAAAGTTTAACTACTTACTTAGTTTTCAGGATTTCACGAAAGGTTTTAAATTTTACGTCACGGCTGCGATATCAAAACCTCTATATCAAGCCATGAAAATGGTACCCCGGAATATTAAGAAAATAATATCGCGTCATAATCAAATAACATTTTATTATCACTAAAGCCATCTGATTTCGAACGGAGCCGAACCAATCGTTAGTAGTGCGTATAATTTGCGGAGCGAGTGAACCGTTAATAATGCCTATTTTCCCCAAATTCTCATCATAAATTCTTCCAGAAAACGACTTTTATTTGACGTTTACTTAATGAAGTAAAAACAATTTACTTACGGTATACAAGAACCCTTCAAAATTCTGATAGTGATCTTTATTTATCCTTGGTAATCTCCCGAAACCCGAAGATGTTATTTACTGGCATCCTAATAAATTTAATTTTCCTTCACTTTAGTCCATCATTCACGGTCAAAACAGTGTCAAAACTGTCTCGAATTATCCATCTTAGGATGAAAGTGACAGATAAGTTTTTTTATCACCCTTTCTGTACATAAACCGTCAACATAATGTATTTTGGCACATTCGATCCCAGTAAATCGCTTGTTGTAGGTACGAAGGCAGTTTTGTTTCTTACAGCCTTCGAATAAAGTGTTATAGTGTACTAAGATAATATGACAGCATAATTTTTTTCATGTAACTGTATTATTTTGGAGTTATTGAAATAATATTCTGAAAAAAACATCGACATTGCGCATTCGTTTTGCTGAAGTTGTGGACCATGATTTTCCTGAATATTTCAATAACTTTCAGTCTGCATTAACGTTAAACTTTTTAAAACATTGATGAATCTAAATTGGTCGTCATCATTCTGTCAAAAAGAACGACAATATTTTCACTTTCTGATGCTATCCGGATATCTTATGAAAACATTTGGGAAAGTTCCTTTATGTACTTGGAGTCGGGAAGCTACCCGGTACTTACGTATTGATCGCACCTGACCCGACAACACATTACAGCAGTGGCACATTTGTAATATCTTCGCACTGAACACCGTTCACGCAATATGTTCTTGTAATGACTGACGTCTTCCTTGTTTTTTCATACGACAGGAAATTGAAATTCCATGACGGAACCAGTCACATTTTTCGTGTCAATCTTTTTTTATTCAATCATCTCAGTTGTTCTCGTGGAAGGAAAAGTTACGTGCATCATAAAATTCGGAGCTGTATTATGCAATTATATCTAGAATTTTCCTTATAGCTGTATTGCGGAAAACCAAAGGAACGAATTTGTTAAATGTTGCTAGTATCCAATTATGAGCGGATTGTCGTTATTTTTTTAATGTAGGTTACGTACAGACCCCAGCACATCAAGCTATCCGAAACTGTCAAAATTTCCCAATCAACTTTGAACCTTATGCTTTAGCGATAAAGTTGAAAATCTATTAAAGAAATTTGACAGATTGTAGTAGCTTGATGTGCTGGCGTCTGTACCTACTTTAAATGTGTATCTGATGTTGATCACGTGTGTGAAACCATAGCCACACCTAACTGTGACGGTGCCTTGCTGAATACACTAAACTACTTCTTTATTCCAGAAATTTTAGTTCCCTGATTAATGCTGCTTCACTGAAAAAAATAGGTTAACTGAACAGTTCAGCTACTTGAATATTTACTAAATAATAGTTAATTGTTACTAAAGTTCAGCTCTGTTTTCAAAATTAATTTAGTTGTGGCTACATTTATTATTTTGTTAAAACCAGTTGAGTTACCAACAACTAAAGCGTTTGGTAACTAATTACTAAAATGTAGGTGTTTACTAAACCGATTAGCTATTATTAGCTCTGTTTTTATAATTACTAATTCCTGTTAGTAATTGATAGCAACACTGTTTGGCTGGTCTCTCAGCTCAGTTGTTAGTAGCCTTGCCTGCCATGCTGTAGGTCGTGGGTTCGATTCCCAACCAGGATGAACATTTTTGTGATGAACATTGATGTTTGTTACGTGCTTGGGTATTATATTGTATCAATTATATATTTTTAAGAAAACAAGTAGGTACTTATTAAATTAAAATTTAAAAAAAGCCCCCATATTTACAAGTCGGAGTTGAGCTATCATTATCAACCACCTGAACAGTTCTTCATAAAGAACACACGAAAAAATTAACACGCATTAAAATCAGTCAGCTCGCTAAAGGGCTTATCATGAGGATTTTAAAATAGATGTATGAGTAACTAAAAAGTACAAAATAAAAAAATAATTTAAAAAATTTAAAAACCCGACTGCGTAAAAGATAAAAACCGAAACGAAAAAAACAAGTTCAGGAAACATTGACTGCAACAGTCGGGACCCATATTGAATGTAATGATTGTAGTCTAGATTATTTAATGGGTCCCGAGTCCCGACTGTTGCAGTCAAATATTTCCTGTTTCCTGAACTTGTTTTTTTCTTTTCAGTTTTTATCTTTTAAGCATTAGGGTTTTTTATATATTTTTTTATTTTGCACTTTTAGGCCCTTTTAAGCCCTTTAGCGAGCCGTTCAGGCTGCAGAGCATGCTTAACATTTGAATTTGGCGCCAAAAATCCGCCATTTTATTTTATTTTTATTTTGATATACCCAGTGTCACTCTCACAGTAAATACGAATCTAACGACACCTCTCAAGCTAACATCCATCGAGGCGTTCAGGCCACAGAGCGTGCCAAACAATTATACATACATACAAACATACATACATACATACTCTCGAAAAACATAACCCTCCTTCTGGCGGTCAGGTAAAAATAGCAATATTACGATTACAAACTTATTATTTGCGGTTGGTGCAATAGCCGTTTCATGAGATCGGACAGCAAAGTTAACTTTGTCCTTTAAAAAGTTTGTACGGAACCCTCGGTGCGCGAGTCCGACTCGCTCTTGGCTGGTTTTTTATTTGTCGTTTCGCTCGCCCGTGAAAATCTGACGTATCTACGTACAGCAGACAAAATCTTCTGTGTACCTACCTAATTTGAATGTAAGTAGGGAAAATATAGCTACGATTCGACCATACTCAAAAAACTTTTTAGAAAAAAAATAGACTTCCAAAAAAAAAATACTACAAACTATGTACCCATGGCCCTAGTTGGCAACGGCGCGTTTGCCAAGCTCGGGGATGCCTTTATGTCGACTGACTATGATCGTTGTTTGGTACTTGCTTGGTGTATTTATGGTTTATACCTACCCATTTTGACAACATTATGGAGGTGCATTATGTAGGTACAGATCTCGGTTCTCAAAAATAAGTGAATAACTGATTGAGCTGCCACAGACATGGCCCAGTAACTGGATCCCGAACTCCTCAGCTGTAGCAGCTAAAGCAATATAGCTAAATATTTGCAGACAGCAACTGACTGTAATTTATACAACTAATATTTAGTAGTTCTTTGCTCTTTCATTAGTAACTATTAATTAAACCACTTGAGAAAAGTCTAACCAAAATTTAGCAGCAATTTATCTAATGTTTGGTAGTTCGTTGTCATATTGTATAGCAATTTGGTGCTAAACACATTAGTAATTTGTAAATAATGTTTTGGTATTTTTTCCTAAACAATTTAGTTACTATGAACTTGCATTATGAATATTTTGTTTTCTAGCTCATTCTATTTCCAAACCAGTAACAGGTTCGTCGCGTTCACTTGTGCCCAATTGCCCATGTTCCACACCATGTTTTCTCAAATCAAATCTGAATATTGTCCACGGAGTGACGTTTTTTGCTTTTTTGTTTGTCGCTTTACAGTATAGAGTGCTATTGTCTACTGTTGTATGTACAAGTACAAATGTGGTACTTATAACGTGCGAGTTTGAACTTGAACTTCATCGTTTGCCGCCATCTCAACCTCAACGTTTATCAAGTGTCAAGAGAGTGATGTGTTCAGTGATTTCCCAAAGTAATTACTTACAAGTGCTGGCAAGGATATAAAGCCTTGAAGTTCACACAGCCTAGATAACTGTCGCTGAGTTCAACCTGCAACTGCAAAGCTTGTGTCATGGGCGATAAATCTGTCGAAGACCATCTGGATTCTTGGGGTCTCTCAAAATATAAGGAGAAGTTTAAAGGTAGGTAACAATTAATAAAAGTTAGATTTTTATTAAAAACTTATTATCTCATCGAGTCGTGGACTCTGTTCTCAGTAGTGAAACAAAAAGTTTAAAATATGCTACGTGTGCTAAGATTTATCTATAAATTAAAATTTGTGTTCTGTTTTGTTTTAGAGGAAGGCATAACGTTGGATGCGCTGCTTGTGTTATCCAAAGAACACATTCATGCTCTCGTTTCTGCCATAGGAGATCGCGCTTTACTCGAAGCACATATTCAAGGGTTGAAAGATAGAATAAACAAAAAACCGCTCCTAACTTATGTAAGTTTCAAATTGCGATTAGAAATTAGTATATCACTGAGAAGGCTTAATTTTTGTTACATACCTAGTAGATAAGTAGGTTTAAGTAACCTAAACAGCACAATTACAAATTATAAATAATTTGTTTTTTTTTTCTCCCAGGAATTAGTTGATAATGTTGAAGACCTTAGCTTCTCAAGCCTGTTAAATGATTCAAATTTCATCACTATACCAGTGGCATCAACTAGTACGCATGAAACACTAAACAGTTGTGAAACACCAAAAGAAAGAACAATTGAGGAGTCTCAAACAGATAAAATCGAAGCTGAACAAGCATTTACTGAAGGACATGCCCAGAGCGGCCAAAGCCTGCGTAACTACCTCTCATCTATAAATGAAGGAAAAGCGCTTCTTATGAATTATGAGAAGAGTGGACTGTTAGACAACACTGCAAGACGAAGACTCTGCAATATTATAATAAACCGGGAATTACAAACAAACCCAGATGCAAAAATCACAAGTGAACATTTTTATCAGTTGGCATATGATATTGTAAAAATATTTAAAAAGGAGAGTGCCCCAGTCTATTTCTCACCATACATTTCCATAAGTCCGGCTCACAAAATTGCAGCAAAGGGAAAATTACTTGACACCTTTAGGCAGCGGCGCCGCGGCGGAGAGAATTTTCAAAAGCTGGCCTCATCACCACAAGAAAACGAAAATCGTCAAGTTCATCATGTTATAGTAATCCATCATCACCATACTCTGCTTCAAGAATTGAAGATGCCACAAAAAGTCTACCCGAGCCTACAAGTGACGAGATAGCAGAGAATCTTTTATGGCTGAGAAACTCGTGTGACCCATGGATGACAGTTGAATTATACTGGGATCAGACAAGAAAGGCACGCTTGCAAAAATATGCTGAATCTAATATGCAAATTGCAGATTACTTTAATGAGTTCAGAGCACTGGGACAGCCCAAAGGTCTCCACTTGGTATGTATAATTTGAATTTGATTTCCAATTCTGTGGTGGTCCCGTTTTAAGAATAGAGTACTAACACTAATACCTTTATGGCAATCACCAATCCATCAGATTTTGGAGCAGGCTCTGCTCAACAGTGGAAATTATCAGGCTGATGATGATGCCAATCCATTGTTTTAATTTTTCAGTTATTAAAAATGACTTACTACTTTACTTTTAAAACTTAAATAAACATGTGAATTACTTAATAATTATTTCTATAGTTGCTGAGTGATTTCAACCACCTGTATTTCGAGAATGCTGACAAACTGTTTCAAAACTGGCCATTGTACCGTGAAAACATACTTGAAGCTGCGAAGAAGAGACATGATCCTGTGCTAAAAGAAATATTATCCTGCCTTGATGGTGAAGGTAATATACCTACTTGGTAGAAACTTACATACAAGATTTGGTTGATTTTCTATTTTAAATGGACAAAGGTGTATTAATTAGGGTCCTGCACCTCAAACATAACAAGGACTCCTTAAAAGGTCACTCTGGTGTTACATATTGTTTTGACATTTTACAGAAAACTGTGGCCCGTTTAAATTGGAAGTAACATAATTTTACAGTAGGATCCCTACCATAATACTCATGCTTAAATGTATAATTTTATGTTTGACACAAATGTATATTTGTTAACAGGTGTGGACAATGATACAATTAACACTGCTGCATTCATGTCGCTGGCGTTTTTGATGACACCAAGTACTACCCGTAAACCAAAAGCGAAGAAACAGTGGAGACCATCAAAGTTGGAAATCTTACAAGGATTTATAACTCACATCAAATCACCGTCGGATCTAGAAGCCACCATTACTCTTAGGAAGGAAAAAATGGCAAGTTTAGGATATACTGTTCAGCCGTATATTATAATCATTGGTACTTCAATTGCGGACATTCACACAAGGTACACAGTTATCAATAATGTTAAGTACTCGTCAACATCAAACATTTGTTACGAATCTGCTTCCATAATCCACGCTGTTGATGCTTGTTTTAAAATTTTATTTGCATTAAATGCAGGGATACTCTGCATTTAATGCAAATAAAATTACAACCCTCAAAGTTCATAAAGGTGGAAAAATGACTTTCAAGGTCAAAATCATTCTTGCACCTTTATGAACTTGGAGGGTGGTATTGATGATTATAATTCTGTAACTACATACGTCTTACAGACGCGAACAATATTTTAATCAACATACAACCTAGCACTTGCCTGCAAATTGAAAAAAAACGTAAGAAAATTTGAATTTCGCGGGCTACCCTGACGCTTAACCATAACCATAATTAAGTCCGCGCAAGTTTACTAGGCACGCGTGTGTAAACTTCAACTATATCCCTGCAAGCACTTGTAACTACTTTCGGCATAATGATGGCGAATACGAGTATTTACTTTGGAAAACACTGAACACATCACACACTCTTGACACTTGATTTAAACGTTGAGATGGCGGCAAACGAGCTTTGAAGTTCAAACACGCTTGCCACGTTATCTTTGTCTACTAAAGCTAGGCCTTTTGTCTACTAAACCAAATATTACTACTGTAAGTAATTTTAAAATGTAAAACAAATTTGAATTAATGAATACCCCCTAATTCAATAAATCAAATTTGTAAATAATAAATTGCAAATAATGTGTAATTGGCGCCGATTCAAGTTGTGCAGCAACTTATTTAGACTATACCTCTCTTTTTGTAATCGTTATGACTAGAAATAGATAGCAAGAAGTTCACTCCCATCAAGTTAGTTTATGAAACGCACTTCTTTGTATTCTGCCGTATTTTTAATCTGGTACGGTCTGAAATCACGTCTAAAATTGCATTGTAACGTAAATCTGCCTTGTTTTGACAAGAGTAAGATTCTTGCTAAGTATCTCTTTCTAGTTTTAACGATTAGAAAAAGAGAGCGATAGTCTAAAATAAATTGCTGCTCTAAAGATTCAGTGCCATTAGCAAAAAATAATTATGCACGTTAGGTGCACCTTTTTGTTCTTATGGATATTTTGTGTGTTAATACAATACTTAATCATAATGTTGTCCTTTGTTACTCAAATAAGTAAATGTTATTTATTTCATAAAATTGTCATTTGTAATAAAATAATAAAAGTTATATAAGTATATCTTCTTTGATTTCAGACTCTTCAACTAAAACAACAATACATCTCGTGAGCAAGCGCCAAAAATGAACTAGCGCCGCGTATCACTTTTCTCACAAGACTTATTGTTGTTTTTAGATAAACAGATCGGCCGCGATTACGACCGAGCTATTTAGCTATTTTAGCTAAATAGCTCGGCCGTAATCACAGCACGGTAGTAATCAACAATTTAGGTACCCTTTACCAAACATCTTACCAAATAGGTTGGTACCTATTACAAAACAGTTTAGCTAACGTTAACCAATCTATAGAGTTAAATCATACCAAGCAGTTCAGCATTTGTTAACCAAACTGTAATGTTATATCTTACCAAACGCTTTAGCTATCATAAACCAAACAGTTCAGCAGTCGTTAACCACATTTTTAGGTTATATCTTACTAAACAGTTAAGCTATCTCATACCAAACAGTTCAGCAGTCACTAACCAAACTGTTATGTTATATCTTACCAAACGCTTTAGCTATCATAAACCAAACAGTTCAGCAGTCGTTAACCACATTTTTAGGTTATATCTTACTAAACAGTTAAGCTATCTCATACCAAACAGTTCAGCAGTCACTAACCAAACTGTTATGTTATATCTTACCCAACGCTTTAGCTATCTCATACAAACAGTTTAGCAGTCGTTAACCAAACTGTTATGTTATATCTTACCCAACGCTTTAGCTATCTCTTACCAAACAGTTCAGCAGTCGTTAACCAAACTGTTATGTTATATCTTACCCAACGCTTTAGCTATCTCTTACCAAACAGTTCTGCACTCGTTAACCAAACTTTTGTGTTATATCTTACCCAACGCTTTAGCTATCACTTACCAAACTGATATGTTATATCTTACTAAACAGTTTTGTTATGAGATCTAAATTAAGTAACTAAATTTGTTTTGTTACTGTACCCAAACGTTCGGCAGTCACCACAGCAACTAAACACTTTAGTAATTATTTAATGAAAATTCGGTAACTAGAAACCAAGTCGTTTTTTCAGTGTTCATTTACCAGCAAGCACCTTCATTATTATAAGTTGTCTCGTCTTACACCCCCGCAAGTCAATTTTGTAGAAACTTTATTTTAATGGTCCTTATGATAAGGCTTCTAAAATGTTGCGTCTTCAGTAGAATATTGTAGACTGGTCCCTTTTTCCGCAGCGATTTAAGTGCACTTCAAACGATGTTGCTGCTACTGACGTTCTTAGTTTCTCTAACAATGTAGTTGTTGGTGCGACTAGTACTTGATTGCTGCTCTAGTGTTGTGTATCCGATTGCTATATCTTCCTGGGTAAAGCTAAGGATACACGTGCCAGTAGCTGGCACAAAAGTATGCAAGTAGCTTGCATGTCATTAGGTATTCACCAATCAGAAGTTGTTATGGCACACGGCATGCCAGCTACTTGCATACTTTTGTGCAAGTTACAGGCATGTGTATTCCGGACTTTATGTTAAAGCAAAAACAGATATCCTCTTTCGCTTTCTGGAAGTTAAAAGCCAAAGTTAGTTTACGTTGAAATGTTATTTTCTAGTTTTCAGGCGCATCCCGCGCATCACACATTTCTCGCGAAATACATGTAATTTATTTGCACTTACGGAATGCGAAATCTTCTATCCAGAAAATCCGTATTTCCATATATCCCTTTCCAAGTTGAAATCGTCGAGGCTGAATTCGTAAGGACGCAAAAAGAGCATATGAGTAAGGAAGGAGTCGGCAAATCGCTCGCGACCCTGTTCCACACGAATTCGTAGCGAGTGGAGTTGTCATACTTGTATCTGTGACAAAATAATAAATACGTGCTTACAGCTCAATGAAACGAACTGTTTTGAAACGTTTTGTCTCTGTCTCGAAATTCGTAGAAATCGTCAAATTCATTATTGTTTTTCACTTAATGGCTTTTGTGCAGATAAGTGTCAGATGTTAGTCTTTCTTTCAAAGTTCAGTGTATCGTTGCCTACGCTCTATGTTCTACAAACTGTAGTTATAGAGTCCTTAGTAACCCCAACGCACGCTCACTCGTTCTTTGATTTTCTTTGACGTTGTTCATTATTTTTATTCATAGAGAATTCTTGTCATTACTGATGGAAGTCGTCAACGCACTCTCATTCAAAGACTTCCGTTGAGATTCACGTTTTGCAGTTTCTATGTTGATTTTTATGAATAGTTTTTGTTTTTCTTCGTTAGAAAGTTGTTTTAGAGTTAAGAATATACTATGTGTAGCCGGCTGCGTCTCTGAAATATCATAAAAAGGTACTGTCCCATGAGAAGCCAATCCTTGGCCTTAAAATCATGCTTGTTGATATGTAAACGTCTTATTTAAAGATGAGGTAGAAAATAATTTGTGTTTTACTATTCAAACCTATTAGACCATAACTATACGCCATTGACTATAAGAGAAACAGCACAGACAATTAAAATTAATTAATATAAAGCCACCCAATTAACAGGTATCATATGCCAGTGTTGGTATGTCGACGCTATTTACAATTATAATTATTACGAATAACAACAGAGCTACTAATTGAGTCAAATAAGCGTTCATAAAACATCTATGGGGACAACCTTGACCATAAAAAGATGAGCCTTGACACGACTGGCGCGCGCGCACCTGCCCATTTAGCGCCATCTGTCGACGCTATTTTTATCTGACTACGCCATTTATTCTTGAACTTCATCGTGTCCTGTGGTGGCTTTTTCTAAAAATACATTTATGGCTATTTTTGAGTTAAGGAAGGTATCAAGGAGTCAATGCTCTGGGCTTGCGGTTTTGCGAGTGAGTCAGAGTCGGAACTGCATAATAAAAATAGATTTTGTTTATATAAGAGGCCCTAATATTTTCTTCTATATTATATTGGAAACTTTTACGAGTAATAAGGCACCTGCTTTTAAAAGCTAACTTGATGTAGATTTAAATAATGAAAATGAACAGGATGTTGTAAAAGGGGTGGTCACTGGTCTAAATCCAAGCGAACCATATGCGAGACGGCGGAATATTGTACAATGGACTTTTAAACCAAAACGCTGAGCATGTTACAACAAAACTGGCAAATATTGATCCTCTGCATACAGACAAGATAAGCGAAAAAACGAAAAAATCATGGTTAAAAAGGTTGGATTAACCCTCCCTAATGTTAATAGAGTACATATTCATTCGGTACAGTCGGTCGTGCAAACATTGGCTGTGATAATGGATGCCCGGATTATAGTGATCACGTTGGGCGCCGATGGATTATGAAAGTTCCATGACGGTACGCCCAAAATATCAATGTCTCTTGCACTGCTTTATAAATATTGAATTTGTGGAAAACACATCAGATATTCTTATGTTTTATCCTGTGGGTGGAGCATGGTCATATTGGTAATTAGATAAATAAATCATTAACAGTAAAAATCATTTTAATCATTTTCATTTTTGTCTCGTACAGGACTTTGTTTTTATTTTTTTTTATGTCTCTGTATGCTTGGTATAGTTTGTGATCTTCCTGTGCGAGTCCCAAAAAATAATTTTTCTTGATTTATTTAGTGCACACAAAAGATAAAATATAAAGAATATACAAGGAATCATTATAAAAAAAAAAACACATTTTAAAGAAAGAAAGTGACGATGACGCCATGACTATGACATATTTATTTAGATTCAAATAAAAACAAGCAAAGTGCGGTGTACGTGTCGTGTAAAGGTTGCACCTAATGGGAGTCCTGCGGGGTAATTCCGTATAATGACAAATGATCGCAATTTCTTTAATTTTTACAGTTTAGCCACGTTCATTGCGTTATTTACGTTGTTGAGCAGATGAACTTATTAACCCTGAACCAACGGATATGGACTTCTGTTAAGTACGCCATTAGGGCGTAGCTCAGCATGTGTCAGGTAAATATACCTGACGTTGATATTCATACTTGCAAAATCAAAAGTCATTTAAAATTAGGCTGAGAATAAATATGTTATTCTCAGCCTAATTTTAAATGAATGACATTTGATCGAACGTCAAAATTACATAAGACATTCCCTCAAAACGCCCGCCCTCCAACACTGCGTTAGTACTTGATGCTTGATTATTTTTGGAAACAGCATTTTGGCCTCCAAATTACGTCACTTCAATTTTCGCAGAAATCTTCGAATATTAAATTGGCATTTCTATCAGTACCGAAAGATAACATCGCTGGGTTATTATTGTTTTCGTTGGAATGGAACCATCGTCGAAATTATTAGAAATTCGATTGACATTCAGAGTCGTTTGACCGCTAAACTAAAGGCTAATTTGATACTTTTTGATTGCATTTCTTTATTTCAACTGGCTAACTATCGTGGTGACATAAACACTTTAATACAGGGTGGCAGGTACATCAACTGCTACCTGTTACCGTGGATTCATTACCTACATTATTCTGACCCCCTCACCATGAAATTCTTCGTCGGTAGGCGCGACACGACACGCGACACAGGCACCGCAAGTGGGGCAACGAGCGGTGCCTTTGTGTCGCGCGCGATTATATCGCGTGTCGCGCCTTCTAGAAGCCTTAATTTTGCACTATAATTTTGTACGTTTTGCACTTTTCTATACAGTATGGAAACCATATAATTATGTGCATTCAATAATACCACATACTTTTTATCGCCTTTTCTGACGATATAGGTACATAAAATTCATGAAATCGGTCGCGAAAAAAAATCCGCTGTTCCCTACGTTTATGTTCGCATAACTCGTCAAAATGTAGCGAACAGCGGATTTTTTTTCGCGACCGATTTCGTTAATTTTATGTATATTCTCAGAAAAAGCGATAACAAGTATTTGGTATAATTTATTGCATATGTATATGTGGGTTCCATACCGTATGTATAATAGCTGTTTTTTTATAACCGACCAAAAATTTCTACCCTAGGGGGTCTAAACACATGTACTAATTTCATGGTTATAGTTAGCTTTTTGTCACCCTGTATAATTTATCCAGATTGACGTCAAAAAAATATTCAGAAGCACTTCGTTATGCGCAAAAGCATACACCCAAGGTCATACGTTAAACATTTTGACATGTAACATGTTTTTGCTCTATATTTCCATTTGTTTTCCTCGCCACACCACGACCCACTTCTAAAATAACATTTCTGTCCCTAAACTGTTGGCTAACCCAACTGTTTGACGATGACGAGAAAATCAATTACCTAATTCAAAATGTTTGAAGCGTAATTCATCAAATGAATCACATTTCCTCAATTAATGGTATAAATGGTAGACTGTTGTGTGCCTCAGTCTTGTTTCAATTTGAAAGATTTAAGAATGAGTATGAAGTTTTGAACTGACTGAAACAGTTGCAGTGGTCGAACGTTGATTATATAGAACTATCTACATACTAGAGATATAGTTAAATGAAGGTTGAATCACAATCTTCTGCCACGATTACAATACATTACCATATATCTGTGTTTCTTAGCGTATGTTCAAGCAGTTCCAATGGTCTATGTTTTGAACTAACAACAGTACCAATATGATCATGAACCATGATCTACATGACGGCGGGAGCGTGGGCGTAACGATAGCTGGGTCATCATCGTTATGGTTTCTTGGTACGGGTTCCATGATAAAGTTGGGTACTCGGGCAAACCAATGAAACTTAGGTTTAACTCGAATTACAGTCAGATACTTTTATTACACAGTAACACAGTAGATATTTACAATAGGTAGTAATACAGAAACTCAGACTTGTACGGTGGACGACGTGGACGTGACTGGTTCGATCGTGAGGTCCAGTGTTGCCAACAGATAAACTAGCTCTCCACCAGATTCAACTTCGGAAACCACCAGAAAACCACTAACAAAAATCGACCCTACTCCAAAAATCGCTAAAATTTCCACTAAACTTATTTATTAGTAAAAAATGTTCTTTATTATTACGTAATAAAATATTTAAAATCAGTAAATCAATATACAATATTATTAGTAAATGAACAAGTCAAAATGAGGAACATAAAAATCTTAATATATATAAATTACGCTTACTAAACTAAACTGCTTAACCGATTTTAATCAAATTCGTACACCGTGTGCAGTTTGATCCAACTTGAAAGATCCATTTATAATCGTTTACAACAATATCATATGACAAAAACGTTAGCCACAGCAACGCGTGGCTGGGTCAGCTAGTTATTTAATAAAAACAACAACTATAAAAAAGTGATATTCTAAAATTCGTCTTCTTCAGATGAATTTTTGTCTGCATCATCGTCGGTTTCACATTTATATGATTCTTTGGTACTGATTTGTTTTATAACTTTTATTGGAATTTACCTACACAGTAAAAGAAAATACTCCTGAAAATTAAATGAAATAAAAATTATATATTTCGTAACATTTTAATGGTTTAGTAGTTGAGTGATAGCATTTTCAGTAATTGAAACGGAATTCTACTAAACCACTAAGAAAAACCACCAGCCACTAAAAGCAATATTTCGCCACTAAAAGGGGGGTCGAAACCACCAGTTTTAGTGGAAAATCCACTAAGTTGGTAACACTGGTGAGGTCTGGTCAGTCTCGTGTCAGGTATAGGAATGCCTGTGAGCCTGTCTAGAATTCCGTATCGACTCTGTCCACGTTTTTGGCGGGAAGTTGAAGCGCCAAATCACGGCGTCCATAGTACAAACCAGTCAACTCATCAGAACTGTCGACCAATGAGAGTCGAGTAAAATTATCGTTCGCAATCAACGAGTAGGTTTACGTCTCAGGACAGTAACTATTGTTCTGAGGTTTACGTGGAAATAATAATCTGAATGTGTTTCCGTTTTGAAATCGCTTGCGACGACATACATATTATAATAACTTCCTCTTACAAATCAACGACACTTATCTCATCAAACGTCGCGCGTCGGCGGGACTAAATCAACAGTGATGCACATTATTATCGGAGGCCATCCGTACTTACATTATACATTAGCGATACCGCCCGATACCATTGTCCAGATATACGTGTAGTAATTTGTCGTTACCGACGCCACTGATTACACTGTACATACATAATTCATGTTGAATGGAATCGAACCGTCCTCTGAATTCTCAATACACATTGTCAGCGAATATACATACAATAAAGCGAATCTTTGGCTCTGCTATGTGCGTAATTAAAAACTTGCCGAATGGTTTTTGGGTCTTCTTTTTGTTTCCGGTGATTGATGATAGGATCGTCCCATATATTCATTCTGATCTGACAACTTCTGTTCTGTGTGAAAGATGATATGGCTAGAGAGAGATTGTGACTACCGAAAAGACGGTTAATAGAGAAGTATGGAAGAAGAAGACATGTTTCGCCGATCTCAAATAAATTGCGATAATGGCACGAGAATGACGATGATAAACTTCTGCGGGGTAATTGCGTAACACACTATCAGTAGCAATGGGTTTCATTTTGACAGTTCAACAACATTCATTGCGTTATTTAAGTTGTTGAGCAGAATTTTTTTTCGAACATATGAAGCAATGGATTAGCAATATCCTTTAAAGGCTCGTGCACACAGGCGCGACGCGACACGCGATCCAAAGGCACCGCAAGTCGCGCAACGAGCGGTGCCTTTGTGTCGCGTGTCGCGTCGCGCCTGTTTGTACGAGCCTTAAAAGTCATTTATTGATTTTTTGTTTTTAAATCCTTCAAAATTATTCAAATTGAGATTGATAGTGTGTTACGCAATTAGTTTGCTGGTCTTTTGACTATCACTAGATCATCGCAAAATTGCAATAAGACCATCCGACAGAATATCACACCTCTTTCTAGGACTAATGTCACCACAAAGTGGTCTTTTGCAAAAACTACGAAGTGTGGTGTCTTTTCTAAGAAAGAAAAATTGGTTTATTGGCACTGAGACACGTGCTTTATAATAAGTTAATTTAACTCGAATTAATTATACATACTTAATACCTAAAACATTACAAATCTATAATTGCGAGCACAGAACAGAAATTCGTCATCACTGTAACAAGAGGCCTCTATTCAGCTTAGATATCTACGAGTATCTCTATTCTATCATTGTGCTACTAGCTGGGCCCCGCGGTTTCACCCGAGTAAATGTCGATATCGGGATAAAAAGTAGCCTATATGTTAATCCAGGGTGTCCGCTACCTCCATACAAAATTTTATCAAAATTGGTCCTGCCGTTTGATCGTGAAGAAGTAACAAACATATAAACACACTCACAAACTTTCGCCTTTATAATATTAGTGTGATGGGGACAGCACACCGTTGATTTTCAGTGGTCACCCGAAAACGGCAACCTGTAATCTGTTCTTGTTGTGTTTTTGCGCAATGTTTTTTCGTAAACGTAATAAGCTTTTAGCCGAGTTGTATAATGAATGTTTCTCCGCATCCCTATGAGTGCCAGATTGCGGTTGTCTTTGGAAGCTGCCCCAGTGCGAAGTTTGACGGAATTTAACTACATAATTAATGTAAACTGTGTGTACTGACAACATACGCTGAGCTTCATAAAAATATTAAGCGATTTCGGATTCTGATGTAAGTACCTGCTATGTCCAAGACCTCGTATTTCCGAGAAACGTTTCAGCAAGAAATTACAATTCATTCTAAGGCCTCGAGGGACAATTCTCGTAAATTACTAACCTAATTGTTGTGATATTATTTACAAAACATTTCTTCGACACGAGTAAGTAAATATCTAAACAAGACTTCTAATCTAAAGAAGTGAACACTGAAACTTTAATAGGTGTCAAAAACAAGCGCTTGAAAGTTTGGAAAAGGTGCCCTTTGAAGAATTTATTAATGGTATGGTAAATACAGGTCCAGAATCGTAAGGTTAGTTAGGATATTATACTTTTATTTGAATAGTTTGTTTAGTATTAGAAGTTGGTACAGACGCCAGCACATCAAGTTACTTCAATATGTCAAATTTCTTTAATAGATTTTCAACTTTATCGCTAAAGCATAAGGTTCAAAATTTATTGGGAAAATTTGACAGTTTCGGGTAGCTTGATGTGCTGGCGTCTGTACACAACACAATGTAGTGGCGCCGGCCGGCCTTCGCTTTTAATTCATTATTCATATTGAATTAAGACCAATGCTCACTAACTCCACGGGTATAACTTATTTGGGGCGCTCACCCTACGGGGATTCATTTCAGTCCGCTGCTGCTGTTTGTTTACCCTTGCGAATTTTATCAACGGATCGCTGTTCGGTAATATTACCTATCCCTTATTGTTTTTAGAAGTGGTATTATCACATACGCCGACGTTGAGTCCTCTTGGAAACCCGATTGTTAAAAATAATATTGTACCTGTTTTAAGTACAGACGGCAGCACATCAAGCTAGTACAATCTGTCAAATTCCTTTAATCTATTTTCAATTTTATCGCTTATGCATAAGGTTCAAATTTGGTTGGGGAAATTTGACAGTTTCGGGTACCTTGATGTGCTGGCGTCTGTACCTTACGCTTTGCAATTGGTCCTTTTGTACATTCTATGGCAGTCTGTATACTCTAATTAGAATTATGAATACCTAATCGATTAATCACAATAGTCAATTGTCTGTCTGGACTTGTTAAGGCTAATTTGGAAGGTACAGCGTGAATTTTGAAGTGGACAATCCACCATAGCTCCATACGATTTCACAGAAATATTAGAGTAAAGAACGAATGGTCCACGCGCGTGAAACCGCTAGCGGGCGCGATTTCTATAGTAAAACAGTATATACTAACAGATGACCTAATAATATATATCGTAATGCATACTCATAGAGTATTGAGTATCGTTATCTGCGCGATGCAGTGCTTACGGCCGGTTGTTGATAAATGCCCGGCGTCTGCGCATGTTGCGCAGTTACGCCGCCAATACGCGCCCACTATGGCTTGATAGCTCTTTGATTGTTTGGCATTGATACCATATCGATATTTATTTTGCGGATCGAAGACCAACTTTGGACCTGAGCCAGTACAATTATACACACATAAGTTCGATGACATTATTATTTCATTTACAAATACAAAACCTAGATTACCGAAATGCGAAAAAGTGATTATGAATTTACTAATTCGCATTATCTAATCGCTTTTAACGCGTACGTCTTTTTTACATCGTTCTCACATATAATTATAAATTCAACATTAATAATGTAATTAATATTTTTGTAAAAATATAATTTAAAAGAGTGTCCATGGAGTTTCTTGCCCGTTCTTCTCCATAGGTACCTACGCTTTGGAATGGGCAACTAGCTTCATATTTTCTGACTGACCGACTTCTTGACAATTTAAAAGTGCCTGTAAATTGTTTAATTGAAATGAATGCTTTGAGTTTGAGTTCTAATCCTTTTGAGGGACCTCATCTGTCTTTGTACAGTACATACAATACAAACAAGCCTTATCCACAAATTACTTTCACTCGAAGTATGTTTCTAATCTCCTTTTAATATCCGTTTGACGTTTGTTTAAATATCCCAAATTCTGAAACATCAAGTTCTAGAACAATAATTTATCATCTGTGTAATGAGTATTTGTCGGGAGTTTGGCATTTCAAATTACGGGACAGGGTTGATATAGGTTTAATATACGTAAAGTAGTATTTTATAGACCAAAAGAAGTTCTAAAACTTTGTCAAAGGTGTAATTACCACCTTATTACCATTTGATAATGTAGTAAATGTGGCCAAACCAGTTTCCTTAAATAACAGAGTATGAATCTTTTATTTGCCGAAAATATAGGAGGTATCAGTTGTATAAGCAGACGCCAGCACATCAAGCTACTACAATCTGTCAAATTTATTTAATAGATTTTCAACTTTATCGTTAAAGCATAAGGTTCAAAGTTGATTAGGAAAATTCGACAGTTTCGGGTAGCTTGATGTGCGGGCGTCTGTCCAGTTTATATTTTGCCTATTAAGAGCATGCAAATTAATTTCACATTAGTACTTCTATGTATACTATTAATAGGTACTTATTTTAATAAGATAATACGAAATATAAAAGTACCATAATAGCTGCTGGTGTTACATAAATTCTTTAAAATGTAAACTAAATAAACACACTATATAAAACAAAAACTATAGGAAACATTTTAAATTTTAACGTGGCATTTGGTCGAATTGGAATGGCAATGGAGATCACTTTGTGAAGTAAACAATAGATACTCGTTCTACCTATTGCGACTTTCTAACTAAGAAAAATGGAGTCCTTTATGTATTCATTCTCATCTGTGCGGCGAATGCAGTGTGCATACAATTTAAATCATCTACAACTTGTTTGCGTCACTGATGTTTATCCGTCGAGGTCGTTTTCATGCGTTGGCTGGGCGTGTACTGCGTATAGAAGCGATCGGTCAATACGTGTGAGGTCGAGTTCTTATACCTTTGGCTAGATCATACACCTTTCAGCCATAATTTCCTTGGGGAAAATAATGACATGCAACAACATTTTCTTTGCATGTTCCAACTACTTACGTTACATAGATATAGATACTGGCGACGCTTTATACAGCATGTATTAGAAAGGTTTGGTCCTATTTAAGGCGCTACCTCGAAAATCTAAAATCCTCGTAAACCTACTAAGCGAACGAAAGTAATGCAATTACTTTTGAAACGCAAAAGAAGAGTGATGGCTATAGTGTGCGTGCGCTCGGAGTAAAACGACGTATGTGCCAAAACGAATTTACTTCTTTTTTTAGCAAAATAAATTAATTAAATTTAAAACTACTTTGAGTAAACTTTGATATGATAATTATCTATGTTTTAAAGTAAATTCCATTGAATAAATCTTAAGCGTTACGCCGTGATGTCGAAAAAAGTAATAAAAAAGATTTTTCTCGATACAATAAATTTGCAATTTTTTGTATCGAGAAAAATCCATTGAATCGTGTATTCCCTTTACATGATACTAGACCAAAGAGTCAAAAAACATATACCAAAATGTTAAACCCCTATTCCACATACTTAACAAGTTATACGAAATAGAAAAACCACTTTTTTGAAGTGAAAACTTCTTTAGCGGCGCTGTGTACTTTTTTTGGAATGGGTAAAAACTTCTAAATTCGCGTCAGGTCACGTGACCCTGATCGAAAATTCGTAAGACGTGACGCGCGTTGTTGAGGACAGCGCCATCTATGCACATCGGGAAGAACTACGAGGGCCTCACGTACTAACTACGTAGGCCTCGCGTACTAACTACGTAGTTCATCCAACAACGACGAGATGGCGCTGAACCAACGAGAAGAATAAACCAGTCACTTTGGTCATCATACCTGATTTGCAAAAAACCCTATAAAATAAGGAACACACCTTAACACGCGTGTTTTGTTTATAAGACGATTCACAAAATACACTCGTAATTGTTCAAGTTTTCACTTCTGTCGGCACTACCGGAGTGCCAGTGTTTTTTTTTTTTCAATATATTTCCTTAAGAGTGTGGTACAGACCATCAAACTGAACAACTTTCTCCATGGGGCCAACGTCGTAATCGCGAAAAAACTTATCAACTGTCCAGACCATCTGATATAATTATGCTGTACATATTATTATTTTTATTAAAATTATGTAGGTATTTCTTGTGACTTTGTAGCCGGTTATTCAAATTTCGTATCTGTAATGACGTCAAAGCGTAGGGAAGTTTTAAATGATGCTATATTCAGGTTTTCAAGGCAATAACTTGGCGCCTACATTTGATTCCGTATTCCGATCCTATTTACCTCAAACATAAACAAATAGGGACATTATCTTGTCTCTAGGGAGAAGAAATAAAGTCCTGTAGTTCGAAGGCATTTGTAAGGTAAATGGTCGAGTCTTGAGCAGGGTTGTCGGTTATGTCCCGAAGGACCAAGAAGTGACTCGTTTGTAAACTCTGGATCGCCTTCGCTAGTGTACAAGTCAATCTTGTTTGAGGCTTATTTATTTTATATGTAGTGCCACTGCAGGTTATAGGCCTCCCTTTCTTCTTTCCACTCTTCTCTGTCTGGACTCCAGACTGGAGCTAGTCTGGAGCATTCCTGTCTGTAGTCCTTATGCTATGCTCATCATCTTCTCCTCGCCATCTTCTCCTGGGTCTGCCTCGATGTCGCCGGACGTTTTCTGGGACCCATATGATGGTATCCCGCTGAACTTAAGGTGTAAAGATGGCTCACTGACCTTGTGCATGTGGGCGGAGCTAAACGCCCTACTCCCGAATACGTAAAATGTGTGCGGTGGCGCGCGACACTAAAACTATGATCAAAGAATATGAAGAGGCGCAGACATGCCGCACGTAGGTCGCCATTTTTGCCTACGATTCCAGAAGGGAATGGCGGATGCAAGGCTGATATATTTTGTACTAGCTGTTAATCGTCCGTGTGGAATTTAACAAAAAATTTATTGTTGAGTTCGCAGAGTTTACGATAATTTATTAAGGCGCTGTACTTAGTCAAAATAGGCTTCACAAAACAATATTTTAGCCAAATGTATACATTTTAGAACAGCAAAAAAAATTTTAATCTTGATCATATTTATGAGTGGACCATTGTGTTCAAAACACGTTTTCGGTAAATTTTCTCGATAGAAAAAAATCATAAAATAACCATTAAAATTGAAATCGTTGCAATTGTAATTGTGTTATTTATAAACAAATCTTGATAAAATTAATAACAGTGATGTATAATAATAAAGGGAACTGTTGTTTTTATTTATCGATTGTAATAAGATATTTGTAAGGATTAATTGTATTTAATGATAAATAACTCGAACGAAACGTTGCGCCATCGCGGCGTCTTTTTAGCTTCTCTTTCATTTCTACGCGGAGCGACAGTGAGTCTTGTTTTTTAGTTAGGTACTTATACTCTAAGGGAGGGGTGAGACAGTACTTTTTAGTTAGGTACTTATACTCTATGGGAGGGTATAAGTACCCAACTAAAAAGCAGTGACTAGACATGGGTCGTACTTGCAAAATCGCGTACCAGGGCTTACAAGTACTTACGACTTCTTTAAGAAACCACGTCCTAAAACTAGATCTCGGGATACTTTCAAGTATTTTCTATCTGCATAGGAAATTGAACCTTAACTGTATACAAATAAGGAGCAAAATCACTTTTACAAATAAATACGTACTTATAGAGTATAGACGATTAAAGTTTCTACTACTGTTCCAACCAAGAGCCCTGTTGGAAAAAAAAAACTTGCATAGGAAATTGAACTCTGAATTCTTACTTATGGAGCACGATCGCGTTTAGGCATGGGTCGTACTTGCAAAATCGAGTACCAGAGCTACAAAGTACGTCCACCTTAAAAAACCATAGCTCGAGATACTATCAAGTATTTTCTATCTGCATCGAAAATTGATCCATGACTTCATACAAATAAGAAATACAATCGCGTATTCAAAAGCCCTGTTGGTAGTAAAAATACTTGCATAGGAAATTGACCCGTTACCTTCTATGAATAAGGAGCATAATCGCGTTTACAATTAATATTTTCACAAACCATTAAAGTAAAAATACTTTCATACGAAATTGTTCCGTAGACTCTAATTGATAAGGAGCATGATCGCATTTCCGAAAACTGACGCGGTTGGGTACCTATGTAGTTGAGCGAGTAGCCGTATTTAAAATACTTTGAAGTCTTGCAATTATTTCGGGTCGGTACCTAGTGTACGTACTTTGGTATCTGTTTGTTGATGAAAGCTGTTTATTATACATATTTTATTTTATGATTAGTTTTTTCTAAGTAATGTTGTTGGTGTACAAATGTTTGTACTGTTTCGGTTCTACTCATAAGTTGTATAAATAAGCAATCAGTGTATAAAAAATGGTCAACAAGAAAATAAACGGAAGGCAATAAAGAGATCTTATTCGACGAAACAAATTGTAACGTAAGTAGGTAGGTACCTACTTTTTTGTACACACCATATTTTGTTTGTATAGATTATCTATAGACGCGTAATTTCGACATACATTACAACAGCTCGATTGGTCTAGTGGTCTCGTGCGTCACTATAGTTTTCTGTATCAGTCACTAATGTCCGGGTTCAAATCCAAACTTTTTGACATATTCTTTTTGTTGATTTTCTTATTTGATATAAATGTTTTTTTAATTATTATTTTACTTTTTGCCGATTTTCTTGTTTGAAAATTTTCAGACTATATTATTATTGCTTATACTCTTTTGTAACACACTGTAGGTATATTATTTTTCTTCCGAATCAAGCTTGGTGGACGTTTTTATTTTATTTTTATTATATTACTCTAGATTCTGAAGAAAAATAACTATAAGAATAAAAATGATTGTTTTTATTAAAATAACAATTACTTATTGAATTATTTTAAAAATAAGAAAATAAAAATATGCACATTATAATTAAAAAATAACAAAACAAATGATAAGCACATTATAATAAAAAAATAACAAAAAGAGATATTGAATTATTTTAAAAATAAGAAAATAAAAATATGCACATTATAATTAAAAAATAACAAAACAAATGATAAGCACATTATAATAAAAAAATAACAAAAAGAGATATGCGTCCACTGAGATTCGAACCTGGTGATTACGCAGTGAGAATCCGGACAGTGGAGCGCGGAGGCAATCGTGCATCTTGTTCGAGTCGCGAAATTACGCTTCTAAATATAATGGAAGTCGCTCATCGACAAAATTCGCGCGGTGCACCCCGCCGTAGGCGGGGACTATTCGTATCCCACTTACATAAAAGTAAACTCAAATACATAAAAGTCGTCTATTCACCGCCACGTAAAGAAATACCTATGCTAATTTTAATGAAATTCTTCTAATATTTCTCCATTTAGTTCTTTTTGATCGTTTTTGCATTTTTAGTTTAATTATTATTTATTTTTAGTTTTTCGTATTAGCCTTTTTTATATACAATATTTGGTGAACGATTTCCTTGGGCTAAAACAAAAACACTATATTATTTATTCAATCAATTTCATTGGAGATTAAGGAATCTTCACGTATAGGATCCACTTATATAAAAAAAAAACTAAACTCCGTTTCTTTATTATGATTTATTTACATTTGGTTAAGTACCTAAATAAACGTAGTATACAACCTCCCTATTTGAATCGGATAAATATTCAATATTTAATTTCATAGGTTTTAATTTTTTTTCGTGGGAACCTAGTTTCTTTTTTTTTCTAAAATAAAAGTGCCTAAGTTACTCCTTATTCACCTATCTGCTAGTGAAAGTCCCAGTCACAGAAATAAATCCGCACAAGAATATGAGAAGGTAGTAATCAATAAACTCAGTAATGCAAATACTCGTAGATTGATAACTAAGAACGCTCATTTTTTATAAATTATGGTGTTTGAAAACATTTTTTTTTATTGTGGGTAAGTAGTTATTTTCTAAACAGTCAAAATAAAATGGCCTGAAGCGGTTGTTTTAATATTACAAACAGACACTCCAATTTTATTTATTTGTACCTATGGATAGATAGATACTTATTAGTCCACTCAACGAATAACCCAAAAAGAGGTGTAGAGTGCGTGAGCTGGGCCCTGAGCCATTTCTTCAGAAAGTTGCTCAGAGTGCTTAGGGAGTAAACATACTAAAAGTCCCCGCGTCTAGGAGGTGAGCCGGAGTGGAGGGTATAAAAATTCCCACTTTTGAGTTTTTCGCTAATATCTATAAAACGGTGCGTCGTCGTAGAGAAAACGTATTTTTCTTGACTTGCTTTGCTTTGGCATTTTTATTTATTTACAAATTATATTTACAAAATAAACAAAAACAGTATTTAGAAATGGCACCACTAATAAAGCGTCCACGCGGACAATAGAAATGGGCCCTCTGCAGCGAGCTAATCTATAAACGCATACTGATACAATTCGTTCATAAATATTTGCACTAACACAGCCAAACGCGCGTAGTCGATCGATAGCCGGGGCGGAGCAGCGAGCGACACAGCCACCCCGTCTCAGTGCTAACGCACGACTGCCGCCTGCGCCCGCGCAGAGCACCTCTGAACCTATATCTCAAAGTGGGGCATTGTCTTTGCAACTGTTGATTGATTTAAAAACGCTATTTCAAATATGTAGTACCTCTAACCAGCAATTTTTCAGTGTAAAAATATTTCCAAACATCAAAGCCGTTTAGAAGTTATAAGCAAATGTTAGCCAAAATAGCGTTTTGGTAAATATTTTTTTAAGGCAAAAGTATTAGCCTTATGAAAAAACCCTGTTTCAAAAATGCAGTACATGAATCTATAACAAACATATATTTTTTACAGACCTTCTAACCAAACCGTTAATGAGTTATAAGCTTCATAAAGTGACCGTGTTACGGTACTAAACGAGAGTAAGGCCCTTAAACATGGCTTGAGTGAACTTGAGGCTTAACATTTAAAATGTTTTTATTTATACACAACTTTCATGTTATCGTTCGATGATATTTTCTCTGCTATACTTACTTACTTTAAGGCTCCTGCAAACAGGCGCAAAGCGCGACCCGAATCGCGCGCGACACAAAGGCACCGCTCGTTGCGCGACTTGCGGTGCCTTTGTGTCGCGTGTCGCGTCGCACCTGTGTGTACGAGCCTTTAACTGAGACTTAATTACAACTCTTTACAGTCTAGTGAACACCGCTCATACCTTAAAGTTATTTAAACATAATTAAATGGGACCAGACGCCATGTTTTTTAGTAAAAGCTACAACTTCATGTACTTAAGGGGAATGCTCTAGGTAGCCCGCGAAATTCAAATTTTCGTACGTTTTTTGCAATTTGCAGGTCAGTGTCAGGTTGTATATTGAGCAAAATATGATTCGCGACCGTAACAAAAATTACTTTACAGAATTATAGTCATTAAATACACTAATACGACCCTATAAGCTCATATAATCCTATTGATTGATATTTCACGAAATAGGTTATTCATTCATTTGTTACGCTCGCCAATCATATTTTGTCCAACATAGAACTTGACACTGACCTGTAAATTGCAAAAAACGCGTAAGAAAATTTTAATTTCGCGGGCTACCTTAGCGCATCACTTATAATGAACACTTTTCCCAATTTATACGTAAAAACCTATAAAAGTTATTACGCTTCGCACATAATAATGGTCTTCTAGCTTAGTCACCATAATAATATTATTTATACTGTGCCCAAAACGTGCGGTGCGGCATAGTGACATTTATGGCAGCTCTTATCAGAAGGAAGGTCGGTTATTGGTTTTCCCGGTAAAAGCTTCACCCCGTATTGATGTAAGGGAAATCTAATAAATAATGGGAGGTGACATACTTTATGGGCTTTATAATATATAACACAGATAATTATTACCATCCAGATCGTTCATCGACCTCTGAGATGAACAGTCCAAGGGTAAGCTCACGAACTGTGAATTTTTAATTAAATAATTGTTGAGAATTGCAAAATTAATTACTGCGATACTTCTGAAAAATAACGGATACCTGAATATTTACCTGAAAACTGGGTCGGCCAACTTATTTAAATATATATTAAAAAAATAAAAATACAATACTGAATTAATGCAATTTTCAACCCAAATTAATTTTTGCGCGATCTAAGTTTCCGCTAAAAAATGGTGCATAAACTTGAACTGACTTATACCTAAGTTTTCCCATTTTAGTCGTCTAATTACACTTATTAGCGTCTAACGAGAATTTAAGATTTTTGCCTTTTAGACATTCCTCGGCAATTTTATGGCCTCCTATTTCGCTATCGTCTATATCTCTCTGTGGTATTTAAATACCTGAAAACCTGAGAAAGGCTTTGTGTTTAACTATTTGTAATTTATAATTAGAAAATTATGTTGCCCGAATACGCTTATGTGTTCTTAATTTAAGTTTTTTACCGCAGTCGGGTTTTTAGGTTTTTTTTACTTTTTTTTTAATTTCTAAATCTGCGCACATGTTATGTTGGTCATCAACATACTGTACAAACTCAACGCATTCATCTCAATTAAACATTTACAGGCATTTTTGAATTGTCAAACAGCCGGTTAGTTAGTCATAAAGTTGTAGGCAACAAGTCCATCGCTGGACATAGGCCCATCCAGTTCTAAGCCACTAAAAGGTCTGCAGCCTAATTGTGTTACTCACTATCAATCATAATCTGAATCATTTTGAAGGATATTGCTAATCCATTGCTTCATATGTTCGATAAATTTGTCTTCTCAACGACGTTAATAACGCAATGAACGTTGTTGAACTGTCAATATCGTAGCCATTCCTACTGCTGGTGTGTTGCGCAGTTATCCTGCTGCTAAGCTCTGAGCTCGAGTTGAACTCTTTGGTGCAGCGCAGAGGACAGACTATCCGTGACGCACTTTTTAGTCTGTGAAAATAGAACCTATGCAATTATATGCAGTAACGCACACGACGCGCAAAAAGTCCGGCGCACAAAAAATCCGTGTAATTCGGGCAGACCGCACCGCGCCGGACCGCGCCGCTCCGCACAAAAACTGTGTGAAAAAAATTGAACGTTTGCTTCAACGCGCGCTAACGCAGGCAGACGGCGCACACTTTAGTCGGCAATCTGCATTTGCTAGGGGTGGACGTAACGCACGCGATCTATTATCATGGCGCCAGAAGTCGATGTAACGATGTTAATTCAAGAAATACAAAACAGACCAGCAACTTATGATACTTCTAAAGCAGAATATCATGATAGACATTTAAAAAGAATGTATGTGAATGAATGTGTGTGTGTGTGTTTATGTGCGTCGTGTGCGTTGAGTCTGTGAAAAATCCGCGACCGACTTTTTGCGCGCCATGCAGACTTTTTGTGCGCCGCAGACTCGATCGCACGAAAAGTGTGCCGTCTGCGCTGCACCTTTTCAATCCAAAATTTTTCATATTTTACTACAAGTCTACAACTTATCACTGTAATTATTTTTATCATGAATCATGGTAAACCATCAAGTATGCTAAGGTCGTCCGTGATATTTATCTTTATGTGGCATGCGGGTATGCTAATAGGTAATCACATAAATAGAAAGACATAGAATATATTAATTTCCACTTATTTTACATTTAATGGTTTGTTTTGTGCGTCAAAGGAGGTCTATAACTATATATTGTAAAATTATAAACAGCTTTGTATTGACTGATCTGTCATAGACGCCGATTATTATGTATATACTAGCTACGCCCCGCGGTTTCACCTGCATAAGTTTCGATCCCCTGGGAATATTGGTATAAAAGTAGCCTATGTGTTAATCCAAGGTGTCAGCTACCTCCATACCAAATTTTATCAAAATTGGTCCAGCCGTTTGTGCGTGAAGAAGTAACAAACATATAAACACACTCACAAACTTTCGCCTTTATAATATTAGTGTGATCGTGGTACTAACGACCCGCCCCTGCTTCACACAGTTTTGACGATTTGACAAAGCATCGAGATTTCTTTTTTATAATGTAAGATTAATATGCATATAACTCTCTAAATGATGGTGAAAACCGCATCAAAATGCCTTGCGGAGTTTAGAAGAACAACGCGGTTACACAGACAGACACGAAAAGCGACTTTAATTTATAAAATGTATAGAAGACGATAAAACCCATTGCTTTCGCTAGTCGAAAGCTATACGAGAATAGCTCTCTTCCTGATGAAATGATAAGCCAGTCAGCAAGGTTGATATTGTGGTTGACTGCCCAAGGTACGCCTGACGTACGCACTCTCCAAGAATTTAGCCCGAAGAAAGACCTCCATTAAGGTGAATGGATAGTGGTAGACCGCGAAATTCAAACTTTCTCACATTTTTTTACAATTTGCAGGTCAGTGTCAGATTGTATCTTGATCAAAATATGATTCGCGACAATAACAGGTACATACATATTTAGAGAATTATAATCATTAGAATCATTAATATATCTTTCTAAGTTAGATTTCTACCATCAAGCACCAATCTCTTACGGAAAAGTGTTAGTGGTAGAAATCTAACTTAGAAAGATGTATTATTGATTCTAATGATTATACTTCTCTAAATATGTACCTACCTGCTATTGTCGCGAATCATATTTTGATCGATACAATCTAACACTGACCTGTAAATTGCAAAAAACGTAGGAAATTTGAATTACGCGGTCTCAACTACCCATTCACCTTAAGAACTTTAATAACGTGAAATTATTGTTTCTCAGGTTGATGCACGATCCGCGCACGAGTATCTTGCGCAAAGACCGCGCCACCTAGCCGTTCCTTAAAACGTAAGTTCACTCTTTTCCTACGGTTTTCCTAAAGAACTGGGCTTGTAGGTCTACTAAGGCCGCTATCCCACTGGCGTTTTACGACGTTGACGTCGCGTCATCGCGTAACAAGCATAAAACGTCCGCTGAACGCGACGTTAACGTCGCGCAGATGATACTATTGCCAACAAACGCGACGTTAACGTTAAGCAGACGCGACGTTGACGTCGCGTTCAGCGGACGTTTTATGCTTGTTACGCGATGACGCGACGTCAACGCTCGTAAAACGCCAGTGGGATAGCGGCCTAACAGTGATATTAGTACAGACGCGCCAGCACATCAATCTACGACAATCTGTCAAATTTCTTTAATAGATTTTCAACTTTATCGCTAAAGCATTAGGGTTCAAAGTTGATTAGGAGAATTCGACAGTTTCGGGTAGCTTGATGTGCTGGCGTCTGTACCTACTGCTGTAGAAAACACTGATGTGCGGACCTAGAGACCACAATTTAAAAGATGGCAACACTTGCACTACACTTGCGTAACACACTATCAATCACAATCTGAATCATTTTGAAGGATATTCCTAATCTGTTGCTTAATATGTTCGAAAAATTTGTCTTCTCAATAATCCGAATAACGCAATGAATGTCGTTGAACTGTCAAAATGAAAGACATTCCTACTGTTAGTGCGTTACGCAATTTATTAGCCCGCTGATAAAGTTGTAAAGGCACCATTCTTTAACCTTTGCCACGTTTCTTGCCTTCGCTACTGCACCGATCTCTTTTGAAACGTTTTGAAAGGGAAATCCTTCCGCCTCATGATATTTTTGCACAAGACCTGTATGTAGCATCCACGGTACGTAATTCCAATTCAAGGGTGGAGTTGAATGTGTAACGTTATTCATAGAATTGATCGTACTTGTACCTTGTATATGTACGTCGATGCGATGTTTACAGTTGAGTCGCAGAAAATAATCACATGATGTAGTGGTCTGTTATTCATGCGCGACGACCGTTTACACCACGTGCAAATGTGATCCACACCATGTGCACCATCTATCAAGCTATCTTACTACATAGTACAACTTTAAGGGTAATGCAACGTGTTTGGAACTTAAAATGGTCTATGCTTCTGCGTGACACGTGCCGGGCAAAGTACAGCCCGATTCAAACTTTATGGCGGCTTGGAAAATGAGGCGACGCGAAGCAGGCGGGGGTGAGGGGTGAGGTACTGAGCAGCGAGTAGCGCACTTCAGAGCCGCCATAAAGTTTGAATCTGGCTGTACACATACGTATAAGTTCTTCCTTGACGCTGTGAGGGAAGATTTTGATGCCAAGCATCCAAAATTACGGCTAAATGCTTCTTTTCTCGTTACCTATTTTGGTAAAGGTGTGCTCATGAAAAACTCATCATAGATAACGGAGTATTCAGGCTCCATATTTATGCAAGACGAGCTTTACACGACGTGCAAATGTGATCCAACCCATGCGTGTCATCCATTATGCTACATGACTGAGTACGTCGTTAAGAGTAGTGCAACGTGTTTAGAACTTAAGATAGTATTTTAATTCAAAACCTTGAATGCACTGATTGCAATCGTGGCACTGAGTGGCACGTGCAAAGTAGTATACCTACCTAGCTATAAAATGATCCTTGACTTTTTGAGGGAAGTTATTGATGCGAAACATCCAAAACTACCTCAAAATGTTTTTTTCCTGTGGATACCTGTTTCAGTAAAGGTGTGCTCATGAAAAACCCATCCATCTATGGCATCTATCCATTTGACGGGTTTTTCATGAGCACACTGCAGTATTCGGCCTCCATTAGCTCAAAAGACCAAATTCTACTTTGCGACAAAAAAGCAAAATTAAACATCGATTAATGCTTAGATTGCTTGTTGATCGAATCAATTTGGGATGAATCTAACTAATAATAAATCTAATAATCAACCAAAAAGTTGTTCGTTGAAAAAAATAAGTATAAAATAATGAAAAAAATAGGTATAAAAAAAACAACTTAAAAAACACTACAAAGTGAAACATAACTTTAATTTCGGAAGTCGGTGTTTTGCCACCGACTTCCGAGATTAAAGTTCTTTTTCACTTTGTAGTGTTTTTTTTTTGGAAATCGGTTTTTTTTTTGTTAATTTTTTTATTTTTCGCTTTTTAGAGGCGATGAGCAAGTTGACATTAGGCAGACCCAACCTAATGTCAACTTGCCCATCGCCTTTTACTAATATTGCTTTTCCCGATGCCGGGACGTTAATTGTTGAGGAGTTCTCCTAGTATTCTACCATCAGCCTCCATTTCACCATTCGCATTGTGACGAGCATAAATTGCTTAACAACCACATTAAAGTAATCGAATCGCAACCCGTGAAACACTTATTATTGAGTAGTTCCGGTGGCCATCGATCTTCTTCATCAGTTCCACTTCACCAAATGGTGGTTTCCGAGAGTAAATGCACGAGTTACTATAAAAAATACCCAAATCGCTATAGGTGTGCACTGTCGCAATATTTGAGGAGTTTCCTCAATTCCTCATAAATCCCATCATCAGAACTGGATTTTGATAAAAATGAGACCAATCTGGAAGTATATATCCTTTTAAATAAAATAAGAATGTTCCAAATCGGTTTATAAATGACGGCGCACTGAGGTAAGAAACATAAAAAAAAAACACTGGCACTCCGGTAGTGCCGACAGAAGTGAAAACTTGAACAATTACGAGTGTATTTTGTGAATCGTCTTATAAACAAAACACGCGTGTTAAGGTGTGTTCCTTATTTTATAGGGTTTTTTGCAAATCAGGTATGATGACCAAAGTGACTGGTTTATTCTTCTCGTGAAAGGAATTTATTCAGATTTGCTCGTCGTCAGTTATATATCCGTGGTTCAGCGCCATCTCGTCGTTGTTGGATGAATGAACTACGTAGTTAGTACGCGAGGTCCTCGTAGTTCTTCCCGATGTGCATAGATGGCGCTGTCCTCAACAACGCGCGTCTTAAGTTTTACGTCTGACGTTAGTACGCGAGGCCCTCGTAGTTCTTCTCGATGTGCATAGATGGCGCTGTCCTCAACAACGCGCGTCTTACGTTTTACGTCTGACGTTTTACGTCTTACGAATTTTCGATCAGGGTCACGTGACCTGACGCGAATTTAGAAGTTCTTACCCATTCCAAAAAAAGTACACAGCGCCGCTAAAGAAGTTTTCACTTCAAAAATTAATACTACCGAATTGAGATCCTCCTCCTTTTTTGAAGTCGGTTAAATGTGATCCCGGTTACATAATAATAACTTTCCCTGATATTTGTCTACTTATTCATCAAGGTAAAACCTTTATGATTACTTTGCGTTCATTTCATCAAATTATTTTTCTGTTGTTGGGAGTTTCGAGACCTTTCTACCCGGATTATTACTAGAGCGCCGTATTAAGGCTCGTACACACAGGCGCGACGCGACACGCGACACAAAGGTACCGCAAGTCGCGCGACGAGCGGTGCCTTTGTGTCGCGCGCGATTCGCGTCGCGCGTCGCGCCTGTTTGCAGGAGCCGTTACACACTTCTTTATTATTTGAAGAATATTATCATCGCGCAGTATTTTTAGGGGACAGCGGGGTAATTTCGTAAACACACTAAAAGTAGGAATGGATTTAATTTTGACAATGCAACAACATTCATTACGTTAATTACGTTGTTGAGCAGACAAATTTTTCGAACATATGAAGCAATGGATATAATCAATATCAACAATATTCCTTAAAAATGATTCAGATTGTGATTGATAGTGTGTTACGCAAATGCTGGATGAGTAAAAGGTTGGCCAACCAACCAACCGTACAAGAACACAAAATTAGCAATTTAGGCATTTAAACTTTATTTGAGATTTGTGAATACATATTTTGTAGATTTTAGGACATTGTTCTACCTAATGTGAATTCTGGCAATTTTCTAAACGATGCCTCATGATCTTCAGCGGGGTTGTCCGAAAGGGTTACCGCTGGCCCGGAACATAAAGGACTAAGGAAGGAACACGGGTGGGTTTTAGTCAGTAAGAGTCTGACACTCCCTTCCGCTCCACCCAGAGCGGGAGGGGTCATTTGATGATTTCCCATCCTTAAATTAAAAAAAAATGCCTCATGATCAACAACCTTAAAAAATATTTTCGGTACAAGCTTCGAGCGTTCTTTTGCATGAATAGTAGGTAGGTAAATCTGGAATGTTAATCCAGTTTCTGAGTCTAGTTGGAACACAACAGATTGTGGTACAATACTTTGTTTGTTTTATATGTAGTAAGCTGCCGTTGAATATTCATTCCGCAACGAGTGATCTACACGCCCGAATAACTTCTATCTTTCCTATTTTATCCGCCCGTCATGTGCGAGTTCGCGATGTTTTGACCGGTGGCATGCTCATATTGCTCATATTATATTCCCAAATATATATTATTATTGTTATTCTTATTCAGGTGTTGACGTTTGCCGGCTTATATCACCCGCATTGTCACGACTCAAATTGATTAAAATAGCCTAAACTTTTGAATTTAAAACTTGGTCCTTTTATCCTTTCATTTCCAAACGCTTTAGAGTCAGCTCTTTAAACATTTCTGCTTGGCTGCGCACACAGGATTATCTTTATAGCTAAACAGAACGTTGCTAGAACCCTAAATATTGTTACGTAAATCCAGGCATGCTGCCAATCGAGTAAAACGGTTTTATTGAAAGACAGAGCGAGTTGATTTACCGCACATAACTGATTTACCATCAGTACAAGGATGTTAATGTCTAGCGCATGATAAACTACAGTTTTTAATGTACGCTGTTCTATGGCGTATGTTTCATAGGAATCAATTTACGATTCTGTGTCGAATTGTGTAAACAGAGCTAACATTTAATTGTTATTAACGTTCTGACGTTAGTAGACAGGTTTGAAAACATCCTTTTTAAAGTTCGTGGTTAGCGTTTTAGTCTTATGTTTACGATGGATGGGTGTACAATTATATCCCGTCTGCCTTCTAATAAAAAGTGAACAGGCATCTTCTGGGCACGCTTGTTCCATCATAGACTTCATCCATCGCTTTCCATCAGGTGTGATCAAGCCAGGTTAAGAGCAGGCCCAAACAGCATTAAAAAAAATAGTTACCGATATCTCTCTAGTGGAATAAGTATCTAAAATTGGTCCTTATATTATTCAGTTGCATGACCTGATCTCGAACCCTAACGGATTTGTACCTACTTCATGTTTTAAACATAAAAGCTCCATAAAATTTTCCATTACAGTTTGAGAATGTATGTATTTTTATTACCACTATGGATATATAACGGAAAAGCTTTCAGCGCGCATCATCCGGGGCACACAATAAGGCTAAGTTTAGATGTCAGGCGGAGTGACAGAAACGAGCTTTTATTTGGACTGTGACAATCCTACGTTTGCGAAATGCACCCACAATATTAAATTTCAGCCAGATTTCAGCGACACAAAGTGATGTTCAACAACATGTATTAGAAAGGTGTGGTCAAATTGAAGGGCGTGGTATACACCATACAACTGAACATCTCTCTCCATGAGAACAACATCGTTATCGCGAAAAAATAATCAGCCGGACTGGTCCAGCTCCACTCTGTATGGTTCTTTCTTCAAAAGATCATTTCAGAAACCTATCTACATGGTCTTACACGATCTGACCAAGATTATGTCTGGACTTTAAAAGAGACTGTGACGTCTGTGTTTGTTTCGCGTTTGCGCCGAACTAGTTGGCCGCGCCTTAGGTATGTGAGCGGTGGGACGGAGGGGCGGGGTCGCTTTGTCATTACTCAGAACGTGCGTTGCGAACACTAGGCAGTCCCCCCGTCCCCACTTAAGGCGCGGCCAGCTAGTTCCGCGCGGACTATAGTATGAAGTTTTGTATGAGGCAGTTGATAATTTATTCACCCTTTTTTGATTCATGTTGTATATTTTTACGTAATGCCCTCAATGCTCAAGTATGCATCTCAATTTGAAATGACACTCAAGAAAAGCTAAGTATAGAATCTGTCAGCTTTAATCGTAAGCTTGAGCGATGAGCAACGTTCCAGATCATGGGCCTGAAACTAAAGTTCATCTTAATATTGCAGTTAAGACTGAAATATACTTGGTTAAACCTAGACGGGGCCTTAGAGAAGTAAATACGAGTAACTTGACAACAGGAAATTGGTAGTAGGTACTTTACTAGGGAAAAGACTGGAACCCACGGCGGCCACGGCACAGGGGATTCTAGTGTGTGAGGTCCACGGCCTCCACGGTATTTGTAAAAATCCAGCACCAGTGAGGCTCCTGTTTAATCTGTTACTAGCTTTACTAGCTTTTTTTAAATATTGTACACAATTTTTTCTGAAATGCAACCACAACCGCTGGCGACCGCAACCCGCGTGCGTATGACCGGCGGGGTAATTGCGTAACACACTATCCGATCCGTAGCAATAGCTTTCATTTTGACAGTTCAACGTGATGAATGTTATTGCGTTATTTACGTTGTTGAGCGGACAAATTTTTAGAACTAAAATGCAATAGATTAGCAATATCTTTCAATATGATTCAGATTGTGTGTTACGCAATTAGGATGCTGATGTTCATACATCAGCACCCAAATTGCGAAATATTTACATTCTCCTTTTGCGTAAACGAGGCAAAAGGAGTATGTATGGATCGTAGAAGGTGGCGTCCTGTAGTTTCTGTCTACCGCCATTTGGATAAAAATGGCGTGAGTTAATGTATGTACTAGCTTCTGCTCGCGACTTCGTCCGCGTGAAATTTCTTGTTCCCCCGACCCACCCCGTCGCATCACCTGCCTGCGCTTTTAATTCGTTTACCTTTTTCTGACTTTTTTTGTTTTTGCTCGGCTCCTAAGGGTCCTAGCGTGATGTTAAGTAGCTTATAGCCTTCCTCGAGAATTGGGCTATTGAATGCAAAAAGATTTTTTCAAATCCGACTGGTAGTTCCAGAGATTAGCGCGTTCAACTAAACAAACTCTTCAGCTTTATGATATTCGTATAGATGAATAAGTTTTCATGATTATTATTATATTGCCTAACAATACTAAGCGGGGCTTTTTTTAAACCACTCAGACAAGGAAAACCTAGTTTCAGTATTTTATTAGGTTCGGTTATTTAGTTACATATGTTTATTTTAAACTGGATAGATCTAAAAGAAGTCACAGTTCAACTTTTAGTCTGACTGATGATTTTGCCTAGAGCTATGTAAATTTAGGACCTACATAGGAATTATAAGTTCCTTCAAAAGTACATAATCCATGTGACTCGACTATCGCAATAACATCGTCAGCTAACAGTTGCTCATAAAATGATAAATCAGTTATCGATATTACCAAGTTGTATTGTTTGTATATCAACAGTGAAAATTATAAGCCGGCTCAATCGGTATCGAATCAGATCACCAGTTATTAGTGTTTAATTGAATTTTACTGGCCGAATTAATTAATTAGTTCAGTCAGAGGTCGGCCGCGATTGAATCAGTCGAAACAGAACTAATTATCGATATGGAAATGTGGAATCTGTTGGTGGCTCTTTTGTGGGTGATATATTTGATTTAAGTCATCTGATAAATATCTGCTTCTAAAAGTTCTAAATAGACCTGTGGAGTAATTGCGTAATATTATACACTATCAATTGCAATCAATGCCTTTCATTTTGACAGTATAACAACATTCATTGCTTTATTTACGTGGTCGACTAGACGAATTATTCAAATATTCATAGCAGTGGATTAGCAATTTTCTTTCAAAATCTTTCGGATTGTGTGTTTGAGTACAATGCGTGCCACGAAAAATGAGACTTGACACACCACGTGGTTTGACATGCGCAGAACACGATTTTAGGTATCTTTAGCGGTATGAGGTCTGAGTGCGGGATGGGACCGGACGTCATAGGGGCAGCGGAAAGAGCGGGGGAGGCGGGGTCAAGTCTCATCTTTCGTGGCACGCATTGTACGGTGCTTTACTCGCTGCAGTTGCGTCTTTCGATGGCGCGTGCCGCTCGTGTGAATGAGCACTTCCTGAAGGTTTATGTGTACGTTAAACGTAAAAATAAAGAAATCTCGATGTTATTTCAAGTCGTAATAAAAACGATGCGAAGCAGTGGCGGGTCGCTAGTTGGCTATATAAGTTTATCACATAAATAACAAATTCCTGTATGTATACCGACCGCATTATCGTAATGTGTGGGCGTCCTACATACATATCAGCGTTATCTCTCCAATTAATTAGGAATGTAGGTGTAAAATTATTGACTCACATCGCGCTCCTCTCCACCTACATTGTGTAGTTACACGGACACCGCTCAGATCTCCTTGGGAGATATGGAAACCTGGTACATAAAGCTAACACACAATACATGAAAGTGTTGCTTTAACAAACAAGGATTATTTATGTAGGATAGGAACTAAGTACGGTATCCTACTAATCTATACAAATGTATACTAAAAATAAAGTGTCTGTTTGTAATATCAAAATAACAGCGGACTTTAAAAGAAACTGTGACCTCTGAGTTTGTTTCGGCCTTTCTTCTCAGAGTAGTCAGATAGGAAACGCCGACCTAATCTAGTTTTAAAAAAAACATGATTGACGTGTAAGTGTTTGTACAAACCTATTTACAAAAATAAAATCATTTATCAATTTATCAGCCTTTTACTAAATGCATATGAAATGTATATATGTATTGTCCGAGCGGTGGGATTCTCCTTTCTTACGGAGATGGCTGCAGTTGCATGCTAGCGCCTGTACGTATTATGATTTGTGAAATTGTGACATTTGAATGTGAAATCTTAATTTATGAAATTTTAATTTATTATATTTATGTCATTTTTTATAAATTCTGTTTGTATTTTATTATTATTATTATTATTATTTATTATTATTATTTTTTATTCATGTTTTTTTTTTTTTTTTTTAATTTGTAAACTTTAATTAATTAATTTATTTTTCATATGTGTGATTTTACCTGATAATTATAAATGAATTTAGTTTTATTTTGTTTAATACTAATACTAACATTAGTTTTAAGTACCATTGTTACTAACAAAATATGGACCTGGTCTGAATTAAATGATTTTTATTTTATTTATTTTATATATACTTACCGTCAAACAAGCCAACTTTGCCCGTTTTTTTAAGAAAATCGAATATATTACAAGTTTTTTCTATGGGACTTAAGTATATTTTTTCATTTACTACAACTATATGACCATATGCACGCATTTGCTATGTAAAACAGTAAAAAAAATAAAATTTAGACCAAGATTTGTTCGATTTTGATGGCGGGCAAAATAATCCGGACTTTTAGCCAACATTGCCCACTCGATTTTTGACGCAAATCAAGCTCTTATAAATACGTAGAAAGCACCACGAGTACAATTTAAGGCAATCTTAACCTAAGTTTTAAAATACTGTTTGTAGTTTAAATATTTTCGTGATAAAAACAGTGGGCAATGTTACCTAGCGGTTAGTGCCCTTTTCCATACAAGGCCCAACAAGCGGTTTAAGATTTTAATGGTTGTCACATTGCAGTAAAATTATTAAATAAATGTTATTTTCACTTTTCTTTTGTGGGTGTTGGGTGCATATGAATAGACGTTAAAATGGTAATGAAATGAAACATTGTGTTCAAAATTAAATGTTTATTCCAATTTCGTCGACAGTTCGACATAAGATACCGTTGTTCTATTTTGAACATTTCAATGAAGTTAGCTTTAAGCTGTAAATGCTATATCAAAAAATGAGATCAATATATGTCCAAACTTGAATCAACAGCAAAACAAATCAACAAGTAAGTACCTAATGGCAATAATAAAAATCTTTTATAAGTTCCGTATGCATAGAGCCCATGAGGAACAAAATCACAATTAGTAGATAAATCACATCACATGGTATATATTACAAACAGTCAAAATCACCGCTAGGAATCGTAACAATATTCAGTCAATAATAATATTAATCAATACCGTTGTTCTGTTCTGAACACTTTAATAACTGCTTCGCAGGCAAGCTTTAACATCACGTCGGAGTCATTTTTATATGCTCGGGACCCAATTTCACATCTTGGCTTCTTGGTCTAATTCTAGACTTGTGTTTGTTTTTCTGAAATTAAAAATAACAATAAAATTAAAGCTAAGTGGATCTGCAATGTACAATAAAAGCTGCCATCTACTCTAATGAAATATACCCTATATCCTATCCCTATACACAAACAAACATACAATCACAAACTTCACCTCTATACATATACTGGGTGAAATTTTAATCACTGTTTTCCTCTTACGGGGTCATTGTACTCATCATTATGAACAACTTTTACTATGGAGCCAAACCTGAAATCGTGAAAATCTTTTCTGTGTTTTTGCGTTAATTCAACCTGTTACAAAATAACTAAAAGTGACAACCCTGAGTGCTTTTTGATAACGGGCAATGTTGGCATGGATGGGTCTGAACAATTTAGGGTAACTTTGCCCATCATTAGAAGTTTTGATTTATAAAGTCCTGAATAATGAAACTATATTTAAAATACTCAACAACTAATATTCTATAACATACAGTAAAATACACTTACCTGTGTTTTCGCCATGAGGTAAAATCCACAAACACTTTTCATAGGAAATTTGCCCGCAAAAAAATACACCGCATTCGACAAGTTCTGGCAAGTTACTAAATGAACTTTGGAACGAATGCGTTAGATAGTGCTGCCACAAATATAATCAACTTTCCACCCAAATAATAAATGTTGCCATAAAACAAAAATTGTTTCTTATGTTAGCGGATTTGCTTATAAATTGCTTTTAGGGCAAAGATACCTTGATTGGCAAAGTTGGCTTGTTTGACGGTATTTGAAAAAAAAAAAAAAACAAGTTTTAAAATGTTTGTCTGTCAGTTTGTTTGTTTGTCCCGGCTAATCTCCTAAAATAGCTGGACCGATTTTGACGGGACTTTCACTGGCAGATAGCTGATGTTATAAGGAATAACTTAGGCTTTCTTTTATTTAAAAAAAGAATTAGGGGTCTTCGCAAATAAATTAAAACTTACGAAATACTCGTATATATGGTTTTCGGCATGCACGCGAACGAAGTCGCGGGCACAGCTAGTCTACATACTATAAATGTAAAAATTGATTGTTTGTGGGTATGGCAAACGTTTGTTACTCAATCCAGCTTAAACGGCAACGGATTTTGATGACGTTTTGAACAAACGAAAGTAGACTTGAACCTGTGGGGTAATTGCGTAACACACTAACAATTGCGATGCCTTTCATTTTGAAAATACATCAGGCATCATTCATTGCTTTATTTACGTTTTCGAGCAGACGAATTTTCCAGGCATGAAACAATGGATTAGGAATTTCTTTCAAAATCATTCGGATTGTGATAAAAAGTGTTATTTTCAATTAGGGTAGGTACTGTATTAACATAGGATGGTTAATTTTATTTATTTTTATTATTTTATTATTAGGCAACTAAGGCCCATAGATAAAATACACAAAATAATCTTATACAATAATAAACTAATACATATTAAAAACAACTTAAAACTATGATTATACACGTACAGTGCGTGCCACGTAAGAAGAGACTTGACCCCGCCTCCCCCGCCTTTTTCCGCCGCCCCTATGACGTCCGGTCCCGTCCCGCACTCAGATCTCATACCGCTAAAGATACCTAAAATCGTGTTCTGCGTATGTCAGACCACGTGGTGTGTCAAGTCTCTTCTTACGTGGCACGCACTGTAACGTTGTCGGCGTCGTGTTTCGCAACATCCTATTGCTGAATTGACATAAGATACTTTTTACCTAAGCATGTATGATATTTTACCCTAGAATTCGAGTGAAAATTGCTGGCAACTGCTAACTCTTAATAAATAAATAGAAGTCGTTTACTTGTGTTGATCGTGTCACCGAACATTGAGTACCTACCTACCAGAGCACACGAACCAAATCTCCACCGCTTTCAGAGGAAAATACCGAACGAAAATAAACTGATAAGCAATATTTTTAAGTGTGGAAATACGTCATTTAGTTTATATACATCAAAACTGTAATTAATATTTCATTACTATTATTTTAAAATTAACTACATTTCCTCGGTTTCAGACCATTTTATTACCTATGATTTCTGTGGAAAATATACATTAAAAATTCGTAGCAAAATTGCCGAACCATATTCGTATAACTCTCGTGCAGTTTTGAGATTTATTGAGCTAACTCACGAAGCGAGATGGGGTGACCTCGGGGTGAATGCAGCTTTGTCTACTAACTTGCTGAACTTTAACAAACCAATGCGATATAACATGTGGAACGGATATCAAACTGGGAAGTGGGACGGTTGTTATCATCATAGCTTATAAGTGTATGTTGCAAATTATAATGGACTAACTGTTGTTCCCTCGCATCCTAGGGAAACTGCTAAATGTAGCTGCGGGGTAATTGCGTAACACAATATCAATAGTAGTGGGTTTCATTTTGACAGTTTAACAACATTCATTTGATATGTACTAAATTATTTTTATACAAGATAATATAAATTACATAATATTCATAAGCTAACAGACTTAAAATAATAATATGTACAGACGCCAGCACATCAACCTACCACAATCTGTCAGATTTTCCCAATCAACTTTGAACCTTATGCTTTAGTGATAAAGTTGAAAATCTATTAAAGAAATCTGACAGATTGTGGTAGGTTGATGTGCTGGCGTCCGTACATGAATTTAAAACAAAACGAGGGTAAAGAATCATAGGGCATCAAAAAAGTCGTCCTCATCGCTGTCAGCGGAAAAAGTGCCCAAAAGGCTGGCGGCATTGCCACGCTGTATGGCGATGCTGATTTTTTGCTAAAAAAATAGGCCAGCCCTCCGGTCACGTAAAGAATCGACCAACCGCTTGGCGATGTCTCGAAAAATCAAGTGGGCACTCGGACCCCATGACGTTTTAACCCCAAACGGCTCGGAACATAATAAATTCCAATAAGGTTGGAAAACCGCCGTTTGAGGTTTTAACAAAATTCATTGCGTTATTTACGTTGTTGAGTAGACACATTTTTCGAACATTATGAAGCAATGGATTAACAATATCCTTTAAAATTATTGAGATTGAGATTGATAGCGTGTTACGCAGTTATAGGGTGCTGGATAAAAGCTATCCTATATACCAAATCAGATATTAATCTACATTGTCCTCATATGGACTGACCAAAATTATGTCTGGACTTTACAAAAGACAGTGACCCCTGCGTTTGTTTCGGTCGTTCTTTTCAGAGCAGTCAGAAAAGAAACACCGAACTCATTTAGTTTTAAAACATACATTATTTTTGAAGTTTAAAATTGTGTTCTGGGCCAATTTACAGAAATAAATATCATTTATCATATTTTTCAGTCCAGGTATCTCCATACCCTACATGTGCGTCAAATTCCATGCAAATCCGTTTAGCCGTTAAAGTGTGATGGCGGAACATACATACAAGCTCACAGCGTCACAGACATCCAAACTTGCGCATTTATTATACGTGTAGGGTGGGACAACAAAATTTGCATTTAAGGCTCTTAAGACAGGAGTCGAGAGGGATTGCCTCGCTTATGAGGCAAAAACGATGCTCCTTGACCTTTTAACGCTTGATCATCTAAGTTGGAGATTTATGGGATATTCACGTGACCTAATTACGCTGAAGCTTTTTCGAGAAGCACTAAAATTATATTTGATTATAAAAAAATTGTACTTAAATGAATAAAATTAAGAGTACCTAAACCCACAATTCGGAACTAACTTCAATGTAATTTGTAATTAGCCAGTTAATTTTAACCTACCCCCATAATAATAAACGTATTATATCAAACTAGCAGCGCCCCGCGGTTTCACTCGCATAGGTGTCGATCCCGTGGGAATATCGCGGGATAAAAACTATCCTATGTCCTTCCCCGGGATGCAATCTATCTCTCTGTCAAACTTTATCGAAATCCGTTCAGTGGTTTAGGCGTGAAAAGGTAACATACAGACAGACAGAGTTATTTTCGAATTTATAATATTAGTATGGATGAATAGTTACACACTGATTTCTCTCTTTCAGTCGTCAGTAATTTGACTTTTGTTACTGTCAAAGGACTTTCGAGGTAATGTCAAGAATACCTCGGATTGGGTACATTTTAAGTCGCAACTTTTCGCTGTTTGCCAAAATATACTGGAATCGTTAAATTAAATTACATCTACACTATTGACACAGATAGCTGCTATATTTTAATCATTTTTCCGTTTGTAAGCAGAATTGCCAATTCACCACCAGTATAATCATTAGCGGGATAACTGTGTAACACAAGAAAATGGCGATACATCGCAATGACTTGCATTTTAATATCCATTGCTTAAAGGCTCCAGCAAACAGGCGCGACGCGCGACGCGAATCGCGCGCGACACAAAGGCACCGCTCGTTGCGCGACTTGCGGTGCCTTTGTGTCGCGTGTCGCGTCGCGCCTGTGTGTACGAGCCTTAATAGGTTTGAAAAATTCGTCTGCTCAACAACGTAAATAGCGCAATGAATGTGGCTGGACTGTCAAAATGAAAGGGATAGCAATCGATTGGAATTTTGTGTTACGGAAAATACTGCGCTGGTCAACCTTAAAGATTCATTGCTTCATTATTTTTATTTGTCATTATCAGTTCGGGCATTAGCTGCTGCTAAAATCGTTTAATTTTCATCAAACAACTTCCCTGAAAGACGATTTAGTTTCGCGTAATTAAAATGTAAGATAAAAAAATGTAAAAGGGGAGAGGGGTGATTAAATCATTTAGATTACGAGATCTAAATGATTTAATCACCCCTTTCCCCTTTTAACTAGTACTTAGTTAAATGAGAAAAATTGCCGACGAAATGTCCAGTTTAATTATGCTGAGGCTCAATTAAGATTTATTAATTACAGCCGTAGTCACAGGCGTGAAGTTTTGCCGGATTACGACCTTACTCAGAAGTGTGTAGAATATAAATTAGAGTATGTTAAGTTGGCCCAATCGCCTTTATTTAATAAGTTCAATGTTATACCGATATAGGCTATCTATTACACATATTATGAAAATTCTTCGGACATTTTCTGTGATCGAGCTCTTTCCAAATAAAGGCTCCTGCAAACAGGCTCAACGCGCGACGCGAACCGCGTGCGACACAAAGGCACCGCTCGTTGCGCGACTTGCGGTGCCCTTGTGTCGCGAGCGATTTTATCGCGTGTCGCGCCTGTTTGAAGAAGCCTTAAGTATTAAATTGTTTCGGGCCTTATCAATCACTTACATGACTTCAGCAGATAAGAACCAGGTAAATAAACTTGAGGTCCTGGATTTTTTTAATAAAATTATTTCTACAGGGTCAAATTAAATTATCTAGCGAAACTCTGCTGACGTGATGGGTATCGTTTGTTTGGTGAAGTTTACCCAATAAAAATCGTGATTTTTATACTGATAGTTTACGTGACTTTACTAAGTGCGGTCGGTGATCCCACAGAAAAATTCGTCAAAATTATTTTTGAAGTGAAAACTTCTTTAGCGGCGTTGTACACTTTTTTGTAATGGGTATAAAATGTTAAACTCGCGTCAGGACACGTGACCTGATCGAAAATTCGTAAGACGGATGGGCGTAGCCGGTACCGCGCGTGTTTTGTTTATAAGACGATTCACAAAATACACACGTAATTGTTCAAGTTTTCACTTCTGTCGGCACTCCCGGAGTGCCACTGTTTTTTTTTGTTTGATCATGTTTAGTTTAGATATCACGTCCGTGGAGTTTCGCTAGCTAATTTAACTTGACCCTATAAACCTGCCTAAATTGTTATTGAGTGCATTATTTTATCACTCATGCGGGTAGATAAAATAACATAAACCTTTTAGCTTTTATCCCCAATCTAACCTAAAAACCGCACTTTTACCTGTATCATATATTAGGTTTCACAAACTATGCGAATTATCAATATGAGTTTTTGAATATTGCTCCCATTTTCAAACAACTTTACTATTAATATTGTCGTCTTGTCGAGCCTTTATCAACACTGAAATAATCACAGTAATTATGCAATCTGAAATCTCGTTACTTAAACACATGGTCGGCGCTTTAATTCACACATCTGTTGTAAGTAGATCAGCTTAATTAAAAAGGAAATATTATTTTAATAACGAAGTAGTGTCGGGCTGTAGGTATAGGGTATACTCACACAGTACCTGCGTGCTTCGTACATATTTTATCGCTTGATTATTAAGATTACCAAGGGTTATCGTGCTACCCAAACTTAACGCTTGACTTACCGCGGTCAGTTCGTGGATGGGTGACCAATGTAACCATTTTACTTATCGAGACCCCTCCGTGAACGAAATCCAATAAAGTCTGACAAACAGTTTTAGCAAGGGGTATCGTGTTAAGGCTCCATCAAACAGGCGCGACACGCGATAAAATCGCGCGCGACACAAAGGCACCGCAAGTCGCGCAACCAGCGGTGCCTTTGTGTCGCGCGCGATTATATCGCGTGTCGCGCCTGTTTGTAGGAGCCATTTTAATTGGGTTGTGGTTGTGGAAGTCATAAAAACAGTCACTCTCCATGTAAAACGCTGGTATTCAGCTGCATCTGGTTAGACTGGAAAAGGTTAGGCTAGTTACATTTCTACGCTAGGGGGTCTAGAATCGTGTGTTGAATTCATGGTTTTAATTTGTGCGTTGATCCCTGCCTTCCTATGTCTATTGGTTTAATAGTTTGTTAAGGGGCTTACATGACCTAAAGCGCGGTCACTGTCGGACAGCATGGAAAAAAAAGAGAAGCGCGATGACAGTGCTGATAATTTGTTGCAAAATAAGAAGCAATTATTTAATTACAAAAAATCTATTGTTTGGACTAAACAATTAAAAAAAAAAAACACTGGCACTCCGGTAGTGCCGACAGAAGTGAAAACTTGAACAATTACGAGTGTATTTTGTGAATCGTCTTATAAACAAAACACGCGTGTTAAGGTGTGTTCCTTATTTTATAGGGTTTTTTGCAAATCAGGTATGATGACCAAAGTGACTGGTTTATTCTTCTCGTGAAAGGAATTTATTCAGATTTACAAATAAGCACACAGGATAGACTTCAGTTCGTGGTGTTGGTCGCGGCAGTGCTTCGTTAATCATTTCTAAAGTGGTAACTAGATAAACTAATAAGGAGCCTGTATGAAATTTTACACAATGTTACCTTTGTTCGATTACCATAATGTTTGCAGAGGCGTATTAGAAGAGGACGTAGATGGTACGATTGATATTAGTTACATTTTTACATACTATTGGCCTTGTACATAAAATGTATTTGAGCTCGTCGTCAGTTATATATCCGTGGTTCAGCGCCATCTCGTCGTTGTTGGATGAACTACGTAGTTAGTACGCGAGGCCTACGTAGTTAGTACGCGAGGCCCTCGTAGTTCTTCCCGATGTGCATAGATGGCGCTGTCCTCAACAACGCGCGTCACGTCTTACGAATTTTCGATCAGGGTCACGTGACCTGACGCGAATTTAGAAGTTTTTACCCATTCCAAAAAAAGTACACAGCGCCGCTAAAGAAGTTTTCACTTCAAAAATAGTGTTTTAGTATGTTGCTTGTAGAATAATCTGTCAAAAAATCAGAATGATTGTATGTATATTAGTATGGTTTTTATTGTAAAAAGAAAGTTTTTAGAGGTATCTTCATGATTTTTTTTCTATCGGATCAAATCAGTTGTATTATGTTTTCAACACACTATTTATCTACCTAGCATAAATCTGGAAGAATTTCATATGTATATTTTCCTGATTTTGTTTACTGTAGTCGATCATAATTTATACTTTATTGTTTCTAAAGCTTGCGTTTTTTGCGTTTAGGTCCTGTAATCCCCTTAACTATTTCAAAGAAGGAACAGGAAAAACCAATAATAGGTAATTTAATTTAATTAGGTCATTTCGGGAAACTACAATTCATGAATATAAATAAAATACTTAATTGTTGCTTACCGCCACCGCGCAGCGCTCAATCGGTAAAGGTAGGTACGGTCTACTTAATTGTTTTTAAAGTAAATATTAACATTATAAGTTTTCCTCGACCTATTCATGAGCAACAATAGGCGTACGTCAATGAAATAATAATATTACCATACATGTACGAGTGTACGTGATAGACCTATGACTGCGGTGCGTTGATTCATGGCTGCACTATTGAGAAGCATACAGTTGCGAACTTCGCCTTTTTTCTCCACTGCATAGTCTGTGGTTTAAGGCTCCTTCAAACAGGCGCGACACGACACGCGACACAAAGGCACCGCAAGTCGCACAACGAGCGGTGCCTTTGTGTCGCGCGCGATTATATCGCGTGTCGCGATGTAATCGCACGGAACACCTGTTTGTAGGAGCCTTTAAACGTCTTTTAAACAAATTACTTAGATCCCCGCAGAAGTAGTTGCTCCTTTGAAAGTTTGAATAAAACCTGCCCGGGCATTTGACAGCGCCGCGTGTCGTAATAAAACTAGACTAGGTAAGTCTTCCTTTTATTTTCTTTCCGTATCACTCCAACCTTTCTATTCATGTGTAATTTTACACATGAATAGAAAGGTTGGAGTAATACAGAAAGAAAATGCACAATATATACATACATTCGTTTTAATTTGTCTAAAACGTCCAATATACGGTTAAGTAATTGGTCGTAACATTTCTCTGTTATAAGGTTAAAACTAGCACTCGACAAAATGAAACTTCATAAGGATTATTGAATTCGGTGTTTTGTTTAATCTACCATTCTACCTAAGGTAGCAGAACGAAGAGCGTGTTAATCTAGTAATCCAGTCAAAATAGACAAAAATAAGTCATAACTTAGACAAAATTCGCATAGAGCTGAAAATTGGCAGAGATGTTAAATACATCATTATAAATGAAAGGACAAAAATCCCCTTCGATCCTACTTCTGCAAAAAAAATTATTCAAGGTCAAAAGTACAAAATTAAGGTTTTTTCCATTTTTCTCGAAAACAGTAAGTATTATCGTGAAAATAGATCAGACAAAAGTTATAGATCATACAATTCTCTACAAAAATGATCCAGTCACTTTTTCTCTTACGACTCACCATTCGTGAGATATCGCGGTTGTAATCATTAGAAATTTCATATTTTACATAATATGCACACATTTCCGCACCACCTATGAGGTAATGTACTTAGTACATTTTTTCTAACGTGGTTTCCCCAGTAGGTGATGGAGATAGCCCTTCAATTAACTCCCCTTGACCTGTACATACAGCAGGAAGCGGCGCTAGCCGCCATCAGGCTAATGCATCTGGGCATATGGGGCAAAAACATTACCAGTCCACACGCTAAAATCCTGGACCGGGCGATTGAGTACCAGCCTCTCATCGCTGCCCCGTGTGACAGAACACCAAACCAACCGATGTTCAACAAGAACTACATTATACAAACAGTTCAGGAAGAAAGGGATCAGTCAGGAATCAATGAAGTGCGCATTTATACAGACGGCTCTAAAACACAAAACGGTTCAGGTGCTGGCGTGCACTCCCTTGACCTAAATATTAACTTTCACATACCACTAGGCACACATAGTTCGATCTTTCAATGCGAATGTGTTGCCTTAACACAAGCTGCAACAGCAGTAAAGCGCTTAGGCATCCGGAACTATGGCATTAAATTCCTATCCGACAGCCTATCTGTGCTCAAAGCTTTAGGAAGCAAACAAACTAACAATAAGCTAATTTTTGAGTGCCATCTAGCTCTGGAGAGTTTATCGACGTCTAATCGTATTACTCTCCAGTGGATCAAAGGGCACAGTGAATCTCTGGGCAATGATGCTGCAGATGAACTTGCGAAGAGAGGCTCTGATATGAGGGTGCTAGGCCCGTACCCACTTCTCCCTTTGCCTTTCTCACAATTTCGTGCGTGGATTCGCCAAAGATCGACCGAACTTCATAACAACAGATGGTCACGGGCAACAGACTGTAGACAGTCAAAATTGGCTTTACCAATGATACACCCGCGATTAACCAAAAAACTTCTCAGCCTGAGTAGGACAAACATCTTTTCAACATAGGCGCCACGGACAGCCCCCTTTGCAGAGGCTGCCTTGATGCCGAGGAATCAGCTGCCCACGTCATCCTGTATTGCGAGGCCGTGGCTTCTCAACGTGCAGAAATCCTCGGAACAATGAGGTCGCTCCGCGAAGCCTGTGAAGCTCCCAGGAAGCTTCTGTGCTTCTGGGCGGAGCTAGACTGGCTCTGTTAGCCAGAATCCCCACGCACAACGGCCCGAATGCGGGAAAGGGAGTCCCATCATCATCATCATTCCCCAGTAGGTATACTCTACGATCTATTGTAATAAAGAAAGTTTGATCAGTTTTTTTAAGTGGTGCGGAAATGTGTGCATATTATGTAAAATATGAATTTTCTAATGATTAAAATCGCGATATCTCACGAATGGTGAGTCGTAAGAGAAAAAGTGACTGGACCATTTTTGTAGAGAATTGTATGATCTACAACTTTTGTCTGATCTATTTTCACGATAATACTTACTGTTTTCGAGAAAAATGGAAAAAACCTTAATTTTGTACTTTTGACCTTGAATAATTTTTTTTGCAGAAGTGGGATCGAAGGGGATTTTTGACATTTCATTTATAATGATGTATATAACGTCTCTGCCAATTTTCAGCTCTATGCGAATTTTGGCTAAGTCAAATGTCTATTTTGACTGGACTATAGGAAGTTTTTAGTGTAATCAGACTAATGTTCCCACTACTGGGGTACAGGCCTCCTCTCAGTAAGAGGAAACTGGCTGTAATATAAGTCAATGGCTGTAATCAACAACGTTGGGCCCAATGTTGGTAATGTCTCATGTCTTCGGATTTTTGGCTCTAGAACATGCCGGTTTTCGTTCACCGTTTTTGAGAGCAGTGGTGATTAAATAAATTATACAAAGTCAAGCAACGGCTTGGGTTTGAACCCATGACGTTACAACTCATAAGTCGGGGCCGTTACCACAAGACTTGTGGTAACTACCGTTTGTAATAATAATAACGTATAATATTGTGGAGCACAACGTAACATGCTTATTTTCTGCATTTTCATTCTAAAATAAAAGAAATAACTAAACAAACTATGAGGGCGCCTCTGCGCGGACGATGTCCTCTTAATGGCTAAAAAAATAATACAGTAGGCAGAAAATTATAGGTACTTATTCCTCAATGATTGCCTATTGTAGAAAATACACTACATAAACCGCTTGCGGTACCTATCTGTTTTTACTCCACTGATTTTAATGGGCCATTCTGTAAGTATTGATGTGCGCTTCATGGACGTATAGCGGACAGATTTCTTGGTCCTTCGCCAGCACAGTAGGTACCATCAAAGCTTTCAAATAATATTGACTTACGCTCAAGCGCGTTAAGCGCCTTTTTGATAAGGGTCCGAGTGCTTATCTGAAGTTTGTGAAAAACCTCAGTTTTCAGTTGTGTCAACAATATATTCTATAGCTGTTTCTGACAAGTAGAAGTGGAAATGGGCAGGAGAATACCTACCCTGTAAAATCAATCGGTCTAGTGAATACAATAAGCATATATGTAGACGCGGGCGCTTTTTTGTTTCAACAATTTTTTACCACGCCCTAGTTTTTCAACAATCGGTCTAAGGCTTCTACAAACGTGTGCGACACGCGATATAATCGCGCGTGACACAAAGGCACCGCTCGTTGCGCGACTTGCGGTGCCTTTGTGTCGCGCGCGATTTTATCGCGTGTCGCGCCTGTTTGAAGGAGCCTTTAGCGAAGAGAGTTGAAAATCCAACAGTGATGCACTTTTCTAACGCGCTGGGGTGCATCTGATTCTCAAAGCTCGGCTGAACGGCTAGAGTTGGAAATCCAGTGCAGTTGATAAAAACGTCGCATTTAAAAAGCGCCAGTGTACAGACAGCACATCAAGTTACTACAACAATCAATCAATCTGTCAAATTTCTTTAATAGATTTTCAACTTTATCGCAAAAGCATAAGGTTCAAAGTAGATTGGGAAAATTTGAGTTTCGGGTAGCTTGATGTGCTGGCGTCTGTACATATACTCAAGCCCGTTGTACACGGCACGGTTTCATGGTACGGCGTATAAACCGCCCCGTAGAAAAAACGCGTATGTAAACAAGCTTCCATAGTGATCCGTACAGCACTGACGAACCGTGTCTACACACGGCGTATAAACCGCGCCGTAGAAAAAACGTGTCCAGCAACAAATTTCCTTAGTGATCCATACAACATTGACGAACTGTGCCTTCACATGGCGAATAAACCGTAGATTTTCACGGTAAGAAAAGCGTGTGTGTTCAGAGGGCCTAATAGTAGAGCTTACACAAAAATAATATTCCGCTTCGTCTAACCAGTATGCTCTCGTTTTGTTTGTTTTTATACGCATAAAATTGCTCTATCCCGGCTTTGTGATTATTTGCTTTTTTACTTGACCTCAGCGTTGTTACTTGGAGCGTTGTGAAACGAGATTTATACTTACAGTTGTTATAATAATTATTAAAATTGTAGTTTTGTTAAAATTGTTTGTTATTCCAATATTTTGTTTGAGAAAAGAAAATACTTTAACAAAAACTTGTTTAGTTAAACGTAATAAATTAAAGTTGTTTGGTCTTTTAAAACGCGTTTATTTGTAAACGTTTTTTGAAACAAAACCTTTGATGTAGGTATCTACTACATGGAGTAGGTATCCAACACAGGGCCGACGGGACTTCATACACTACTACACGAACTCGCCAGCACGATTCCCGTTCTCCCAACATCCGCGATAAATGTCGGGCTGTGCTATTAATTGAAAACACACTGCACAATGCTGGAAACGCAATTAAAATCCTTCGTTGCGGTCACACTACGATTTCTCTGAAACAATACGGAAAAATTCACAAATACTCTGCAGATACACGTGTAAGTCGCTATGTTGCTGAAAGATCTACCTAATAACAGCTATAAATAAATGAATTCATCAACTAACATGAGCTTGTCGTACATATAACAAATAATAGTACATGTCTGTCTTTCCCTTTGGGGGATTTCAAGCGGGATGTTATGTAAATAATGGTCCTACTTTCCGCTCTGAAAAGTGTTGGAGCTCGTAGCGTAGACCCGCTAGGACACTTACACAAAAACCTCTATAACCTTATATTCTACACATACGTATATTTCAATAATAATGCAATCACTTGGACAGGTAATGTAGTTATAAGCTACCTACATTCTGACGTTAATTATCTCGCCTGCATTACCCAGTTACGTTCCGTAGCGTACTTAATTACGTAGCGCTACGAACGTAGACGCGTAGCACGGGTATCATTTTTCTGTTTGCTGGAGCTCTAGTCGATGGAGGACCCAAGGAAATGAAAACAAACATTTGTTTTAGTATTTTTAACAGACTCGTTTTTATGGACGACAAAAAGAGAATGTCTGCCTTCATGCTATAAAAACCATTGTACCTAAAGGCTACCCAGACACAAATACGTGCTATGTATAAAAAAAAAACTGAAAGCTTACTTTCCAAGCAGAATTAATACAGAATGCTCGGAGCGCTTTAGAATAAAAACAAGCAATTAGACTACAGCATTTTAATGTTATTTAAAAAGCAAAGACTTGACAACTTGTCCCTGAGACTAAGAACTTATTTTAATACTTTATAAGCACTCAGGATTTGTTCTCCCTAGGGCTAAAGGCTCCTTCGAACAGGCGCGACACGACATGCGACACAAAGGCACCGCAAGTCGCGCAACGAGCGGTGCCTTTGTGTTGCGCGGTTATATCGCGTGTCGCGCCTGTTTGTAGGAGCCTTAACCTCTAACGACCACCCTGTTTTTATTATACTTGTCTCATCTACATAATCGCGACCATCTTTTATATGCGGTAGTACAGAAAATATCTATCCTAATTACACAAAAAAAAAGGAAAACCTCAAGAAAGTACTCTTTACTTTATGCATGGCAAACTGAACAAGATTACAATTCATTTCGAGTTGCCGTAGTAACCCATCACTCGGTGGAATTTTCTTTAATATTCATATTTGATATTTCTGCAAATAGAAGCGTTGATGGCGGCTTCCCGTTTGATGGAATTGAATAAGTACAGAAATTCCGAGGAAATTAATTTTATTTTATCTCTAACTGAACACTCCTTACACATACGCTCAGCGGAGCATAGAAGCCAGCTATTATAATCTTAGTTTTTTATACACTGTATATTCTGTGTATCTGCATCACGTGCCCAGATCGAAATCGTTGTCCATTTTGTTTGCTAATCCATAGTTGTAAATTGGAATAACTGAATATTTACCAAATAAAATAATATTACGAGTAAGTACTTAGCCGTGTCCTGCATATCCTTAATATTTTTGGGGAAATTCAAACTGGGTCTCACCCACTTACACTTTACCGTTGATCCCAAAGTCTCTCCATAATTAAAGGAACGGCCTTTCGACTTGATTTTTTACTTTTGCCAAAAGTCAGACAGTCATTTTACAATAAGAAATATCTAGAACACGGTTAAGCTACGCTTGCCGCGGTTTGTCTGTGGATGGATAACCATCTTAACATACCGAGACCCCTTCGTGCCTCGGAAAGCACATTAAACCGTTGGTCCCGGCTGACATTCGTGGCTCTTTGACAGTCGTTACGGGTCGTCAGAATCCCGAAAGTCTGACAACCAGTCTTACCAGGGAGTATCGTTTTACCCAGTAACTGGGTTGTGGAGGTCAGATAAGCAGTCGCTCCATGAAAAATTCTGGTAATCAACTGCATCCGGTTAGACTGGAAGCCGACCCATAGTTGAGAAAAGGCTAGGCAGATGTTGAAATATCTACAACACATAAACTTACTTCAATAAACAGTTACCCACTCATCCATATTTTATAGCTCCCATTAAATTTTTCCACTTTTTAACGTTCGCAAAAATAAATCTTTTCAAACATGTTTACATGTATGTAGGTAACTTGTTGAGGCGCTGACAGACTGAACAGGTGTTCCGGTGAGCGGCAGCATTATGGCGCAGTTTCGTGACGCGTGTACGTCAGTCCTAAATGATTGCCTGATTGAAAGATTGCCAATACGAAACGAGCCTACAGATTTATTGGTAGAAAATTGCGTGAGATAGAATCGAAATATCGGATGTGATCGAACTCTTTTCGATTGAAATATCGTGTTACAATAATTGGCACGTGGATTGTTAAGGCAGGGAACTAGTACCTACTGTGATTATCAGCTAGCACAGGGTACCATAAACATAGACTCATAAGGATAAATCTGTACGTCACGTTGCTACGTGACGTACAGAACGAACGATAACGAATTACTCCTATATCGTGGGTGCGTTTACAAACATTTAAATTCACATACACAAACAGCCAGACCCGGAACAACTACCTGTAGGCAATACAAATATTTGTTCCGTGCGAGAATCGACACGTAGCGCAGCAGTCGATCGCTCAGCCACTGCGCCAACCGTGTCGTCATTGATTGCTAATTAGATGATGATCTATTCCAAAAAAAAAGCCACATAGATTTCCCTATCATTATAGCTCTGTAAGTACTTCTAAACTTGGGTACAGGTAATGGCCTGCCGTCTAAATTAACGAATTCTAACTTTAGACCTAGGCTAAACCATCGAGCCAGTCACTGTATTTTGAACTTTATTGCGACAGACGTAAACTTCTTAATGCAAACTTGACAACTTAGACTCGAGTTTAACATCAGTTTTTGTAACACCCGGTTTAAAACTGGGTCTAAAGATAAACCTTGTTTTGTAATAAGGCCGATTTTGTTTAGACATTAAGGGGCTTACAGGACCTAAACACAAAAAACGCAAGCTTTAGAAACAATAAAAGTATATGATCGACTACAGTAAACAAAATCAGAAAAATATATGATTATTCTTCAGGATATATGCTAGGTAGATAGTGTGTTGAAAATATAATATAAACTAATTTGATACGATAGAAAAAAAAATATGAAGATACCTCTAAAAACATTATTTTTAAAATAAAACCATACTAATACTCGTATACATACAACCATTGTTTTTTTTTGTCAGATTATTCCACAAGCAACATACTAAAATACTAGTGTTTTAATTTTTTAGTCCAATGAATAGATTTTTTGTAATTAAATAATTGCTTCATATTTTGCAATAAATTACCAGCGTTGTGTCATCGCGCTTCTCTTTCTTTTCTATGAAGTCCGACAGTGACCGCGCCTTAGGTCATGTAAGCCCCTTAAGTACACGTGCCCTGTTTGAGAACATCTCGCATGTTATAGCGCCACTGACGCTAACCACAATCGTTTAGCCATAAAGATAATGTAATGTACTAATGACTCATGACGCAAACACATTTATTATTTTACGTACGTACAGTTAACTCACAAGCTATATTTAGGTCGGTCCCGTTTTGTATTGACGCCTCATTATCTACATGGCAACTAGTTTAGGACACTGACATTTGGGGTTATACTGAATGGATTTCCTTAAGGCTATTGAATAGTTGATCTCCCAGCTACTTTTTCGCTAGATGGCAGCACATTCGCAAATTCGAACATTTTCAATTTTTACGCCTAACTCAGAAATCTTTGACGGACAACTTCATTATATGCGTCAACTAGAGTATTAACTTAATTTTTTGAGATATTCACTTTGCTTGATAACTCGTCTCATACAAAGATTTGTACCCCTAAACGTTTAGCCGTTTCACTTTATTTGATTACACACACATGTACAGTAAAATAGTTTTACTTTCGATAAAATTAGATGGCGTTGAATTCATAAACTTGGTTTGAAATAAGTATGTATAGATGGCGTTAATTGAAATAAAAGATTTTTATGATGACCATCCTTCATTTAATAAAGTAAAAACTGAAGAAAAGAATACTTATATATTTTTATTTTGTTTTATAAAGGCTCATATCATGATTGGCGACCTTTTCAACACCATAAATTATCCAATTATTTAAATATTAGATAATACAGTTTGCTAGATGGCACTGTTGTAAAAGTAATTTATATGATTTCTAAAAATCGGGAAAACAGCGAAACTATATCACAATTTTAATAAAACATGTATAGTATAGGTTTGTAAAGTAGTCACACAATTAATGACATAAAATTACTTAACAATTTCTCAAAAACAAAGAAATTATAATCAAAAATCCTACATCGCGCAAACAGAATTTTCAACACAATAAGTTTATGGTCGGTGATTTAAAAAAATTGAGTGGAAGTATGTTCTTTAGTGTGATGTTACAAACGTGTACGATCAACTCCTTTTCACAGTCTTTAAAATATCAAGGTCCGTGGTCGTTCAATTTTATTGTGAATATTTATTTATGATACTAATAAAATAAGTCGTACATCATCGTCGACATCATGCGAATGTTATTATAACTTGTTATAATAAAACATTTCTTACCCTAATAAACTTTACTATACCTAATAATTAGCGGAAATATATTTAGGTGGAGCACACTGCACGTTTCACGTATTGAAATGTAGTTCACAAGGCACAATATTATAGTAATATGTACGTTCAAAAATTAAAAAGACGTCGTAGCTACTTGCCTCACTCTTGCTTCACTGTTCGCTAAACATTTATTTATATTGATTGAAATAACGTTTTCGTATTGCTTGTACCTAATGAATAAATTATAAAAATATTCTTATTTGAATTAGTTTTGCAGTTCAGTTTCTGAACGAATGGTTTTAGTAGACGAGACGTCTAGCCAGTTGAGAATGACGTTGACCTTGACGCACTGTGTGCTAATAACACTGAAAAGCGCAATTACATTAGATATGAGCGCCGCGCCGGCGCGCCGCCGTCGCCGTGAGTTCATGTCGACGCGTCGTCGCCGAGTGAAACACGCGGCGCGCCGTCGCGACGAGTCGCAACTTGCTCTCCCGCTCGCACGCGCGGCCCGGCCGTATTAGTTCGCCTAGGTACGATTCCCACCAACCGGCTCGCATCGCGCCGCATCGGAACGGAGCCGTACGCATGCCGCGGCAGCCGAACGCGCCCGTCGGAGCCGTACCGCTACCGCGGCATACGTTTGGCTGCCGTGATAGCCGTACGCGTGCCGCGGCAGCCGACAGCGTCCGCTGAAATCCGTACGCACTCCAAGCGCCCAGAAGTGCTGCTCACATTGCGCCGCGTAGACGTAGTGACCGGCTCCGAACGGACCCGACGGCAGCCGATTGGATGCCGACGGCGCAATTCGGCGCCGTTCGGAGCCGGTCGGGGCCGGTCGGCCGTCGCGACAGCCGAATGCATTCTGCGACACGTCGCGACGCGTCGCGGGATGCCGACGGAGGTAAATATGCGTAAGTTGCATGCAAATATGAACTGTAATTACTGTTGATACATTTCAATGTTCTTTACCGCATTGTAAAATGCCGCCCGGCCCGGCGCGATGCGAGCCGGTTGGTGTGAATCGTACCCTAGTCGCCTCGCGACGCTCCGCTCGCTCGTCGCTCACACTCAGTAGAGTCGAATATTTCACCGAGTGAACGTGTATTAACTTAAAATGGCTGTTTCTCATAAAAAAAAATTTGTGTCCGACCGAAACAGGTTTTTCAGCCGAAACCGAACTTTCGGCCTTGCTCTTAGTTTCGGCCGAAACCGAAACCGAAACTTACTTAAACATATTTCTTACTTCTACTTAAAATTTCTATCGTATACAGAAATCTGGTGTGTTTTTTACACATTTATTTGAATATACAATGTATATTATACATACAGACAGTTGAATACTTACCTAATCATTTACGAGGTCGGTCCCATAATGAACTGGCCTGATATAGTTCTACGCGACATGTCGCTACATGTTGTGTTGCATTAAATAGTACGTTTATCGTGCACTTAATATAAGAAACATGCATCGACATGAAATGCTTAGTCTTAGTTTAGCAGGCATTAGCATAACGAGAGTCGCGTATTTTTTCAAAATGTCGACAACTGAGTATCGAAGTGTCATAAAGTTTTTGTTTAAAGAAGGTTTATACCCTGCCCAAATAAAAGAACGATTGGATGATGTGTATAAAGAGTCTGCCCCTTCCTATAGCACAGTGAAAAATTGGGTGAAAGAGTTTCGCCTCGGAAGAGAAACCGTCGAAGACATTTGCCACGACGGTCGACCTGTGGAAGTGCTCACTCCCGAAACGATTGCTCTTATCGAAGAGGAGGTTCTGTTCTGAGTGACCGCCGTTTGAAGATTAGAGAAATTGCAGCTAGGCTTGGGCTCTTTAAAAGTACGTATTCGTGCGATCCATAAAGAAAGAAAGAAAGAAAGAAAATACATCATAAACATCTTCACATGAAAAAAGTGAGTGCAAGATGGGTACCGATTGTACCGAAACTTCTTTCAGCGGTACAGAGACAGGAAAGAGTGCGCTGCGCTTCGGAGTTTTTGGATCTTTGTGGCGAAAATTCAAAGACTGTGATCGAGCGGCTAGTGACTGGTGATGAAACTATGATCTTGTATTATGACCCACAAAGCAAGCGCGAATCAATGGGATGGCGTTATAAGGGTGAAAAGCCCCCTAGAAAGGCAAAGGTGCAACAATCGGCTAAAAAACTGATGTGCACAATCTTTTGGGATTTTCAAGGCATATTGATGGTGGATTTTAAAGAACGTAATACAGTCGTGAACGGCTAATATTATGCTTCTTTAATATATAAATTACGAGACAAGATAAAGGAAAAACGAAGAGGCAAGCTGTCTAAAGGTGTCCTGTTGCTCCATGACAACGCCCCTGTTCATACCGCTGGTGTTTCGAAGGATGCAGTTCGTCAATGCGGGTTCACAGAAGTTGAACATCCACCTCACAGTCCAGACATGGCCCCGTCTGACTATTATTTATTTCCAAATATAAAGCGAGACTTAAGAGGAAGAAAAGTTTCAAGCGATGAAGAGTTGCAAGCGGCCGTCTTCGGTCATTTTGAGGCTAAAAATTGTGATTATTTTTATAAAGGTTAAGAGATGTTGATTCACAGATGTCAGAAGTGTGTTAGTATCTAGTATTCATGGTGATTATATTGAAAAATAAAATTGGTTTCGTTTCATTTCCTTCATTAGTTCATAGTTAGGCCAATTCATTATGTGACCGCCCTCGTATGTGCAAAACACAACCTCAACTCCATGCGATTAACGATGGACGGCGGCGAACTGGGCCGGCGCGGGCGACGCGACGAGCGAGCACGAGCTAGCCGCGAAGTTCGCCGAACGATGGACGATAATTCATGAACACTCAAGTTTCGGCGCGGCCGAAAGTTTCGGCCATTTCCTGGCCGAAACCGAAACTTAGGCCGAAACTAGTTTATTTGGCCGAAACTGGCCGAAACCGAAACCGAACTATCGGTCGGTCACTAGAAAATATTGAAATGATTATTATTCAGTAAGTAAACGTGATCTCCAATTTTATTTAAAAGACTGTAAAATTATATTAACAATTATTAAAAAATATAGGTAAAGCTTTTTAATACGGTTTTCTTTAAGTTTTTTTTAAAGAAATCTTTCCCTGATAAAAAAAATTCTAAGGCCCACGGCCGGCCACGTCGCGCCGCCGCGACGCCGCCGCCGCCGTGGAAATTTTAAGGCCACGCCGCCGCCGTGGCATTGGCCATCGGCGCTCATATCTAAATTACATACATACTAAGAAAAAACAAATCGTTTATCTGTGTATTCGCTTTCCTGTACCTACCTTTTCGATTTGAATGCTGGTTTCACAAGAATTAAATATAGGTAATTCAATTATTCAACCTACGCAACGGTGAATCGTAGCTTAGTAGGCATGGGCGTTTTTGGTTTTGAACGCAAACTGATATTTATCTGATTTCAGATTTCAAAATCCGTTTTTTTAGAAATCTGATTTCCATAGCGCCAAGTCAAACATTAAGTACATACATTTTTTCTAGTTCCTAGAAACATTGAACCATAAACCAAAATACATCAACGTATAATCTCGAAAATGTAGTCTTTAAATACTTAGCAGTAAAGATGATATTGATCGCATTCTAATGTCCGTTAGATTTCCGAGAATCTAAATCACAAAATTCGCGCTATCTTTTTTACTCCGCTAAGTTAAGTAAGGGAAAAAATAGGTAAATAGTTTGTACTTAGACCTACCTTGGACCTCCTCCGCCGCGCCGTGCATGAACTTCTAGCTAGTAAATATCAAGTTTATGGATTCTTCAACCCCAGACCATGGATTAGGGTAATCGTGTTTCAGAACATTCATGCATTGCTATTATTCTCTGCTTTATATTTATGTAAGTAATAAAATGCATTAATCTTCTAGGTTTCCAGACGAAGAGGACACGTCAGATAGAAATCAATGAAGAATCAGACGAAAGAAGAATGATAGACCTTATTTTTTTTTAAGAATTAAAAACCATTTCTATCCACTCAATAGCCTTTGGTTGCGGTACTTGCGGTATAGAGATATATATAGGTATAGATATATAGAGAGAGCGCGGGTTGCGGAGTCGATCGCGTCGCCGCCGCTCGCCGCCCGCGGGCGCGGTGCCCCGGCCGCCCAGCTGATCAACAGCGATCTGTGCCGGAGACGGACCGTGAATTTGAACTTGATTCGTATGGCAATAAAAATGTATTCGCAAAAAAATAAGGCATTCAAATAAAGTCCGAATTCACGGAAGTATTTCCACGGTACGACGGATCGATGTGTAAAGGATAACACAGCTAAACAAACGAGCTCATTGTCGGTATACATACATAATTATTGGAAGCTCCGTTCATAGACCTACAAACTGACATACCACCAACAGTAGGTAAATAGGTACTAGGGCGAGACGCGAGTTTCGAAATTTAGAGGCTCGTGTTTTTAGGGTTCCGTAGTCAACTAGGAACCCTTATAGTTTCGCCATGTCTGTCTGTCCGTCTGTCCGTCCTCGCTTAATCTCTGTGACCGTTAGCACTAGAAAGCTGAAATTTGGTACCAATATGTATATCAATCACGCCGACAAAATGGTAAAATAAAAAATGTTTTATTAGGGTAGCCCCCTATAGGTATGTAAAGTGGGAAGTGAATTTTTTTTTTAATTTCAACCCTAACGTGTGATATATTGTTGGAAAGGTATTTCAAAATGAATAGGGGTTTACGAAAATCATTTTTTGATAATGTCAATAGGTAATTTCGGAAATAATCGCTCCAAAAGTAAAAAAACTTATGGTTTAAAAGTTAGAGGGGGGGGGGCTCTAACTTTTAAACCATAAGTTTAGAAAATATGAAAAAAATCTGAAAAGTAGAACTTTATAAGGACTTTCTAGGAAAATCATTTTGAACTTGATGGAAACAACAGTTTTTGTACAAAAAAGACAAAAAGTTGTACAAAATAATTTCTGGACTAAGTTTGTATTTGTAGTATAATCGTATACCTATGCAAGCATTTTTTAAACTTCGTTTACATATTTTATTATCCTGAACGTATCTTTTTTCAAAGCATCACGCCTGTATTCCCCGATGAGGTTGGCAGAGGTGCGGGAATCGAACCCAGGACCTCACGCTCAGCAGTAGCGCTTGCGACCGCTAGGCCAACGAGCCAGGTAAAAAAAATATTAACGGGGATTAAAAATTTACTTAGGTACGTTTTTTCCCTAGGCAATAGACATTCGAAATACCTAAGTAGCTAAGGAAATAAAAGAATTGATACCGTTATATAAATCGGTAGTTAGGTACAGATGCCAGCACATCAAGCTACCCGAAACTGTCAAATTTTCCCATTCAACTTTGAACCTTATGCTTCAGTGATAAAGTTGAAAATCTATTAAAGAAATTTGACAGATTGTAGTAACGTAGCTTGACGTGCGTGAGTTTTCTTTTTGCCCATCTTTATTTACACTAAAAAAATGATAACAATTTATTATGTTTACACCAAACGGGTTTAACTCCTTTTTACAGTCGGTAATACCTACCACTAAACAAAATAAAAAAGTCGAAAATAGTCCTCTCTCTGTAATGTCGCCAAACATAGGATCGTCCTGCAACAGATGCCGTAGCAGATTGATTGAATAAATTGAAAAGGATGGCGCTATTACTACCGCGTGCAAAACAAGAGACAGAAAGATAGTATGCTCGCTTAGAATAAAATGACGCAAGCGCCAAATCACTTAATTGCTAATTACGAAAAGAACGAGTAGAAAAATAAAAATTAAATGGTAACGATTTGAGATAATATTATTAACTATCTACAAGTTTAAAAGTCATCATTAAATTCCATAGGGTTTCAGAAATCTAACTCAAAATAAGTGCAAAACGATGTTTTTTCGTTATTTTTTTATCGAGATTTTTTTATGTAATCGTGTTTTTGCTTCAACAAATTTAAAGATTATAAGTCCAAGTTTAATGTGTCCAAATAGCAAACTCTCAAGTCTTACAGATACCGATATCCACATCGCCCAATATCACCAAAACAGCATCATATGGATGGACTCTTAATTCAGAAAATTTCTCGAAGACAGTTCAAGTGTAAGTTAGTATCTACTTACTAAATGCATGTAGGTACTTACTTAAACTTAGACATTCATTACAGTAATATCGAACCCAGGGTAGATCGCAGATAATCCTATCACTAAGTAATAACTCACACACACACACTGTGTGTGTGTGTGTGTGTGTGAGTTATATTTTATACAGCATAGGTACCTAGATACGATTCGAAACTTGTCAACAATAACACGCATGTTATAAAATTGGCCATCCGTTGACAAACAACGCCCTCTAATGATGATAACTGATAACTTTAGCAAAAATGTTGTTCTGCATCTAGATGGTTCTTGAAATATCCTGTAGAGGGCGTGCCTCCGCCCGCGCACACATACAAAGATTTATCGTTTTTTGTCAGGCCTAAATATCCTACAAATAGTGTTTTTTTATAAGTTTTTTACGATATGCGTCAATAATAGATCATAAACACTTAATGTACGTGCTTTTATTCTGCAAAAATCGTTTAAGTATCGAGATTTGTACCCCGATAGAATGTATGAAAAAGTGTCAGTATCCAATCACCTTAAGGAAAAGTTTCTACGTTATGTAATAATTATATTCTAATGGTTTTGTGTCAAATCTGTAACTGACCAATAAATAACGCGTAATTACCGACTAGGATGACATAATAAATTAAACACCAAATGAAATGACCTTTTTGTGTGTCTGTCATTGCTCATTACTCATTAGCATAGATCCGTGCTCATTAGTGTAGTAATGGTCAAGCCTGTGATTCCCTGAGTAATGGGTAGCTCACCGTCCGATCAGGACCAGGCCCGTGCCGGACGGCGCGTACGTGTTCCACGCGCGCCTCAAAGAGATGTCAGCATCAACCGAAGGGGCCCGTTAGGGCCGAAGCCTGCCGGGTCAGCGGGATTGTCCGAAAGGGTTACCGCTGGCCCGGAACATAAAGGGCGAAGGAAGGAACACGGGTGGGTTTTAGTCAGTAAGAGTCGGACACTCCCTTCCGCTCCACCCAGAGTGGGAGGGGTTATTTGATGATTTCCAATCCAGAAAAAAAAAGCCTGTGATTCCCTCAGGGTTAGTGTTCATACACACTAGTGGCAGCGTTAACGCGCAGAGGCAACTGCAGACGTCTGCAGTTTAACACTATAAGGTGGGTGCCACACATCCAATTTACGCCTCGGATAGTATTTGGTCCTATTTCGCTTGCGATTACGAATCTATTAATTCGAAAATAATAATTAGTAATACTCATTAGTATAATAATGTTCAAGCCTGTGATTCCCTCAGGGTTAGTGTTCATACACACTAGCCGCACGCGTCGACGTCAGAGACGTGCAGGCGTCTGCAGTTGAAAGACGGGTGCCATCCGTGCCATACATCCTCCAATTTTTACCTCGGGATGGTATATTAGGTCGTTTTTTGAAAATAATAATTACAAATAGTGAACTACAATTCTCTAAAGAGGTCAAATGCAAACTTTGGAAACCCAAATATTAAGTTTAGCGAGCCTTAACTATGTTTCAGTGAAGGCACCATAGGTACAAGTTTATCGAAGAAAGTTTAGGGTTTAATAATTATTTGTTAATATCAATTCACGGAGTTTCACTATAACCTGCAACCCTTATTACTGGACGAAGTGATAGTAGCATTTGTTTACATTTTGATTATTCAACGATATCCTCGACGATTGGTCCTGTTTTTTTTTAAACGTCGTTTTTACTGCCAGACCTACGCGATGGAAGTCATTAAAATAGTGATTTCATGATGAATGCAATTAGGATGTCAAGGGTGGTGTAGTCTTCAAGGCGTATTCTGAACTAGCTTCTGCCTGCGCCTTCTGCCTGCACCTTCTGCCTGCGCCTTCTGCCTGCGCCTTCTGCCTGCGCCTTCTGCCTGCGCCTTCTGCCTGCGCCTTCTGCCTGCGCCTTCTGCCTGCGCCTTCTGCCTGCGCTTTCTGCCTGCACCTTCTGCCTGCGCCTTCTGCCTGCACCTTCTGCCTGCAACTTCATTCGCGTGAAATTTCTTGTTCCCCCGATCTATCCCGTCGCATCGCATTGCTTGTCCGCGTTATTACTCCGTTTGCGCTTAGCGTACTGCCTGCCTTCTTTCTTTTTGCTTCTTTTTGCTTGGGTCTATCTAAGCGTAATGTTAAGTAGCCTTAACCTTTTCCAAGGATTGGGCTATCAAAAGCAAAGATATTTTTTCAAATCCGATTGGTAGTTAGCTTTATTATTAGTTTATATATAGATCATGCATTTTCATTATAAAAGTAACCTTGAAATGTGTACAATTGTGCGTGGAAAATCAACGTTACAAAGTTTATCGCAGTCTACGCAAGCGCTCGATTGCCACAATTTACGCAAAACGTGAGAACTCCCGTACTGTTTGATTCCAAACAAAACAAACACGTCTTTTATAAACTGACCTCGTTCGCATTGTCTGTAGCGTGTAGAACATATGGCACACTGTATCAACAGGAACGAAGCGACGTCCTTATAAATATGTGCTGCAGTAACAGGTCCCATCGAACATTTTTAAAACTTTTCAGAATTATCAATCTACCTAGCCGTTTCCCAACTACTTACATAATTATATTGGATTCGACTGCCAGTCTAACCGAACGCAGCTGAATACCAATATTTTACATGGAGCGACTGCCCATATGATCTCCACAACCCAGTTACTGGGTAACACGATACCCCGTGGTAGGACTGATTGTCAGACATTTTTGGGTTTCTGACTCGTAATGACTATCAAAGATCTACGAATGATAGCCGAGACCAATTTCTATGGCCGGGAACAACAGCTCAACGTGGTTTCCGAGGCACGGAGGAGTCTCGGTATGTAATGGCTGGTGGTGAATGCGAATGGGTATCCACTATCCATACACGAACAGACCGCAGCAAGTGTAGCCTTACCTTCGACCTACCCGTGCTCCTGTTATTATTTATCCACAAGCCCCTTCCAACTTCTGGGAATTCTCACGGAGACATATTGAATTCGATGAGTTCCAGAATCACACAGATTATGCAAAGCGTATTTTGATCTCCTTATTTCAAGGCTCATAATGCGAAGCATTAGAGAGTGCTTTGCGATCGTAAAATTTTTTTTTTGTCTCCTTTCCGCAACCGTTTCTATTATTATACTCCTGATAGTACAAAAAACATCAAAATATAAAAAAATCCCTACAATCAAGTGTGAAACCTGAAAATATTGTAGCTTGCGAAAAATCAATTAGTTGACTCAATTTTTTTTTATAAATTCGTTCCCATAGCAGGAACCCTATTGAAAATGGTTCTTTTATTCAAAGTAGTTTAATTATAATTAATAAAAAACCAACTAATATAATATCTATTTCTATGGTTTTTTATACCATCAAATGAGCATTATGAGTACTTTGGATTTTCCAAATTTATTGAAAATATTTCTTTCATAATCGAACGTTAACAATTAATTTTGCCGAGAATAATAAAGCGTAGTCAAACTGTTTTCAGTCGTTGGAATCAACAGTCGGATTAAAAAAAAAATTTTTTTTGTTCCGACTTAACAGTCGGAATTGTTTTTTTTTTTAGAGCATAGCGCGTTCAAAAAAACTAACTTTTCTACTTTAGATACTATATTCGTATAGATTTTTCTATGAGTTTCAGCAAAATAAACGATAGATTCGCTTTCTGACTGCAACATGCAGTCAGAAAGTGTGCGTATGTTTAAACATACGCTTCTCTATTTTATGACACTGAACATTTTTAATGATCTCTCGCGATAATAAAAGCTTTTATTCAGTGCCGATAAATCGCCGAGCTTTTTAATTAAAGTGTTTTAATTAATATTGGTACCTACGACAAACCATTTAAGACTCAATCTTAATAAATTGTAAATGATTTTATGAACTACATATTTTGGAAAAACCTTTCAATTGCTGTAATGAGATTTATAGATTTTCCTATGTTTTATCAAGATGATATAAAGAACTGCTTATTTATTATTACCAAAGTATGATCAATATACTGATAATAAAGCTGAGGAGTTTGTTTGTTTGAACGTGCTAATCTCTGGAACGACCAGTCCAATTTGAAAAATTCTTTTTCCATTTGTTAGCCCATTTTTTGAGTAAGGCTTTATTTAGCATCACGCTACGACCGTAGGGAGCTGAGCAAACATAAAAAAAAAAACAGAAATAACGCGAAGCAAAAACGAAGTACAGACACCAGCATATGAACCTACTACAATCTGTCAAATTTCTTTAATAGATTTTCAACTTTATCACAAAATCACAAGGTTCAAAGTTGATTGGGAAAATTTTACAGTTTCGGGTAGCTTGATGTGCTGGCGTCTGTACAGGGCCGTCGGGCGATGCGACGGGTGGGACGAGGGAACAAGAAATTTCACGCGGTTGAAGTCGCGGGCAGAAGCTAGTAAATAATAAAAAGAAGAAACTAACAACAAATACGCCAGACCACCCTTACAATTCTAGCAGCACGAAATAAATCAAACACATAATTGTCGTTGTTGCGTTTTCATAAAATATGTGGTCTGAACCTCAGTAAAATGAGTTTTCTTCGATATTACAAAGAATAGAGTTAGAAATTGTTACCTTCTACCGGTACAAATAGATGAGGGAACGTAGATACAAGTAGTGCGGGGCCCATCATCACTCGTCGGAATGGTCCATTGTACGAGTTCCGGTCGCCGTCAGGCCTTTGACAAATTCTCTTATCCGGCACTAACAATCGAGCATTCTAGTTAGTTTCTATTTCTAGTATTATATACAATTTTCTATTTGAATTCTGTGCTGTAAAAGTAATCAGAGTGTGTACTGATAAGGAATGAAAAGGTTAACCTTTTCGGGCTCACCTCTCAGTTCGAAATGGTGTTGGTGACGTGTGGAAGAGCTCGTTAGGCGGAAAGGTCTTGCTTGTACATTGGTTATTTTTCTATCTACCACTGCACCCTCCTTTTTATTCAATTTTGAACCAACTTCGACCAACCAATGGGGGATTTACACTAGGTCGATTTTCGCTGTGGCTGGTCGCTTACCAAATCGCCCCACAAGCAGAATCGCCACCTCATTTACGCAGGTCGAAAAAAATCGCAGGTGACTAGTGTTCGGGTTGACGGCGGTGTTATTCGCTGGCATGAGAGACTGCTCAGCAAGCCCGCTCGAACTCCCTTTTAAAATAGTGGACTGTATATTGGTGTGACCTCCAGGAGATGAGGGATGGTAAGAAACAGTAAATAACACGCACTGGTTACCTTGAATGCTTATTCGAAGACATCTTTATTTGCACTACTAAAGGAAGTGATACAGGTGACAGGTAATATGTCAAGATGACAGTAGTACAATGCTTCAATGTGTAAATATTAATTAAAATGTTGCAACTTCCAACAACTAGTTCATTTTGCATCAAAGTGTCGACCTTCATGTGGCGGGCGATCGCTTGCGACTGAGCATTTTCACGATCGATTTTAGTCACCCGCTGCATGCGACCTGTCGCATGTCGCCGCACGACAAAATGTCGAAACCTACTCTACTTTGGAACTTGCGATTTTAGTCACCTGCGGCTTAGCCGAATTGCCATTTAGACAGTCGAATAGCGTGCGGCTATAGGGCATAAACGCTCACTAGAATATTGTTTGTTATCCCAAACTAAGAATACACTTATTACAAGACTACATTTATTACATTCAGCACGCTAATCTTAAAACCAATAGTGACACTAGAATAGTCGAAGCGTGAGCAAATCCCAAACTAATGCAATGAGGGTTTTCGTGAAAATTTACGACACCAGTTGGCACCACTGTGACAAGAGGTCTTCCAATATAAAATATATGATGACGTTCATCATTCGATTCATTCATTCGTTCATCATTCAGTCATGACTAAAGAAAATATAGGCTTTTTGACAGATATCTGGACCTGACGTGTCAGTGCTGCCACCTGGCGAACGTCATTTCAGAAAACCCTCATTCACAAACCATCCATAAATACCTGATATGCCTTATCAGTCATTATCATTTTCTCTTCGATAAAATGTGACGACAGCAGATAAATAACGTTTAACACTCCTAAAAGAGTAAAAGATAAATCCATGTTGCATTTAACATTTCAGTGAATATAGAAAATGAAAAACAAAAATCTAGAGCCGTGTTTTTGACGATGTAAGAAGGCGTGACGCGTTCAATGACGTCAAACGAAGATGCCTGTTGCATGCTGGCAAGATTACAGGTAAAATGTACAGACGCCAGCATATCAAGCTAATACAATCTGTCAAATTTTTTTAATAGATTTTCAACTTTATCGCTACAGCATAAGGCTCAAAGTTGATTGGGAAAATTTGGCAGTTTCGGGTAGCTTGATGTGCTGGCGTCTGTACGTCTATTGACGTCCGAAAACCTAGAATTGTGGACTATATCATCATCAGCCTAGTCTTTTCCCAACTATTTTGGGGTCGGCTTCCAGTCTAACTGGATGCAGCTGAGTACCAGGATTGGATAATAATCATTGTGGATAAATTCTGACGTACGATGAGTAACTACCCTAACAACTTTGCACAATGGTGCAGGTAAACCTTAACGAACTGTTTAAATAATAATTTAGACTAAAGAAAATATAACGAGACGTCTTCGCGCAAGTCTATAAATCGATTGTCTAAATGGATAAACTATGGGGTGATGCATCACTTTTAACGTGCTAACATTTCCCTTTACCAGGAAAAGTCTTATGTTAGACTAGCTTCTGCCCGCGACTTCGTCCGCGTGAATTTTTTTACCCCGATCCACCCCGTCGCATTGAATCGCCTGCCCGCGCGTTACTTGTTTTTGCTTAGCGTTCTTACTAGCTTTTTTTTTATTTTGCCTGCCTCCTTAGGGTCCGAGCGTGATGCTAAGTAGCCTATAGCCTACCTTAAGAATTGGGCTATCAAATGCAAAAAGAATTTTCAAATTCGACTGGTAGTTTCAGAGATTAGTGCGTTCAAACAAACAAACAAAAACTTTTCAACTTCATTATTAGTATAGATAGACAAGTCGCGCAACGAGCGGTGCCTTTGTGTCGCGTGTCGCGTCGCGCCTGTGTGTACGAGCCTTAAGACTGGGTTGTCAGACTTTCGGGCTTCTGACTACCCGTAACGACTGTCAAAGATCCATGAATGACAGCCAGGACTAACGGTTTAACGTGCTTTCGGAGGTACGGAGGGAGGGGTCTCGGTAAATATGGTCACCAATCTACAGACCAACCGCGGCAAACGTAGCTTAACCTGATCGATCGATCTGTGCGGCATTTATTATTTAGCCACGGGCCCCTCAAAATTGCTAAATTGCTTAAGTGTTTACATAAATTATTATCCTGTCATTGTGTCAACTGAAAAGCGCTTAATAATAACAATATCATGAAATAATTATTTATGTCACAGTTTATCGTGGCGTCGTCGTTCAAATTTGGGCGAGCCTGTCACGCCGATTAAGAATTCGACCCCAATTTTATCGTCCCACTTTATACCAGATCAATAAGCAATTAAAATCCGCTTAGCAATATATTTCTCAATACAAAGGAAATAAATGGAAACCCTCTTTTATATACTGATAAACTGGCTTTGGATTATGGAGAATTAACGGATTGTTCCCAAAGTACTCCAAAAAGAGTTCCCAAACTACTCTATGAATTATCTTGTATCTGTGAGAACTATGCTGTACTTACACTTATTAGAAAAGCTAATAACATGGTAAGATGGTTGGTTAGCCAGCAAGATAGTAGCGGGTATCGCCATTAATGGAGGCTATTTTAAAGCACCCCAATAAACGTCCGAAAATGATAGACCACGCCTGTTGTGTCACGTTTGTGTTAAAAATCGTTCTATCACTTTCATAAAATGTTTGTGTAGAAGCTCCGCTGAGAACCGGGCTCCGCTGTCTTTCTAGAGAAATAAGGCAACAATATTAATGATAGCGTCAGACAAACTTTGTTACAGGTTATTACTGTGTACAGCACCGCTACCATTATAATAGCATTAGGTCCCCGATCGAGGAAGACTCCTATTAGGCCGCTATCCCACTGGCGTTTTACGAGCGTTGACGTCAACGTCGCGTCTGCGTGGCGTCGACGCTGCGCAGACGCGACGTTGACGTCGCGTCATCGCGTAACAAGCATAAAACGTCCGCTGAACGCGACGTTAACGTCGCGCAGATGATACTATTGCCAACAAACGCGACGTTAACGTTAAGCAGACGCGACGTTGACGTCGCGTTCAGCGGACGTTTTATGCTTGTTACGCGATGACGCGACGTCAACGCTCGTAAAACGCCAGTGGGATAGCGGCCTTACACGTAAAAGATTTTTTTAATTCATTCATCTGTGTAAACTTGTGTAGCCGGAACTTGGCTCTCGGTGTTATAACGGTTATTAATGTTTTTATCTTTACCTTCCTATACCAGCCAGTAACCAGTGTTGACATAATACCGTGTACATTTCAGCGGGAACGCTTTATCATGAATGAAGCTTTTTAAATTCCAAACGTGAAACGATACTGGCGTAAAAACTTTTAAAAATAAACTCCCATCAATCATCATTTTTGTTGTCGGGATACAACAGTATTTTATTCAAATAATTTATGAGCAAAGCAAATAAAGCAGAAGTTTGACCTGTTTTATGTTTATTTAATAATTCTGTTTTCTAAATCGGATATTTTATGAGTATATTGTTTCGGAGGAAAATGGATCAGGAGATTCGTCCGAACGTAACATCTTAAATCTAAAAATAATATCCGATTCAGAAAGTATGGCTGACAGAAACCAGAAACACATTCGTTATAAAATTCACATTTGATATTTTCGCACTTTTTATGAGCTTGAGCGCCATAACGTTATTATTGCTTTACAAAGAATTAGATATTAAACCTTGGACCTCAGGGGATGTTACTCTCACAATGCCACTAATTATGGTTCGCCTGATGCAAGAGTGTCCATAAATCGGGATTTCAAACGCCCACATTAATTCCCGATGTTGCCCTTTTGCTAATAACATTTTTGTAATAAAATTTAATTAACTGTCGGCAGCAGCCAATTCCGTATTCCCTTAAGGGTTTCTTCGCAGAGGTTCCCTAAAAAGTTGGTAGAAAAATCTTCGCTTGAAGTCTGAGGAATTTGAGCAGAAACAATTTCTGCCGTGCCCGTGATCCCAAACGCCTCAATGGTTAAGTGCTATCTCAAGCGAAAATCCCAATGTTTTAAGTGCTGAATTTTCAGGTTTAGCTAAAATCTAAAAAAAGAAAATAACTGCAGAAGTTTACCTTGTTACGAAGCAAATTCTCCTAGAATACTTCGGGATAAAGTCAAATTATTTCACAAAGCTGAAAGCATCGATCGTTTGAGCGTTGCTCGTCTAGTTGCACCGTAACCTATTTCAGGTGCGAGAGTTGGAGTGTTGTGAGAGGTGTCGACTACACCTCGTGACCTCTCCCATCCTACATGCACTCCACGCTACGCCCTAAGGAACGTTTAGCTTACGTGGACTGAGTGGTGCGACATGCGACAATAGCTTTGAAAATGTTTGACTATGCCTATAGCAGAAAAGTCTGAGGCCTTTTTTAATGTGCATAATACCTACTCTAAATATAGATTATATATAAAATTTTTTGAAGTGAAAACTTCTTTAGCGGCGCTGTGTACTTTTTTTGGAATGGGTAAAAACTTCTAAATTCGCGTCAGGTCACGTGACCCTGATCGAAAATTCGTAAGACGTAAAACGTAAGACGCGCGTTGTTGAGGACAGCGCCATCTATGCACATCGGGAAGAACTACGAGGGCCTCGCGTACTAACGTCAGACGTAAAACGTAAGACGCGCGTTGTTGAGGACAGCGCCATCTATGCACATCGGGAAGAACTACGAGGGCCTCGCGTACTAACTACGTAGTTCATCCAACAACGACGAGATGGCGCTGAACCACGGATATATAACTGACGACGAGCTTATTTGTAAATCTGAATAAATTCCTTTCACGAGAAGAATAAACCAGTCACTTTGGTCATCATACCTGATTTGCAAAAAACCCTATAAAATAAGGAACACACCTTAACACGCGTGTTTTGTTTATAAGACGATTCACAAAATACACTCGTAATTGTTCAAGTTTTCACTTCTGTCGGCACTACCGGAGTGCCAGTGTTTTTTTTTTTTTTAGGGTTTTTAACTTTAGGGTAACATAAATGCCGTTGGGGATTTCCATCAGTCATTTGAGAGTAAAAGCACAGGAAAATTAGGGTTTTAAAAAACTTTAAAAGCAAAACACATTGTTTACAAATACAATACCAATTCTGACTCAGCCCCTCACACCTACATAGAAAATGAAAAAGCAACGAGTCACTCCTGACATTTTAGGGAAACGTGACCCTAACAGATTTTTCTCCTTTATTTTAACTTTTTATTGAAACATCAGGGCAATTTTCGTTAAAATGTGAAGGAAACATCTGAATGGAGTTAGACGCCGGTTGTGACTTGTGCACGTGGCTCGGAGACTCGCAAACGTGCTCGTTATGACGTAGTTCGGACCTGACCCGTATTCAGGCCGCTCTTGACACGTAGCTGAACACTCGTGACTTGCCCCGCCAACCCCACTATAATGACGGAGATAATGCGATTCGTAACTGATATTTCGATTCATAGTTCAAGAAGGACAACGCTCAAGGCCTAATAAATAGTAGAATGATTTCGTTTCAATACCGAATTGGAAAAAGGCAAAATCGATATCGGGGTCTACCAGTGCTGTACGGCGCATTTGAATAAATAAGTAGTTTAATTGTTTGAATTTGTTTGTGAATACCATTTGGTGTTCTGTCGAGTCGTAAGTTGTGTCGTGACCAAGTCAGCTAATTGAGATTGTTTGTTATTTAATTAGTAGCAGTGGCATATCGCACTAGCCGAAATATTTGAACGGTGATAATATGCCTAACGATGAAGCAGGAAATCTAACCACTTTTCCTGTTAAAAAACGATTAGCTGTTCAAATATTATTTAAAAGACTCGCATAAAATTTACTTCAATGTTGTACGTCATTAGTTGGATGTGACCTTTCAACCAATTAGTGGTTGATTATTTTTAATTTAAGATTGAAAAACCCAAGGTAATAAAATGTCGTCGAAGTAATTTTACGTCGAGACAAACGGATTTTGTACAAGTAAACCTGACCTTCATATTATTATGTATACAGTGGCTGTCCACAACTTTGAGTAGCTAATAAATTTGTTCGTCAGTTTCGTCGACATTATTCATACATTATGAACAAGCGAGTTCATCCAGCCACAGGTGACGAAAACCGACGCTAGCTTCTGAAATATACATCTGGTGGTAAGCCTTGGCTGTGTCCGTCAAAATATTAACGAGTTTTTTTTTTTAAGTTTTGGGTTTTTGGCCTTGGAAATTAATTATTAAGACTGCCGTCAGGTTGGCTGATCTACTAGCTGCCAAGTCTGCATTCGGCTGTTGATTGCCACGACTATCCTCAAGCATAATATCTTGATGATATATTTACATAGAACAAGTTTCTATTAATGCGAGCTAGAAATGTTAGGCACGTTCCCTATCAGATGGCACGTAATAGTGTTATCAGCGGACTGTGGGAGATATAGATAGCTCACACCTTTGACTCTGACCCTCATGACTAATCCTTACGTTCTCGTTTTTTACGTTTTGTGTTGCGGAGGCGTGAAGGAAAACTTTTCTATGTTTTTTTTATTTCAACAGGGAATGGGCTCAGATATCTCTACTTTTAATGGAGTGATTAAAATTTTGTTTGAAAACTTTGATTACCCATAAAAATTTCCGTCACTCGCTTTTATACCGCTCATAATCACTACTACTCAAGCCGCAGCTCTGATGACATTACTTGGGTGCGATGGAAAAGAGGGTGATCTGTCACGTCCCCACTGTGTTTGTATAGAATATTGATATAATTACGCGTCGATGAGGCTTTGTTTGCATTTGTGGAACGAGAGGAAGTGTTGTTTATTGAAAATGTCTGGAAGGCGCACCCCTACCCGCGGTACCACCCTCACCTGGGCGACTCCTTCTCATGCCTGAGACTTGCGCATCTTGATTGTATTAAAATCGCTTCACTGACACAATGAGATGGATGTTCCTCCAGCTTCACGCCACCCTGCGGAATTTTTCTCATCAGTTTATTGCTAGTCGTTAGTCACGGAAATCAACGCGGGCGCCGTAATTCGCAACTTACGCGCGTAAACAGTTGTTTAATTAATAGTGTAAATGTTTTTGTCTAATAGGTACTGCGTACGTTCCCCAAATAGTACTATTATTTAGGATTCTCAGAACATATCTACAATAAGTTTAATGTTTTACAACATTTTACGACGCATATTACGGTCTTTTTTCATTAGTAGCATTCACGCGTGAGTAAATATTTGTCATGCTCGAGTTATGTGTTTTCTTTCTAGAACGTAATGAAAAAAATGTCTGGGCATATATTTGATCCACATACTCGTTGAAAAACAAACGTACAGATTCTGGAAACTTTCATGAAGTATGCCAAAAATGTGTCTTGACAGGTGAAGGCGACCGTGTTTTTAATATTTATTGTATGGATTATAATTAATGGCAACCTTCTGAATCGACAATTGCAGCGAGCTGTTTTAAATTTTTAATACCATGTATAAAAACACTGGATCCACCTTTTATTGAATTTATTGGAATCTCATTAATTTGACGTCAATGGCTAAGTAAATCTTAACAAAGTATTTCTTAATAATGTACTTGCGTTGGGTGTTTATCTTATCTATACGCTATCTCTATTCACACTATGGTCACCATTATAATAACAACTAGTATTTATCTTTCGACTGTGTTAATATTTGGCGCAGATGTTGTAAACTTGTAACACTAAGTTACCACGGAATTAGTTCTGTAATCCAACCAAAACAAAAAAAAAATTATTGTCAGTTTCTAATACAAATTTTAGAACATGAGGAGTAGTCAAGTAAATCGGGAAATCTCCAATTAACCTAGGGTTGATACTGTTGCTAGGGTTGTGTGCAATCCGAGGGAATGAGATATAAATGGAAAGTAAACAAGGCAATGACGGTCAGTCTTGAACCGGCGCGGTACGGTGACCATAATAGTGGAAAGAAGAGGTGTTAAATTATGTTAGGATATTTAACGTGGAATGAGGACTTGAGCGGTTCATCAAAACCTTGCCCCTAGTTAAATTATAACAGAACTTTGCCCCTCGCCTTCAGGAAATTTCCTCTGGTAATGCTTTTACCAAGTTCAAATTACCTTATCTTCAAAATCAATCAAGTTGTCAACGGCCAAGGCCGACCCAATATTCAAGTCTAGAAATCCAAATACATAATCGATTTGGGAGTTACCTCTGGCTTCGACGAAAACGGAATGCGAAAGTTTTAGAAGTCTCGCTTTATCAAGTTCGGTGGCGACCCCGGCACTAGGACGGATGGTTGGCAATCCGATTATACGATCCCCGTCGCCGGTTCAATGCCAAATGGAGCCCGGATCTCGGTAATCATGGCAGTGTCAATTCTTATCAAGCACCAATTTCCAAACTGACGTATACCGCCTAGAAATATATGATTTGCCGACAGTGCTTAGTGAGAAAAGAAAGATGAAATATCGAAATATCAACTGTATTTTCTTTTGACATGAAGATAATCGAATGATACAGGCGTGCAACATAAATGTTATTGGTATTATAATAATTGTATTCTAAAATATTCAAACAGCGCAGCGAGACCGATAAGATATAACAAGCTTTCGTATGAAATTTTGACAGTACCTAGTCCAAATAATTCAATATAATCGACATTGGAGAGTTATAGATATATTAACCCGTAGTCCAGTGTTCTATCTACTCCGGTATTGTCTGAACATGTTAATGTCTTACAATCATAATAAAACGATAGATGTTATTGTTTACGAAATGTTTCTCGGACCGTTAGTTCCGTCATATAACGTCCGCTTTAGTCCAACGCCCCTTTATAACGACTTGTTAAACTGCTTTGCGTGAATTATATGAGACGATCTCCCCAGAACATATAGCTACAATGTACGGCGATAACATAAAAGCAGCTTCAGCGCTGGAAATAAAAGAATACTTGGGAAACTAGCAAGATTTAACAGCTCTCGTTTTCCTATAACGCATCCTTTAGTGAAGTTTGCGAACGAGTTTTCGTATTGTGTCAAACTGTTCAACACGAGTAAGTATATAGATAGTTTTACCGTTCAATTAATGGTTGTCGAAATAATATACTTGTTATTTTTACTATTAATATTATTGTGCTGTGTGTTACTATTAGTAATATTTGTGGACTAAAATATTTAGTGAATCAAACAAATAATCTATGAACTAAATAAGAAAGTTTCCTTTTACTCATCAAAGTTTTTTCGATCCTCCCTCAAAAATTTTTCGTTAAAGTCGAGTTGAATTTGTTATGTTATTTTAACGTCAAAATGTCATCTGACGTTTGGAAAAGGGTTGCCACGATTATAATTTAAATCTCCACCATAATGAGTTCAAATAAAAATCTCACGCAACAAGTATTCCACCCTGGTTTATTCAATAGAACAAGGTCATCATCTTTGTCTGAAATTAGCAATGACAAACAAAAGACTGACAGTAGCAATCCAGTCAACGAATCAAAACTAACTAATGTTAACCAAATCCCTATCACCGCGACTGTTTGTCCACCTAGTACAAGCAAAGACATAGCAAGTACGCCATGTATCCCATCAGTGCCATGTCAAAGAGTCCCCTTACAAAAGCAAAAAACAAATCGATCACCTGATGAGACAGAAACAAATAAAATCTCAGCTAAAAGAATACAGTCAAGAGATCAAGAACTAAATAAACACCGAGGAATTAACACTCAAAATAATCAAGCAGCTGCAGAGCCAGAATTAAACACAAGTAACAGTTTATTGTTGTTAAACATAGGAAACGGCTCAGGTCCCCACGAAATCCAATGCAATTAGAAAACCTTTCAAACCTCCGCCAATAATGCTCTATGGCATTAATGACCTACAGAAATTAACTGAGTTTCTCGAAGAAGTGGTTAAAAAAACCGACTACACATATAAAGTGGTTACTAAAAACCAGTTAATTATTTCTACAACTTCTGTTGAAACATATAAACAATTCACATCAAACATGGAAACACGGCAAGAGACACACCCTGAAAAACAGAACACTAAATTGAATCCAGATAATTTACTACCTAAGGAACACCAAAACAACGAGGGGGACCTCAAATTATACAGCGAAGCTGTTAAACGAGCTCATACCTCAGAAGATTACACTCAAAAGAGTGTACGAGTATATAACAGTGACCACAATGAGTCACAGAGAACAATTTTTAATAAAAAGGAAAAGAAAACAGCCATATAGAACAAAACTATAGCTTGATTAACCTCATAATTAAACAGACTGAAAGGATAGATAGACCAACTGATATCTCAGAGGAGCACAAGGATGAACTTGATCATAATACTCATAAGTAAACAACAACCATGACCTCGATACGTATAGCCATCTGGAACATAAACGGCTTAGCGCCAAACAAGACAGAACTAGAGGTGCTCTTAAAAAAAAATAAAGTAGACATTGCCCTAATATCTGAAACTCATCTCAATGATCGCAAGCTATTTATGATGACTAACTATTGTGTATACTGTACCAACCACCCTGACAACACCTCTCATGGTGGAGCTGCTTTTATTATAAAAAATAACATAAAACACCACCTACATAGCTAGTCCAAAGAAAATTGGCTACAGGCTACTACAATCACCATAGATGAGAGAATTGGTCCCCTCAACATAAGTGCGGTATACTGTCCACCAAACCAGAAGGTCAAGAATGATATGTCACATATATTTTAACTCGTTGGGCCACAGGTATGTATATAAGTGGCGGAGAGTGGAATTGCAAACATACCTGCTGGGGGTAGACTCATCACAACCAGAGGACGTGAGCTGAAGAAGAGTGTAGAAACCCACAGACTAACCCTGCTGTCGACTGGCGAACCTACTTACTGGCCAACGGATACTAATAGAACGCCTGACCTTCTGGACTTCTTTATTGTCAAGGGACTGTCAGATATCAACTGTAGCGTGAAGTCGTCATTCGATTCGAGGAGTGTTACCGCAATCCAGAGAGAGCCAAAAGTAACCCCTGGTTAACACCCTGGTTTGTCAGAAATACTGAAATACACAAGCACTTAAAAATACCAACAGTGAAAGAAGAACTAGGCAATAAATGCAAAATATATAAACAGAGACTGAGGAAGCACAGCAATGTTTAGCCAAGAACCTTCTAAACACACAAGGGGTTATCATCCGCCTAAAGAGATGGCAAATCCTAAACTTGGACCAGAGACAATGAAAATTTAAAATTAATTTAGTACTGAACCACCTAATGTGAATGTTCAATGGAATACCACAAAAATAATCTCACACGAATACCTCATCTGATTATGGCTAGAAAGCCGATCGCAGATAATGAGAGAAATAAAAATAATAATATTAGAATAGAATAGAATACTCTTTATTATGTACACCATATAAATTACAGACATACCTAAATACAGAAACTGACTATTATTTCTTTGTTATGTACCTACTAGAAATGGTTATAAATTAAAACAGTCTATTTGTAAAGGCTTATGTCTATCTGTATACGCCTTTTCAGTAGCCGATACAATGACGGTTTCATTATTTGCTCCCTTTTTAGTATTCTACAAAATTAAACATATTCTTAAAATCGAAATCAAAATCGTTTTCTTTTCAGGCATTGTTACGAAAAACTCTTTTGTATCCGACAGCTGAACAGTCTTTTTATATCCATTGGTATGGTACCTAATGAGGGATGCATGTACACTGTACGTCTGTACAGTTCTCAACATCGGTACATACTGACTATTATTGACCGCCCGGCGCCCACTCGATTATACACTTGTTGGCGCTCACTCGACCCCAAATAACGATTAAGATTCACCTATGAATGCAAAGATGACCCTCTTCGGAGGGACCGTGTCCATACACGAGTCGGTTCAATTAACTTGCATATTGATGGCTGGTAGTAATCCCCCCTTCGATCACCAATTTGCATACCTGAAATTGTCAGTTACATATAGCGGCACCTACCTATACTGGGAGTACTAGATTGGAGAACGCCATAAGACTTTGTTCTGATTACGTATTTGTAAAGCTTTATAAAGCTTGAATTTCGGTCTGTTTAGTCAATGCTATTGGAATTAATCAATATACATGGCGCTTTAGAAAACAAACTTGGTCCCCGATGAAAGACTTGATTGAGAACAGTTGAAGCAGTTTCAGGGGCAGCAACGCGAACCCGGCCTAGTTCCAAGAATTTTACGTTCTTTCTCCCCATCCAATTTATAATTAAAGCTCCAAGGAATTTAATTGGCTTTCGATCTTTTAAGGACCTTAAGACTTTGGGATATTAATGAATAGTATACTTACTTTATAATTGAATTCGCTTCGCATTCGCTTTTGTTCGTGTGTTTACGAAATTTTCCATCCTTTTTCAGATCAAGTTTCCGAAAATCTTTGGTTTATTAGACCTGTGAACGATCGCACTCAAGTTTTCAGAGCCATAACTTCTTATTTAGTATTTCAGTACACATTTCTTTCAAACTATAAGGCTGTCTAGCTGTGCCGACATCTTGCACAAAAGCGATAGGCTCGGAATGCTCGAGTATTCGCATATAACGTTACAGAAAGGTGTGCCTCGGGCGCAATTCCGGATATCTGACGTCATACAACTTTTTGCGTGTAACATTTTCCATATGTTTGTGGTTTCTCAGAAACGAGAAAGACGGAATGTTTAGATGTCAGTACGTTAAGGACGTGTATTGCAAGAAATAAAATGTAAGATACGTTTAACATACATAATTGAAATGGCTAATGACTTTGGGGGAAGCCTATGTCCAACAGTGGACGTCTTTTGGCTGAAATGATGATGATGAAAGACTAGGACAAGACCAAAGAAACGATAGATGGACTGCGTGAGAGATGATATGGCTTGAAAGGGGATGACTACCGTGATGTCGACTAATTGAGAAGTATGGAAGAAAAAGAAATTGGAATAAAGGCAGGAGAACGGTGATGATGTCGATGAATTGAAATACCGCAATAAGTGATTTCACACTATGTAACAGCGTGAAACTGAAAGTCTGTATCTAAAATAAACAAAACTGTTGTAAAGTCGAATTAGCTCGCTCCCTAGATAGTACGTCATGTCAGAGGGTTCACCTACATGACTACATGTGTTAATTTTCCGAGTGTCAGTAAACGTAAATTGTATGACGTGATATCTCATTATCCTCGTCCGCATCTCCACTGGGAGAACCCGCGAAATTATAAGTGGCTTACCTACCTACCTATACTTATTTAAAACTTTTAGCAGTTGCCTATTATACTAATAGGATGGAATTACATAACACAATTGTGTATATGCCTGTTTTGAAGTTTAGGCTGAATACGACGGTTGATAGTCTTTGTAAGTTACGGACCTATTAGAAGAAGAAGAAAGAAAGAAAGAAAATACGTTTATTTGCGGTAAACATGACGCAAAAAAGAACAAAACAAAAAAAATACAATAAGAAAGGGTTGACATGCGTCACATCCACGCAAAACGGCTATCGCTCAGCATTATGCTGCGACCCTATGCAAGACAGAGCCCCAGCGCTGGTTTTCAGCGACAGCCGGCGCCGACGTGATGACGTCACACGGTGCAGCAAACAATTATTATTTATCGGCAAGGTGTTGAAATTAGCACACATTCGCCTATTTATTTCATCATCATAATTTCAACCGAAAGACGACATAGGCCTTTCCCAATTAATTACGAGAGACTAACTACAGTGTCGTCTCTTCCAAGTTTTGACGTCTGTTGACGTTGTTGTTTAATTTCAGCTTGAATGGACTGTTGTTTACGCCTATCTAATCTACACCGCTCAGAATATCGGGAAAAACACATTTCGTGTCACTGTGTTCATTGTTGTTCATGTTTTAAATCTATCGGGACGCAAGCATTGTTTTATATTCAAGCTTTTGAAAAATTATGGGAAACATTTTCAATAACAATAGGCTATCTTAAATCCGGAATATTTAGAATTATGACCTTAAATGAAAATGTGTTTTGTATAAAATAGACCATATATATATTTCAAAATATCAAGGGTGAAATTGCCAGAAATTATGTTTGCGGAACGTTAATGGGTGATGTTGATTCCATTTCCATTAGCGACCGCTCGCTCAACAAACTCAACTATTCGTGTGGTAATCAGATTACTGTAGCCTACTTTAGAGGTATACTTGTGTTGTAAAGGCTACTATAAAGGTATACTTGTGTTGTTGCAGGGCGGCGTGGCAGCGCAGAGTTAGGGTGGAGCGGGAAGGCACACACTGGAGCCGCACTGGGTTCCACGTGAGTAAAACAATTAAGCTAACTTTATTATGCTTCCAGCATACCTATTACCTATACTACTACCTTGTTCCGGTTTGAAGGACACATGTGCCGGTGAATTTTTTGGCATAATATGAAACATTTTAGCTTTGTCTCTAGGATGGAAACGTATTTGTGATATCTATCTCTGGGAATGCAACGCCTGCTATGCTTCTGGTATTGCAGATGTTGAGCCTACGAGATGATTGCGTAACACACTATCAGTATTAAGAGTTCCACAACATTCTTTGTTTTATTTACTTTGACTGAAATATTTCGAACTTATTATGATACTATAGATTAGCAATTTGCTTCAAAATGATACAGATTGAGATTTATACGTGTGTTACGCAATTAGGCTGCGGGTTAGAAATCCGCACCCTAAAGGCTCCTTTAAACAGGCGCGACACGCGATATTGTGTAACACACTATCAATAAATCATTTTGAAGCAAATTGCTAATCCATCCATCCATATTAATATACCTAAATGCGAAAGTGTCTGTCTGTCTGTTACCTCTTCACTCAAATGAAAATTGGTATAGAGAAAGTTTAAGTCCCGACACTTATGCGGGTGAAACCGCGGGGCGCTGCTAGTTGCTTCATAAGTTCGAAAAATTTGTCTGCTCAACACGTAAACAACGCAATGAATGTTGTTGAACTGTCAAAATGAAACCGATTCAGATTGATAATGTGTTACGCAATTGCCCCGCTGGTAAGACTTAAGGCTTCTTCAAACAGGCGCGACACGACACCCGACACAAAGGCACCGCATGTCGCGCAACGAGCGGTGCCTTTGTGTCGCGCCTGTTTGTAGGAGCCTTTACCATCAGGATTCAGGACGCCTGCTTATCATCATTTCCTTATCCTAACTTGTTTGTGGTCAGCGCAACATGTTTCTTCTTCCATACTACTTCTATTAGTCGTCGTCTCAGAAGAAGGACGCCTGCTTTAACAGGGACAAATTTAATTAGCTATAGCGAAACTTCAAACGTGATTGGTATTGATATCTAAACTCTAAATACGACAAAACAAGGGAAAATAGAGATGTACCCTGTATTATGGCATGAAAAGGTACGAGTACTCGTACCTACAGTACCCGGCGATAAATATTGCACATCGACCTTTGGAAAGAGACAATCGGCTAATTTCGGAGCGTTATCTTTGTCGCACGAAATACAAACAGTCCGGTATCTATTAGGAGCTGTTAAAACAATTATGATTTGCTTCTTTTGATAATTATTTTTATTCTTTGTATAAAATACAAAAAAGGTAAAGGTCGATGTGCAATATTTATCGCCGGGTACTGTAATAATGTTACCATAGTAATCTGAGATGCGTTTACGTTCACGCGAGATAGGTACTGGCCGGCTCATCTGGGATAACAATTCAAATCAATACAGCCTATATTCACACAAAAAAAATAAAATTGAAGTGGCTGTTTGTAATGTCAAATGAGCAGCTTTTTACTAATTGCGTTTATATGTATATCATCATCTGCCTAGCCTTTTCCTAACTATGTTGGGGTCGGCTTCCAATCTAACCGGATGCAGCTGACACACACACACATGCACAGCACATGATGGTGATGGCTGCACATGATTGGACTCAAACTATATAATATCTTGCATGCTCTTGTATGTATACAATGTTTAACAAATAAAGAAATCTTATCTTAATACCAGTATTTTACATGGAGCGACTGCCTAAGGCAGGTAGGTTATATAATTATATATTTTTTAGTTTGTCTCTCTGTTACGGCTAATCTCCGAAACGGTTGGACCGATTTTGACGGGATTTTATTTTAGAAAAGTATTTAGGTTCCGCGCAAAATAAATTAAACTCATGAAATCCAATATACATACGTTTTCACGCGTAAACCACTGAACGGATTTCGCAAAATTTTGCAAGGATATAGATGGCATCATGGGGAAGGACATAGGTTACTTTTTGTTCGGGTAGCATGTTCCCGTGGGATATTTTTCGCCACACACGCGTGCAAAGCCGCGCTAGAAGTCAGTTTATTTTAAAATTCGTTTAATTTAACACGAACCTTCAGGCAATTCACGTTTGAATTAACAATAGGTACGTCTTGTAATAAATTACCTAATGTACAAACTCTCTATGAAATACGTACATATTACGCTTTTATGTAACGAATTCTATATTACGTCGGTACCAAATATGGTAATACCTACCATAATATTGTACAGGGAATACATTAAAAGGACTATACCTTCGGCTACGTACATTCGGGTATTACGATTTGTAGGTAATAAAGTGATTCAAGGCTGGCAACACTTCCATGTTTTTATTAGAACGCCATAAGCAATGAACACAGCTTATATACGTAAATGAATCTTTTGAGCGAGGCATGCAATTGACCTTCTTATATAATTCGTTTCTTTTGTCTTCTCTTTCCTATTTTCGTGGCTTAGCGCCAGATTTTGTTTTCCGCAAGTAATTGGCCAAAAATGAAAGGTTTTGTGGCATCTGCTTGATAAATCGATAATGTTATTATGTAAAGTGCAAATCATAAACCTTTGAATTCACAGTAGGTACTTATTGCATCATCATAATCAGCCCAATGTTCCCACTGCTGCACTGCTGGGACACAGGCCTCCTCGTTTCGAGATCCCAGTGACACGACATTTATGACAAAACATCAAACTATTGTACGCTTTCAACTTTCGGGGTTTAGATTCTTGACATTTCTTCTTTTTATCTGCATCTGTGTAGGTATCTGTCTCATTATACCTTGGGAAATCCCGACGAAATCCGCCCCCAGTGACATCTGACACCAGAAAATACCGTAACTGATAAAAGTTTGTTTTGTTGTGTTTCGACGAAAATGGTAAAAGTATTTTTGTTTATCTGTTTTTTTTTTTTATACTTACTAAAACATTTTCGGACTGTTTCCATTGGAAGACCAGCAGGTTGTGAAACACACTAACAATCGCAAATTCGCAATGCCTTTCAATCTGACATTTCGACAACAGTCATTGCGTTACTTACGTTACCGAGCAGACGAATTTTTCAAAAAATATGAAGCAATGGATTAGAAATTATTTTCAAACTTGTTGAGATTGTGAAAGAAAGGGTGTTACGCAATTGGGGTGTAGCTGTTTCCAAGATCAGCCTCCTTAGAAATAGAACAGCCTTGAACCACACCAGTAAAGCAAATAACTTTTACCAGAACTGTGGTTAATGTACCTGGGTGTGTTAAGTAGGTATGTTCAAGACGTTTTGCTACATGATTCATTCTAGCATGATTGAGACAACAGGCACACTTTCGCAAGCTCTGAAATTACCATTCGCGAATGGAACTTTAATCATTATTAACATTAACTTCGTCTTAAGCTTGAGACTTAGTTACCTCTATCTATATTAATAAGAACGTATTAGTAGAGCGAACGAGGCTTTTGAAACTTCGTAACAAGAATTGGATTGTTTTATTTCTACCTAGGTATGTTACGCATTTTCAGTTACATTAACCCGATTGCTGTAAAATCGTTTCACGAATAGGTACTATACAAGAAACGCTGGGATGCCCTAGAAGAACAGATAGTGAGTGACCTTATTGGTGATGTTCTTCAGAAAAGTCAGGTTCGTCAGTGCTCGTAACCGGCGTGCGTGTGTAATTGCGCAATGCACGTCGGTCGCCAATCGATTTTGACAGTTAAGCCACGTTCTTTGCGCTGTTTACGTTGCTGAGCAGATGAATTTTACAAACCTCTGAAGCAATGGATGTCAATATGAAAGACATTGCGATCGATTGTCACTTTGTGTGTTACCTACACAATTACCTAGCAGAGGTATGAAAATAAACGAATCAAAAGGAGTATGTAAGGATCGTAGCAGAGGTGGCGTTAGATGTTTTTTTCTTTTACTTTTTATTTCCATGAATAAGGCGTGGGAGTAAGGTGTTTATGTTTATGAATAACTAAACCGTTTGATAAAAGTCTGAAAGATCAGATGTTAAAGTAGCCCCAAACAATCATGAAAGCAGAGGCTGATGTTCCAGAAAAAAAAACTGTTAAAGAAGACTCAAGTCATGACAATAGCCAATTGCACGACAGTAATTTCTTCTATCTTAGAAGATCCATCTATCTAGCCAGTATTATCCCAACTGAAATACTAAGAAAATGTATGGAAGAGGACCTTCTCTCCGTTTTTGATACATTTCGCAGCTAAAGCGAACCAGTCCATTCAGCCACAACTTTTCATTCCCCAATATCGTTAGTTCTATACAACAAACAGTACACAAATGGACACAATAATAATAAAGCAGAAATCAGTACACGAAACGCCACTTGCGCCAAGCGTCTGAAACATCGATACTATTCGATACCTCATTCACAAGCTCATGTTCTCCAACCAAGTGGGGAAGAAACGCTTTCGGTTTTGTTCGCTTTGCCATGATACGTGTAACATGACCCTGGGAACAAAACTGATGCTGACACTTGTTCTCAGTACATGATCTAAGTAGTTATCTATGTACAGACGTCAGCACATCAAGCTACTACAATCTGTTAAATTTCTTTTATAGATTTTCAACTTTAACGCTAAAGCATAAGGTTCAAAGTTGATTAGGAAAATTTGACAGTTTCGGGTGCCTTGATATGCTGGCGTCTGTACATAGAATAACAAGCCTCTACAATGTCGATGGAACAAGATTTGAAGTTTTCAGTTAAATATATATTACCTTTATCCTCTCATCTGTGATTCGGTAACAATAGAAAATGTAATTGTGTCTGTCATTAGTGACAGACTGTCAATGTCAGTTGAGCTCTTAAGTAATGAAATTGAAGGACCTATTGAAGAAAACAATTTTCAATTTGTATTCATCGGTATAAATACACAATTATAATAACAGGAATTATTCGCGTAAGTAAATTGAATTTCTTAGAAATTATCGATTTATTCAATGAACCAACATTTTGTGCCACACAAAGCAAGCGATATAATATCTGTATTAGTTTAGAGCTCGTAATTATTCATTATGATAAAGTTATTTTATCGGAACAGATGGATGATGGATGATGGTAGGTTTATTTGATTTTAGTTTATCGAAATCTACCCTGATACAGGGTGTCAGAGACTCTGCTATCCTAATCCTAACTTTAATATTATAAATGCGAAAGTACGTTTGTTTGTTACCTTGTCACGCCTAAACCACTGAACCGATCATCCTGAAATTTTGCATATACGTTGTCAGGTGTACAGAAACGGACATAGGGTACCTTTCATCCCGAAAAAAAGTGCTGTTCCCGAGGAAAACAACAATAACGTTATTATTATAATAGATGGCGCTACGTGTCTTTGACACTACACACACTCGACACTTCTGCGGGTGAAACCGCGGGGCGCTGCTAGTTTACTATAAAAGTGCAATATACTATAAGAGGTTGTGCATCAATGTTCCTGCCAGTCTGTACAGTTAAGATACTAACTGTCTAAGTTGTGACGTCGGTTGTCCTTTTATAACCTTTACTCTTTGTAGGTAATATTTTAAGCTACTTATTTCGTCTCAACTTGGTGTGAAGTTGGTAACCTGTCGACCTGCTTACCGTATACATTGATTTCTGGATGGCCTAGTGCGTCGCCGCTCATTACCTACCTAACATTACCCTTGTTTAGTTGTATAATCACCGACCAAATTTATTGTGTGACCTTTTTGAGGTAACCCTAATCCAGCTAAGCTCGACAGCCCTAAATGTGATCCAGAATCTAGGATTCCTGGATCTGTGTCATCCGCCTCCGATCTGATCCCAGTTGTTAGAATATGGCAATATCACACTTTTCAATGTTATCGAAAGTCAATTTTGTCTCCGCGATATCATTACATAATATCATGTATGTATGGGTTGTACATATTCACGATATTAAAGATGTCTGCGCTCCACGGCCCCCGCGGGGTTCTGTTGTCATTTCGAATAATACGCTATCATGCGGATTACGTAGAGGAAATATTCAGGAGAAATTACCAAAATATTATGTACTTAGATAAACAGATCCAATGTTTTGCGTTACTTATTTATATGGCGTGTTTAAGATTATAGAACAAGCTCTTGAAACTAAATGGATTCATTTGAGTTTTAGATTGTTATTATTATTTTTTTATACTTCAACACTTCTGAAGAAATTCCTTAAACCGAAAACAACTCAAGACCAATAAGTGTTTTAAAATGACCCCACAGTGACACCCGTGACCGTTCACTTAAGCAGCCATTAGGAGGCCTATGTTCAGGAGTACCCGTTTACGAGGAGACCGGATGCGGGGTGTTAAAGTAATTTTATTGTAATTTCCAATGTGGGGTTTTGGTACCTGTGTCTGATCTCCTACTTACAATTTAAACCGTTCCTACATAATTATATTGTTCCTCTCTGACAATACCTATTTCCCTAATGATACGATGATGTTATACGACAGTCTTGATCAAAGAATCTCAAAGGAAACTGATACTCTCTTAATGATAACGTTACCTAAAGCTTTAATTACGCAAACGCTAACGCAGTCTCGACTTCTGAAAACAAGGTTTGACGGCACTATGACTAAGTTAGCTGATACCTACATACTCTAAAACCACCAGTACATATAGAGCGTTCACGAGTGATGATCAGTCAGTGCGCCCGGTGCACTCGGGCAGTAAGCCTTACAGATCTTCTGCAACCAAACTTGCTAACTGGCTAACTAAGCTGATCTCGTATTGCTCAAGAAAACAAGTACCCTCAATCAATCTGTGTCAACTATTCTAGGTTAGTTAGAAAAGAACTCCGTTGGATTGCAAGAAAATTTTCCTTGTCTATCATTTGTTCCCGAGAGGCTAACTTCCACGTTCTTCCGTTTGTCTTTTAAATCTTCGCCGGTCCTTTGTGATAAACTTGTCTAAATCAATTTAACGTTATGCTTTGTATGTGAAAGTTTTTACAACGAATGTTTACCGTACTATTTGAGGTTTTCTACTCCAAAGCTCAATACCTGTTCTTGATCAAGAACTTTAGTGTTATCTGTTTTATTATTTTCGTAACTTTGTATCCATCTATCATCTACCATGGGGTTTAGGTTTCCGCACTTAGTCCTTGAAGTGGACCATTGTGCGTGACTTTGTATCCATTTGGGCATGTTATTAATACCGATATTTAATAAATTTATTGTTTTTCCTTCAAAAATATGCATGTCATTGTCCCATTCATACTCAGCCGGTTAAGTGTCGTCGGCTATAATTATATTTTATCCTTTAGTACAACTTCCTGATAAGTCATTGATGAGAAATATACCTACTTAATAGGTAGGTAGTTATGCATATTCGCACACTACGTAGTAAAGTGTAGTCACAGTATTGACGCGGATACACGGCGTCACTCTTGGTATGGTAAATATTGACGATTCATAATATTTACCATTTTTCTAAAAATGATGCGTAAAAGCACCATATTAGGAAAAGGTAATTATTATTATTACTTATTCAGTAAGGTTTTATAAGACACTTATGGTTCACTTCAGTTCGGTAGAATATATGACCAACTGACTTAAAATCTACCAGCAAATTATTGTCGCAAGCGTGCAGTGTGTATAGAATAGAGCAAGATTTGATTAAGGCGTTTTATTTTCTCAGTGTTGAGGAGGGCGCGGCGGCAGAATGGAAGACGCCGGCAGCAACAAGCAGCGACAGGCCACGCGAGTCTTCAAGAAGAGCTCGCCGAATGGCAAGGTATATACTAACATACTTATTATATACTAGCGGCCCGCCACAGCTTCGCACGGGTGCAATTTTTGTTATTTTCAAATTTACGGAATTTACTTTCATACAAACCTTATCCTGGCAATACCGAACACAACAAAAGAAGAATTATCCAATTTGGTGCAGTCATTTCGGCGACTTTGTTTTATACTATGTAAGGATTCCACGTATATCCCAATTCTAACGCAATTTTGCGGGGGCTGCCAGGGTGGTTGATTTTGACATAAGGTTGCCCAGCAAAACGCCTTTGGACAAGCCTTTATTACCGTTTTAGATACCCGAGGGCAGAAATTCTACAAAAGGCTCTGTTTAAAATGTAACATCATCCGGTTAAAAACATTCTAAATTAGTCGACATGGTAATTAATGAAAACCAATCTGGCGGATTTTAATCAATCGCTTTCTTCAAATATATTCAAGAAGCACCTGAAATGGTTTCATTAATCTTTCGTTACCTTTCGAGTTGGAGGGCGATTTTTAATCGCAATCGCTATAAAGACAAGAGTTGATTAAAAAGCTCCATAGCTTTTTAATCATCTCTTGTCTTTATAGCGTAGCCCCAGCAACCATTTTAAAGATGAAACTAAAATTATTTGTAAAGAATCGCTTACATGCGCATGTTAAGTAGATATCAGCTTCACTTTTTGCCTTTTATTTGTCATCTTTCGCTCCAACACCATTACTAATAACGTTGTATTGCGTCTGCGTTACACAACGCTTTGTTTTCTTCTTTCGAAAGTCAAAAAACGACTGAAAGAGAGAAATCGGTGTGTAACTATTCATTTGATATAATACGTTTATTAGTAGAGGGGGGGGGGGGCAAGTGAATACAAAAAGTTCAAAATAAATTCATTTGTGAAACAGAATTTGAATTTCGGCACTCGGTATCTTTCACTCGCCTTAAAATAATCGAAATGTCACCGATTGATCGAAAAATTAAATGATAGGATGTCGTGTGAACGTGCAATGGAATAAAACAAAATGAACATTCACTCGAGTGAAGCGTCTGATATCGGCTTAGACACGGAACAGAAAATATGGGATAAACATAATCCATCAATTTATTGACGGGTGTCGTGGTATAATAAGCCCAGATTGACGTCTTTTCAATAGGAACGGGACAGAATAGAGAATTATGGTGTTGCCCCGATTCCTAATGGGTTATCCGGTGCGTTGAATACATAACGGTAATGAGACACCGAAACCGAGAGCCACTTGTTCTCCCTGTCATTGTAATATTTTTTTTGTACTGGACCATACCTGGGAACTCCAACTTTTCTGACGTTTATTTTACGAAAATAAGTTTTAATGTAATAACACAACTTTAAATACCCTCACGACCCCTGTACCGTTGCATGCACCCATAAGCACAATGTCTTGCGTGTGTTACATTGCGCACTACCGCAAACAGCAAATATTCACACCAAAAATAAAAGTCGTTTCCCAGCAATTGTTTTTATGCAATGTTACTCCATTTGGGTTAGTGGGTCGGTCTTAGGGGCGGACGGAGGTACAGAATGCGTAGTTGCGTATGTGATGGGTCTTTTTACACCCTGTATTTGTTAAATCGTCATCGCGCATTCTCTGCATCCCAACATTGACGTAAGAGCGTTTCATTACAACGAGGCGGGTTCTGAGACCGATCATGCAGCACTATGCATTATGTGCCAACTTGCAAACTCTGCCAAATCTTGTGACAACTTTCGAAATATTTCTTCAAATTAATTTAGCTTAGTTTGCCAAACGAGACACTTGAAATAATTAGCTCTAACATTTTGAGGTCAAAAGGAAGTTATTATAAGTTCTTTTTTTTGTTTTGTTTGCAGATCACAGTATACTTAGGGAAAAGAGACTTCGTAGACCACATCACACATGTAGACCCGATTGGTAAGTACGTTTTCCTTCTATAGAAACACCCAAGTTCTCAGAAATATGATCAAGATTAATTTATTTTTTTTTTCGCTGGCACAAACTTAGTAGATTTGGCAAACTTTTTTTTACACCAGCCTGTAGGTATAGTAAGTTTCTTGTCATCGCCTTAATGTCAACATTTCACAAAGATGTCATTATTCCAGTTGATCAAAGTTGTAGAGTATTTGAACACTTGAATCAAGTTGTCTAAAGTGGACCTCGCTCTGGTCGTAAAGGGAGCGCCAATCTTTGTATAATAAATTGCCAATCCCGCCCCCATCTAAGTTCTATTTGTTAGTTCAGCTTGGAAGTTATCTAGCAGTACACTTAGCTTGCGATTAGATATTGCTTTCAGTTAGTACTAAATGTGAAAATACTGGTCAGTATTGTGAATTTGGTTGCCAAATGTTTTGAATGCACGCAGTGTGACGGCGAATTAAATCGTGTCAGCTATCTGTTAAACCACACCCTCATAGAACACAAGCATATATCACGCTATTTGAATGATAAACACAGGTTTGATCCATGCAATTACTTATCAATGAATCATAATGACGCGCGAATAATTTTCTCAATGGAACGGACCTAGACTCAGTAAAGATTGTAATTTACTATGAGTAAGTGTTTACATTGTCCGCTTTAAGAAATGCGCGTGGAGTTCCACTAGTTAGGGTAAACACAAGAATTATAAATACGTCAGTACGTTCCATGGACTTTTCCTGTATTTTGAGGAGGTTATTTACCTACCTCCAATGACGTTTGATCTTGGCTGCATTACTTCCTGTAAAGTGTTGTATGGTGTAACGCAAGGTGGCATAAAGGGTCCCGCAGATAGAAGCGACGCGACTCTAGTAGGACAATTTCTATGATAATTACATGGAAATTGTTCTACTAGAGTCGCTTAGCATCGCGCGTCGCGCCTTTTTGCGTGAGTCTCAAGCCCGGAAGGTATGAGGCATCTATTCCGTGTACTAATCAGATCTTCATGCGATCACGGATTCGAATTAGCGGTTGTAGTTCTACACGGTTTGGTTCCGAAAAACAAACCGTGTAATTATGGTAGTAACGCACTGTATCGAATCATTAATTGCTATGTTAGCGCCTTAGCACATTTGATAGTTAACGATAGTTCGATGGAATACTATAATTCATGGAATTATCAGGGTGCGCATAATATCCGGTTTACTCATCTTATCCTCGTTTGGTATTTCCTCCTACTATACTAACCACCAAGGCTCTGATGAAAATCAACACTACGATTTGAGTTGTAAATTTTCGCTATAATAGATCTTTGAAGGTTGTTGAAAAGGCGCTTCTTCGGACCCTAGCTCATTCTAACGCTGCCCTATGTACATTTCCAGACGGAGTAGTCCTAATCGACCCAGAATATGTCAAAGACAGGAAGGTGTTCGGCCACGTGCTGGCCGCGTTCAGATATGGGAGAGAAGACCTGGACGTACTGGGGCTTACCTTCAGGAAGGATCTATACCTGGCCGCTGAACAGGTAATTCACCTTTATGGTAGTACTAGCTTCCGCCCGCGGCTTCGCCCGCAAGGTATGTCGATAAAAACTATCCTATGCCCTTCCCCGGGATGCAATATATCTCTCTGCCAAATTTTATCGAAATCCTCGGAGTTCTCTGGTTTAGGCGTGAAAACGTAAATACAGACAGACAGAGTATGCATAGGACTTAGGGCTGATTTTACCAAAGTTAGATATCTTTTACCCATGGAATAATATTGACGTCGGACAGTTCTAATATGGAAAACCTGTCAAAAATTCGAAATTTATTCTTAGGATATATTCTAGGTACAAAAGTTTGGTGAAATTCGCGATTTATAATAGAATACTCAACACTACTAGGCTTTTCTTTTGCAGTTTTTCTGTGAACACAGTTTAATGAAGACTTCAGTTCGGTTGTAACTCGGTACACATAGCTGAAAAGCTTTTTTTAGGAATAGTAGATACTGATACATTTGCAGGTAATTAAGTATCCTTTCGGATGTATGTTGGACGTAGCGAGGCACTTTTGTAGACCAAGACGTTTAGATATTCATTGTTTTTAATAATCTAAAATCCTGTTGGCTGAATCCTATTAAAAAACTTTTTATCAAATCTTCCTCATCTGTCAATTGGTTGGCATTTCTGCCATTCAAGCCACAGACATTAATCAAAACTCGTTTGATTGGTGTATCCCGAGTCACGACACAACACGACACAGTATTGTGCCTGTGGGTTATTCCTGCCGTGCTCAAAAAGCCACCCTGTATTGTCAGCTATTTCATTTATCACAGTACGATAACGTTTAAAATATGGCGTTCATTGATTTTTCTTCGTTAAGCTCGTTCAGCCACAAATCGCGTTTCAAATTAGTCACGTTTTGATAGTAAACAGATTATCGGAGATTCTTCACAGCGTTTTGAATAAGCAATCTACTCTTCAATCAGTACACATAAATGAACGCCTTGATGCGAATCGAAGGGAAATTATTCGTGTTTATAATCAGTATGATTTATGGCTATACATTAAAGAAAAATTGATTTTGTTTGGTACTTTCAGTCAAAAAGGTATAATTTTATTTTGTACGTGGACTTTAAATTAATTGTACAATAATATTTATTTATGTATACACAGTAAAATGGATACGACATATTAGTATTGAGTACAAAGGTAATAAAATTTTTTTAAACTCGTTGCGTGGTTTTTATGTGACACGAGAAGCGGATCCACTCCTTCTTTTCTCTCGTAAGTCAAGTCTCCGATCGTAAAACGGAGATGGAAAGTGGAAAGCGATTTATAACAAGCTTAGAATATATAAATTTTAGTAAAACCCTGAAACAACTTAGTAATCGCTTGTAATCCGAGTGAAACTCGTTTAGGATTCAGGAAGTTCCTCGACTTTTAAAATTTAATATTATCACTCAGTTGAAAATATAAAAAAAAATATTGATACTAACTGTTATCCTGTTTTTGTAACAATAAATGATTATTATTATTAATGTCATTTTACTCATTAAATTACCCATAGATATACCCGGCAATAAACACAACAAAGCGACCTCTAACCCGGCTGCAAGAGAGGCTAGTCCGCAAGCTAGGCGCCGCGGCGCACCCCTTCTACTTCGAGCTGCCGCCGCACTGCCCCGCCTCCGTCACGCTGCAGCCCGCGCCCGGCGAGACCGGCAAGCCTTGCGGGGTGGACTACGAGCTGAAGGCCTTCGTCGCCGACTCACAGGATGATAAGCCTCATAAGAGGTAAGTTTCCGAACAGTGGAGTACGTGCGAAGACGATATCAGATAGACTACAATTTAAACGCTTACTACCTTTAAGCGCTGAGCAGACGATGGACAATGTGACAGACGATAGAGCGAATGGAAATCTATGCAATAAAGCCCACGAAGGACAAATAGACTCCCGGACATTTCATTGCGGTTACAGTCTATCGTCGGCTCAGCCCCATAAATGTTCACTAAAAAGTTGCATAGGACTTTTTTTTGTTAAGCTTTTTTTTTGTAGTAAATTGGGTACATTTTTGGTAAGCGTTTAAATAGCGTCCTGTTAGACAAATTATTGGGGAGAACGGTTATCCGAGTGAATGTTCATTTTTAGGGTTCCGTGCCTAAAGGGTAAAAACGGGACCCTATTACTAAGACACCACTGTCCGTCTGTCACCAGGCTGTATATCATAAACCGTGATAGCTAGACAGTGGAAATGTTCACAGATGATGTACTTATTTCTGTTGCCGCTATAACAACAAATAATAAAAATAAAATAAAGTTAAAATTTAAAGGAGTATAAAAGAAACGTTTTTTTTTTCGGCGTTTTAAGCCTAGTGGTACGGAACCCTTCGTGTGCGAGTCCGACTCGCACTTTGCCGGTTTTTCTTTTGTTCACGTGGCACAGACGGTGCCGTAGAAATAAACATTCACTCTTTCTTTCTCTCGACTAGCACATGCCACAGAAGATGAGTCTGAATGACCAAATGGTTTCAAGTTTAATTTTTCTTTTATTCTAAGTAGGTACGAGTAAAATATCAGTTTGATCGGTACACTAATCTTCTTCATTCGTGTCAATAACACAAAAAAAAATCTCTAATTTCCGACCAATATGTGACGACCTGGACAACTCTATCGTTTACTTAGAGGCCTAAGTAAAAAAAAAAAAACAAAAAAAGGAAAAATGAAAAATTAAACTTTAAATCAATTATTGGATGTCGCCTTAAGATGACGTATTGTTAGTACTTAGAATGCCCCATCTTTGCCCAACATTTGCTGACACACACCTCTTCTACTTTACGCCGTTAGCACACCAACGCAGCCGGCTGCGACAGCATTGCGGAAGCAGGACAAAATGTTTGAAACTGTATCGCGTTGCGCTACGAAATCGCAGCGGTAAGCGTCATTGTGCTAACGCCTTTAAGCTTTGCTGAATAAGCTGGTCACCTCGTATGGGTGAAGTTAGAGTATTAAAGGCATGCGCGGCGCTCAAACGAACGTGTGAAAAGCTTGTCTAGAAAACTTCAAATTCTGTGCGTTTACTTGTTTATTTATGGTTTTTGCTTACTTTGCAGGAATTCAGTGCGGTTAGCTATCAGGAAGATAATGTATGCGCCCAGCAAGCAAGGCGAGCAGCCTTCTGTCGAAGTGTCCAAAGAGTTTATGATGAGCCCCAACAAACTGTATCTTGAAGCCTCCTTAGATAAGGTATGAGTGACAGATACTCCTAAATCCAAACTTTTTTCTACACTCGAGGTGCCATAGCTCTGGAATTGTAATTATTTTCTTAGTCCGTCGCTTTAGTTTTTAGGCAAGTTTTATATTTGTTTCAATATCCTGAGAGCGCGCGTCAGTCATTGTATGTAATTTAAACTTTTTTTTTTCAATATTCACAAAGGTCACAAGACGCGCGCTCCTGCATTGCAACAACTGTAATTTTTGTAGTCTAGAAAAAGATCTAGAAACTTTTCTAATATCCTTTTCTGATTGTTTATGACACTTTCATATAATATTGTGATAATTTTTCAGGAGTTATACCACCACGGCGAGAACATAGCAGTGAACGTACACATAGCGAACAATTCCAACAGATCAGTCAAACGCATCAAAGTATCTGTGCGCCAGTTTGCGGATATCTGTCTGTTTTCCACTGCGCAATACAAATGCACCGTGGCGGAGACCGAGAGCGAGTGAGTTTCGATCTTATTGTTATAGACTTAGAGTTGATTATCTATAGTGAAGGTGTTAGAGCATGAAGAGCAAGTAAGATTCGACCTTATTGCTATAAGCAAACCGTCTAATATCACAGTAATAAAAATAAGTTGTTTGTGCATCAGTTGGCGGAAATCTGTGTATTCTTCAACGCACAGTATGCATTCACCGTCACGTAGACAGATAGCAAGTAAGTAGCGACCTTATTACTGTACACATACAATACAAAATCAGAAATAACGGGATTAACTGGTCAATGAAACGTATCAAGGTAAATTTACGTTAGTTCGCTGGCGTATTGCGCCGTTGCCAGTATTGATATTGAGTAAGTCAAGAAATTGTAACAATCATAAAGATTTAAATTAGTAGTTTATCAAAACAATGTGATGATTATGTTTAACACCGAACTTTTAAACTACTGCACTGTTTTATGTTTTATATTATGTTTAGTTTTATATTATGAAATAATATATATTTCATTAATTTAGTTGGTAATAAGTAAAACACAAAATAAGTTTCAACTTTATTGCCAGAGACAAGATTGTAAGCTAACGCATTGTATAGTACAGCTTTAAAACAGAAGTACGGGTAAACTGTTAATCTCAAATTTAGTAATCGTGATAATACAAAATAGGTAAGTACTTCCATGGTCATAACAGCTCTATATTAGATCTCATAATCGCGCGTTCGTATTTCCGAAGATCGACGATGATTGCCGAAGCGCAAACTTTTACTGGGAGATCTGTATTCTGTATTTCTCTTTACATTTTCCTACCACGTTCAATGTTTTTCTATCTAAACAGCTGAGTTATGTTCGTTTCTTATTCAGGGAGCCCAAATCGATGTCGGCGAGACTATTTAAATTCCCCTTTATCGGAATTTTCACTAAGAAAATATCTATGCAGTCCGCGTAAGTACCGCGTGCTATGCCTGCATGAGATTGATGACTTGTTTACCCCACTCGCTTCCTACAGAATGCCTGGAGTTTGTCACACTTACATTATACATATCACATACAGAATTTCTTGAAACATTGTTTTTCTACACTTAAGATTGTGTTTTTCTACTGAGGAGGCACGTTCAAAGTGTCAAAAAATATTTTTGGAGCAAAAATTCCCTATGTCCTGATACGTTATACCTCCTTCTAAGTAGCGGTAACTTCGTGAATGTGATACATACAAATATTCCTATAATCATTTAAAATATTCCTGAAATTATGACATTGTCGTAAGTATATCGTACTACATAAAAGTAAACGAAAAGAAATTATGACATATTTCTTGACTAGCGTTCGTGGAGGTCGGAAAATATCCGACAGGAACGCACTAACAGTTTGGAAAGTATCCTATGTCGTAACCGAGGTCATGGCATGGCCTTTGTGGCAAATACGATCAGCCGTAAAGACGCGAAAACAGGCAGACAGGTTGAGTTAGTTGCGCATCACACTAATACTATAAAGGCGAAAGTTTGTGAGTGAGTGAGTGAGTGCGAGAGAGTGAGTGAGTGAGTGTGTGTGTTTACGCGGGTGAAACCGCGGGGTGCAGCTAGTTTATAATATTAGTCTGGATTACTCGGCAAATCCTACAGTCTTACACAAATCCACAAATCCTTACAATCTAATTGGTTAGGGATTTTGGTTATTTTGCGGGGAATGCCCAGCCCATATACCCCAAACTACTTTTACATACATGTTTTCGGAAATGATCAGAGTGACATTAACGGTTGTGGTGAATTAAATCTTACTAACTGCTCTAGATTTTTAATTTTTCGTTTTTATGTTTATTCCAAATCAGTGCCTGATTTTTTACCCCCCTTTAAGGTTATCCCATGAAATCTATAAGGGTAGAGACCGATAGTTTTTAAGGAAAATATATCCTTTCAAATGCACGTGGTTTGGGTTTTATATTAATAAGGTATCAGGAAACAAGTGACAACAGGAAACAAGTGACAACAGCCCACAACGGTTCCGGCGCGAACTTTATATTTGTATAGTGCACACTCGCGGAAGCAAAAAGTTAATCTATTCTCAAATTAATCCGTGGCCCATCTTTATTAATAACTCGTTTGTACGTGTGTATGTCATTAAATTCCTCCTATACGGCTAGACCTATTTTGATGATTTTTGAAGTGAAAACTTCTTTAGGTGCGTTGGGCATTTTTTGAGATGGGGAAAAAACCATTGAACCCGCGCCACTGTTACCGTAAGCGACACCGCGTGTGTTTTGTTTATAAGACGATAAAAAAATAACCGCTTCGGATGCGTTCGGCTGCCCTCGCGTTGTACTCGGTTTTAATGTATGTCCGATATGTCAGTGAGTGATGGCAAATTATTCTGCTTGTGTTTTTTTTTCACTTCCGTCGGCACTCCCGGAGTGCCACTGTTTTTTAGGGTTCCGTAGTCAACTAGGAACCCTTATAGTTTCGCCATGTCTGTCTGTCCGTCTGTCCGTCCTCGCTTAATCTCTGTGACCGTTAGCACTAGAAAGCTGAAATTTGGTACCAATATGTATATCAATCACGCCGACAAAGTGCTAAAATAAAACTTGGAAAAAAATGTTTTATTAGGGTAGCCCCCCTATATGTAAAGTGGGAAGTTATTTTTTTTTTAATTTCAACCCTAACGTGTGATATATTGTTGGAAAGGTATTTAAAAATAAATAGGGGTTTACTAAAATCATTTTTTGATAATGTCAATAATTTCGGAAATAATCGCGCCAAAAGTAAAAAACAATGTGTGTCCCCCCCTCTAACTTTTGAAGCATAGGTTTAGAAAATATGAAAAAAATCTGAAAAGTAGAACTTTATAAGGACTTTCTAGGAAAATTATTTTGAACTTGATGGAAACAACAGTTTTTGTATAAAAAAGACAAAAAGTTGTACAAAATAATTTCTGAACTAAGTTTGTAGTATAATCGTATATGCAAGCATTTTTTTCACTTCGTTTACATAATTATCTTATTGTGACGGACGGGAAACTACGGAACCCTACACTGAGCGTGGCCCGACACGCTCTTGGCCGGTTTTTTTTTGTGTTTTGAGTGGTTGGGTTCCTGGATGGTTTAGACTCACAGTAGGATCCGGTAGGTGGCGTTGTTCGGACAGGACAGCGTCTGTCATGCTCGCTAGTATAATAATAATATCAGCCTGTTATAGTCTCGTTACAGGGTAAACTCTAACCTTCTTCTTTTTATTCGAAACTGTACTAAACATTTTGATGATATGTTTTGTGTCCAGGGAGGGTTGTCCAGTGGGTCCCGGGTTTACGCTGAGCAAGGTGTTCACAGTGACGCCTCTGCTGGCCAACAACAAGGACAAGTGGGGGCTCGCGCTTGACGGACAGCTCAAGCACGAGGACACCAACCTCGCCTCCAGCACGCTGTGAGTATGATACATCATAACACCATCACTTACAATACAATATACTTTATCGTACAGCCAGAATCAAAGTATGTAAACACGTAGTCACGTAGCAAAATTCAACAGAAATTACGAAGATATTATCTATATAGCATTTTATCATTTCAGTCAATATTATTGGAGAAAATTATTGTTGAGTTTCACTAAGTGTAAACATATTTTTGCTCTTAACATTGACACGAAAAAAAAATTGTATTCACAGAACAGAAATGTACAGACGCCAGCACATCAAGCTACCCGAAACTGTCAAATTTTGCCAATAAACTTTGAACCTTATGCTTTAGCGATAAAGTTGAAAATCTATTAAAGAAATTTGACAGATTGTAGTAACTTGATGTGCTGGCGTCTGTACACTCGCGAATCGAAAAAATTTACAAGTTTCACATAACACGCACTTCCTTTCGAACCCCATCTTTTCGTATTGTATTTTGTTTGTTCAATTGTTGTAAATTATCTATCTTCGGTAGTAAAACGACCATTTTTCTTGACTGAAAATGCCTCGTACAGCTTGACCTGAATGTAATTCCGTTTTGAACACGAAGTAATGCGACGGTAATTATGAAACAAAATTGTTTCAGAATCGCGGACCCGTCGCAGAGAGAGAATCTAGGCATCATAGTGCAATACAAGGTCAAAGTGAAGCTGTGCCTCGGTCCACTTGGCGGGTAAGTTAAACTATCTTTAGTTTAGCACCACTTTATAGTATAGGAGTAAAGAGTGGAACTCTCTACCTGCGTTTGTGTTTCCTAGTGCATACAACCCGAATCTCTTTAAAGTAAGAGTGAACAGGCTTCTTCTGGGTAAGGTCACTCCATCGTAGACTTTGTCTCTGTCATCTCTGACCTAGACTAGAGACTAGAGTCAAGAGCAAACCCATTTCAAAAAAAAAGGAAAAAGTCATTTCGGATTGGAACTTTTCCTCTGTTCCTCAGATCCGTGTTGCAACAGCACCCTAAATGTTTCAATCACAATCTGAATCATTTTGAAGGATATTGCTAATCCATTGCTTCATGTTTGAAAAACTTGTCTGCTCAACAAATTAAAAAACGCAATGAATGTTGTTGAACTGTTAAAATAACAACCATTGCTACTGTTAATGTGCTACGCAATAACCCCGCTGTTCGCTTCGGTTGCATGCGTTCGCTTTTGGTTTGAAGACTCATGCTGAACGAACGCTTGGAAACATGCTGGTCCTGCTCCATAGGACAATCTAGAGTCTAGACAAAATCAAACTGGTTGCTAATTTAATTGTAAAATATATTCTTTTTTTGATATTGATTTACATTCTGTAATAACTTTAACTTACACCCTGACTTATTACTTGTAATTTTTATTTTATTTTATTTAAATGAAAATCGTTTACTTTTACCATGTTTGTAAATATGTGAGCACCATGCATCTATCAGATAATTAATTTATATGTCATGGTTTCATTTTTAATTCTTTTACATATTGTGGTATAGTAATTTTATTTTAGGTGCATCGTCTTCACATATTATTATGATATAATAATTAATGTATACAAAATATTGTAAAACATTTTAAAAGAGTAACGGTGGAGTTTCTTGCCCATTCTTCTCCATACGAAAACTACCCTTTGGAATGGGCGACTAGAATCAATTCTATTTGTTGTAATTTTTGACGTTCAAAAGTGCCTTTAATGTGCCTATTTGAAATAAATGCTTTGACTTTGACTTTGACTTTGACATGGGGTAGCGAATATAATTTTACACGATTACCCTAGAGACAGATGTATTGCAAAATATTGCATTATTGGTGATATCGATAGCTTTAAAACTTATTACTTATAAAAATGCAGCAAATGAGGTATGAGTGGAAAACATCAACGCAGAAATAAACTTTCTCTTTTAGCATGTTAGTTTTAATTGAAACGTGTGGTGTCCCACAGCGACCTGAGCGCGGAGCTGCCCTTCATCCTCATGCACCCCAAGCCCGACGAGGAGCCGCGCGCCGCCGGCGACGCGCCGCGCGCGCCCGACCACGACCTCATCACGCTGGACCCGCGCCCGTACGTGCCGCGCGACGGCCGCGCCCGCCCACGGGACCGGCGGGGCCGTCCCTATATATTCTGTACTAGCTGCGCCCCGCGGTTTCACATATATGTTAATCCAGGGTGTCAGCTACCTCAATACAAAATTTTATCAAAATTGGTCCAGCCGTTTTAGCGTGAAGAAGTAACAAACATATAAGCGCACACACTCACAAATTTTGGCCTTTAAAATATTAGTGTGATTGACGACCTCGTTGGTCCAGATTTGTCTACGTCTAGTATAAAGGCAGGCAGAACAAAGAGGCACATGAAACAAAAATAAAGTATATGTAGATTACAGAGATAATATTCTTTATACATATTTGCAACCAGAATCGAATACTGGATCATGCTGGCCATCCCCAATGGAGATTAGCCAAGTACGCAGTAGAAAATATTCTAGTGTGCACAAGTGGGTGCACAAACACAACACTTTCTAATCCTTTACTTTAATATGTCAATACTATCTATCGGTTAATCTATAAATATTGCAGTGACGTCAGACTAACTCTATCTCTTTTCCCCACAGCGATGAGAACGGCCAGGAGCAGGATGACGACATAATATTCGAGGACTTTGCTCGGCTCAGACTGAAAGGTGCCGACGCGGATGCCTGAGGCACAGCCTCGCCCGACCTGCCGCCCCATACCCCGGGACACAAGCCCGCCCCACGAAGCCGCGCTCCTCGCAAACATTCTCGAGCGTATGTACACGTTCAAATATCCCGACAGAACCTGCAGCCCAATTGCGTAACGCACTTTCTTTCAGAATCAAAAGGATTTTGAAGGAAATTACTGACCCATAGCTTCATCTATTTAAAAAACATGTTCGACGACGTACAGACGCCAGCACATCAAGCTACCCGAAACTGTCAAATTTTCCCAATCAACTTTGAATCTTATGCTTTAGCGATAAAGTTGAAAATCTATAAAAGAAATTTGACGGATTGTAGTAACTTGATGTGCTGGCGTCTGTACATAACGCAACGTTGTTTTCGAATAGTAAAAATGAAAGGCATTGCCATTGTTAGTGTGTTACGCAATTGCCCCGCTGGCCCTCCCGGTGTGTCCCGCGCCGCTTGATGCGCAAACGCTTCGATAAACACGCCATAGAAAATTATGATTTCGATTTTCTTGAACTTGAGTTGGGTTAAAAAGAAATGAAAGAATATCAGAATATCAGATAGTTGCATTGACGATATAAATGTTTATATTATAATTCTATAAATACCTACATACTTTTTACGGTCGCGAATCGTATTTTAATTAGCAACTTGCAAATTGCAATAAACGTGAGAAATTTCGAATTTCACGGGCTACCCTGGCGCCATCACCGTCATGATGTTCTGCCACTTCGCCTTGAATCTATCCATGGCGAAGTGGCTTGTTCGCCTTGGTGAAACGAAAAATCGATCATCAAACTATGAAGCCGATTATAACTTGAATTTTGAAATATAGGGCTCATAAGCGAGGGGTTCAACTAAAAAGGATTTTGAGAAAATACCTTATGAACCAAACGTGGGATTAAGCATACCAGCGAATCAGCTGGTTAATAATACTGAAGTTGGTAGTATCGCACTAATGTCGTCTTAACTCGTGCATGAACGTCTTGTGTCTTGAAAGAAACGAAAACAAATGCAAATACAATCTGTCCATGAACACATTCAATCCCTGTACAGTGTATGTGTTTAATCGAGAGGATTTGACTATTCACAATATAGTGCGCGCCTGGCGGATATACAATGACGATCGCTGTTCCACGCGTAAGTGACAAGCTACTGTAATATCCGAGATATCCGAAATTCACGTCCCATATATCCGACACGCGCCCACGAACAACTAGCGTTATATAATGAAAGAATTTTATATTATATTCGATGCATATTGTATGTGAAAATTTATTTTAATAGATGTCTATTGATCAAATAAGCGAGTACAATGTTTAATTACATTTATTTTTCACTCATTGGCCATTGTTTTTTAGTAGTAGTACAATGTTCGACGAATGCATTTAATAGTGTAAAAGAAGTGTTATACCTCTGTAACGTAATGTTTACTTTTCGACGTAGCATTGTATGTCTTATTGTTGATGTTGAAGATAATATACTAATTGTGTTGACTTTGTGAAGAATGAGAGCCGAGTGCGGACATAGTAGGTGTATAATGTATAAATGTTAATTGTATTTGTGCACTATTATTATAGCCATTAGGTTGATGATACCTTGTACTATGGTATAATGGTCCTTTAGCCTTTGTAACAGCCTCCTGTAACTGATCGAGCAGTTTCTATATAGCAGTTGTAGGATGGAAATATATTTATTGTAATTTTGAAACGGTAATAAGCTCGTCAGTTGCTGTCCCTTTACCCTAGCAACGAATACTCAAACACATTAGTAATTACCTACCGCTTTCCGTTCTGTCTCTCGCTTTCGTCTAGATGTTGACAAATAATCCTGATTTCCTAAAATAGCACGTAACTGAGGGTAAAACGGTCCGTTATTGCTTGTGTTCACAAAGTCATCGCAGCGTGTGGCTCGCGGTCTGTACCGCATGTGGCCTTCTTATGTAGCGACACTTTGTTATTTATCGTATTTACACTTGTGTGTCATATAAATTAGAGTATGTTTTATATTACTTACTGATAAAATATATTATCGTTATTATCTGCACCATTCACAACCACTGCTCTCAAAACGGTGAAGGAAAACATCGTGAGGAAACCAGTATATTCTAGAACCTCAAATTCGAAGACATGTGACATCTACATATCCGCACTGTGCCCACTCCCTCTCGAAGAGAGGAGGCCTGTGACCTGTGTCCCAGCAGTGGGAACAAACATTGATTCAAATGAATGTTAGTTAATTTCAAAAACTCTAATTTGTATCACACACAAAAAGTATAGCACTACGTAAGTTGCTTATAAGCTTACATATCTTCATCATACCTGCAGCGTCACCGCTAAGTTATACGAACTTACCAATGGGACTATTTTGTAAATAATAATAACTTACGTAAACTTATTTTGGGTTGAAAACGCACTAGACAAGAACTATAAAACCAACAGCCTATGCGGTCACAGCAACTTAGCTCTATTAGCCAATCAGACACGACTACGTCATCTGACAGTTCGTTTGATTGGCTGCCGCAGTTGCCATTGTGCGTTTCACACGTCTACAGAATTGCCATCATTGGCCAGAATCCTCCAAAACCTTTGTATCATAACGTTTTATTGCCAATAAGATTTTACTTGCATATCTACTGACTAATAAAATAATAAAATGCAGCTTCGTATACCACCAATGTATAAAAAGATAACAAATAAATTATGTAAAAGTATATTTTAGTATATTTATGATAGGTTGACTCCGTCTGTGTAAATGGCGCAGTCACGACGTCCGTCACAGGCTTTATACTAAAGATACCTTTGTATCGGTGCCGATTTATTTAGAGGCACATGAGATATTTCCGTTTTGTCTCTTGTTTATTGTTCCCTAGAAGAGCGGTCGCCGCACTTAACGGCGGTAGTGATCATGAAAGTGATGCCAGCGACATAGATTTAAATCGGTAGATACGCCCTACCGCGTCAAAAGATACTGGCGTTTCTGTTTCGTTTTGACATCTCTGATCTGATACACAATGACGCAGTGACTTGGCTTGATTGTCATGGAAACCCTATTTAATAATGTGCGAGTTCATTTTTCAGTATGGACACTTTCGCGTGAGTAAATCTGGCAATTTAAATCTTTGCGCAGTTGGGTTTGACTTAATGTCAAATACTGGTGTAAATGACAGATTTTTATGACGGCGGTTCCTCTAACAAGAGGGTTGGCAGCCATTACGATGGCTGCCAAAGATTACGAATGATTTTGGAAGATTTTTATTGATTGAACCGTACAACGTTGCCGAGTATACTATTTTTACATTTTTACACTTGACATTGGCTAAATTGTGGTGGTTTTTCCGCAAAAGCCATTAAACGAAGAGAAGAAGAAGAAGTCATATTATAACATGACGGAACCGCTTTCTTAGGAAATCAAACATTTAGCTTAAAGTCCGTTGTCTAGTTTTCCATCAATTAGGTAACTTAAAAAAACAAAAGAATATCTCTAGTATGTAATCTGCGATGATGACGTCAGCTAGCGGCGAGTACACACTAACGTCTTATGATATTCGTTCTGTGACTATGTACAGACGCCAGCACATCAACCTACCACAATCTGTCAGATGTTCCCAATCAACTTTGAACCTTATGCTTTAGCGATAAAGTTGAAAATCTATTGAAGAAATCTGACAGATTGTGGTAGGTTGATGTGCTGGCGTCCGTACATTACTGTTGCTGTGTACAGTGTAATAGTTATGTATATTACGTGGCATGTTTCATTGTATAACAGTGTAATAGTTATGTATATTACGTGGCATGTTTCATTGTATAATTAGCTTTATGATGCACAAAAGTATTCTATTCTTTAACACCCGGACGGGCTTTAATACAGATTGGTTACATAGCCCGCTCTTTTTTCTTACGATCGTAATATTTCCGAGCAATTTTTTTGTTTGGGATATTTTCTACGAGTTTTAGTCCTTACATTTGAGCTACGGTCGTCAGGATCGCGTTCACAGCGCCCTCTGGTGGCTTAGGCCCACTGCTTGTTTTACTGTCAATTTAATTTCACAAAAATAACGTTTCAATGCATTAAATTATTCGGTGTTTCGGTTACTATCAAGTTGTATTATTTATGTATTTTAAATGTAAGTATTAAGTGAACATAACGGTATGTAATATTGATAGTAGGAACAAAATAAAAAGACGAAACAGTGGAATTTACAGCCAATAGGTAGTTATGGCGTGGCCTATGCTGGCACAATACTCTAAGTACAATTAGCCATTTTTAATATACATAATTTATACTTATCAGAGGCTAACTTTTTTACTTTCCTTGCACAAATGTAATTTACACATAGAAATGGAAACTTTTCTACTTGTATACCACTTGGCTGTAAAGATAACTCTGTATGATAAATCCTTAGCTAGTACTTTATCCAATACCCAATAAGTTCGATGTAGTTACTAGCCATACTGAAACCCCTGCTTATACAGTTCCAACCTTCGATCAATAATTGTACTAGATGCCCGATAAGCGCTTCAAAAACGGCCCGAAAAATAAGAGCACAAATACATTTGTGCTCTTATTTCAAAATAGTATGGTCCAATCATAGCCAAAGTTAAGACGTCAAAATGCCTCAGTGCGCGTTCAAAAATTGTGTAAATAACCACCGTAACACCAAGATTTTGGAAGGAATATCTTTTTTTCGGTAAGTTTCTATCATTTAATGTTTTTCATAAAATAATAACACAATTAAATAGTAAATATAAATAAATTAGCAAATATTATGATTGTTTGGCCAATGTTTGCGACAACGCGCCAACTATTTTAGCAAACATCGACTATTGTGGAACAGGGGCATGGAGTGGTGTTATTTTAAATGTTATTTTTGTTTGTAGATTTCCTAGCGACCCATTTCGATGTGCAGAATGGGTATCTATTGTCGCGAAAGAAAGGGGAGAACAAATATACAAACCTTTTAAAAGCTCTATCTCAAAGTGGGGCATTGTCTTGGCAATTGTTGATTGATTTAAAAACGCTATTTCAAATATGTAGTACTTTTATCCATCAATTTTTCAGTGTAAAAATATTTATAAGTTATAAGGAAATATTAGCCAAAATAGCGTTTTGGTAAATATTTTTTTAAGGCAAAAGTATTGGCCTTATGAAAAAACCCTGTTTAAAAAATGCTGTACATGAATCTATAGCAAACATATATTTTTTACAGACCTTCTAACCAAACCGTTAATGAGTTATAAGCTTCATAAAGTGACCGTGTTACGGTACTAAACGAGAGTAAGGCCCTTAAACGCATATATTGAAAAAGATGTGTTTTCTGGGGAAAACGAACACAACCATAAAATAAGCTTGATGAAACTAATTATAGAAAAATTCATTGATGTAAGATTACGTTATATTTGTAAAAAAGAAACCGCTCAAATAAAAATTGATTCCAAAAGACAACTTTATAACAAGCTGAATCTGTTTAAAGGAAATTAAACATACATTACGTTTAAGTACACCGATTAACACAATGGTACTATTTTAGTCCTCCTACTTTTTTAAATCGGTTAAAAATATTTGCCACCATACAAAACGAACCTTCGCCTAAAAATATTATATTCTGCAACTCCAATACTTACTGTGTTCTAAGCATTGAAATGCAATACCAAGAACTACGTCTAGTTCCAAAATACAGTAAGCACGAAATTGTCAACAAAATGTTTTTAACCTTATTGCTTAGAAATTAAGTTTCATTTTAGAATAAATATTTTTGAAGTTATTATAAAAATGACTTTTTATTTTCAAGTGACATTTTAAATTTATTGCTTTTAACCTATCTCCGATGACAGAAGGACTTAAATATTTATCATTTGCATTCGTAATACAGCTTTATGTTAGAGTGTTAAGGTTTATAATAATTTGAAGTTGTTAATATTATTAAACGTTTTTCTACAGTTCGTAGTAAGAAATATAAATGTTTATGTGTGTGCAAACGTGGCCACTTTAGCGACTTACTTTTGTTCCTGATCATTCATCTAGTACTATTATTGATCGAAGGTTCCAACTTTGAATATCTAAATAAAGTTTAGGTTTCAACTGTGGCTGGTATTACACCGTAGTCCTGTGCAGAATTCATTCACTAATGTCAAATCGCACACGTTCTTTTTTTTAATTTTACATCGAAATGTTTTTGATGTAAGTATACTTTTTTCAATAAATAATATGTAACCAATGAAGTTTTTTATTCTTACAATGTTTTTTTCCCTATTGATCTAATGACTGTGACTTTTGTCTAACATAAGTTGCGTCCTAAAATGGACGGTGGCGGGCAAAACGCTACTGCACAGACGCTAACGCTACTATATAGACATAATCGCAGCACAATGCATTTTCATATATATAGTTGGCCATAGAAAAAGCTAGCGCATTTTAGAGCGCACCGCAACATAACGCAACACATTGCAAAACTCGTCCATCACCTTGGTACATTTTTTATGAACCATCGCATACTACAAGCGGGCCTCAGCTTAAGGCCCTGTGCACACCACGTTTTTTAAACGCGCCGCCGTCGACGCGCGTTTGTAACGATACAGACGCGAGTCAGACGCAGCCTGTAGACCTTCTGTAGGATAAAAGCGCGCCGTCGACGCACGTTTCTAAAACGCGTGTCAACGGCGCGTTTATAAAACGTGGTGTGCACAGGCCTAATGCACTGGTGGGTCGACCCTGGTGTACTTTTGCGGCCGCTGTTATGCGTTGGGATGCGGCCCGCCTGTAGGTATGCGATATTTAATACAAAATGAACAAACGTGGTTGTATGACGATTTTTGCAATGTGTCGCGTTGTGGCGCCGCGCGGCGAAATGTGCGCAAGTCTCTAAGAAGTTGAAGATATTTTTTACTCGTGCATCAGTTATATTTTGTTATATTAACAATAAAAAGTATGATAACAAGCGAATTAAATTGATCAAAATTGTCAATACTGTTGCGCGCCGCAAATAATGTTTGATACATGGCGACATTAGTTACCACTAGCGCCATCTAGTATCGGGTAGCAGAACTAGTACCTCGGTACTAGGACCTTGACCCTACTTGACCTTTTTCTAAGTACTAGTAATTCCGAGAACTATCGACGTCGAGTCAGTCGGGACCGGTATGTACTCGAACGTTCTAGATGTTTATGTACTAGCTCTGCGGCACTATATAAGGCCGGGTGGGCCGCGAGACACAGATAGTTTTGAGTAAGCTATACATGCGATAACATCGAAGGCGATATTCGAGTGCGACTTAAGAGCGACTTAAGAGTGATCAGTAAGTGCAATTGTATTTCTTAATTAGTGTGTTTGACTTGTAATTAGTGTTGGTGAGTAAAGTGTCATTTTTTTTGGTTATTAAATCGGCAGTTTTTATTGTCACGAACCCCAAGCTCGTAACAATTGGTGTCAGAAGCGAGGTTTAAAATGCCGATTTTACCCAAAGACGACATGGAGGGTATCCGTACCCGGAGTCAACGCCAGCAAGAGACAGATCAGAGGCGATTTGGTGGAGCAATGCCACAGGGGTCGGAAGGCCAGCTACCGACCACGGAGGCCGGCCCGTCCACAGCTGCTCCAGCATCATCAGCACCAGATTTTGCTGCTCTGATGATGATGCTGCAGGAGCAGGCTCGCCGACAGGAGGAACAGGCGCGCCGACAGGAGGAGCAGGCTCGCCGACAGGAGGAACAGGCTCGTCGGTTGGAGGAACAGCTCCAGCGGGACAAGGAGGAACAGGCCCGTCGGTTGGAAGAACAGCTGCTGCGTGACAGGGAGGAACAGGCTCGTCGACAGGAGGAACAGGCTCGTCGACAGGAGGAACAGGCTCGTCGACAGGAGGAACAGGCTCGTCGGTTGGAGGAACAGCTCCAGCGGGACAAGGAGGAGCAGGCCCGCCGACAGGAGGAGCAGGCCCGCCGACAGGAGGAACAGGCTCGTCGGTTGGAGGAACAGCTCCAGCGGGATAAGGAGGAGCAGGCGCGCCGCCAGGAAGAACGGATGCTCCTTATAAAGGACCTTCACGCTACCTTCGGGAAAGACATGAAGGAGGTGAAGGAAAAGGTTGCTCAACATGAAAACCGTCTGTCGGAAGCCGAAACCCGAATCGACCAAGTGAATAATCGGGTTGACAACGTGATGGCTGACGTAAAGGAAACCGTGATGGCTGACCTGAAGGAAACCGTGATGGCTGACATGAAGAAAACGCTGGATTACCTGAAACTGGGTGATGGAATCGCAGCTCCCGTAGCTACTACACCTTCGCTACGTGGATTCAAAGTGCCACCGTTCGACGGAACTTCTTCCTGGTCGGCCTACAAAATCCAATTCGAGGCTGTCATGAAGGCGAACGGGTGGAATAAAAGTCAGGCCATGACTGCCCTCACCCTAGGCCTGCGCGACCAGGCCTTAACTGTTCTGGAAGCTCTCGGTAAGGAAGTGTCTTACGAGCAGCTCCTTGACGCATTGGAGGCTCGGTATGGCGACGCTCACCTGGAACACGTGTTTCGGGCGCAGCTCAAGGATCGCGTGCAACGCAGCAATGAAAACCTGCAGCAGTGGGCCCTTGAAGTGGAGAAGCTGGTTCGTAAAGCTTACCAGTCCGTACCTGCGCTTATTGATGGGAACCTGGTGCAGGCATTCATCGACGGCATCCGCGACCTTGAAGTTAGAGCTGCTGTGAGGCTCGGTCACCACGGGACGCTGAAGGATGCCTTGGCCCATGCACTGGAGGTGGAAGCGGTGCGGCAGGATCATCATTCCCATCGCGTCAGGGAGGTTGCAGCGACTACAGTTCGCGACCGCAATAAAGGATATAGACCTAGGTGCTACGGCTGTGAGGAAAGGGGCCACCTTCGATCCAGTTGCCCTAAGCGGACTGCAGAAAGGGAAGGTGGCTGGTCTCCAGAGGGTAGTGCGGCTAACAGCACCGCCCAGCAGCAGCAGAACGGCCTTGTGGTTAAACATCGCAGCGGAAAATCTCATGGCAACGCAGATGCATTGTCAAGAAGACCTTGTCCTGAAGACTGCAAGCATTGTACTAGGCAGGAGAGTAAGGAAGTGGTACCTATGAGGATGCTTAAGACAGACCTCAAGAACGAGTGGAAGGAAAGCCTACAACGTGCACAGCAGGAAGATTCGGACATCAAGCCAATTCTGGAGTGGATGAAGGCCAGAGCTCCTAAGCCCAGGTGGAGTGACGTCTCAGCGATGAGTTCGGTCACAAAAAGCTATTGGGCCCAATGGGACAGCTTGGTGGTTCAGGATGGAGTCCTGTGCCGTAAATGGGAAAATGCTCGGGGAGACAGCTGTCATTTGCAAATGGTTGTCCCTAAAGCTCAAGTACCGGATGTTCTACAGCTGTACCATAATGGTTGTTCAGGAGGTCATCTGGGAGTAAAACGGACTCTACTGAAGATACGAGAACGGTTTTACTGGGTCCACTGTCGGGACGATGTCGAGGATTGGTGTCGCAAATGTACAAGTTGTGCAGCTGTAAAGGGACCTCAGACTCGTAGTAGGGGTGCATTGAAATTGTACAATGTTGGTGCACCATGGGAGAGGATAGCCCTTGACGTTGCGGGGCCGTTTCCGGAGAGTGAAAGTGGTAACAAGTATTTCATGGTTGTGATGGATTACTTCACGAAGTGGCCGGAAGTCTTCGCCATTCCAAATCAAGAAGCTTCGACAGTTGCGGATAAATTGGTTCATGAAGTCTTCTGTCGTTTTGGAGTACCTTGGGAGATTCACAGTGATCAAGGAAGGAATTTTGAGTCCCAAATATTCCAGGAAACTTGTCTAGTTATGGGTACTCATAAAACAAGAACTACTTCTTACCACCCACAATCCGATGGAATGGTGGAACGATTTAATCAGACACTGGAGAGGTACCTAGCGAAAGTTGTGGAAAATCGGCAACGAGATTGGGACAAGCACATACAACCGTTTTTGTTGTCATATCGAAGTGCTGTCCACGAAAGTACAGCGGTGACACCAGCTTTCGCAAACTTCGGAAGAGAACTACGGCTACCTGCAGACCTGATCACCGGAATACCACCTGATGCCCCACGCAGTGTAACTGATTATGCGAATGATTTGCGGAACAAAATGAATGACATTTATGAGCACGTCAGACAATCGGGCCAGCAAATGTCTGAAAAGATGAAAACCCGTTATGACCGCAAAATGAACAATAAAGGATTCGACGAAGGTTCACTGGTGTGGTTGCACAATCCAGTCCGCAGCAAAGGGAAATCTCCTAAGCTTCAAGCTAAATGGGACGGACCGTACCGGATTGTGACAAAGATCAATGATGTAACCTACCGGATACAGAAAGGTGCAAGAGGTACTCCTAAGATCGTCCATGTGGATCGACTGGCGCGTTATTATGGGGCCAATAATGCTCGGGACGAGCATGTCTAAGGAGGGGGCAGTGTTGCGCGCCGCAAATAATGTTTGATACATGGCGACATTAGTTACCACTAGCGCCATCTAGTATCGGGTAGCAGAACTAGTACCTCGGTACTAGGACCTTGACCCTACTTGACCTTTTTCTAAGTACTAGTAATTCCGAGAACTATCGACGTCGAGTCAGTCGGGACCGGTATGTACTCGAACGTTCTAGATGTTTATGTACTAGCTCTGCGGCACTATATAAGGCCGGGTGGGCCGCGAGACACAGATAGTTTTGAGTAAGCTATACATGCGATAACATCGAAGGCGATATTCGAGTGCGACTTAAGAGCGACTTAAGAGTGATCAGTAAGTGCAATTGTATTTCTTAATTAGTGTGTTTGACTTGTAATTAGTGTTGGTGAGTAAAGTGTCATTTTTTTTGGTTATTAAATCGGCAGTTTTTATTGTCACGAACCCCAAGCTCGTAACAATACGCGAGCGAAAATATATAAAAGCGAAAAAAAAAGAAAATCGAATTAACTTACAACGAAACGTAAATGTTGGCTGTCCACAGTGTCCACTAGCGAAAATATATAAAAGCGAAAAAAAAAGAAAATCGAGTTAACGTATAACGGAACGTAAATGTTGGCTGTCCAGGCTGTCTTGTCAAACGTCAAACCGTCAAGTTAAGCATTATAGGTTGTTATTTTATTTACTGTAAAAAACTAATTTCCGAGTTTAATGTAGAATTAAGATTCTCGAAATATTGTTGATGTGTTACAAAAATAAAAAGTGGCGTAAAATTTGAACAAATGATGAGCCAAGCGTTCGATTTCATTAATTTGACAAATAACACAACTGTAATGTAACAAGCTTGTTGGAGACTTTCGGCAAAATGAGTTCTCGAGGGCTTTCTAAGAAGGAATTAGAGGAGTTAAAAAAGAAAGAAGAAGAAGAAGCGGCTGCACATGTAAGTATTATCATTGTGCTTCGCTCGATATCAAACTATCAACACAAAAAATACATCAAACATGTAATTGTACATTGGTATAGGTAGTAATACCTACAGTACGTTAGGAGCACAAGCTCATTTCACGTATTATAATAGTGGTGTTTCAATAGCTAATAGCAGAATAGTCGTAGACTTAGGTCCAATTACTATTGTACTCAATCCCTGGCTAAACTCTTCCAGTGTCTACCAGCCACCACATACAAAGGACTCTCCGACTAATTTAAAGGAAAAAGCGATCAATTCAGAGCTAAAAACAAATCTGTGTATCAATTCACTGAGCCAAAACAGATTATTCAGGATACTGCTGACTACTCCCAATTCCTACAAATTTTTAATATTGTTTGATCACTACAGGTTTTCAAGGAGTTTGTGGAGACCTTCCAGGAGGTCCCCAGCACCACAAGCAAGGTCTGGGTCAAAGCTGGCACATATGATGCAGGGGCTAGAAGTAAGTAACATTTTTACATTGTCATTTTAACATGTATTTAGCTGGTTTCTATCAGAGGATCCACTTTCCCCATTTTTAAGAACATTTGTACCACCAAAAATTGTACCTACGTTTTTGACAAGTTTTGAAATAAATTGTTGCTCTGATGAGATTGTGACTTGAGTTTGAATATTTTTAAAAATAATTGGCGTTGTGTTGAGGGGCCCGTGGTTAAATAATAGCAGCCGCACAGGTCAATCGATCAGGTTAAGCTACGCTTGCCGCGGTTGGTCTGTGGATGGGTGACCATCTTTACATGCCGAGACCCCTCAGTGCCTCGGAAAGCATGTTGATCTGTTGGTTCCGGCTGTCATTCGTGGATCTTTGACAGTCGTTATGGGTAGTCAGAAGCCCGAAAGTCTGACTACCAGTCTTACCAAGGGGTATTGTATTACCCAGTAACTGGGTTGTGGAAGTCAGATAGGCAGTCACGCCATGTAAAATACTGGTATTCAGCTGCATCCGGTTAGACTGGTCCGGTGGACCGACCCCAACATAGTTGGGAAAAGGCTAGGCAGATGATGAGATGAATTGGCCTTGTGTTCTTTTCTGTCCATTGCCATCTTGTCAAAATGTAAAAAAGGTTTCTGCTGAAACAATAATAATCAATGTCATGTGTTACATGCTCTGTGTCATCCTTTGACCAAATTCTAATGCCATTTCAATTTTAAATAATTTTTGGGCAGTATGTATCTCATCTTTCTTTTCAAGTAAGTAATAATTTATTACTCACATTTTTCAGAGGAAGATACATCAGAGAGAGGCAAACTCTACAAGCCCGTCTCTCGCTTGGACGAGAAGCGCAGCATCATCCCAGAGGTTGAAGTTGTCCGCGCTCTTGTAGCGAGGTCTGAGCCTCCGGGACGACCACATGCCAAGAAAAAAGGACAGGACAAAAAGAAAAGTAACCTGGAACTGTTCAAAGAAGAATTGCGGCAGTGAGTGTAAATGTTGTTAACTAAAAGAAAGTTCTAGAATTGATTCACAAGGAAAAAGTGCATTCATTTGTATAGGCATTACTTTACAAGACTAAAACAAGATGGACCAACTATCTTATTATTTTAATATGCAATTTAAGAAATATCCAACTGTACGGTTTGTAGTAGTTAACTCTGTACATCGATTTGTCATGAAGGTTGGTAAGTTCAGTTAGGATAGTTAAACATGTTCCACGGAGATGCACTAAGTAGTTAAGTTAAGAGTAAATAACAGTACTGGAGTGGAAGGCGATTATTTCTGTCAGTTGTTAATAGCTACCCACTTATAAGTTCACTACATTTTAATTTGTTAGTCATGTCATTTTATTATGCTAAAATATGACACGCATCGTTGATTACAGTAGTAGTAGTAGGTTACAGAGTAAGCAGAAAAATGAGACCGTATACCAACTGTTTCATATATTCCAATAACAAAAGTCACAAATTATCTTTTCTAGCTACAACTTCAACAAAAGTTTTGTATACATATGTATTTCATTAAAACTCATTCACTGTGGGGCACAACTTGTATCAGACATTCTTCACTGGCAAGTAGGTATATATTGTTAACTATTATTTGGGGGCACGGCATTGCCCCCGCCAAGTCGAGCAAAAAGCGGTACGGCCGTACCATCCTTTTCTCGAAACAGTTCAGGACATTTTTGACCCCCTATAACTTTGTTGTTGATAAAAATAGAAGCCTGAATTTTCAGTAACGAAGCAGGCATTGTATAAACACGTTATATTTCAAATTTCATTCGATTTGAACCAGTAGTTTAAGAATTATAATTAGGCTAAGTTTCTTAATTTTGTCACTCACTCACTCACTGACTGACCGACCAATCATCAAAACTCTAAGGCACTTCTAGCAGACATAGAAGCTTCAAATTTAGAATACAATTAGTGTATAGTGTATAAATCAAGGAATAACTAAAGTATTTTGCAATTACGCTCCACTTTTCTAGATACACCAACTGCATAAATAGTTTTGTAATTCCATATAAATATATAGCATTACAAAGTTACATTTGCAGTGAATGAATCAGTGTACCTGTATATGTATAATAATGGAATAATAGGTGTAGATAGGTACCTAGATATAATTATGTTCAAAGGTAACTTGTAAAATGGTCAATGGATTATGTTAAAAAAAAAGATACCGGAAAGGAAAAAAAGTAGGACTACTACAAAAAGAAGTGAGATGCCATCAAAAACATAACTTGTAAAAAAACCAAGTCTCGCAACTCAGTTCTACCGTAAAAAGTTGTGAGATCCATGTAATACCAAGTCGGTTAATTTATTAAGTCCCTACTTATGGGACCTTCTGTCTTAAATTATTACGTAATTAGCTAACCTAACAACATCTTATAGTGACCATATCAATATTAAAAATGTTTTAAACAAATAGATTGATTTGTCAATAAACAATATAATATAATATGTATTACTTGTGAGATACATTGTGTTTTCCTGCGATGGCCAAGTCAATAAATTAACCAACTTGGTATTTTACATGGATCTCACAACTTTTTACGGTAGAAGAAGTGAGTTGCGAACCTTGTTTTTTTTTTTACAAGTTATGTTTTTGATGAAATTATGTATTCTATTACAGGATACAAGAAGAAAGATCAGAGCGGCACAAATATAAGAATGTGTTACGTGAGCGAGGCGTGGTGGGTGTGGAACCGTCACTCGATATCATACCTGATGTTGGATCATATGATACCGGGGACCCTAATACCACCAACTTGTACCTTGGCAATCTCAACCCTAAGGTATGTTTAGTAACTTACTTACTCTTGAGTTTATTTGTCAGTCATATGCTAGCATTATGCTAATAATTACACAAGTAAATGGCATCATGAAAAGTTTACCCCATAAAAAAGAAGTCTTATATTCCTAACATCATTTTGAGTGTTCATTGGAAACTTAAGGAGAATAAACACCCGATTTCTGAAAGCCCATTATTAAACACAAAACTAACTTACATATCTTACATGCCATCAAATCTTTAGTTACCTGCCAATCTTATCACTTCAGATGAGGTTGCCTTTCCTTTCAAAAACAGGAACTACTCTCTAGGGACACCTTACCTTCCCCCTCAGATAACAGAACAGCAGCTAATGGAGATCTTCGGTCGCTACGGACCACTAGCTAGTATCAAGATCATGTGGCCGCGCTCTGATGAGGAAAAGGCGCGCGGTAGAAACTGCGGCTTTGTGGCCTTCATGTCGCGGAAGGACGGCGAGCGAGCGCTAAGGTGTATTAATGGTAAGGATATTAAGGGGGAAGCGCTAAGGTAGCCCGCGAAATTCAAATTTTCTTACGTTTTTTGCAATTTGCTAGTCAGTATTAAGTTGTACGTTGATTAATATACGAATCGCGGCCGTAAGAAATATGTGTTTACAGAATTATAATCATTAAAGTCATCAACACAACTCTCTAAGACCACGTAAGTCCCAAGAATAACTGTTTCATGAAATCATCATTCTTTGGACTTACGTGGTCTTAGAGAGTTGTGTTGATGACTTTAATGATTATAATTCCATAAACACATATTTCTTACGGCCGCGATTCATATATTAATCAACGTACAACTTAATACTGACCAGCAAATTCCAAAAAACCTCAAAAAAATTGAATTTCGCGGGCTACCCTGGCGCTTTCGCCTTAAAGCATGTTTTTAAATACATGACAGAGAAGGTATGTGTATGTTGTTATTATCAGTCATAACTACTGTGGGCGTACTATGGGAAGTATTTGTTATTGCGCAAAAGAAAAACCGTTTGAAATTCAAATCAGATTATAATTTCACGAACAAATTAATCACACCAGCGAATCACACACTGTAGGTACACCACACAACCAGATACAGAACGCGGAACAGTTTCTGAGCACATGTTATCCGTACGATGTCCAATGCCCAAGCTCCACATCGTTCTGTCGCGCTGTCGTTGACCCCCCACGAACTCAGGCTAGACTCTGTCAGCACCACCAGATGGCGCTCGCGTTCCGAATAGTCAAACGAATGACTCCGTCGAAGCGTTGTCGTCACAGCGCTTCCGCTTCGTTGTCAAATCAGCTCCCGTACTAATGATTTCTCTATTGCTGGTCAAAGTCAAAGCATTTATTTAAAATAGGCACATTAAAGGCACTTTTGAACGTCAGAAAAATGGGATATGACTTTTGTAATGTAACGCACGCAGAACATTGTGCTTATGTGTGCATGCAACGGTACACGAGTTTAACAAAACTGGTTGTCGTTTATAAAAGTTGGAACATTCAATATCTCCGTAACCAGAAGGTTCCCATTCCCAGGCATCGTCTAGTACAAAAACAAAAATGACAGGGAGTACAAGTGACTCGACTTCATTAAGCGTCTTTTTCCCACCTGTTATTTAGTGATTGATACTCACATCAATCACTAAATACATACATAGTTATCAAGTACACATCGTTCCTTTACATCTGTCTGACAAATTGCTTTTGCCAGTTAGCAACTTGATAGCGGGGCTGACAATAAACTATGCGTCGAACGTACATTTCAGTATCGTCACCCTTAGCTATTTGAATGCAGCCGCTACTATACTTAAATATATTTTTCCTTCTGTAACCAGGTAAAGAGATCATGAGTTACGAGATGAAGCTGGGCTGGGGCAAGGCGGTGGTGATCCCGCCGGTGCCCATCTACATCCCGCCCGCCCTGCAGCAGCCCAGCAAGCCGCCGCCGCCCTCCGGCCTGCCCTTCAACGCGCAGCCGCCCAAGCATCTCGCTAATAAGGTATATTCTGTTCAAAAAGTATTTGATGAAAGTGTAAACAAACTCTGTTCAGGTTAAATTCTTACGCAATCACTCACTATAAGGATTTAGTAACACATTGTCATCGACAAAAATTAAGGTTATAAAATTAATTTTGTATTCTCAATTATCTTCATTGATTTGTTGACAATAACAATCGAGGTTAACCTCAGCAGCAATATGTTTGTGTTTGTGTTTGTGTTGGCAAAACATATTTTTGTAGTGTGTGTAAAATTTTGTAGGCTACTAATTAACAGTCTTACGCAGATTTACTGCGAACAGAATCATAGCAGTCTGCTGTGGCACATGTTTTTATTATGCTTAAGAGGCTCACTAGGATTATTTTTAATCATTTCAGATTCCTCGATTGCGACCCGGAGAGTACCACCCGAGCGACCCAGATGATAAGAAACTATACGAACAGGTAAATAAACATAGTAGTTTCACCTTTATATTATGCATTTACTGAGCACAAACATGCTTATGTATTTAAAAAAAAACAGTGGCACTCCGGGAGTGACGACAGAAGTGAAACCAAAACACAAACAGAATACTTTGCCATCAGTCATTGACATATCGGGTTTAAAACCGAGTACATCCCGAGGACAGCCGAACACATCCGAATGTAGCGCGGTGTCGGTAACAGATTCGCGATTTCAATGGTTGTTTCCCATCTCAAAAATGCCCAACGCGCCTAAAGATATTTTCACTTCAATAATACTGACGTTTTCTTTACAGATTTTATCGCAATCTATAGTTAAAGTCGTAGTTCCTACAGAACGGTAAGTACAATCATTAATTATAATTACAAATAAAGCTTCGGTCAAACAGAGAGAACACAGCGCGGGACGCGGGACGAGATCCGCCCGCGCCGATTGTGTCAACTAACTTGCGTAAAAATTCGCGTGACTTTTTAATCATTAAAACAATCGACGCGCAGTCGCGTCCAGCACTCGGTTCGCCTAAGTGTGGCTAGAGCTTTAATATATCCCACATCAGAAAACTCCCTTACTAATAAACGTTGTATAGCGACAGTGTCTGACAGTATAGAAAGTTATACAACGCTTTGTCTTCTTCTTTTGAAAGTCAAATTACGGACGACTGAAAGAGAGAAATCGGTGTGTAACTAGGTATTCATCTGATATAATACGTTTTCTAGTAAGGGGGTTAGTGTCTTGTTCCTTGGTCTTTATTAACATAACATAAAACCACGACTGTATCCCCGAAGGGTTAGTTTGTACAGACGCCAGCACATCAAGCTACCCGAAACTGTCAAATTTTCCCAATCATCTTTGAACCTTATGCTTTAGCGATAAAGTTGAAAATCTATTAAACAAATTTGACAGATTGTAGTAGCTTGATGTGCTGGCGTCTGTACACCCACATAATCGCCAGTAATGTTTTTTTTTTGTTTTTTATTACTGCTCTCTTGACCTCTCTCTTATGTTTAAGTCTCATTTAATAGTGGGCGATGCTATTGCCATCAACACAGGCCTGAAACACAGGTTTTCCATAAACCTAGATCAGGCAGGTCTACATTACAGTTAGAATTTAATTGTTCCTCGATTGTAATTAATGTAAATCCTATTTTTACTGTACTTTTTTGAATAAAAAATTTATTTTTAAGTATTTTTTCTCAACTGCGCACAAATCCGCACTCTGGGCTGCTAAAGAGAAATTCCACATGGAAAAACCCAACAACACTTCTTTCTACTACTTCTTCTCTTCTTCTTGGTCTTCAATAATGAAGCATGTAATCTACCAATGCTCCCCAGAAACATTCTAATGCTAATCCATCGCATGGTCGAGTTCGTGATCCGCGAAGGTCCGATGTTCGAGGCTATAATAATGAACAAGGAGATGAACAACCCCTTCTTCCGGTTCCTGTTCGAGAATCAGTCGCCGGCGCACGTCTATTATCGATGGAAGCTGTTCTCTATGCTGCAGGGGGACTCCCCTAAGCAATGGTCGCTAGATGACTTTAGAATGTTTAAAGGTAAGAATAGTTTTTGATGTTTGTTTAGAAAATTAATGATTATAATGTATTTCAAATATGCCCGACTAGTTTCTGATTCCAACGGAGGATAATCGGTCCCTCCCTAGCTGGACTGCTAAACATCACTGACTCGTATAAAAAGTAGGATTTTTTTGGGACACCTGCAGAAATTCCAGTCAGCAGTGGTGGTGGGTAACGGCCGGTACTTTCCTTTTGCCCAAACAGGTGCTTCACTTTGTGTAAATTATTTCATCACCACTGCTCTCAAAACGGTGTAGGAAAACATCGAGAGGAAACCGGCATCAGGCATGTCCTAGAACCAAAAATTCTAAGACATGTGACATCTACCAACTCGCACTGGCCCAGCGTAGTGGATTACGGCCCACTCCCTCTCACCGAGAGGAGCCCCGTGTCCCAGCAGTGGGAACATTATAGGCTTATTATGCAGAAATTATAAGCAAGAAAAAAAATAAAGCGGCCAAGTGCGAGTCGGCCTCGTAAGCTAAGGTTTCCGTACTACCAAAAGTATCGTATAAAGGTCTATTGTAGACCGACCATGATCGATGTGCGATTATGAATAGTCGTTTATCTATATGCCTTTCGATGCTAAACACTTAGGACTGTACACACGCGTGCTTTTGATGTCTACAGTTTTTCTCGTACTATTTACAGTACTGAAATGGCATCGTTTAAATGAGGCCATAAAGAAGTACTTTTTCTTCCAGGCGGTTCTGTATGGCGGCCTCCCGTAATGAACCTATACACGGCTGGCATGCCCGACGAGCTGGTGGAGGAAGAAGATGCCAAAGAGAATATCAGAGGAACGCTGTCTAACAAGTTAGTAAACAGGGTTAAAATTATATTAAGTGGTGAAACTTTACAGACGTGATATGTCGTGGTGGGTCATGACAAAAAAAAAAGAAAAAGATTTTATTAAATTAAGAGTTGGGTCGGGGCCAACGCGCTTGAGACTACGATCTATGAAATAACAAGTTGGGAACGGCCATGAGACGTTTGATATAATAAATTGTGTCAACCTTTGTATAGTTTCTATATTTATGTCTGTAATTTATATGGTGTACATAATAAAGAGTATTCTATTCATAACTGAGTACCCGACTAAGAGCGAATTTCACCAATGAAACTGAACGCGACAAGCACATCCAAACCGCGTTCACGAGCTCTCAATGTTATCATTGTTGTGGAATATTTACACTGACAGCTCTTGAACGTGGTTTAGTTGTGCTTAACTTCTTCAATTTCATTTGTGAAATTGGCCCTAATTTAAATACAACTAGATGTAGTAGGATCCGATACTAAGATCTTTCCAATTTGGTACGGTCACCGGACGGGGAGGCTGCATTCCATCCATTTAGCTGACATATTTTTGTTTCCATACCAGCCAACGCGACCGCCTCGAGGAGCTGATCCGAGGCCTGACGCCCGCGCGCTGCAGCGTCGGCGCGGCCATGGCCTGGTGCCTCGAGCACGCGGAGGCGGCGCCGGAGGTACTCGCGCCATATTGTCTATAATTGACTATAATTTTATTCTAATGATTTGTTTTGTGACCTCATTGGCGGGACATCAGTGTCGATTGAAAGCTGTGAGATCCGCCCCGACTACGGCGCAGGTCGTGAGTTAGAACCCAGGCGTTAGAACCCAGGCGTTAGAACCCAGGCAGGCATTTATTTGTGTAACTAGCTGCGCCCCGCGGTTTCACTCGCTTAAGTGTCAATCCCGTGAGAACATCTGGATAAAAAGTATCCTATGTGTTAATCCTGTTTATTAATCTGTGTGCCCATCCAAATACGTTCAGGCGTTTGTGCGTGAAGAAGTAACAAACAAACATACAAACTTTCGCTTTTATAATATTAATGTGATTTATTTCATCACCACTGCTCTCAAAACGGTGGAGTAAACCTCATCCTCAACCCGCACTGGGATTGCGTGGTGAATTACGGCCCACTCCCTCTTAAAGGGCGAAGGTCTATGATAGCGACGATCCACAGTACATGAGCCTGCTCCGCAGGTGTGCACGTGCCTGGCCGAGTCGCTGTCGGGCGCGAGTACGCCCGCGCAGCGCCGCGTGGCGCGCCTGTACCTGCTGTCGGACATCCTGCACAACGCGGGCGCCAAGCTCACTAATGCCAGCGCCTACAGGAGCGCGTGAGTGCCGATATATCCAGTACTAACATAGCCTAGATAAGATCAGTCACTAAACTTCCTGTCAGAAATAAACTTGATTAAGAAAACGAAGCAAGGAACGTTGATAAAACCGTCGTTTCCAATGTTTCTTTCACATCTCAGACTGTTTAAAATTATCTTATCGACTTATAATTGGATAAACATTCCTGTTAGAATGATTAATAGCAGCAAAGGGTGTATTCTGAACTACCTCGTGTCATTGGGATATAGCTTAAATGTCTTAGGGCTGATTTTTCCATCGCCAGATAACTTTTATTCGAGGAATAAAATTGACGTTTGACAGTTTTTGTATGAAATAATTGTAAAAATTTCAAAATTATTCCTCGAATAAAGTTATCAGATGATTAAAAAATCAACCCTAAGTTGTTTAAATAAATTTTGAGTTGTCCGTCCGTCCTCAAATTTTTGACGCTGACCGTACGGACGCCGCATTCGCAACATGGATAGTAATGCATTAGCATTACTATCCAGGTTGCGAATGCGGCGAATGTTGCGAATGTCCCATGACTAAGTTTAATGACTGTAAAATCTACAACATATTTCTAAGATATTAACGTTATTCTATGAAAAATTGTGCGTCATAAAATATGACAATTATATCTTGTATTTAATGATCACATAAAGTGAAGACAGTAATGTCGGTCACACCAGTCATTATAAGAATTATGTGCATTATGCTAGTATTAAAAGAAGTAATTGTATAATTGTAATTATACAATTACTTCTTTTTCTAAGTATCAAATCATAACCTACGTTTTTTTTTCTATTGCACCAGTTTCCAGCAGCGCCTAACAGAGATAATGCGTAACTGTCACCTGGCATACTCTCGCATGACGTCACGTATACAGCAAGAAGGGTTTCGTGCGAGAGTGACCCGCATCCTGCAGGCGTGGGCAGACTGGGCTGTGTACCCTACTGACTTCTTAATGCACATCAACGACGTCTTCTTAGGACATGATAAGGTGGGTCATTACGATATTCAGTTAGTTTATTGTAGCAGGAAGGGTCCCGTGCGGGAAGATAATTTTGAATAAGCCACATGCAAAGCTCTTGCAACAAATCTTTCATTTAATTCTGGTTACTTTCTTTCGAAATGTGCTTTACTATACATAGCTCGAACTATTTTTTGCTGCATACCTAATGAATGTCTCTCAAAATATTTAATTTTATGTTATAATGGCGTTCAAATATAACTTGATATATTTTTCGTAGGAGACCGACGTGGTCCCAGGCCTGGTTCCCGCAGAAGCTGAGGAAGGAAATGGATCAGAATCGGGAGCCTCCCCCGCCCATTCATCTGCTTCCGAAGAGTCCTGGGACAACGCAGCAGGCGGCCCGCTAGATGGCGCCGCACTCAGGAGGCTGGCGGCCGAACGAGCCAACTTACTCACTGAACAACATACTCCGCACGCGAGGCAGCCGCTTACGCCTAAAATGAGGCCGCACGCGCTACACGACGACATTGATGGCATACCTGGTAATTGAACCCATAATAAGTTAAACTATAGTCATAGTTTAACTTTGCTTTTTTCATAGTTTAACTATGCTGTCTTAGAACCGATGTATGGAACAGAACAACTGTTTGTAAGACAGTTAACAACAAATCGTCATCGTCAGCCTGTAGCAGTCCACTACTGGGCACGCAGGCTTTCCAATCGCGCGCCATTTAATTCGAATCATTGACAACCCTCATCTCATTCTGCCGCCCTGTGAAGATCGTCGCTCCACCTAGCCAGAGGGCGTCCTACGGTCCTACCTGATGTATGTTTGTCGATTTGCGGTTCATTCACAATACATCTACCCCAACCGTCATCGGGTCTAAGTCTAATATGGACGGCCTAGTGTCACTTCAGCTTGCTTAATAGATTAGTAAAAACTCATTCATTAACAGACGCTAGAATTATAATAATTTAAAAATGTTTGTAACTCGATGGATACTTATGTAATAAAATAAATGAATATACATTATTTAATACTAAATATCATACATTACAGTGGACGAAGACATAGACGGCATCCCTCTCGACACAGAAAGCGAGGCGGGTCGCGCGCGCGCGGGCGGCACGTTCGTGCCGTCGCGCTGGGAGAGCGTGGACCCCGACGGCGCGGACGAGCCCGGCCTGCCCGCGCCCGGCCTGGCCGCGCCCGCGCGCGCGCATAGCGACGACGACGCGCCCGCTTCCACGACGCCGATGACGCAGCAGCAGCATGACAGGTGACATCAACACACGTGATAAACGACATATTGACAGATAGTTTTTTTTCTATTATTCCATATTTTGTCGAGTGAAATCATTCATTCAGTCCTCATGAATTGTATCTTGGATAAATATGTTGGACGGCCTAAGCAGAACTGACGAAAAAAACAGACAAATGGGGATTGTCCAAAATTTCTAACCATTAGATTTTATATTTTGATAATTTAGAGCATTTTGAGAAACTAATTTCAATATTTTGATGATTGACTCAATAATAATTAAAAAAAAAGTTTTTAAGGTAGGTGACGTCATCAGTGGCATAAAAGATTAAGTGCCGTTGCCTCACTAATACATAATTAAAAATTTAAATCTGTCAACACAACGTCATCAATCTCACATCTGTCAAAGTGTCAATAGGCCGAATAGACGTCGAATATCTATTAATATTCGAATCCTATCTTAGCGTATTTATATTTACAAATGGTTTTTTATGAGTAAGTGTCCTCCAAGGACTATATACTACTCTCTGTCGTCGAACAATCGACGCGGCGACTTATACTCGGAATTTTAATTCGATTCCAGATTTGACAACTTCAGTGTTGCAACGTTATGACAAGTACTAAATAGTGACGTTGCGAAATTATTCGATATGGAAATGGAATATTTCCGGATCGATTCTTCTCGTTTATAATTTTACTCTCGTAAACTAAGTATTATCAGGAAATTAAATATTTCTGAACCGATAATTTAGTTTTGACGATTAATTAACGATCTGAGACTTTTCTTTTATAATTGTGTGTGAAATAAATAAAAAAATGTGATCATGAAGGAACATGACAAATAAAACAGATAGATGTATTATGGTAATAATTTATTTAATATATTGTCGCCGTCATCGCTATCGCTGTCACTTTCTGTAACATTTATTATAAATGTGTCTGTGATATTGTCAATTAACATATCTAGCCTACTCATTTTTTCCTCTTTGACAACATGGGATACGCATTTAGACCATTCGGTAGCCGTAATTTTTTGAATGCCTTCCTGAAATAAATTTCTCACGTCTGTCAATTTGAAAGTTTTATTATTTTGAGCTACATGCCCCTTTACCTGCGCCCATATCAATTCGATAGGGTTTAGCTCGCAATGGTAAGGGGGCAGTCTTAAAACCGTGATCCCATGTTATGCTGCCATTTCGTCTACAGCGTACTTATTAAAAGACTCGTTATGTGGAATCAGTTCTAAAAGCGTAGCTTTAACCATATCTGGTTCGTAATGAATATTTTTATTTAAAAGCCAATCTTGAATGGCAGCTTGTTTCCAGCTCATTTTTGGTGCCGTTTCCAATTTTTGGGAGTGGTAAGGTGCATTATCCATTATCCATTTTATTTAAATAAAAATCAATAATTTAGTCTTTAATTGGCACACTGATGGCACACACACTGATTGTTTATCGATTTTTGTGTTCATCACTACACTATTATATGTGGTAAGTATCATTATTTCACAAAATGACAGTAGCTAATGTCAAATCTGGAATCGAATTAAAATTCTGACTATAGAATAATAACGCACACGGCGACATTATTACTATTATTGCTGCAAGTTGGAACAAACCACTTCCTGTATTCCATCACTCTTCCAATATTTTAAATGTTGTCCAATGTTGAAATAATGTATGCAATGTAATGAGATATAAACAAGAATGTTTATATTTTTGACATTTATATATACAAATAATTTGACATTTGACAGATTGTAGACAATACATGCCTCTTACTTTTTATTTTCTGAGGTAACGATACAAAACTGTATGGCCAAAGCCGACGTAATTTGAAGGGCAAAGCAGGTCAATCGTATTTTATCAAAAATATCAACAAAATATGAATATTTTTCATAATTAATGAGTCCGTAATGATCAGTAACGCTATTCCTCGAAATGGAAATTTTCAATTACAACATTTAAAAAAATATGAACAATGCCCATTGCATATACGCAATCTATAAAATTCACTTCAATGACTAACACCCGATTTCTGAAATGTTAATCAATAATTGCAGAGCAGTGTTAGCCCAGTGGTATGGACCCCGACTTACGAAGGTCGCGGTTTCGAATCCAATCAGGCGCTTTATTTTATGTAATTTCATTACCACTGCTCTCAAAATGGATGGAAAATATCGTGAGGAAACAAAAGAAATGTACTAGAACCGAAAATTCCACAGCATGTTACATCTACCAACCCGCACTGGGCTCGCTTGGTGGATACGCCCCAATCCCTCTCACAGAGAGGAGGCCTGGCCAGCAGTGGAAACATAAAAGGCTGATTAAGGAATCAACTAACTGACTCTCTCTATGATTTTATTGGCTCTTGTTAATTCAGTCAGCCAATCACATCAGTTTGAGGAGTTACTCTACTGTTTCTCTTCATTTTCTAACGTAAATCCCTATTCATTTTGTCACAGTGAGGAGCAAGCTCTAAAGCGTGAAACACTGCGTGACATCGAGGTGCGCGTGTTGAAGTACGCGGATGAACTGGAAGCCGGCGTGCGAGCTAAGCGCACTGGGCTGTCAACCACGCAACAGATACACCATTACCGAAGAAAACTTATCAAAAAGGTGCCTATAATTGCGTTTATAGCACTCTGTGACCTAAACCCGCACATAAGTCACGCTTATCTGTGACTAAAGTAGGGCATTTTTACACAGAAAAACGTGACTTAAGTGCGCGTTTAGGTCACACGGGCTATAAAATAGTATACGATACGTGTGACTTAAGTAGTCCATTATTGTAGTCTATTTAAGTCGCACGTATCGTAATGTACTATTTAGTAGCCGTCCGCTGCTGGGCCAGATGAGATTGTCAAATGCGTGATAAATAAACTTTTCTAAAGTATTATATTTTCTAATGTATTATAAAGAGGAAAGATTAGATTTGTTGTATGTTTGTTTTTATTACGCTTTCACGCTAAAATTGTTGAACGGATTTGGATGAAATTTGGCACATGTGAAAGACCATGACCATTGGTAAAAGCGCGGGGCGTAGCTGTTAGGTGCAGGTATTAAATATGATTTTTTTTGTCAGGCGTCCCGAGAAGCTAAAGAGGCTGTAGAAGAAGTGAGAGAATCGCCAGAACCGAGACGGAGATCACCCGTCGAAGACGACACCTACTCCACGTACGTAAACAATCATTTACTACATAGACATAAAATTGTATATAAATTTCCCGTGAAACTCGAACGAAATGTTCGTTCGTACACCAACGATTCTCTGCCAAAAGTTAACTTACATTCGTTCACCAACTTCAATGTTATTAGCAGTGGTGTACATTTGTACACCAACTACAAGACCCCGGCTGTGTACATTCGTACCCCAATACGGAGGTCTCGAAAGATAGGCGAACTCCGTGTGAAAGAGATTATATACTAGACTATAACTAAGAATTTTCTAACAGAAAAACCCAACAAGCTTTGCCCGTGCTGGGGCTCGCACCCAGGACCTCAAGATCCTCAGCCGCGCTTGCTTCGGAGAGGTGATATTTGCTTACATAACCAACCGTTAATGTCCACTCATAAATACTGGCCTCTCGTACCTATTACGTTACTAACACATCGCTAGGCTTCTCGTACCTATTACGTTACTAACACATCGCTAGGCTTCTCGTCCTACGTTACATTTTATAGGATACATCGTAAATGGCTTTTATGCTTACTGAACGGCGTACTACTGCTGTGCCAACCATTACATCAGAAATCTGAACGTCTGACAGCCGAAATTGGTTTCACAAAATTGTGTAGTAGATGTCAAGAAAAGCCAAAAAAAAGCCTTCGTATAAAAAACGTTGGATAGCGGCGAGGCACTTTGAAATCCTAATTAGCAGAAAATTGTATAAGGAATACTATAGTGGAAAATAATATACCATCGTAAGTTTTAGATAGACTACAATCATGTAAAAACTGTCTAATCACTATTAGGTGGTTGCAACTGTTGAAATTTCGTAGTTATAAACATCCTTATTTAGGAATACGAAGTTATGTGTAAACTTAGAACATCAGCTAATTGAAGGGTTTTTGTTTTGCAGAGCATCATCTAAGAAGTCGAAGAAAGCCTCTCGTGAGCCGTCATTGTCACCACCGCCGAAGCGATCTCGATACAGGTAACAATATTTTATTTTATTACGGTTTGTCTTCCATTTTGTAGTCCGTAGTAAATTTTAGAAATTAATGTTAAACTATGTATATGTATACTTACATTATCTTTTTCGTATTAAAATGATGAATATCTATTTTTTATACTCTTTCAGCTTGTCTTTCATTCAAGCAATAATTGTTATATTTTTCATACTTTTATTCCAGTGATCGTAAGTCAAGATCTCGTTCAAGATCGCGCGAAAGGGAAAGAGAGCGCGAACGTTCCCGCGAGAGGGAGCGAGAAAGAGATAGAGAGAGGGACCGAGACCGAGATAGGGAAAGTAGGCGTCGCCCACGGTCGCCAGCCACGCCCCCTCCGCATCACCACCGAAAACATAGCAAACATGCCAAGTATAAGTACTGACCGACGAGTGATGTGAAATGTACTGATAAATGTATTTAAGCAAATAAATAATAAGTATACTTATATAAAACAACCGTTTCATTTATATACTTCAAGCTCAAACTGACATGCTTATCCTCATTCTGTTAAGGCAGCCATATGATACGTAGCAGTCATTCGTAACTACAAACAGTTCCGATCTATCGTTTTAGATATAAAACTGAAACAAATATTGAACCGTGTTTGTGAAAATACTGAAAGATATTGTGGCTTGGTTATGGCAGTTGGTGCCGGTCGTGTTTGAGTTTTATAGCTTCTACTATTTTCGTTATGTCTATGAAAGTGTTTATTTTCGGCCTAAAAGAAAAACTTTCACAAGCAAATTAACCGTAATAATTATAAAAAAAGTTCGTTAGTAAGTTTATGGCTTCCACGAAACCGTACAGTATTTTGCTAATACTCGCGGATACCAAGATCGGCAACAGTTTGCATTTAGGTATAATTATTATGACTTGTCTTTAGCGCTGTCGTTCTAAAATCACTAGAGGGTACCATTCATTGTTATAAAAAAAAATAAGTAGGTGCAGTTCGTTACCGCACCGTTTGTTTTCGTGAAAACGTTTGGTCACACTGTAACTTGACCTTACCCAGTGAGAGGAGTTCCCTAAACAATTCTTAGCCAAAGCTAGCACTGCTAATTTTTATTAGATGGGATAGAGCAAGCTTTCACCACCTTTCGGTGGTCACATTCGCATCTAGCTAAGTTTCGCTCGCTCATCTATATTTTGGCCAATTTTTCTGTTTTCTCTTTAGGTCCTGGTAGTGCTTTGTCAACTCTTGACCTTAGCCTTCACACTAAACTAGGATGGCACTTAGTCTAGTTCCATTTTCTTTTTCAAAAGCAAAGTGATTGAGAATGAGTTTCTATAATTATGGTAATGTTTTTGCACTATAAGAATTGGAATTTCGACACAGTAAAAAATGGTTCATAATAGGGAATATGCATGATTTTTTTTTATTTAAAAAATTAATCCTCATTCATGAAATAAACAGTTTAGTAAAACTGTTATTCGGATAACTATGAAATTAAAAAAGATATGAGCTATCGAAGATTTGTTTCTATCTCTTTCTCGCAAAACGAAATTTAACACGGAGTTTATATGGCCGTAGTGACATGTGACGTCACAGTCTATGTCGGATCTCTCTGTCTAATTGGTGTGTAATCAATAGTTTTAAATGCTCATATCGGGGCCGTGTTTCTTGGCCGATTTTAATTTTAATTTCACTTTTTGTCATCTCTACTACGGTATTTTCATATTTTGTTAATAAATGCCATGAAAAAAATTCATGCATATTCCCTATTGTTATAAATATGACCTATCTTTTGAATGCTCAACAATGGTTACTCTAGCACTAAATGTTCTTAGTTATTAGCGGTTGAAATCTTAAATGTTGTTGTCAGACAGAAATAATGAACTTACCACTAGCATACCGAGCGAAAAGAAGTTTTCACGTCAAAAATAAAAGTCCTTGTAATAGTATTGTATAATTTTATTTAATAAACATTTCATCCGTATCGAAATAAAATTATAATAAAAATCATAAAACACCTAATATCATTATCTAAACAATACAAAACATTCTGATACCAATTATTTGAGAACACAAATTATAATATAATTAGAATAATAATAATCTCATATATTTTATTACTCCCTGATGCAATAGTAACAAAAAATATTATAAAAAGTAATATTATAAAAGATGTTCGTACAATGTCAATGAAAGTTGATTTTGTCAATAAGAATTTAGGAGTGTTTGTGAACTGAATTTAACAGATGTTGCTGAATTGAAATATGACAAAAATCTTTCAATCAGAATTGGTTAGCTAATTTTAATATTTTTGCTAACATATACTCATATCTACTCAGTTAAATATTATTTATTTAAACATTTTGCACACAAAAAAAGGTACAAGGCGAACTTAATGCCATAAGCATTCTCTACCAGATAACCAAGGTTGGTGAAGAGATTATATAGCAGCTGCTTTGGTTAAGAGGCACAGTGATTAAAAAAAAACTATTGAATTATAAATAAAATAGGTACACAAATATATAAATATTATTTTTGTTATTTGAACGATTCAGTTTACAAACACCCAAACAAACTAATATTTAACATTGACACTACAAATGACGCGTACCCTACATGACTAGCTGCTAGGCTCGTATCAAGCCACCAGAACACGGTACTAACGCAGACTTATCGACTTGGTAACTAAAACGTTTATAAGTTCATAGTATTATCTTTTATAAATAATTTTTAAAAAATGTTTTAGGGTCGGGGCAGAAATGTGCGTAATTTACGCCGTTGAATATGAGTCACAAAAATTACGTAGCACAGCTATTTTAAGATCTAGTTGGCAAACTAAGCCGATCGTAAATTCCTCGACTCATTTTGAGCGACGAAAAATATGGATTACACTTTTTGGCGCCACCCTTAAAAGTTATTCTAAATGAGACAGTCGAAAAATGATTTTGTCTGCTTGTACGTGTTCATAGAACGCGGAATATAACTTCACAAGTAATTATTGCAAGGATTCTCATAAGGCATACATTATACTATACATATATTATATAACAATATATCTTTGTTTGTTAATAAAGCTCCTAGCATTACTGATAGCCTCGCAAGCATTTAACTGCATTTCATACAAATTATATACATAAACACTTTGATTATTTATTTAAATTCATTGATTTGTGATTTTTATTTAATACTACTTAAAATAATTATAAAAGGCGTTTGCCTTCAAAAATATAATACTGAAAAACGCATTGGGGAGAGATAACACAAAATAAACCTTCAACTGTTGTAAATAAAACAGATATTTGCTCGTAAATCATAGCCTAATAGTGTACTTAAGATAAAGGTTATTATATTTGGACAGTATACAATGTTAAAAATGTTACTCCTACATAATTTGACGTCGACCTATTTGTCTAATAAATGTGATTACATGGTTACGATTGCTATGTGTACCCGTAGCACAGGAATGTACAAAAATATAATTATTCGAAGAATCACAGACTATCATAATTGATGTATCAGTTCTAGTTTGAGTGAGGAGACTAATCTCAGTTTATTATCGCTACAGACTTTAGTTTAAAGACTGGCTCCCACAGGTTATTATCCCTAGCTATATACTAACGCTTATATAATGCGTGTGTCTCTAATACTACCTCTACGATGTGTTTGTGGACGTGTTGAATCAAGTTTATAGCTAGAACATAACCTGATGGGAACTAGCTGTTTACTTAGTGGCGTAAGTCTAATTCTGCAAGTATTTTTCAATGAATATGTAGTTGCTGAATAATGGTTTTACTTTCACTCATATGAGTGAGAGAAAAGACTGCATAAATATTTTGGTCCCCCGTTCTAAGAAAAAAAAGTTTTTTTTTTAATGCAATGGTTATTTAAATTGCTCGAGTGAGAGAAAAATCGAAATAGTTCAATATTATAAAATAAAACAGAATTAGACTTCAGCCAAGAATGTTGTCGTTAAGTTGGCTAAATTGGGCTAATAAATGTTGGCTTCCATAATAATGGCCAGGGATTGCGCGTACAATTTGGCATGCATTGGCTTCTAAATGTAATTGAATCATTTTCTTACATATTTTCGACTACTCGTCAATTTAACTTTCAGACAAGGAACAAGCAGTGAAAAGTTTAATAAATGAAAACTATAATTATATCCAGTTTTCAAAGGATGTCATGCATTGTCTTAAAAGTCCTATTAACGAGTAGTTCACACTCATTGGCAAACCGAGGGGATGGCACTACTTCTAACCCGAGATCTGGTCAAGATTCTCCCCATACAATTACACTAGAAATTATCAATGTGTCTCATCCCCTATTTGAATCCTTCCTACATGCGTGATAACGCTAAATAGTACGCCATTTAAAGGAATTTAAGCTAAGTTAAGGCGTTTCCTAACGATTAGGAATAAAATCTCTAAGAGAATAGTTGACGTGATGGAACGAGGATTTAATAAGTAAATATCTATAATATTATAGTATTATAGGGGTTATCGTATTACCCAGTAACTAGGTAGTGGAGGTAGGAAAAATACTGGTATTCGGCCGCATCCGGTTAGACTGGAAGCCGACCCCAACATGGTTGGGAAAAGGCTGGGCAGATGATGATGATCATAATATTTAATATTGAAAGACGAAGTCAATATATTTCGAATCATAGACGAAAAAAAGTAAGAAATCATGTAGAATGAAAATTGTAGAAATTTGAAATACAGTATAAGTTGCAAGAGAGAATATTTCAGAACATTGATATTTTTATCTAATACTTTTTGAGTATATTATTTTAGGAGCCATAAACACGACTAACATCCACGAATGTTTAATTGTATATAATGTAGGCAAATTATATCCTCGTGCCATCGCGTAAGCATTGAAATAAATTCGGTTACAACAATAACAGTATTATGATTATACATGAAGGCCATCTTTTAGCAGTATACTGACACTATCACACAACTCTCGTATTTATTCATTGGTCTACGGCGCTAGTGAGCCTAAAAAGAACCATTTAATACTATTTTGCGACTAATCTTATACTGTCGCCAAGCCGCTTGCTTAAAAGAGAATCTAGCCAAAACTCATGAAACTAGATTTAAGCTAAGATTCAAATATTTAAATAAAAACACGACTTCCTTTGGGCCACTTTATGCAAACGGCCTCTTATCCACATTTAGGCTCACTAGCGCCAATTAACACCTACCGACGATTTCTCGAACTAAATAACTTAAAACTTCGTGAAGCTACACAGTGTCTTTTACGATAAAATCTATATGTTTGTTTACGTAATACATCATAATCATTGCATAAGATGAGTGGTTTTTTAATATAACTTATTTCTAACTAGGTACTTAAGTTGTATTTATGTAGTTTACCTACATTATGTTATTTTAGGCCTGTCTGTAGAAGTTCATTGAAATTGCTTTTATTAATGTCTTTTGAATTTAATATTTGGAATGTCCATGTTTTCAATTCCAGTCGATTGTCTTAAGTTTAAAATAATCCAGGTACAATATTTAGGTCGTGATTTGAAATTCGAAAATAATAAAATATTTAAAGTAAATAACGCATAATAATATTCAAGATATGTCTTTACTATAATCATGAAAATAAATCCTTTATCTTTCGTATTCCTGAATAAATCGTTGTATTTTTTTGTTATTAGGGAAAAAATTTAAACTCTTTTTGTTCGTTTAAAATTATATACAATTTAGAGATCAAACACGCTAACTACTACTATCGAGATACAGTTGCCTTTAAAAATGTAGTTTCATATTTTTTTGCTCATTCCCATTGCAGTCGTATAGTATAGGCCAGGCCAAAATCTGCAACAATCTACACACAACTATCTACCCTACAGGGCGCCTAAATAGGCCATTTTGGCTGAATCATAAAAGGATAACATTACATCAGCCCGTGGATTTGGATTGGATAGATTGATATTTTAGCACAAACAAAAAAAAATACTGAAAAATCCGTCACCAATGAGATTTGATACGATTAACTTAACAGTTATCTGTCCATTATGATTAATAATGTTATCCTTTTATGATTCTGCCAAAGTTGCCTTTTAGGCCCTCAGGACGATAAACATAGATTCAGGCCTCCTTTTTTCTTCGGCTCTGCTTCTTATCTACGCTAAAATTCAATAGTTTTTTTCTATCACGATCACAACAGTCAATATTTTGACGAACAATCGATTTAACATCACAAGGTTGTATTATTTGGCTCGTACTTTCGTAATACGGAAATCTGCATTATACTATACGCCAAAGTTCGGGACAGTCGCGGTCATAAAGAATTAAAGCGAGTCGGCACGAGACTTAGGGTTCTCAGAAATCACGTACAATAATTATTACTGTCCTGCTCGCACGTTTTAAGACCGCAACCACCAGGAGTCTTGAGCGTTTAGTGTAGTTTGTTACCCATCCTATCTATAGTATTAAATGGTCGAAGGGGTCCCAAACAATGCTTGCGTCTGATAAATACAATAGACTGTCGCAATTCCTTGAGTACTGCAGGTTATTTTACCATATCCGTATCAGTATAAATTGTACGTTTGTAATACAATAAAACATACTGTCATTTATAAGCATGAGTCCAGCGGGTATATTTATGCCTTGCAAGGTCCCGCAGTCACCTCCAAGCCCTGCGCTGTGGTCGCGCGGGGTACACAGCATGCGAGTGCGCGGTTGGCGTGCTCGGCGCGGGCTGGCCGGGCGAGCACGCGGGTGATGGTCATCTAGTCTTGCGGATGAGCCAGCACCGTATGCGTCCGTCACTGGGGAAGGAATGGGTGTTATAGATTGCGTTTGTGATTGGTTGGTTTTTGTTGTTAGTAAGTATTATAATGACAGTGGAAGCACAATATGAGCTTAGGTTTTTGTGTGTATATTAGTGCAGATGAATTCATTACAAAATGTATTGTTGAATCTTTAAAAAAAAGGTATTCAGCTGCATCCGGTTAGACTTGAAGCTGACCCCAACATAGTTGGGAAATTGCTAGGCAGATTGGTTGTTGAATCTTTTGTGTATTAGGCAACGTTAAACGTATTTAAAATAACCAGACAAGGATAGCGTATTATTGCAATATTGTGCCCCCACCTTTTGCTTTTAGCATATTTAAAAAAGAAAAGAAATAAGTAATAATAATCAAATCATTTGGTAAATAAATTAACCTTCTTACTGAACTTGGCAAGTTACACCAATAAATAAAATAGGATAGAAAGTTTTAAATATGATACTTTTTCTATTCAGTAAATAATTCAAATTAATACTTTAATTGGGTGTTAAATACAGGATGAGAACAGCTAAGAAAACTACACACAACAGTTAAAGCTTAGGTTAGTCAAAAATATTGTACAATCAGCGACATTTATTGTTAAGCAAATGGACCCCCTACGTCAATTTGCCGTGTTATTTCAACTGTCAAAGAATGACAGTTGTGATATGAATATACGGACAATTTAGGTTGGCAGTTGGTTTTCGAGATATCGCCAAGCGGTTAGACGACTCTTCACGTGACCAGAAGGCTGGCCTATTTCTTGGCCAAAGAATTAGCATCGCCATACAACGTGGCAATGCTGCCAGCCTTTTAGGCACTGTTCCTGTTGACAGCGATGCGGGTGAATTTTTTGATGCCCTATGATTATTTTGCTTATTTTTTCATGTAAATTGTACACATTATTATTATTTCCTTTATTGAACTAAATACACATAAGTTATATTTTTAAATATTAATATAAAAAGAAATATAAAAACATTTAAAAATAGTAGCCCACCGGTATCGGGAACAGGGTTCCTCTCTCTGGAGCCCTGACCGCCGGTAGCTTCGTACCGGCGGTCAGGGCTCCAGAGAGAGGAACCTCCTAACGATGCGGGCCGTGTCCAGAAGTACCGCTTTCTGAATCAAGCCCTTGATCCAGCTGCCCAACGAGAGCCTCCTTAGGTGTTGGTCGAGGCTCTTGGCTATTAAACCATTGGCTGTCACGACTATCGGTACAATGATCGCTGAGTCCACATCCCACATGTCGACAACCTCGCGAGCCAAGTCAAGATACTTGGCTTATTATTATAAATATTAGCATAGATTATGTAAATATTATCATGTTATGGATTTGAAATGAATACGTCATCCATAGGTTCTTAGATTCTCCCAATTAAAATTTATGGTTGGTAGTCAATTTGCTTAACAACTAAATAAATGTTATTAACATCTGAATTGGTTGAAAATAGTTAGTAACTAAAGGAAAACTGTAGAACAATTGAATAAGGTTAGAACAGGGTACACTCACAGGAAAAACATCGAATTATAAAATGGATTATTATAGTGTATATTATTCGCAGTGGCAAAGTTTACACCAGACTCACTTACACTTAAGAAATATTACTGTCTTTTTTCTGTAAAGAAGCTTTCATTACGATTACCGAAAGCTGAAAGTAACTTGCCTCATTATGAGCTGGTGTAAATTATAAAGCTGCCAGCATCTTCATAAATGTTCAAAATAACCAGCCAATAAGGAACTTTTGATAACTTGAAGTACGTTTTTTATGAGCCAGTACAAAAATAGAGGTTATAAAAGTTAAGACAGAAACATCGCCCGCATTCTTCTTTTTTATAAAGTTCTAAAACAAAATGATAAAGGCGATGTTACTGTCTAAAGTCGGGGTTAATAATTATGATAGACGAATGAAAGAGAACATTTATAAAGACGAAAGATGATAAGAGTGGAGTCATGAGCGAAGCGCAGTTTTGCCGTGTGAGTGGGGGTGAAGCGGCGGCGCGTGCGCAAGCGGACGTCACACCACGTCGCACTGTGGGTAGTGCGGGTAGCTCTCGACTAAATTGTTGAAGTCTGCTTTCAGTCGACAAGTGAGAGCTATCGTTCCTGGCTATTTACTCACAGTTTGAGCAATGAATATGACTGTCAAGGCACCAGTCACACCGCCGACGATTTGCGAAAAGCGAGTAGAGCTGGCAGCTGGAAAATAATTGGAGAGCAATGAGCAGCGCTTGTTCTACTTCTGCTCTCCAAGCGAGCGTCGCTGAGCGAGTTATTTTCTTCGATAGCTCTAGTCTCTGCGACAAATAAGTGGAGAGAGAGATCTCACCGGTAGTGTAATCAGTCAGCGATCATCTCTTAATAGATGTATCTCTTTTTCTGCTACGGGACCTGCATCTTTTGTACGTTTCTTGAGCGAGAAAATAGTCGATAGCTAGTCGCTTCGTCGGCGGTGGAACAGATGCCTAAAAAGATTACGGAGGTGAACGCAGAACTAAAAAATGCTATTGTCTAAACTCTGATAAAAATATTGATATATAGACCTACTTTATTAGTTTGACACACTTACACAGTTGAAACTTGATGGCGTTTAGCTTCAAAGAAATTATTTTTTCTTTGTCTAATACTACCAAATAAAACATATTTCCTAGGTCCAAAAGATAGATTCGCAGTTTCAGTTAACTTTGGCACTGATGAATGAAAATCAAAACTACACGAAAAAGCTAAGTTTATTAGTTGCTGCTCTGCCTAATAAAATATAATGAAACAATTCCCGGGCCTCAGATGAAATGACAATATCGATACAAATAGAAGTTTTATAGATAAATATGTAATATGTAACAAGTATTACATTCGGGTTTGCTCTGGTTAGTGATAATTTAGCGACATCTAAAGCTATGGTACAAGTAGGTATTGGTTGTAGGTGTATGGTGTGGTCAGACTGTGCTTGAAAACCTACCTTAAGCGTGTGCGTCGGATTTTTTTGTAGTCCTTCAAAATATGTATAAAAGTTAAAGGCAACACAAATACACAATTTCAACAGTGATTAAGATTTTTTCTAATTTATTTTCGACTTTATTTCAATGTAGACAATGTAGATATTTGTTTGGCACTGAAAACAACGATTTGCGAGGTCTGCCGTCCCTTGACAGGTGTGTAATTGTGAAGGGTACTGTTGCAAAAAGACATGTGCTATTGTGCTTATATATTTCATGTATCATTATCGGTAGTTGAACAAAAATGTACGTTTGTTTGTATGTGTGTCTGTCTGTGTATGCACCTGTGGTCGTTCACTGCTCGACGGTGATCCGCCACGCGCGCACTTCGCCGCCGCTGCAACACACTCACAAGTTACCAACATACTAACGTTAACAGTTATGACGACATTGAAGTTTCCGAATTAAGAAAGATTTTTAAGAGTTACAAGAATGGCCAGTTAGAATTATACAGGAGTGTAATCTAAAACATGTTGAAAAACAAAATATTATTAAATGGTTCAAACTTAATTGTCATTTAATATTTTAAAAGACTCGGTGATAATAAACCAATTATGGACCATTAGTGATCTAACTACTTTTACTTAACAGAAACATTAATCCTATTACTATGATTGGATGTCTTAACAAGCCAAATTGAAGAGTTTTGACTATAATAAAGACACCCATCCATTTAAGTAAGATGACATGACGCATCCTGAAAATATGATTTAAGAGTCAGCTTGTATGTCGTCAGTATACTCACTTGCCGGCCGTGTAGAGCGCGCGGCAGGCGGCGTCGGGGTGCGCGCGCAGTGCGTGCGGCAGGTCGGGCAGCGCGGCGGGCGGCGCGGCGGGCCGCAACGCCGCGCTCCACACGCGCAGCGCGGAGTCGCGCCCGCAACTCGCGACGAGCGCGTTGTGGCCGGTTCCGACCACGCACACGCCCGTGACCCAGCCCTTGTGTGCGTTCATTACGCCCTGGTATAAAGAAACAATGTTACAAAATGTTGTAAACGTCTCATGTGAAGGTGCAGCATATAAATACACACGCGCAGGGCGGAGTCGCGTCCGCAACTCCGCCGTGCCGTGCGCGTGCATTCATTACGCCCTGGTGCAGAAAAACATAGCGTAATTTGAATACTGAAAACGCCCAGTGTGAAGGTGCACTTACACAAGTAAAATTTCGCAGAAATAAAAAAATAACCGTTAATCTAATCAAAGTTAACTTCATAGACGTGATGGTGCTCTGCAGACTCTGCAGTGCTGCATCGTCGTGGCACAGCGCTAGAGCTTGAGCTTTGTCTAGAGTAGTTAGCGCTTACAGCAGTTTTAACTTTAGTACAACTTACGTGTGTAAGCGTATGGTCGGTGAGACTCCATCGCTTGAGGCTGGTATCTCGTGAAGCGCTGTAAAGCACTGCATCGTCATGACACAGCGCTAAAGCTTGTACTCCGTCGTAGTGCGGCGGCTCTAGGAGCCAGCGATTACTTGCTTCCCAACTACCTGCAATTATAAGACTTATATTTAATCCATGGTTAAGATTTTTCAGTTGATTATCTATTAAGTACTATCTTACCCTCATCTAAAATTAAGTTGAGGAACATTACACAGAACTCTAATGAGCTTTAACTAGACCGGGACAGATATATTACATTATAAAGGAGTTTAAATAATCATAAAGAACGAAGAAAATAAAGAAAATGCATTTATTTTGTGTAGACTAAAAGACAAACAATGTAATTTGTTTGTCTTTTAGTCTACATCAGGTAAAAACAAATAAAACGTGAAAAGTCCGATGTAAGAAATTAGCAGGAAGGCAAAAGGCCCAGTTCAGCAAAAATGCCAGACAACTATTTTCGGACTTTTAATTAGCTGCAGTAAAATGACAGCTTATGTGTTACCACTTTTTTAACGAAATTTAAATAGTTATGTGACAAAAAAAATCGATTCATTCAAGTAACATTCAGTTCAAAATCGATACATGTAATATTGATTTTATAAAAAAGGATAATATTATTAGAGGATGATAATGTATTTATAATAAAATTCAGGATAATATAAGATTACAAAAAAAACATTGAGCAATGCCTAATTACTGTTTTGTCATCACATCAGTGCAGCTCAAACTCAAGGCATTTACTATCTACTCTTTTTGAGCGATCCTTGTGACTTTTGCCCCTTAATCTCCACATACCGTTGTCCTGCGGCAGCATGTCGAGCGCGCGCACGTAGTGGTCCTTGGAGCCTGTGGCCACCAGGTCGCCGCCCGCCGCGCGGCCCACGCTCAGGCACATCACCGCGGCCGCGTGGCCCGTCCACAGCTTGCACACGCATTCCATCCTGGTATACACACATCTTACGTAATACACCAGAGCAAATTATGATAAATAAATTATGTTGTTCATACACACTGCGAATATGTGTCCAAGCGCAGGAGCTCTCGATACAGTCCGAGACAAGGACGAGATCGGAAGTGTATGTGTGTGCTATGTGCTGACGCACGCACATTCAGTTTGTTTGTACTCTTAGTTACCACAAGTAAAGCGCGTGCCGCTTCGTAAGTTAAAAATATTGTAACTTGTGTCCATACTAAATAACATTATGTAACTGCAGGAATTGTACCTACTTTTACTATGTGAATGAAATAAAATGTACAAGATTATCACTTACATTCGCAGGTCCCACAATCTCAGCTTGTCTCCTGCAGCGGTGTACAGTCGATGGTTCTGTGTGAGTGCTAGCGCTGTGACAGCTACTTCACCACCCACACCGCGATTGGCGGGGCAAGGACCCGTCGCACCTGACGACCTAACGATGACAAATGGTGTTTTTAGAAGTAATAGAATTGTTATAAACCTAAGTTGACGTAAGTTCAGATCTGTTATCTGCCGACAATATTTGACAGAAACTCCTCTATTATATTTGTAAGCAAAGAATCTTCTTTACCAAAGAATATAGGAACGTGACATGGTTTAAAGGGCTAGAAGTGCTCCTTACCACAGCGTAGTGACCGGCGTCCGGGACCTGGTGTCGAACATCCTGACGGCGGCCCCCGCGGCCGCCAGCACGAGGCGCTCGGCGGCCGCCAGCGCGCCCACGCCGCCGCCGCACCAGCCGCGCCACGCCTCGGCGCCCGCCGCGAAGTCCCAGCCGCGCACTGTGCGGTCTGTGAGGTAGGAGGAGAGGATAACAATTAGAAGAGTATAGTAAGTTACAGATTTCGCAAGAAAAGTATGGTTTTCGGAAATTATCGTCCATCTTCAGTTATACCACAGTATAAATAAAGACATACAGTATCGTATCTCGGCCGTAACCTTGAAATAAATGCCTACAGCCGCGCGGTACGTAAACATGCGATAGGGCTGCCCGCCTCCAGTATTTTAATTACATTTGCCTACTTTGTGTTTCCATTTAGTTTTGTTATTGTATTTTACTGTGTGTACATAAATAATTCGTCATTCCGAATTAACCATTTATTTAACATTAATCTGATTACAGTTTATTTCTATGAAAACTTGTTCATCTGTATTTTTAAACAAATTATGTTAAATTATTATTATAGTCAAATCAAACGTTCAAGAACTACAAATAAAATTCAAAATTTGTATATTAATGTTTTTTTAATCTTTCCTATCATCGTCCTATCCTTAACAGAATAACACAGATTGGAAGAAGTTAAATAGCAAACATGTATAATATAAAAATTATAATTAAAATAATCTGTTCATTGAAGTAATAAACATATTTACATTAATGAGTGCAAAAAAAAAGCAAATTTATCAATTAAATTTTAGATTTCATTTCATTCCTTCTTAATTAATTTTATTCATAAAAGTACCTATGCAATCATTTCATTAATGTTTTGTTATGATGTTGTCACGTTAAACTATCGTCCGTAAATCGACTTTACAGACAACCAATTTTTTTCTAGTATTATTCATACACACAGTACAATAAACAACTATTATTAATAATAAAAACCACGTCTTTACTTTGAATTATACAAACTAACAAAACACACATGCCCCGAGGTTTTAACACAAGCGTACCTACCGTATAATGATTCATGAACCGCCTATAACTACCTATTTCACTCGTGTCTATCACTTTCCTTTACTTTAATCACTTTATTTATTAATCCAGACATCTTTTTTTCCGGAGGTAATAGGAAATACATACTTATCCATTAAAAAGACACACATTATGTACCTACCCACTAGTAAGTAAAATAGTCTTACCTTTCAGAGTTTCCAGGTAATGTAAAAAAAGTTATCTCTGGATGCGTTATTGACGAATTCATGCAACCAAAAACAGCACAATATCGCCTACTCCTCATATTAAATATGTACTTGAACTTATTTTTAGTGAAAAAATCGCGCGGTTATTGTTAAAAAAAAAACAACACACCGTCCGTTCGTCACTGCGGCAAAGCCGCGACTCGGAGCCGCCGGAGCGCACACGGAGGTCGAAGCGCGTAGGTATAGCCCGCGTTTCGTCCGTTTGTATGAAGACGACATACTGTATGCATATTATTACTGTGGTTATACGAACGAGCCTTACGAGTATTTCCTTGCAAGACAATCATCTGAACAGGAAATACTCGGAAATCTCGACTGAAGAAGAATCTTACTATAGAGGTGTGAGGAACAGGGTGCAAAGTTCACTTATCCTCCACAGAAAAGGGAGTATCCTCCGACCAGACGGGAGTTGTGTCTGGCGGGCAACTGCCCGATGATTCATGTCGGGCCGTTGTATATATGTTAGTTACGCGGCAAACTTTGCTTGCGAGATGCAGGATTTTGCGGGACGTCAGTATGACGCGTAGTTCGCATGTGGCGATGTAGATGCCGCTACAACCACCATGAGCTATCTTTATACGCCTACCCTTTTTTTTTGTACTGCTAATAAACGCCTTTTGGACGTCACCAAAACCGTCACCGGCGTTAAATGGGACTGGGCCGGACACGTTTGCGGCATGTCGAACGAGTCATGGGTCAAGTCTACCACCATGTAGGTCCCAGAAAACGTCAGGCTACTCCGAGGCGGATCTAGGAGAATACGGCGCGGCGGCGGTACGAGCTTGACGCCTACAGACAGGATTGGTCCACACTAGCTCAAGGCAGCTTAGAGGAGTGAAAAGGAGAAAAAGAGACCTGTGTCCTAAAGTGGCACAACAAAGACAAGAATAATAAACATATTTTTCTTTATTTCTCTATGCACTCACCGACTCCGCCGCTGTACAGCATGTCCGTGGTGGCTGCGAGCGCGAGTGCCGCGCCCGCGTGTCCCTCCGCCACGTGCGTGCACTGTAGCCACGCGCCTGTGTTGTTACCGCCACTGCCGCTAACCCGCTAACATAAACATAGACAACTATTTTACAATTTCCCTACTAAATTCATACTCAAATAAGGCGAAAGTGAAAGTAGAGGGCAATAAGAAAAGGGTTAGACCAAATATAAGATAACATTTTAGAAGGATTATGAGAAAGATAATAATGCATTAGCGTAAGAAGTGATTTTTATGTGACTACTAAAATCACTAATAAATGGGAATAAGGCCAGGAAAGTCAGGATGATATGTTAAAGTTACATAGCCCACCTTCAGAACAATTTCCTTGACGACTCCTTGCGGTGTATTATCGTGACCCGTTCCCGCGAGTCGTAGAAACACGTCGTCATCTCTTGCACGTCGAGACGCGCCCGGCGACGCGGGCGGCGTGCCCACAGTCGCGCTCGCCTCTCTGCGTTAGTGAGCGCGTTAGCAAGCGGGAACACGGGACATAAGGATGGCAAATGAAGAAGCCGCGGCCGGAAAATTATCAAAAATGAATACCCGATATTATTGATTTTGTACAAAGGTGGAATTAAAAGGATAAGCACCTTTTTCGAGCTCAAATGACACTTCAAAGAGTGTCAAACTGCTGAAAAGGAATCCTTTTCATTCCGCGAATATACATGTTTATTTTATAAGACAGAAATATCTGGAATCCACTTAAGTGTGACGACGTGCAGTAATATCAGAATTCCAGTTATTCCTGAGTTAATCCGCATAGTTACAGTTGCACGAAAATTACTTAAAATTGTGAAAGGTAATAAGAAGTTATGTTTTTGAAATATTACCTTGCCCTGAATTTTTCAGGCTACGGCTTAGTGTGAATATTATGAAGTAGTTAGTGCCTGTGAGAAGTGCTATGTCCAGGTTAAGAGAGGTAATTATCACGATAGCGCTAAAGTTAATTGGAATGCAAGTCAGGTCAAGTTAGTTATTCGTTGAGTATTATTAAGTTTTTATTATTGTTGTAATTTTAATAGAGATGACGATGATACCTTAGTTTTTCAGATAAGTTTATTGATTCCCTGGACTTATTATTATGGAATATTATGGCGTAACTTGTGGAAGTCTTTACGCAGCGGTGGCCTGCGATAGGCGGAGTTTACTTATTTATTATTAAAATGAACACATTTTGATTATTCCTATAAAAATGAATTTAATCATGGATGTTTCGTTAAGGATTTTCATAAGCTAGGAATTTTAGACTATTAATAGCACATCACAACATTAAATGTAGCAACAAAACGAATGGTTCATTGGGGCATAATGGGGCACAATGGGGCACAAAGGTAGCCATTAGCCATGCCATGGAGATGGTTTGAAATGATAACATGAACCATAACACAAAACAAAAAAATACTTACAATGTCTTTGGGTCGAAGCGGAAAACTATTCTTGATTTAAAATTTTCGGCTACGTGCCTTCTAAACCTTGATCGTCAAGTGTTTTTCTACTGGTGTTTTTAAGTTATACTGCTATGGTGTTAAATACAATTCCAGTGCTTGTGTATTGTGTGTAAAAGACTCTTTGCATGTGCAATTAAGGGTTAATTTCACCAAAGTCAGATATCTTTTATCCATGGAATAAAATTGATGTTTGACAGTTCTAATATGGAAAATCTGTCAAAAATTCAAAATGTTTTCTTAGGATAAGACTCTTATATAAAAGTTAAGTGGAATTCGCCCTAATAAAAACTGGTGCAAAGTCTAAGCCAAAACACAAACCACACCAAAACTGAACATCATCATTCCGTTCACGCTTCGAAAATCTTTGCCGCGCTTTTGACTTGAATGACAATAGTAGCAGACCGACAGATTACGTTTGTCTAAAATCTCATCTATACAATAATTGAATTTTAATCGTCTGAAGATAAGTTAGTTAACAATTAATAGGTAAAAATATATTCATGCTGTTTTTTAGCACAAGAAATTGTTGGAAGAATTCATAATCAACTGATTAACATGCACATTATTGCATATAAAGTAAATTCCGGGTTTCATTGTACTGCGTGCATTTGTAAAATATAGGTATTATTACTATTTTTCTTATTTTTTTCCAATAGCTATCTTTTTGCCAATATCTTTGCTCTATGGAGTAAAAATAGCATAAACAGGGTGCAAGGACATCGACGCGCAAACTGTAACCGAAAATTCATCATATGATTCTGAACCGACCAATTTTTTTTTACGCTATGACTCTACAATCATTTGCTGAATTCATGATTACAGTTTGTGCGTAGATGACCCTGTTACCATGTATGTATCGCAGCTAACTGGTTTAATTAGCCGTTTAGTTAACCAGCTAGCCTTTTAACTAAACGGCGGCCGTTCAACTAGCGGCCTGAATGATATTCAATTATAGTTTAGGTTGGAACTGTAACCAATCACGCGCGAGCGCATTGGTCGCAGTAACTGAGCCAGGGCACCCCGATCAAATGGGTTAGGTTAGAACTGTGATCAACCGCGTGCGAGCCGAGAGAGCGAGCGAGGCGAGCACACTTCCAAAGGCCAGGCGGTTAATTAAACGGCTAATTTAACCAGTTGGCTGGGACATATGTATAACCTTAACGCTTCTGTATAATTTGATATAATTTATATTGAATGGTTCTTCATGCAGTATATAGCGGGGGTGCGCCATGCCGGTAGCAAACAAAACACAAGCTGTATTGCATCTATTTATTGTGCCTACATAATATACATATTTCGTACATACTCTGTACTCACAAATTACAAACTATACGAACACTTGGCTTGATATCTATTGCTTGGCGCTTCGCTAAGAAAGTACAGTCGCAGAATAAAAATCACTTTATGGGATTTTGTGCTTGCACGTTTGTTTCATAAGGTAGTTTTCTAAAAAAATAGGCGTAGATAAGACTACTTTAGTTGAAATGAAAAGTTTTACTGAAAGTGGTGATTTAAAATGAGTGACGTCACAATTAAACGAAGAACGAGTACCAAGGAGTTTATATAATCAATAATTATTTCAGTCATTAATCTATGATCCATATTTCACAGTTAAAAATAGTAATATGTACTTTAGTTGATATTAATCGCTTCCTGTGAAAGTCGAATTTGAAATGTAATAAACATTTTTGGTCCGCGACCGTAGCGTACGCGTGTGCTTTCGTAGTATATTAATATATTAAACATTTGTATAGTTTGTAATAATGTGTTGTAATAACCAACTGCCAAGTTAAAGCTTACGTTACACTTGTGACGATATACTTACAAACTACTTCGATATATTACAGTAAAATGGCTGATGCTAAACAATTCCTTTGGATTAGTAATATTAATTAACATTTTATGCACTTCTTAAATGCAAAAGTTCCCTTAAAACTATACTGAAGCTTGAAAGATATTTTAGTTACACAAAATTAGATCATATGACCATCACAGTAAAGTTCAAATTGCAGCTGCTTTGATAGAAAATTCTAAGCGGTATCAAGCGTCTTTAGACATTTTTGGTTCGATACCCGTATGGTTAGTGCCTAAAATATTATACTTTTAATTTATATTACATAGTTTCGGGTCAAACAGTTAATATTTTAGCTTAATCCTAACGTTTATATACATGTTATATTCTTGCAGCGTAAATATCGACACGCACGTACGTATAATACGTGCGCGCCCGTAAATAATTGCGTACTTTTTAACCCTATCACGCCGACTTTGTAAATAGTAAATACAACCAGAGATTTGTATGGTTTTAGAAATTATACGTGCTTTATTTGCAAGTATTATTATGGCTCTTGTTATTAATATAAATAATTGACACAAAATTCAAATCAAATTTTTATAAAACATCAATCTTTTGTACTTAAATTAGAACCTCACTGTACAAGTCTCAAATAATACTTCAAAATACTCATACATCTCTAAAACCATCAAAAATAGCGTTTATAAAGAGTTATTAATACGTAGAAGAAGCAATAAATAACGAGAAAGCATGCAGAGCGTCCTATGACGTGTGAGAGGGGCGGGGTCTGCGGCGCGGCGGGGGCGGGTCAGTCCTCCACGATGGACAGCTCGGTCAGCAGGCTGCAAGCGGGACGAGCGTCAGCGGGGCGAGCGTCGGCGACGCGCGCCCGACCCACCCACCGAGCGCCATCACCGTATAACCAGACAATTATATGTGCAAAGTGGTCTTGAAAATCTCCCCGAATGCGCTAAAAAAGAGCTACTACAGGCTCTTTTTTACGCATTCAGGGGATTGTATTTTAAGCCCAGGGGCCAAGGTCCGCTTGCACTATCAACTACTAAATACATTTACCGCTAAACCTGTTTAAAACGTTCTGTCTCTATCACCTTCTAAGGATTGACAGAAAAAACAACGATATTTTAAATTCGTCTAGCTTTAAAGTTTGTTTAGCGATTGGTGGTACAATTGGGCCGTAAAGTTGGTTTTAGATTGACAATATCGATTGTGTTTATATATGCAAGTTGACCCAAATGGTACAAATGTGTACCAAGGGTAGCTTTAAAGTGGCTAACGTGTGTAATTTGAATGCGTTTTGATTGTTTATTATTTTGCACATATAACTAGACGGTACAAAGTACTACAGGTTTTCTTAAAGTGGATTTAGAAATGACAGTATAAACGTCATCGATCGAAGCGTGGTCATATAGCGTGGGAGCGAGACAACACGAGTAATATTCGCAGTATTACTTGCACGTATTATGACCGTGAATGTCACAACTCTTGGTGTTTAGTTCTGCCTTTCACCCGAAAAGAGTAAGTGCGAGCGAGATGCAAATATCACTAAAGGTGACATCATTTCAACCCTTTTTAAGTAAACCTGTAGTCAATCATATTACTTATATAAACATACATAAACACATGTCCCAGTTCTAAATACACCTACAGAAATGTCTACCTCACACCAACTACAGTGTAGCACATATACCCAAGCATTGTACCATGCAAAAAGGGGACGGCAATATCTCGTACAAATACCAGAGTGAAAGAGACATAAATATATTTCTATCTACTCAAGCTTTTATTTGGTTGTTAATTAAACAAGTTACTTAGTGCTGAATTTTCATCGTCAATTTGTTTTATCCGAAGAATAAAATTGACGTTTGACAGATTTTTTTTATAGAAAAACTGTAACAATTTCAAAATATTTCTCGAATGAGTTTCAGACGGTTGAAAAAACAGCCACAAAAGAAAAATTAAGAAAATAAAGAGTTTACCAATATCCAATGGTAAAAGAATAAATGTATCTGATTTAAAATAATAAAAACAACACATAGAATATTGACAACACACTTGAAACGATTACAATATACATATAAACGGTCCAGTTAATAAGTCGAAATTTTGAAACTTATTGCGAATTTTTAGTGTGTCTAATTGAAAACAGGAAAATTAGAATTTAATACTAGGTACAATACGGCACACATCTGCGCTAACATATATGTATGTACAGTCGCAGAATGAATAGGTTAAGTACTGCAATTTTATTTGCACATAATTATTATGACTACGTATTGCCATCAATAAAAATAACAGTACGAAGAAGTGACACGTAACTATTTGAAAACAAGCATCATACAAGAAGCAACATCTTATTATCCGATATGAATTTTCTAAAATCTATCCAAATCCATTTTTCTATTTTTTTTCTTAATGCTCACTTTCACTATATAAGCAATTCTTGAGCAATACCTCATGTTCTAGACCTGAGAGGAGAGGTTAAGGCTGTGCGTTGCCTCTTAGTGAATTAATTTATATTTTTTTCACAAGAAGATAGTTTAACCTTTTCATTCCGCTCGTGTACACGCTCATTGCCGCCATATCTGTTTCTGTCTATGGTATGTAGAGTGGCGTGGTGTATACGTACAAGGAGGCGGGCTTGGCCAGGTTGTGGCGGCGCGGTGCGCGCGGCGAGTCGGGCGGCGGCGCGTGCGGCGCGGGCGGCGCGGGCGGCCGGCGCGCCGGCGCGGCGGGCTGCAGGCCTCTGTGGGGCCGCACGTACTCAGTCACGAGTGGGACTCATTATTAAACGATTCACAGAAACAGGAGTTGTCTATTGTCATACAATGTTCTTTTTTCAAATCGCTAATTGAGTGCACTTCTATATTTAAACATCGGTAAAACGTGCTTTTTATTTGTTATTCAGCTTAATGTTTAATTCAAGTGAGAGAAAGAAAGAGTAATTTCTGTAAATACATATTTGTTACGGCCGCAAAACATATTTTGATTAACATACAACCTGATATTGCCCTGCATATTTATAAAAACCTAAGACAAAATTGAATATCGCGGGCTACTCTGGCGCTTTCGTCTTAAGCACAGGGCCATCAAAATAGTACATTTCACAAACCGTGCGTACCTGAGACTACCGGGCGCGCTGGGCACGCGGCTGAGCGGGACGGGTCTGGGCGTTGTGGGCTCTACCATGGACTGCGTCATGGGGTCCTCCTCGCGGCCTATGACGCCCAGGTCGCGCAGGCGCACCGAGCCGCGACGGACACTGGGGAGCAAAAATTAAAATGAATCAAACATTCCATAATAGTGTATTATTCACTAAGGGGATAAAGCAGTGTCTTGTGTCACGGGCTTTATATTGAATCATAAGCGTACCCATACCCACCCTCGCGGGATTCTATTATAGTGCTCTCGAGCACAGCAGGGGAGTTAAGACTAGAATCCTGAATGCAGCAAGGGATACAAACTCGCCCAAGACGCAGACAACGGAGAATACTCTATTTTTCACACCTAAGAGGTAATAAAAAGCCATTCGGTTTTCGAACAAATTTCTTGGAACACTGACAAACACAAAAAGCAGTTTTAATTTATAACATGTAGGTATATGTATGATGTTCAAGTATGTATACTAACGTGTTCCTCTGGAAGGGTGAGGGCATGTTGTCGTCAGGCGGCGAGGTGGGCGCGGTGTTGCTCTCGCGCACACCGTTCGGAGGTCGCGACTCAAGCTGTGCACTGTGCCAATAACTGATGGTGTAATTGGATTTGTATTATTTCATCGTAATGAGGGTTATTTATTATTAGAAACAGAGCACGAGTGCCATGGCGACATGTGAAAACATCAAGAATTTTGTGTTAAGTATATCTATGTTAAATATTTATACACAGAAGAGATAATCATTTTTATACATAACGGGTGTAAAAAGATCATAATGAAGCCGAAAATCACTTATAACTCCCCGTCATTCTGGTTTATTTTTGGTTCGGGCCATGCTCGGGAACTTTCTGGTTACGGAGATATTGGGTCAACGTTTCATTTTTTAACTCTTTTTCATGAAAACTAGTTTTAATTGTCATAAATACCCCACAACTCGTGTACCGTTGCATGCACCCAAAAATTTGTTCAAATTCGTAGCAATATGTTTTGCTCAATGCGCAGTTAACGACTACGTGATGGATCTTTTTACACCGTACAGAGCAAGTGAACATCGGTGCCGCACACGTGTCGCGCGCGCGTTACCTGTCGACGGGCGACACGGAGCGCGTGGACGTGCCGGACGACACGTGCGCGAGCAGCGCGTGCAGGCCCGCCGGCACTGCGCCCCACGGGTTCAGGTTCTGGTCTTCTGTACTCGCTATTCGTAAAGCGCTCGCCGTACGTTCTGCACTTTCTTCCAGCTGATGGTCCGAAAAAATAAACAAATTATTATTCCAGGCAGAACCACAATGACGTGTGCGTCAAACGTCTTCTATCAAGAGTCAAGAAAGAGTTGCTGGAAGCCATATTTACCACGATTAAGCCTCGTATTAATTGTGACATAAAATTGCGTAACATTGTTTTCAGAACATTTTTATGTTGCGATTTTTTCTCAACTTTGAATCCAATAAATATGCGGCATTACGAAGCTTTTACATGTTGCCAGTACCATATGATTTCCCGCAACACAATAAAAGTAGTTGATAAAAATGTCTCGCAACTTCTGTTAGCACAAAGCTTTACCTCGTTGAGCTGCGCGCGCGTGTCGTGCAGCAGCTTGAGGTGCCGCGCCGCGTCCTGCGCGTGCTGCAGCGCCAGCGCGGCCAGGCGCTGCAGCGCGTAGCGGCCCGCCTCGGCCGAGTCGATGTGGTCCAGCAGGTGAGGGAGCATGTTCTCGTCGTTCTCTTCCTGGGAATGAAAGACGGTAACACTGTCATTTTAAAACATTGTAAAACTCAATAATTTTTGAAGTTTCTTGGCAGCTCTTCTTTATAGGAAACACCACTTGAACCGAGCACCGAGACAAAAACCATGGATACTTAGAAACGTCAGAAGTTAGGAGGGTTTTCCGAAATGACGTTCGCTAGGTAGCAGCACTGACATGTCAGGTCCAGGCATCTGTCAAAGAGCCTATATTTTCTTTAGTCATGACTGAATATGAATGAATCGAATGATGAACTGATGTATGAATGAACCGAATGATGAAATAAAATGGAAGACCTCTTGTCAAAGTGGTGCCAAATGGTGTCGTAAATTTTCACGAAAACCCCCCATTCTATTACTTGCTCAACTGTCACTAATGAGACACAATGACTTTTTCTATTGTTACCGATCTCTAGGAGATTTCTTGACATTGGATTTAAAATAAATGATTTAACTCGTTAACTTTGAAAATCATACTTTTATTTTTTCATGACTTGATATTGACACTCGCCACGTCTATGAAGTTTCGCCAATTCTTTAACTGGCAAAACTTCACAGTATCAAATGTATGTTACATTACGACAAAGAACGGCAGTGCAAAACTTAGAAACTTTGCCACTATGGGCTATTCGTACTAATTCGGGAACACGAATATTACCGAAGCGTATGCGCTTCGGTAATATTCGTGTTCCCGAATTGAAAATACAAATGTTCTAAGAAAACTATGGTTTTCTTAGAACATTTGTATTTTACCTCTATCTGCATGATCTGCGCCTGTGTGTCAGCGATGGACTCTCTGAGGTAGCGCAGCAGGTGCTTGGCGTCGGGGTCCTGGTTAGTGTTAAGCGCTTGCTCGCGTTGTTGCAGCAACCGTTCGAGCGCGGCCTCCAGCTCTCCGAGCGTGCAACGTGCGGCGCAGGCGCGCGACACCCAGCACTCGAGGCGGGACCAGGCCTCGCGGTACAATGTGCTCTTGCGGTTCCGTGAGCGATCTGTATGGAATTTAGTAAAATAATATTCATTTCGTACGTACAAAAGTCAACATTTTTCAGGGAGAATGATAAACAAATAAAAATAGATAGATACCGCTCTTCACCATCCCACTACATCTAGCACATAATAATGTTCTCAATTTCATTGACGTGGCTCAAGCGATGATTCAATAGCCGATTATAGATGACTAACAACGTCCCGCGGTCTCACCCGCGTAAGTTTCGATCTCGTGTGAATATCGGGATAAAAAGTATTCTATGTTTTAATCCAAGAAATGGTCTATGTATGTCCCAATTTTCATCCAAATCTGTTCAGCGGTTTACGAGTGATTGAGTAACAAACATCCAAACATCTTCACAAACTTACACATTTATAATATTAGTAGGATTACAATAGATGATTCACTAGGTTACAGAGCCACAAGATACAAGCGATGCTTTAGTTTGTGGCTCACCGAATCAGTCACATTGTATTTTTTTACCTCGAAACTGTAGGTGTATACAGCGTGTATCAGAAAAATGAGGTCAAATTTAAGGTTGTGGTAATTTAAGGGTGGGGTATCTAACTGAATCACAAAAAATCAGTCAGAGATAGTTGTTCAGTTTGATGGTCTGTACCAGTCAGTCTGCCTAGCCTTGTCCCAACTATGTTAGGGTTGGCTTCCAGTCTAACCGGATGCAGCTGAATACCAGTATTTTACATGGAGCGACTGCCTATCTGACCTCCACAACCCAGTTACTGGATAACACGATACGTCTTGGTAAGACTGGTTGCCAGATTTTCGGGCTTCTGTCAACTCGTGACGTCTGTACCACACCATTAAAGACAGCTTGTTGATAGACACGCTGTAGAATTCATTCGATCCGAGACTTTTACTTTCATAGATTTTTATTTAATAGCATTAACTTCTCACTTACACTTACTCTACACACACACAAAACAAAAAATAAATACTTTTTCTTTCTTTCTTTTCTTTCACAGATTCGTTGATATTGTACTCACCATGCAGTCTGCCTGCCGCTCGACTGCTAAGCCTGTCGCGATGTCCTTTCCTTAGCAACGACACTTCTTCTTGTTTTCGCCGCAACACCTACGCCAAAATACATCGTGACGGTGTATATTCAGATACTCGTAACTAATCAAACTAATATTATTATGTCTTTGATTAAACTTACCGCTTCTTTCATCTTGGTTTCAGCTTCCAGTGATCTTATTAAGTTGGCGTTCTTTCGAGATTCTTTGCGCAGTTGTGCCACCTAAAGGAAAAAAAAAAATAGAAATATATTTTTATTAGTACCTAACCTATAAATGTCGATTTTAAATTGCAGTTTAAGTTTGCAATTCTTCGGACAAAACTTATTATACTTTTTATTTTTACACAGCACTTCATTGAATGGGTATCATACGTGATCAAATATTTATAAAATTATTGCAACTATTTAAATTTTAACGAATAATGATTTTACAAACCTCTTTGGCTCGCGCCGCTTCTGCTTGTGCGTGTCGTTTCGCTTCCTCGCGCATGCGTTGTACTAACTTGACCTGTAAAGATTTTATTTATTTATCTCCAATAACGTATGACAATATTGTGTCGAAAAATCCTTCTGTGAATATGTCAGAAGTTTGAACGCGGTACGATTTTACAAACTTTCTTCCCGGACATTTGATGACAACATTAAGAGGGTGCAATGTCGCAAAAAGCAATAAAATATTTTTTGATATCGCGTTTTGTTTTGCCCTCTCTCCAGTGGACTTAAATATTTGCGATGTTGCCAACTTTATCATTGCACGCTCTTAATGGACCGTCTACAATATCGCTGCCTCTTGAGGCAAATTGCACTGTCGATGCAAACTTTCACCCGAGCGGTTGCCTCATAGCATGGGCGACCGCTCCCGGCTATTGAAGGAGGTTTACATTTTTTTTTTACAAGTTAATTTAAAGCATGTACGCTAACTGCATTTAGATTATTATTCTGATACTTTAAGTACTAACAGTACTGTATGGATACTCTGTGGTCTAATAATAAAGGTTTATTATTTTTATTACCTTGTCCCGCTTCATGTTCTGCAGCTCGGACCGCAGCGTGTTGATCTGTTGCGCTGTCTGCTGCTGCGAGCGCTGCAGGCGCGTGTGCTCGCGCTGCGCCGCTTGCAGCCGCTTCAGTTCGCGCGACATGCCAGCCACGCGACGCTCGTACTCTTCTTTGACGCGCTTTAGTTTCTCGCTTGGAGGGGATGGTTGGGTTGCTGAAAGGTAAAAGGAGGGAAGTTATTACATAATATAGTCTCATATGGCATATTGTAAAATACACCATTTCCAGCTAGACGGTTCGACGTGGCAGTCAGTACTAGTACAAAAAACTTGAAATCGGATTCAGAAATTAGAATTACAGTTCTACCTTGAGTTGAGAATCATCGCCACATTTTCGAGAAACCAATACTGGTTTCTGAATGAAATAAAGGGTGAAGACCGTTTAAAAAAAAACGATTAAATTCAAGTCGCGAGTCGTGAGTCAAGCGACAATCAATGTAAAAAATTTGTTAAACATTTTGGTAAACTGTTTGTATTTTTGACGGATTAAGATTGAATTAGAATGCGCCAACGTGCTAAAAAATATAGGGATGGACCCTCCGAATGCATGCATGCTCCGTGTCCACTTATTATTTTGAACTTAAAACAATCTGTTTTACTTACCAAGTGACGCCAGCACCTTATCCTTCTCGTCGTTGGTAGCTTTGATCTGGTGGTGCAGCGTATCAAGCCGCTGTTCGTAGTGCGTCTTCAGCGCGGCGAGGCGACGTTGTGATAGTTCCAGCTGTTCTATCAGACGCGCCTTAGTGTCTATGTCTTCGCTTAAAGCTGCTAGTTGTGCTGAGAGGATGCGTTGACCTAGGAATATGAAGAACAAGTAAGTAAAAGTAAACTCAATCCGTGTTATTACAAAACGAACTTTAACAAAAAGGGTAATTGAGTCGGTTTTATATTGCGAACTTTATTTCGACTGAGCTAAAGTTTTTAATACAAAACTGATGACTTAGTACCTAATATAGGTATTTTAAAAGTCGTTTTGATGTATTTAAGTAAGATGCGCCGACGCCTTTTTTCTACCCATGACTCATATTTTGGCAATAAAGTTTCAACATATATTGCTATATTTTACATCAGAATTTAATTTTCAACATCAATGCACTTGGCAACGTGTTATTCACTGAAATCTTGTATATTCTTTGAAAGAAAGAAGGAAGAGAAAAAGAAAGAAAGAGAAAACATATTTAGTGGGTCTAGCACAGGAAGAACACAAACTAAATATCGGTGGCCAAGATACAGGCCTGCCTAGTTTGGGGTAAATGTAAAACAGTTTTAACAATCAAATTTTACTATTATATTATTACCTTTGGCCTCTGAGTTCTCTTCGTCCGAGTCGCTGGGCTCAACCTCAGCGTCTCCGTCAGAGGGCTCGGAGTCCTCCGCACTCTCTCCCTCGGCTCGTTCCCTCTCTCCGATGTGAGTGTCATCGACTGCACTTGTCATGCTTTCACTCATGTTCAGTTTGCGTTGGAATTCGAGCTCGCCCATACTGCGTGCGAGGAGCTCTTTTTCCTGCAAAATAGTTGAAAGTTTATTAAGTGATTGTCATTTTATTAATTAATTAGTTCAGTTGAATACCGACTGACCGAATGAATCATTTTGAAAGATATCGAAGAGTGTAATAACGGTTATAAATGTTCGCAAGTACAGGTTGTGAATGGGGTCAATTTTACCCGCAACTTTCTTATTAGATCCCAATCGAATCAATTTAGATTTGATTCGGTGCTCTAAAGGACTAGTTTCTCGAACAAAATTGATCGCAAAATGAACGTGACGTGTTTACGCGCGCTTGAACATTTGTCACATTAATTTTACGATAATTTTCGTTTGAAAAACCGGCCCTAAGATGAGGGAATAGGGAATATGCATGATTTTTTTTATTTAAAAAATTAATCCTCATTCATGTAATAAACAGTTTAGTAAAACTGTTTTTCGGATAACTATGAAATTAAAAAAGATACGAGCCATCGAAGATTTGTTTCTATCTCTTTCTCGCAAAACGAAATTTAACACGGAGTTGATATGGCCGTAGTGACATGTGACGTCACAGTCTATGTCGGATCTCTCTGTCTAATTGGTGTGTAATCAATAGTTTTAAATGCTCATATCGGCCGTGTTTCTTGGCCAATTTTAATTTCACTTTTTGTCATCTCTACTACGGTATTTTCATAATTTGTTAATAAATGCCATGAAAAAAATTCATGCATAGAGGCAATAACGTCAGTATTTTCAAATGAGCTGCAATAAGTCATGTAGGTGTTGACATACCTTATACAACTCCCGTTTCGCATCGTCGATGATCAGTGAAGGATCTTGCACGGAGTCGTGCCGTGTCCTTGCGACTGTCGCCTCCCGCTTGCGACTCGCTTCGTACATCGCGTTAGATTCTAATAATTGAGCTCTCAGGTCTTCTATCTCACTGACGTAGCCCTGCGATGAATTCAATTATAGAATTAATTTTAAAAGAGGTTTGTTGTTTCGGGTTTTCCAGGCCCGCAGTTTGCGACAAATCTCACATAACATCACGCATATATTACTTGAAGGGTAAGGCAGAAGTGTACTTATAGCACAGCTACATTCGCAAACAAAACTCTTGTGTTAGACAGCTTATTTAATCATTCGTCGATTTCAAGGCGGCAGCGTTCGTGTTTGGTTTTTGTTAATTTAGGGCTGACGTTTCCATCGCCAGATAACTTTTATTCGAAGCATAAAATTGACGTTTGACAATCTTTGTATGAAATAACTGTCAAAATTTCAAATTTTATTCCACGAATAAAGTTATCAGATGATTGAAAAATCAGCCTTTAGTTAACCAAACAAAAAGGTTATGAGACTTGCCAGATTTTTATTTAAGACAGTATCATGCATGCTTTTAATATAATTATAACACATGATAGAAAATCAGATTAGTTCATTTACATAGAAGCACAATCTGTCACTAACTCACTAACAACTCACGGTCTGATATGTCTGAAAAAAGCATATTTTATTAAGAACAAAATCACATCGCTCAAGTAGCCGCGATTACATATAACTTGGCTATAAACCTTAACTATCAAACATAAAGTTTATTATCGTTTGCAATATATTTACTACTTTGATTGGAAAGGAAACTTATTTTTAAAATAAGAACAAAAATATTTATGGAAAAATAAAACATAAATTCTAAGCAATAAGGTTGAAAAAATTGTTTTTGCGGCCGTTTTTGATGCGCTCATCGGAAATGTAGTACTATTTTTGATCGAAGATACTGTTACTCCTTACCTGCACAAGTGATGTAAGCGAACATTCATTGGCATCAGGACTGCCATCCTTAGGTCCCCAGTTCCCTAACGCCTTCTCCGCAATGAGCTCGCTGTTCCTCGCAGACAGCTGTTCTATAGTCCCCTGCATGGCCTTCACTCTTCGACGGAGGGATTCTGCCTCGCCTGTTAAGATGGCGTTCTCTTGGACAACGTCGCTCCAGCCCTCTTCGCCATTTTCTGCTATTACGCGTTTGCCCTGCAAGATATAAATACATATTTGTAATTTAGTGATGACGTAACATTATAAACGTACAAAACACTTAGCATGATGATATTGTGATATGGGACAAAAGGAAAAGTGTATAATTCAGCTTTTTATTAGCATAAATGATTTTAAAATAGAAATATGCCTTAAGCATTAAGCCCATCTTTGTCATTTTATACCAGTATACAGTTTAAAAAAATAAATATCTAGCTTAGCCTCATAGATAACAGTAAAGCCAACCCTCAAAAGGTTCACTACTGCTCACCTGGTGTTAGCCACCATACTCATTGCAAATAACGAATAGACCCCCTCCGCCCCCCCCCCCCCAATCATGGCTTTATAATCCTAATGCCTTATTCTGGTAATCAAAAAGTTCGTACCTGTTTATACTCAGCAAGTTCCAGCTGCAACCTCGCCACCTCCTGTCTCAACTGGTGAATAGTCCTCGACGTGAGATCCTGGTTCACCACACACCTATTCTTGATATTCCTCGCTCGGTTCGCATACTTCAGCGTGTTCAGCGTCTCCATGAAGTCCCTATCACTGGGAGACACGCAGGCTATCATGACCGTATTACTGTTCCCTCCAAGAGAGTCTTGGAGTAACCTCGTGAGTTTCGAGTCTCGGTACGGAACGTGTAATACTTTGCGAGATCGATCTCCGAGAGCTGATATCACATTGCCTAAAGCTAGGAGGCCGCAGTTTATTGATATGCCTTCTTTTGCGCGTTCGCCGGTTGCACCTGAAGAACGTAAAACAAAAGGTTGATTATACGAGTAGTGAGAGTGAGTGTTATGGAGAAAGATGGAGATTGGTAAAGCTCAGCAGGTGAAATTAGAAAGAATGATGACAATGGGGAAAACGGGACCCATTGATTGCCAAGACGCGATCTTCGCGAACACAATGTTCATTGTATGTCATGGTACAACTATTTATGAAATGAAATGAAATTGCAATGAAATGAAATTAAATGAACTTGATTTTCTGTAAATAGGATACCGGAATCACTTTTACAAGTCTTATTATAAAAAAAGAAAAAAAATAAGCTAGATAAGGTCAGCGTTTCCTGTCTGACTACTGAGAAGAAAAACTGAAACAAACTTGGAGGCTAACTATACAAATAAATACAAAAACAAAAGAACACTTAGGTGTCGAAATACTCGTCCGCATCGTTGTGTATTGTGTATGATTGCGGCATACAGTGTTTATGTATATTTGAACACCACTACATACATAACTACATACTTAACAAAATTCAAATTCCATTGCAACCAAAAATTTATTAGGACTTTTTGTTACAAATGGCCACTCAAAAATCAACTTAGAATACATTCCACTAAAGTACATAAATGATTAACTGGCGGTGGAATTTAAATTATCTGAGATTATTAACACTGCTATAATAGTATTTAAAAAAATATATTATTGTTTACTTTCAGTGTTTATCGTAAGTTAGAAATTTAATCAAAGGACAGATTAATTTGACACTTATTGCAGCCTAGGAAACTTATATTTATTGCAAAAAATCTTTGGATGAAATAGTTTAAAATGAAATGAAATTGTTCATTCTGTAAATTATCGGAATCACTTTTACAAGTCATATTATTTAAAAAAATAGCTAGATGAGGTCGTCGTTTCCTATCTGACTACTCTAAAGGCGGAAACAAATTCAGAGATCACAGTCTCTTTTAAAGTCCAAACATAATCTTGGTCAGATTATGTGAAGACCATGAATTGAAGATTGAAGTCTGAAATGGTAATTTGAGGAAAATACCACACAGATTTGAGTGAACCAGTCCGGTCAGTGCAAGCATTTGTCAGTAATCGTGTACTTAATTCAATTCAAATTCTCACCTGTTCGTTTTAATCGCTCCGACCCAGCGAGATCAACAAAGTGGAATTTCGCAGTAAGAGTCTCATATTGTTCAGGTGCTTCTGTATCTGCGTCCTTTTCTATCGTAGCGTCTTGGTCTGGTGCTAGCCTTCTCTGCCGTAGTAATAGAGTGAATACCGCATGTGACCGGGAGGATGATGAGTTCATGTTAGTTGCTGCAGTGGTTCTGGCTAAGGCACCTGCTCTGAGGGCGCTCAAGGCTTCTTGGGCCCCTCTGACTGCTCGCATTGAAGCTCCTATTATTCTAACGCCACCGCAACCGTCTTCTGTTATCCTGAGGGTGCCCTGAAATGAAATGGAGTTCTAAATACATAGGCGAAGTCTTCGAAGAAGGTTCTCATGCAAAAATATTTATTTTACGACCTGAACATTTCTGGCATGTTTATAAAGTTTGAATTAAAACTGTAGCAACAGTTTTTTTTTTTCGAGAAGAATATTGTTTGTTGGAAATGTTGGAATATAAAGTAACCCACCCGCATCAATAATAGTCATTTAAAATTGAATCTGTCTTTCCGCTTATTACTTATTTATGCTGGATAAACTATCGAACCGATTTCGACGACAATAGAAGAAAGGCAGATGACTGAATACTTGAAGAGGACACACGTCTCAACCCGGAAAATTAAACTTTTACACGCGAGTGGAGCAGAGGACATAGTTAGTTTTTATACTCCATTCTTCCAATTCTAATACACCATTTCCCGTACTTTCTGTTTCCATAACTACGTAGGCGAGTACCTCCACGTGTCCAATAAATGGATATGAAACACATGCGGGCGTGTAAAGATAGCACGCTTCAGCGCACTTCAGGGTAACAATTAGATTACCGTTATTAGTTCTGCGAGACACTGATTTGTCACACGATGTTTGGTTCAGTGGTTCGGGAGAGCTTTCCAAAGTTTATTTAAGGTTCATAAGACGTCTTATCCTTCAAAAGGATAAAAAAAGCCAATGAATATACGGAAAACGGCAGAAAGGCGTCTTCTAGTGTAAAAATACCAATAGTAAAACCTACTCGTGACAGATTTGGTTCGCTTATTTAAAGAAGAAAGGGATAGTGCCTGTATTATGGCTTTAGCGAGAACATAAGCCAAGGTCCTTGAAAGGATTAACTCCGTTAGTTTCACTCACAGGTGATAAAATAACAGAGTAAACACAATAAAAGGTCATTATTATTAGCAATTGGCAATTGCATTCATCATTTCATTGAATTTCGTCAAAACAATGCAAATAATAATTTCCTAAACCTAACACCTTTAATAGCAGCTGTGGAAAGAGCAAATATTTGTACAGTTCAATGTTATGGAGTACTAAAGTGCGAGTAAATAAAGTGTGTCTGTAATTTTTTGCACAAATGTCCAAATGCTTCCGTAATCGAGGTGACACAGCAAGTGTGAAGCCATCGGTTGTCCTTACTTGCAACATTTAGGTAAGTATTTCTAATTCGGACTTCTTAGCAATAAATCAAAGACCGGTTCACAAAATAAATAGGCGTTAATCTTTTTTTAGATTTTAAGTGTTTGCTTGTTTAAACGAGCCTTTAGTAAATGATAAACTACCCATTACTTCACTTTTTGCTTAGCTGTAGGTATATTGCCTAAAATAGTGTCAGAATCTGTCGTCATCAAATGAATGACTGTCGATTTCTCTCTTAAATGTGATTTTGAAACAACAAATCTTTGATGAGGTAAAAGTGTAATTTTCAGCCAAGTGACAACAGACTATTGCAAGCCCGCAAGATAAATGTATTGCGGATGTTAACTTTGGCTTAAAACTGCGTGAAATTGTTTCAAAAGAAATAAGAGCAACAAAGTTTAACAGCTAAGACTGACGTACAGAGAGCATCGTGACTGCACGTCTATAAACTCAAACTCAAAGCATTTATTTCAATTAAACCATTTACAGGCACTTTTGGATTGTCAAGAAGTCGGTCAGTCAGGAAATATGAAGCTAGTTGCCCATTCCAAAGCGTAGGTAGGAGAAGAATTATGAATTATTAATACTAATTAATGATTAATTATTCCTATGGAGAAGAACGGGCAAGAAACTATACGTATACGCACTTTTCTTACATCCTGTTCCTGTGTGAATATATTTCAAGCGCAAACTTAGCTTAGTTAGAAAGTTCAAACAGAAGCTTTTGTTGCTACAGACAATGCAACCATTCTTTATTTAAAATATCAATAAACGTATTGTATTGCGTTCCATATTGAATCTAACTACAGTCAGCCACATCAGTGGTAACACTTTGCACTACGAATATCACCCTTACAGCTACGACATAAAGCGCTGTTAATGTCAATTTTACCACTGATATGTGCAAACATATACAGGTAGTTGTAGCGTACAACAATATTGGTATGGTACTCAGCTCACTCTTATTTACGCATAATTTAACAAAGTTAACATTGAAATCACGACCCAGCTTTATTACTTAGCAAGCAAAAACGATAAAAAAAAACAAACCTTAGCAAAAGGATCTTTAGCAGGATCGAGCAGATCAACAATATCTTCATTATACAACTCTATAAACTGCGCTTGTACAGAGAACTCGGGAGGTAGCTGGCCTTGCGCACGCGCCTCATCCGCCCGCAACTCTGCGCCGGCGAACAGGTCGCGGATGGCGCGAGGGATGATGCCGCGCCGTTCTTCGTCGCCATCTCCCTCGCCTTCCCAGCCGCTGCCCATTGTGTAGGTCTTACCGGAGCCAGTCTAGAAAGAGAGAAAGAATTTGGTAAATTAATCTTCATACAAAGCTTTTGTTAGGCGAGAAATACCTAAGTCTTCCGCAGTAATGAAGCAAATGAATGACGTCGTAATCTAGTTTTTTTTTTCCTGATGGGTCTACTCTTGTCCTCGATCTCGCCTGATGAAAAGCGATGGATGAGGTCTACGATGAAACGAGCTTACCCAGAAGATGCCTGTTCACTCTTGCTTTACAGGCAGACGAGTTTTATAGTTGTTGTCAGTGGGATTGAGATCTACAAATAGATCAGTAGAAAGAGAAGTTTTCCTGCTATAATAATGAGGTATTCAGTTAAGACAAAGCCCCGTAAGGTAATGAAACGGGGGTCAATGGGTAAGTGCTAAATGAACGAATCTGTTTATAGGAGTAATAGTGGTAGAAATGTAGGTATATGTAGATCAAATAAAACTTCTTATAATCATTAAACAGCGGATTTCGCTTTGGCCGGAAACAACCTGACCTCGAGCGCTAATAAATGTTTAATAGGCGTTAAAGGCCCATGAACGACACAGCTTTGAGATCAGGAATAAATGATACAAATACCTTAATTAGATATGTGAAAAATACAAGATCATAAATTTGTTGGCAAAACTTCACAGACTTGATGGATAACATACCGATTCTTTTATATATATAACTTGTTTGGTATAACATGGGATATGATAACAGCCGCACGGAACAAGGTTAAGCTACGCTTGCCACGGCCACTTCGTGGATGAATGAACCATCCGTTACATATCGAGACCCGTTAAGCCGTTGACCCCGGCTGTCATTCGTCGATCTTCGAAAGTCGTTACAGGTAGTCAGAAACCCAAAAGTCTGAGAACCAGTGAATCAGTCTTGCCAAGAGGTACTTACAGTGTTACCTAGTAACTGGGTTGTGAAGGTCAGATAGGCAGTCGCTCTATGTAAAATACTGATGTTCAGCTGCATCCGGTTAGGCTGGAAGCCGACCCCAAAATAATTGGGAGAAGGTTCGTAGATTCATAGGATAAATCAACTAACTCTATTAAATAGTATGTTCCGAAAAACTGCCACCAGATGCGACTGCAGCTGTCTATTTAATTAGAACCCCGGAAATGTTAAGCGACGGAACCGCTGGGTACATTAATTACTTCATAAACGGATGGGCGTAACGATATCAAGTTCCCACGGTCATGCTGTGCGACCACGAAATTCACTTTCTAAACTCTTAGAAGCACTCTTGTGAATCTTGTGTTCATAAGGATAGAATGGCACTGTCTGTGTCAAAACTGGTCAAGATCACTTTTTAAAATAATGGACGTACAAGTAAAAATGTGGTGCGAGCTATTTTCAAAACCTGCGACCTCCATGAGAGGTTGCCTGCGGGCGGCGGACTAGGAGCATCCGTCGTCAGACCAGACAGGCCTGAATTGGCGCCGCAGTGTTCCACGCACGCCACTCGAGAGTGGCGAGGGAGGACCTACCACGGGGAGGCGGTACCCGCTGAGGGACAACGGGTCGAGGCCTGTCGGGAGAGCGGTGAATGCTTATGCGAATCTCGCACCTATGGCCATAGGTAAAGGTGGAATACCGCGGAGGTTTTAGCCGGTAAGGGTCCGGCATGCGGGCATGCCCCTCTGTCACCCCCACGATGGAGGAAGTCCAAGAGGATTTGCACCGCGCAGCAAAAAAAAGAAATTGATTTGGAGGTCGGGACGTCTTGGCCGCATGAATTATTATTAACAAAGGTATATCCATGTGGGACAACATGTGTGGTGGAGAAATTAAGACTACAGTCGCGGTAACCGTCGCGGGAACCTATCATTCTCCTCCCCAATTAATTTACGGCCGGCGCAACATATCGAATGAATTTGTCCGTTTTTCAGATTGATCATCCAAATGCTTCATTGTTTTCAGGGTTTTCCAATATCGTATTTTTCCGAATTTTACCATAACATAAGGTGTTCAGAAAATAAACAATTGGGTCCCTGGCATACTAGCCTGAATTAATAACTTATTCATTCCATGAATAACGCTGGCAAGTGTATGAGTGTTTGTAAACAGAAATCGAAAGTATGATTATAGCTGCGATATTATTATTCATTCATGGAAAGTCGGATAAAGTAAGTTTCCGTTCGATAGACACGACAGTCTGTTCGCTACAGTTATTTCCTAGATTGAGTCGTTATTCAAAATATTCTCGAGAATTTATCTAAAAAGGAAACTGATGACCTGGGTGTTAAGTAAGGCGGATGTGCTACTGAATTAAACAGAGATACCTATCACAACATTCAATTACATACATATAAGTAAGACATTAATAGCCATTGTTACACATGTTTTGCACTTCGCACGGGGCGACAACATGTCTACCGCGACGGACGCGTGACTGCAATACAAATCCGATGCCGTGAGACACTCGCCATTATAGCTTTACAATTATATCATTTATCGAAAAAATCTTTTGACGTGATACAACATAGTTCAATCAGATAAGTGGAGATGAGGTGTAACAAAGAGAGAAAGTGCGCGGTGATGCGTCTCTAATCACATATACGCTGATAATTGTGAGATAAAACGTGGAAAATGGACACCGCTTAATTAGAGGGTGGGACGATTTCTTGGGAGGTATTCGGTAAGTGGAAGACAATAGACATGCTTATCCCAGGCGGGTTTACAATTTCCTTTTCTACTTTATTGTCTTTGCGATACCGACTGCAAATTTCTTCCTTGTCATTGCTTTTGTCGGAACCTATGAGAAAGGAAGTTTCCGAAGTCGAAAACATATTTTATTTCTTTTTTAAAACAAGTCTCATAATTGCGGATCTTTTGATTGCCCGAAAGTAAAGGCACTCATTACACATTCAATATTAAATGGCGAATGAGCTCTTACGGCTGAATTTCTGATCCTTCAAAGAATATGGTCTTAGGACCATAACAATGCATAGGTAGGAACAAAACATGCAAACATTGATTTGCAGGTTAGTCGTATTGTTTCTTGTCTTGGTAATGGTATAGGTGGTTATAGGTCTCCACTGAGTTGCGTCATAACACCAGGTAAGGGTCGAGCATTGTCGCGGCGCAATCCTAAATCGGAACTGTTCTCAAAAAGGTTCGATGAAATAGGTTTTTCTATTTTGTTCAGACACCTATTTTAGCATTGACCTTTTCGGAAGAATAACTTTGGTTGTACAACGCAAAATATATTAAGGTAATGTCCCGAATTCTAAATTAAATATCAATCAATGCCGAGCATAATTTCTTTGGGTCGAAGGCACAAAGGTGACCTTTATTATAACTTTATTCAGAAGGATGGACATCCATTTGTGTAGCTGGTATAAGCAACTATGTATCTGTATTAGCAATCATTGAACTGCCAGAGAAATGAGCATAAAGCGAAATCTAGCCACCTTTCCCTTCCACCGGTTCTTTGTAACGATCTGTAGGGATACTCAATGGAAGTGAAATCTACTAACCTCACAGGTAGAGACTATTTCAGACACCACAAAAATTAGGTTAGTCTGATTAAAAATCTAACGCCAGATGGGGTCACCTCAATCGCCAAAATCGATAAAGCGTCAGGAGACTTTCTAAAGAGAATTCTAAGGTAGTATCAGGTAGCGTACATCATTTAGCAGGTCTCAAAATAAACAAAAACTATGACATAATGAGAATCTAGTTTAAGATCTCTGTCGTAGCAGAAAAGTTTTTTGTCAATACGTCGCAGAAACTAACAACACTGTTCATAGAGTTAAGTAACTCCATTGTGTCCATATAACGACTTGAGCAAACGGATTCCGTAGATGTTTGCAAAACAATTATCAAATGCATGTGAATATACGTTATACTAACGTTTACAAGGACGCACGAGAAATTGATACGTTGCTTAAAATCAATACTAATATTATTTTGTTTGTTTGTAAGTTTGTATGTGTTGTAAGGGGGTAATCTTTTTCTCTTTCTGGAAACTACCAGTCGGATTTGAAAATTCTTTTTGCATTTGATAGTCCAATTCTTGTGGAAGGCTAGGTAAAATTTGTTTGTTTGTAAGTTTGTATGTAGGGGGTAAGCTGTTTCTCTTTTCGGGAACTACCAGTCGGATTTGAAAATTCTTTTTGCATTTGATAGCCCAATTCTTGAGGAAGGCTATAGGTTATAACATAATATTACGTTAGAACCCTTAGTAGCCGAGCAAATTATAAAAGGTCGGAAAGCATGCTAAGCGAAAATGATGTACGCGGGCAGGCGATGCGATGCGACGGGGTGGGTCGGGGAACAATAAATTTCACGCAGACGAAGTTGCGAGCAGAAGCTAGCGTAGGATATACATAGGTTATGAAGCCAGTGCCGTTTTGAAAACGAGGTGCGGCTCTGTGTAGGCGGAACGTTTGGTTACAGTCATAAATACGCCTTGTAAGTCAAAAGTTGTACTTAGCTTGTAACATTTTCATAGAGTTATATTTATGAAGCGCCTACATCCCGTTATAGGTCAGTTTCTGCATGCGACGTTTTTTGGCACTATTTGAAAGCGTTGTATAACTAAGGCAAATTGATGACCTGTTAAACATTGCAATATCATATTCATAAAGAACAATACTAATACTCAATGATACTCAACAACATTGTAGTTTTATGTAACGAAATTGCCATGCCTAATATTGCCAAATTCATAGGTAAAGAAGCCAACCGATATTTTGTCGATGTTCCCAATTCATCTCTGTCTGCATGAAGTTTTAACTAATTTGTCACGCTAACCACGTAAATCGTAGGTGCGTATTTAATTGATTGGTTTATCACATCAAGGTGTAAATCAAAATTTTTAATAACCTGTTTCTAGCAGTTCCTTTTGAGGCGCTCTTACATAATTTTGTCTATTGTTTAAGTTGCAAGCTTTCAACAAGTTGAGTTTCTCTTCTTTATGGTATTACTTATTTTCTTGTTGAATAAACAATATAAGTTTTGTTTTGACATGATGGGATTAGTATAGCCAAAAATCTGTGGGGTATTCCATGTAGAACTACATAGACAATAATAGACATTTATACACTTCCCCTAAGTTTTCATGGTGAGATTTTTACAGATTACATCGGCAGAAGTGTCAAAGAGCTCGATGATCGAAGTTGTAAATAATTATTATTGTTATGCTAATTAGAAGCCATATTTTCATAGAAATAAATCTGAAGATCGCATCTAGGGAAACCGAAGGCGACATTTGTAGGCAATTACATATTATGTCGCTGGTAATACTACTAGCAGATAATATTTCTGGTTTTCTCTCGTTGGTTTAGCTGGAGAAAACTAGAAATGGGACACATAAACCTCTGGACTAACGTAAGTGGAACTCATGAAGGAGAGGTCTTTGTCGAGCATTGGGATGGCGCAGGCTGACAGCAACCAGTAATGAGCGTAAAACTAAATCGCCTTCGCTTATGTCTTGTCACAAGGGCTTTAATAAATCGAACGGATCGCTCACGACCGTTCTGTTGACTCTGATGTCACCTGCGCAAAACAAGACTTTATGGTACGGAAACGTGTGATTTATTTAATGTTCCTATAGTTATACTTACGTTAATTATACGGAGTAACGCGTCCTTAAATATGCAATTATACGTAGGTATTGACTGAGCACACGACTTGCAACAATATGGACATAGCCAGGGCCGTCTTTACCCGGGGGTGCAAGGGGTGCGTGGCACCCAGGCGCAAGGTCTTAGGGGGCGCAAGCCGATCAGGTCATCACTAATCACTCATTATAACCGCAACGCTCCAGCGCTGTAACCGCACGTCACCGCCTCGAAAAATCCCTTGGAAAAAATTGGTGGAAACCATCTTAAAAATGGAACACACAAATTAAGTTTAATTTCTTTTTGTTGGCAAGGGGGGCGCAAGCTGATTTTCGCACCCCGGCGCCCAATATGGTTAAGACGGCCCTAGACATAGCGAATGTCCATATAGTTGGAGCTGTTTAATATGATAATTACATTTATGTATATTCTACGACTTTACTTGGGTTTATATCACATAAGTACATATAGTTTGTCACGTGTTGTGGTCACGGGTAGATGTTTTAATCAATATATCAGGAATTGAAAATACCGAGTAATATGCATGAAAAGAATTTGAGTGGGAAAGGTTTTGTGAATCTAATAAAATCAAGAAAAGAGAACTGTTTCTTATAACATTTGTCTCCTACAAATCTAATAATGTAACATAGGTCCTTTTCTTGTTTGCGCAGCATTATTCTTGCAAAATTTCTTGGGTCCACTGTACTTAACAAATAAATTCAATATTGTGATTTAGACGGTCAAAACTCAGTCAGAAGGCCTCCCAAATCAGCTTTCAAATCATTGAATTCAAGTGTTTCGAGTATGTACTTAGAATGTTCTGCAGTCGTCGTATCTGAGTTTCTAAGATTGTATTGATAAGGTAAAGTAAGACGATATTCAATCGGCTTCTGTTGAGATTGCATTCAGATGATTTTCTCGAGTTAAATTACAATATGCATAGGTACCTATTAAATTTAATGAACCTTGATAAAAGACATATATGTATGTATGCACTCTGTATTCGCGATATGCAAATGCGTTTTGGTAGGTCCTTCTTGACCAAATTCTCAGCAGAATAAACAGAGGAGCAATTCTAGTAATTTTAATAACGTTCGTAGTCTGATCTGAACTGATCTCAGTCTTAATCTGACAAAATACCACTCTCTCTAATTTCCGTACATTTTTGACAAGTTTTTGACTTTGACTGCGACTAGATTTTTAAAATTTTCGTTTACGGGATACAGATTTTTTTTAAGTTCTGAGTCCACTTAATTTTGCCACTTTTGCCAACCCTAACGACCCCGAAGTTTTCATACTAAAAGCCTCATTAAGTAACAAGCGTGAAACAGACAAATTAAGCAGTAACTGTAAAACCAAGGTTTTGCAGGCCAAATACATTACTAAAAGTATTTGGTCAGGTGCAGTCTGAGTCCCGTTACCGCATCATAACTGGCCATGAAACGTTTGGTAATGTGTACTTTATCACCTTGAGAATTAAAGCTATAGTTGTTATCTTATCTTGCTCTTATCTGGCAAAATAACAGGCTGTGCTGACGAAAATTTGATGTTATCTATTTGGCGCCTACAGTGAGTCATGTACTCATGTTGTTTTGATTATGATTGTGGACCTAGTCTGTGTTCGTTAATACTTATGCAAACTGTTATGCTGTCTAGTCCTAAGCTAAGAATAGACGACCTACTCTACAGCTGGTGACGTAAGAGAGGATTTAATGAACATGTCAGGTGGATGTGACGAACTAGCAGTCAGTTGTCAGTATCACATAGTGCCTGATTTTCTGAAGAAGGTTACATTCCACAGAAGAGCTATATGTAGAGAGTTGTATGAAACGAACTAAATGAAATGAATCATTTATTCTGTAAATAGAATATCGGAATCACTTTTAGGACACTTCATATTATAAAAAAAAAAATAAGCTAGATGAGGTCGGCGTTTCCTATCTGGCTACTCTGAGAAGATAGACCAAAACAAAAACTCAGAGGTCACAGTATCTTTTACAGTCCAGACATAATCTTGGTCAAATCATGTGAAGACCAAGTACGGTCGATGTCTGAAATGGCATTTTAAGGAAAGTATCGCACAGATTTGAGTGGACCAGTCCAGTCAGCTAGAGCTACCCGATTACTGACAAATGCCTGCAGCATTCAGCTAGTAGGTAGCTGCATGCAGCTGGTAGCTCAACTTCGAATTTGAGGAGCTCAACGAATCGACGAACAATACCTAATAAAGGGCATTTCGGTAGGCTGCATAAAGTACTCAAACTGCTACACCAACATTAAAAGTAGAGTTCAGTTTTTATATTTTTGTGCTACTGATTTTATATCCAGACATTATTGAAGTTTTGGTTGGACAATATTTTGAGCTGTCACCTGCAACGCAAATATGTATTGATCATATTCGATACTGTCTTTTGAGTAATTTATAACCGATAATATCGATTCAGTTAATGATAAATTGGTACGCACTATCTTTATGACACTTTAATAATGAGCGAATAGTAGTTATCGTTTCCTGATTAAGAATGTACATATATTATTGCAGTAGGCGAAGCTTCGAAACAGAAGCGGTTAGTAGCAAAGATGATAATAATCTTTAAAAGGCCACAAATAGAAGACTGCTGCAAGAACGAACTGACGAAAATGGAAGTAATAATTTTGTTTGTCCAGATTTATATAGTCAACAGTGGAAAGTAGCCGCAAGCTGTCGTTTAGATTTCTCTGACATGCGTGCTTTCATAAAAGATGGGACGACTTGACTCGAGGTGCATCCGTTACGGCGGTAGTAAATGCCCAGCGTGGCGAATGGCATTACCACTCGTCGCCCTTTCAGGACATTTGTACGCGTTCGATTTTATCACAAGCATTGTTGTGTCGATTTTAAACGAAGCTCAGATTGGCACCTAAGTTATAGGTATGATCAAATAAGGCACGGTACTGCATTTTTGAATTCTAATGCTCAATGTACGAGTATATAATTTGAATATGAATGTGTAGATTTCGTCACTAACGTTTTTCTCGGTAGCGCCCACAATAAAAATCGCAAGACAATGCCACATTTCTATGCAATAACAGCACACTTCAAGGTCAACATCTCTTTAATCATTCACTCAATTTGTACTGATTGTGATTAGTGAATTAATTGAGCTATAAGTGGCGTTAACTAGCCCATTATGCTAACGACCGGAGCATTTTTCTCCCTATTACGTACAATACTGGACAAAGAGCATGATACTCTAAAAGGCATGAACTGGGACCACCGCGGCATTTACATATTTAGAGAATGAATCAACATAAACAATAAGGTAGACCACACACGCTGCAGTGAATGTCGTACATAAATATATACATGAAGAATTAATTGTAATGAGTGTAGTTTTGCTAAGAACGGCTCTATCAAACGTCACCACGCCAAAACTGCTGCTGAAGGAGGCTACCGTGCGGTTTCAGTCGGCAGGAATCCGGTTTTCGGAAACATTTGAGAATTTTACACAAGATATGGAAATGGTACACACTGCCGCTCATAAGACTGCAGACTTATTGAAGATTACATTCGTGTCAGAGACAGGATAGAATACCATCGCTTCTCTGTATAGTGAATTGAGCTGATTTAGCGAAAATTGAAGTAAATCACTTTTTGCGCACACAAGCTACACGTGCTAAGTAACGGTAGAAGCATCTAGCAGCAAGTGTGTGGTCGTCCTAACGCTTTTTATGTAGGAAACGGCGGCGTGGTATGCGCGGACGCACAGATATAGATCACAGGCGCGCGCCGCCCGCCCTTTTACGGCACAGGCGCTAATGTCGTCACCCGCTGCCCTTAAATGTTTGATGGTGTTTTCAATAGGCCGTTTCTAACATCACAAATGAAACACAAATAATCTCGAGTAGCTATTTAGAATAGAAATACCCTAAAGTGCAGCTTCGTGAGAAGATTTTTCAAACCCTAATAGATGCGGGATGATTCGCTTTGCAGACCAATCAGTGAGGAGTTCCTCAGGGACAATTCTTTGCCCCCGACTGAACTGTGACAAACTCAGAGGAAGTGGTGATTGATTGCGAATATTATTGTTGATAATAATTGTGAAATATAAATGATGTAGCTTCTTTATCATTCTGTATAATTAAATGAGCCATATAGGTTATTATCATAAATCAGAGACCTAGTGGCTTAATGAGTTGTTTGAACTGGTTCAAAAGTTTTAATAAATCATGCTTTATATCCGTTTAAAGAACAACTTTGAGGTATGAATATTTTTAGACTCCTTCATAAAAGACTTAAAACTGCGGTAAACTTTACAAACTTGGTTTAGGTTTTGAATATTTAAATCTAATATATATAACGATAACCCAGAAGCAGAGCGCTTCTGGGTTATCTAGGTTTCCACACTTCTGATTCACGAGAACTCTTTAATCCACTTCCATACTAATATTATAAATTCGAAAGTAACTCTGTCCGTCTGTATGTTACCTTTTCAAAGCCTTTTCACGACTAAACCACTGAACGGATTTCGATAAAATTTGGCAGAGAGATAGATTGCATCCCGGGGAAGGACATAAGATAGTTTTAATCGACATACCTCGCGGGTGAAGCCGCGGGCGGAAGCTAGTAGTTTATAATTTAAACTTCGCCGAGGTCTCGGCTACTCATAATCGTACTGTCTTGTTATAGTTGGATGAAAAACTAAAACTCTATCTATAAAATTCATCGTTGTTTCCCTGCCCTTTATGTTTATAGCTTCTTGGAAAGGAACGTCGGTTACAAAATACGCGAATATCAGCGCAGAAATATTTGTCAATTTCCTTTTATGTTTACGAATCAAATATATAATAATAACGTCAGTCAATCAATCAATCAATATGTTTATTGTGGATCATAGGTAAATAATACAGGTCTTAAATAATTAAATTGTGATCAGCTATGTTCCGCCCTTAGGGCATACAATAGTTAGGTACTTACATAACAAATTAAATTTACTTGTATACAATAGTTACAAATTATTAAGATGTCGCATAAAATATATGTATAATACATATTACCATTTTCCAAATGTGTTCACCAAAGCTAATAAACAGCTTTGCGAAATGACGCCTAACCAAAAAATAATCCAAATTCGGAAAGCAGTAGGCGAAAAACCGCAAGCAGCAATCGCAAAACGGATATTGTTTCACCAACACCTGTCTTGGCTCCATTCATATTTCAAGTTACCAAATGGAGAACGCCTTGAAATCGGAATTCTTACATTACTCGGTCCATCGATTAGATAATGGCTTGAACTCCGAACTGGTTTGTAATATCTATGGTCGGTTGGAGGCCAGTATCACGTTCGACCTTCCTAGACATATGGCACAGGTCAATAGCACTACGCATTTTATGGTCCAATAGAAAAAAAATGAGTGGTCGACGGTTAGCATCTTTGTAGCTATTTCGAATTTAGCGGTTTTGCGTCGTTAAATTCGGGTTTTCCAGATATGTTTTTTCACCAGAAGGAAGTTATTGATGTGATTAATATTTATTTAAGTAGCAACATCTACTTAAACTACATTCTGACGACTTAATGGATCAGGTTACTGGCAGCAATTATTGGCTACTAATTAAGAAGTTTAACTTATTACGTTTTAAAATTCTTACGAATTCTATTGGCTTGGATTATTTTATCCTTTGGTTACAGAGCAATTGGTTTCCAGCTAAGCCCAGATTTATCCACTGAACTATTATTAAATCTGGGTCACTACCCACAGTTGAATATCATTTCTGCTTTGGGCCACCTTTCTGTCCTGTGTTAGTATCTTCAATAACCGCACTGAATATTGGTATCTCTATAACGTTTTCTGATTCAACCCATACCTACGTAAGTAGTAATCGTTCATCACTCAATTATTCATTCATTCATTAACCGATTCAATAGGTTAAACCAACTATTACTTTATTTATGCTTTCACCCAAAAATTCCTTCATTACCTACAACCCTTTCATTCATAGATTAGATATTTCATTCAATAGGTAATATTTTGTGGAAGTGTGCCAGCCCTTTATCAGTACAAAAGGGGCCTGTCAAAGGCCCGGATATCCGCCGATAACAGCTAGACAAAGAAAACAAGGAACCAATGTTCTATTTGAAGAAGCATTCATCAAACATGTCTGTGGAAAATCGTTTAGTCGTCAGCGTTGTGTGGAATTGTGAAATCATCGCGTGTAGTACTTGTTAAACAATTATCATTAGCAATTTGTGTTTGTTTTTGGGAAGGTACTTCGTTGTAATTGTTTTTGTAATCTTGAGAATAATCACGGTTTTTGTTTCGATGATCTTGACCCAAGATGGTAGGTAATTGGTTTTTTATATGTTAGGACTATTGTCGGGTGTCAAGAATTATGATTTCTAATATTTTTGTCTTTCGTCTATACAAAATACGGTATCTGATTTTTTCTTAACTTCGCACATAATCATAACTACGACAGTTTTGCCACCTCTTAACACCAATTCCTCGCCTAACTGTACCAAAATGCTTCTGAAAGCCTTCCTCAATGCCAATAAATTGAACCTAACAGGTTTATTATAGCAATTATAAACAGTGTAACGTCAAGATAAGATAAACTAGTTGTAACATCTCTATCCAAGTTCACGTACAAGGTCGACGCTCTCATCTGCGAAGTAAGGCTAATCCGTTCAATTGAAGCTCAGGCGGACTAGACAACAACTACATGAATGCCTAATAAAAGCGCGCTATTGGATTTTCAACGCTTAGCGGCTTAGCTCAGCGTCGAAAGTTGGAAATTCGACAACGGGCTTTCATTTTAGATGTAGCCTAGTGTAAGTGAAAACGGGCATCGGTACGACTTCACTCATGAAGTCATGAGCAACAATCAAGTATTTACGGAGTGGTCATGGATATTTCAGGTACAGCTGAGCGAAAATTGTTTCGGAAATGCACGCTTACAGTTCAAGTAGGTTAAGTGACAATTTCCGTGAGGTGAAGCTGAATCTACTTTGTGTATTTTTCAGGTTATTTCTGGAATAAATGAGATGAGTAACGGGCAATCTTTAGAAGTTTCCAATTACTTTCGTTTCATCTTTTTGGCTTGATGCTTTTATACGAACAACGGCATGAGCAGATTTATAATTAGAGCTGAAACGATACCTGTTAAAGGTGTTGCTGAAAATAGGCTGGTAGGTATAATAGTACAGTCTAGTCTTAGCTATACGACTTCATGATTTGTCATGAAATATCAAGAAAATTTTTGTTTTTGGGCGCCATTTTCCCAATTTGGCGGCGCTACCGGTAGTACCGGTAAAGAAACGCGGCTTAAGTGAAATTCGAAAAGACCACGTCGAAATTCATGTAATTAGCAACATTCAGTAGTCCCGAAAAACTTTTTAGTTAAAAATACCACATGACAGGATTAAATTTTCATCTAAATTCAAGTGTGGATATTTTTAGACGGAACATCAAAATATTCAATGGACATGACAAATCAGGAAGTCGTATAGCTAAGAGTATCACCAACAATACTCTGGGTGGCACTGACAGTGGCGTAGACAAAAACTGTTCTAAACCAGTATAAATATTTGTTCCGTCTGACGTTGAGCACCCCGGAACAAAAGGGGAAGCGTATAAACGACTCTATCGTCTAAACAATCAATACCAGGACTGATTGGTTTAATGCACTTTAAAGAGAATTAAAGCACTTTCCATAATTGTACTGCAGTAGCTTCAGGTAAATAACCGTTTCCACGTGAAAATATCGTGGCGGGATTTTATAGCGCACTGGATTTCCAACTCTAGATGTTGAGCTGAGCGTTGAGCGTTGAGTAGAGCGCATCCCAGCGAGTCAAAAAAACACACTGGGATTTTCAACTCTCGGCGTTAAGGAGTGCGTTGACAATCCAATGCACGTGAAAACATCGCCGCGGGAAAAACGCGCCCGTGCGCACCTAGGCTAATTAAATTAAACAGTCGAGTTTAAACAAGACACATTATTGACTCGGCCATTATACAGCGACAAAGAACGTCCAATTAATTTTGAACAGAGTGAAAGATATAATCTGCACTGTAAATTGGACAATTATGAATTACCTTATTCAGACATTCTTTATCGGATAAGTGCTTAATATAAAGCAATCATGTTGCGCTCAGGCACATAATTAGCGGCGTGGTTCATACCGCAAGGAGGTCGCCGTGGGCGGGCGCAAGCGGCAAGGACCGCCACGCCGCCTGCGCAGCTCGGCGTGCAACTTTTATTGTTAAGACCGCATGCAAATCATAAATATGTTCTGTCATTGAGTTTTTGTAACGTAACCTAATTAGTGACGCACGTGGGCTGTCTGCCGAGTTACTACGGGCCTATATGGTGAAACCACTTTACACGCTAGATAAAGAACACATTGAACGTAGATCTGTTTTGCTAAGTTGTTACGTCATATGCAAAGAATCTTGATCTGATTTATTTGCAGATTTATGGCAGGGGGTTTGTGTTTGGGTAAGTGTTATGGAACGAAGTTTCTTAACGCGGCTTTCGGTAGGAGTTCACTGGTAGAAAAAGCGTTATGCCCCTTCCATGCGACTTTCTCTCTCTCTGTATCTTTCTATTATATACGAGTATGCGTGTGCATGCGAGGATCGCGTAAGGAACTTTGTTCCGCTTTTGCAATGTGGATTATCTATATTAAGCTGGAGTAAAATTGGTTATGTGGAGAGGTCTATCAAACTCTTGATTCGATAATCAAGGTTTTGTAAAGAAGGCACAAACCCTGTATGGTATATGCAGGGTTATAGTCACCATGACATTTGCTGCCATTTTGGAAGTGATTCATGGCAAATAATTGATGAATAGATAATTCTCACAAAACATTATCAGCGACAATATTTCCCAACAGGCTCAAGTAATAAATATCAGAAGCCCTTTCCCCTCGGCACTTTTACGCAAACTTCCTGTCAGTTTATCCCTATAACTGTTGGCGTTTCATATAATATATTGAAAGGGGCGAGCATAATTTATGTGGTCCGAGTGTGGGTGTACAATCGAGCGGTATTAGCATATGTGCCGGTTTAACACCGCCAGTGTTTGAACGAAATGGGTCGGAACGAGTACAAATTGACCGTGATGCAGTGGCGATAGGCCTGCTAATTCCATTTGAACTGATGCTGCAAACACTCAGCAATGTAATCTGAATTTTCTGGAAGACTTCATCCAATTCGCCGACTTCAATTGGTAAGTATAGATGACTTCTATTGTATTGATGACTTCTATTGGTAAGTATAGATTGAGATTCGTATGTTACCGATATGAAAGGAGTCAGCTCAAAATTTCTATAGAAGACAGTAGGTACTATAGATCAGCATAGCGCAGTACCTTTACCTTCTCATCGGCTACTTGTTGCATCGGTAATTAATTTGGCATAGCATGACAGTTAAATATAAATACTACCAAACAAAGGAAGTTAAACACGTACCTACATTGCCTAGTAGGCACGTAAAAAAATTACGTAGCAAAAAGTGCTCTAAAAAGTTTAACAAATTTAAGTTTTTACGGTTCGACGACTTCTGTAGATTGAAATTATTGCTGAACAATATATAGGCGGTATGGTATAGCTTTTGATAGTATTCGTTGGTGGTAGTGAAGAAATAACGCTTTATCAATATCATCAGCAGTTTGGTACGGCTGTAAAATAAATATAAAAGTATCACGAAAACCCGAGTCACGGAACTCACCAGCAGTTGATTGGGAATCTCTGATAAAGGTTAAATTTTACAAATGCTTTTGTTGCAAACTTTTCGATCCTTGTCACTATGTAGATGATCCCGTAGATTACTGGCATATTGTATAAGTTTTAATGTGCAATTTGGCTACTGTAGCTCAGCAAATTGGTTCTATACACGCAATATAAGGTGGGTTTTTTGCGATCGTACGTATACGGTTTTTCAGGTTAGAATAAAACACAGTCGATCCAGCGTGGGTTTTGTATAAGAATCTATGCTGTGTTTTCGAGATGCGAAAGAAACTGAGGTATTAGCTCAAGAAGACGGTGGAGTTTCTTGCCCATTCTTCTCTCTCGAAATAGAGCTTTAACTTTGAAGATGAGCACTAAGCAGCATCAAAGTTTTATCATCCACCCTAAGGCTATGAAATCGTCCGCGAAACAAAGAAATTATGTGACATTATAGCACTTGTACGAGACTCAGATAATTTTAGCGGTATATGGAAAACAGCCGCAGGCTCTACACAGAGGATGTTTGTAGATAATAATGGAATGTTGAATATTACACGAAATTCAGTTCAGACATATTTATTATTGTATTACAATCAAGTATTTTCTAACTGAACAGACAGGTGTGCGGCTCTGGAGTTTGTTGCGCCAGTTCTCCCCAGCAAAAGCACTAGGAAGTGGTGAAGGGCGGGCGTTTTGGGGGACTGTCTTTTGTAATTTTGACGTTCGAAAAGGACTGATTCTCAGCCTAGTTTGAATTAATGACTTATAGTTTTTCTTTTTTTTTAACATAGGCATAGTTTCTAATGATTGACCATAATGACCATTATATGTTTTGTAGTGTTAAATGTTTTTTTTTCTGGTATAAGTCACCTACAATAAAGTATTATAAATAAATAAAACTATAGTTTGATGGACAGACTTTACTTGAAATGAAGAGGTAACAGAAAATACCTGTACACTTCAAATATGTAGGTACAATAGAGAGGAAAGACACGTTGGCAGGCATTGTCTGCATACTTTGAAGGAAGAAACACAATATTCTGTATTTCATGGAGTATTGCGAACTAGGATATCTAGTAGGTGTAAAAGCAAATACGACTAACGATACTTAAGTAATACGTCCAGAGCCCTAAAGGGCTAGACGCAGTGACATCCTATCATCGATAACGATGATGAAAAAGTTAAAAAAAACCTACCGAAAAGCTTAAATATCAATCTCGTTGAAGGTCGTGTAGAAATATTACATTATTAAAGGGTTTATATATTTCATAATTGAAATATTAGGGTATATTGGACACCCCATAACTAATGAGTATTATTATAACTTTCTATACAATGTGTACAGGCCACGCTGTCCTCTTTTTCCACGTAACCTTTCATTAGGTATATTATGCGTACTTGACCTAATAATCTCTAATTACAATATTGGTTGCGTAAAAATGTAAGCCTAAATTATGTCATCGTGCAATTAATGGATAACCTTACTAGGAAAAATATTTAAATTATTTTAGGTCAATCGGTTTTACAATGACCACAAGCGTAATCAAGCCTATAATAATGATCCCACTGCTGAAACACGGCCTCCTCTCTGTGAGACGGAGTGGGCCATAATCCACCACGCGGGCCCAGTAAGGGTTGGTTGTTATGTCTTCGAATTTTTGGTTCTAGGACATGCCGGTTTCCTCACGATGTTTTTCTTCACCGTTTTGAGAGTTGTGGTGGCCCAGTGGTACCGGTCCCGACTTACGAATTGTAGGTCGTCAGCTACGAATAAAAAATGGCACCACGCAAATGTTTACCGCGGTGGGCGTTGCCGAAAAGGCCACCGCGCACCAGAACCAATCACGGCGCTTGCCGGAATACAACGCTTTACGCAAGTGCAGCTGATTGGCTTATTTGCATGTGTGTTCTTTCGTTAAAATTCTCGAGGTATTTTGTCAATGTAGTGAAGTTTGGAGCCGAATTTCTCATTGATTTTGTTCATAGTTACGCTTCCTGACTTTTTATTATTCGTAGGTCGTGAGTTATTTTGTGTATTTCAAATCATCACAACTGCTCTCAAAACGGTCAAAACGACCACAACAAGAAAAATAACAAAAACTATTGAAATAAGAAGATCGGACGATATGTTGGAAACCCCGTTGTTTTTTTTTTAATTTATAACGTGTTACCTACATATTGCACTTTAAACCGGGATGTCCTCAGTTACTCTACAGTTTTTATTTACATAACAAAGGTTCTAAGTCCAACAGCTCCAACACTCGATCGCTTCAAATCGGACTTGGTTCGTTCTAGTGTTGCCCAAATGCAAGACCAAGACAAGACCTTAGCCAGTCTTGGTCTTGGTCTTGCGTCAATACACCTGGTCTTGGTCTTGGTCTTGGTATTGCGCTCTCAGTCTTGGTCTTGGTCTTGGTCTTGCAGCAAGAGTCTCGCAAGTCTTGCGAGACTCTACTGCTTAGACTGGACTGCATTCAAATACCTATTAGCCTATTGCTCAGGGTGGCAGGGACATGGACGCGCAACCGCTTACCATGGATTCAGTAGGTACATGATTCTGGACCCCCCTGCGTTGAAATTTTTCGTCGGCTTTTTTTTAATTTTTACGTTTTTTTTGCATTTTTTTTACTGTAAACTGTATAAAATCATTATTTCTATCTGACCTAATGAGATTTTTAATAAAAAAATAGTAAATTCACTTGTTTCACTTAAAACAGCAATGTAAATAAAACTCGAAAGGGCTACCTGATCAGCTGTATTGCTAAAGTTCATTAGCGAGGTCAACACTGTCTTCGTCGTACCTACGTTATTCGCTTTCAAATGCCGTGACAGACAAAGGGACCGCAGCGCCAAGCGGTCTCCTCGTATTATTAACGCACTTGAAAATAAACTTTAAAATTATTACAATAAAGTGCATGAATTCTTGGACCTGACAAAAAATGCGGAAGATTGCGGGAATCCCCGCGCGGCGTCGAGTCGGCCATGAATCCCAATGAATCTAACAGACGCGTCACATGAGGCATTTTAATCATCTACATAATTGAATGACCCATTTACTACTTTTATTTTAGATTCGTTATGAGGGGATAATTATTTTTCTAAAGCTTCATCGATTTAAGTTCATTTCATACCTTGTAGGTATATCTACTTAGAGTATTATATTATACTTGTATAAGTCTAATGTCCAGATCTAACGTTAGTAGGTTGGTAAAAATTATGTAGATATTTATGTTTCAAAGTTTATATTATTCTTTGCTAGGAAGTTATGCTAGGTACATTTTTATCACATATGGGAACAAAGTAAGTAACACGCTACCTACCTACTTAATAAATAGTCGAATCATACGAGTATAATAATCAATACAATATCTTTTAGTGTTATGACGATATGGTTTTGATACTGCCGAACGTCTATCACAATCGGGATTGAAACCAAATACCTACTATAACGCCCAAATCTCAGTTTAACTTAACTGCGAGACGCAAGAGTCTTGCAGGCTTAGTCTTGTTCTTGCTCAAGTCTTGCAGGGTTCAGTCTTGGTCTTGGTCTTGCTACAATATGTCGGTCTTGGTCTTGGTCTTGGTCTTGCAAAAATGCAAAAATGCAAGAACAAGACCAAGACTGCAAGACCAAGACCGATTTTGGGCAACACTAGTTCGTTCGCATATGGCTTCTTTTCCTGGTTCACCCTAAGCTTAGAGTGGTCATTAAACCCAACTCTATTAAACTTTATTAGCGCCATACAAGTAACTTCACAGATTCCTAGTTTATTATGCCGTTAAATAATAGGTTATAGTGCATGTATGGCTAAGTACTAAAGTCTGTGATATTCAACCTGTTTGGCAACCATACATGGTCGAGGATCGCAACCCGCAAACTTCTTTAGAAATGACTGATAAATATCTCCTCAGTTGCTATTAGGAAAAGCACCGATTCGTGTTTCTATTTCCAGGAAAGTTTTGAAAACTTCTAAATAAATGGACTGGACTTAATAGAACTTTTCTTTTGGAACTTGGATTTTTATTTTACTGTATTTAGTTTAGTTTGTGATCTTCCTGTATGAGTCGCAATAAATACTTTTTGTTTCTTTCTTTCTTTTAAACTACCTATTAAAAAAGGGAGGCCTTTACTCAGCAGCAGTGGGACACAAAATAGGCTAACAAAAAAAACTACCTATTTTCTAATACTGGAGAAGTGGAGACCCTGAAAAATATTTTATCCCGAAATTCCTAAAACTGGACCGAGACTAACGGCAATGAAATTGAACGCGATCAGAACATCTGAATCGCGTTTAATAGCTGTCAGTGTCAATTCCCCAAAAATGATGACACTGACAGCTTTGAACACGGTTGAAATTTCATTGCCCTTTTAATCAGAAAAAAAACCCAAAATCCAAGCGAAATCGCAGGACTTCGAATGTGTAGCTTATACAGTGATAAGTTACAGCCATAGTGTTCTGTATGTGTGTCAGTAATTAAAGTCAGGTGTCGCGGCCTTCACGGTGTTTTAATTGAATTGTGTTAGACTCGTGGTAACTCTATATGGGCATGGGCTGAGCGGTTTACCTATCTAGCTAAGACCTACGGAGCTGTTGGTAACCACAAACGAACAAGGATGTTAATGATATTCATTCTCTGCTATTTCCGTTTGTTAACAGCTACTGTCGATGGTATAACCTTGCGTAAAATAATAATACCAGCCTATAATTATCCCATTGCAGGGCATAGAGGCCTATTCTCATACACAGAAGGAACTTGCTAACTTCTGAAAAAATCTTCCGAAATTTTAAAACGACGGGCAAAGATTGGAACTGCGGCAAATATAATTATTAAAGTAAATGAAGATGGGCTTTAGACAGCAGCAGCGTCAATATTAAAACGTCAGTTACCTCATTCAGTCACAAAAAAAAACAGTGGCACTCCCAAAGTGCCGACAGAAGTGAAAACACAAACAGAATACATTGCCATCACTCACTGACATACCGAATATACATTAAAACCGAGTACATCCCGAGGACAGCCGAACACATCCGAAGCGGGTATTTTTTTAATCGTCTTATAAACAAAACATGCGCGGTGTCGCTTACAGTAACAGTGGCGCGAGTTCAATGGTTTTTTCCCATCTCAAAAATGCCCAACGTGCCTTAAGAAGTTTTCAGTTCAAAAATCAAGTATTACGAGAGCAAGCCTAAACTAGCCATTACCCCTCTATTCGCATCTATCTTCAAAAGTATGGCATACTCTATTGTAATTTATTGTTACTTATCAGCCTCACTATCCACGCCTTCAACTATCGCAGTAACTGTATCTATTGTCTTCAGACACTCTTTCAACACGTCCGGACCACCAGACCGTGCCCTTACTAGTACCTACTCATTTTTCTACCAGCCTTCTGCAGTACAATGCGGTCAAGGAGCGTGACTGCGACTTCCTACGTTTTTCCAAGAAGTGTTTGCATTTGGCGCAGTTGAAAGTACGTTGCAGTGGTCTTAAGATATGTGCCACAGGTCCAATTAGACGGGTACTTTGTATGTGGCCGTTGCAAAAAGTGACAAACTTATTCCGTGGGTGGATTGGGTAGCAACATAATCCTTATTTTAATACCGCTTGTCAATCAGTTGGAGTTCAAGCATGGTGATATTAGATCTTTATCTCCCAAGTTTTCAGACTACTAACTACCCTATAAGTAATGTTCCTTGTTTATGGCAGATATCCAAATAAAACCCGTGGTTAATCACAGGCTGTTTTGTTGGAAATGGACATTGGATAGTTTTTGCAACTAATTCCATTCTACAAATATGTTCCGGCTAATTAATTTTATGTAATGTCAAATGCCTAAAGAGCCGGAGACAATATTATTTAGACTCAATTTTAGCCGCGTCGTGGTCGAGTCCTGTCAACTTGCCAAGCCCACAGCCAAGTGATTCATGGGGTTAACCCATGGTATTTTAAATTAGTAGAATTACTACCGGAGTAGGCTGTGGCCATTTTAATGGGGTTTGACATTATCATCGAAACATTATGGGAAACTTGGCACCATAGCGCTGATTAGAAGTGCTTTTTCTGGAAGTTTTTTCCTTGGTTTCCTCAGGATACTTCCGGCTTTAAAGGCATTCTTACAAGAGCCGAATTTAAAACCGTGTGGTGTGCTAAGAACTACATTTAAGAGACTCGTCAGTAAACTTAACCTACCCAGTAGACAACACAATGCTCCCCGAGCGAAACGGAACCAACATCGCGGCAATATGTTCTCGAGATGCAACAATTGCACTACAGACTTGTGTTCTTCGCCATATTTTTAGCTAAACTAGGTCAATAGTTGAACAGTTTCACGAAACACCGAGCTTACAGACTGAAAGTTTGCATACATTTTTTGATGACACGAACAAATTATGCACGAAACGCTAACTTTCTTTTGCGGTAAGTTTTCAGGTCGTCGCTCTTTCGGAATTGAATTTTATTTCATTGAACGTTTGCGTTTTTATATTGAAAAATATTCCAAAGTTATTATATATTTTGGGTTTCCAGACGATTTATAGAAATCGACGGTTTATTGCTGGCAATGATGTTAGATGGTTATGCAGAGCAAATTGATTTCAGCGTAGACATTATAAACGTTTATAAACGATAGACATTGGGGCGATGCCCTTCTATCGAAAGGTTAATGGGTACCATTCGTCGAAGTTGAGACTTTCTCTACAAATATCCAGAATTTAATAGTTCAAAAGTATTTTACGTCTTCATCTGAAAGGTAATAGATAACTCCATAGCTGAAGCAGCAAACCTACTGCCAAGTTTCTTAATAAATGTCAACTTCCAGAAGATTTAGATAGAGATGCACTAACCTGTCCATATGCAAGTACAGTAGCATTATATCCATCCAAGGCTGCTTCTACCAGCTTCCTCACACAGGTGTCATAGACTATCTGCTGGCACGAACACGGTTCAAAGGCGTAGTCGAATGTGAATGCGCGCTCTGACCCCAGGGCGACCCCGCCATCGCCCGCGGGGCCTCCAGCACGTGCGCATATACCGCATCCTTCTACCACCTCTCCTGGTGTCTGCGGACGGATCCTGGAAAGAAGTGAAGATAGGTTAGGAGAGGTAGACACAATGCATGAAGATGGTATTTTAATGGCGATCCATGGGGCTAAAGAAAAAAGGCTACATAACATATTGTTAACAGATATACCATCTATTACAAAGGGATCTAAGGGACTTTCCTTAGATTTCTAACATGAATCGGTGAAATGGGAAAAAGGATGTTAAAAATGAATGTCTTTTTTAAATTATGACAGCGTCGCACAAATAACTAATGAAGATACAGATACCCCACACCGCACAAGTGTGAAAGCTAAAACTAGTAGGTACCAACAAAAGCAGTAAATACTGCAAAAAAAAATCTATTTGGACTGAGTTTAGAAAACAACTATCTTTACGATCGCGTGAGAATCAAAGTGGTTTGGGTTTCGCAGTTGATACTCAAAACGTGATGTTTATTCTACCTAAAGGTAAAAAAATATTAATAATATAAATATATTAAATATTATTATTAATACTAGCTGCGCCCTGCGGTTTCACCCGCGTAAGTGTCGATCCCGTGGGAATATCGGGATAAAAGGTATCCTATGTTATAATCCAGAATGTCAGCTACCTCCATACACATTTTTGTCAAAATTGGTCCAGCCGTTTGAGCGTGAAGAAGTATCAAACATATAAACACATATACACACACACACTCACAAACTTTCGCCTATATAATATTAGTGTGATGTGATTATTTTTATTTTTCTAGCTTCTTATCGAAAGCTGACATTTGAATAAAGGTGAATAAGATAATTTTAAATGGGTTACCCAATTGATACAGATTCACTAACCTGTCCAACGTTTTGAACTTCAAAAGATAGAGTTCAAAAGTTAGATAGGCAGTCGCACAGCGGGCCTAAAGCGGGTTGGCGGATGTCACATGTCTCCAAATGTTTGGTTCTAGGACATGCCGGTGTTATCACGATGTTTTTCTTCACCGTTTTGAGAGCAGTGGTGATGAAATTAATTACACAAAGTAAAGTGGCTGTTTATCTGTTCTATGGGCAGTCGCTCCATTTCAAATACTGGCTATATTCAGCTACATGCGGCTTGACTAGAAGCCGACCTTAACATAGTTAAAGGCAAGGCAGATGATACAGATGATGATGACGGTGGACGAATATTTTTAAAACTATTATGGGTCATAGCGACCATCGTACGGACGCCAGCACATCAACTTACCACAATCTGTCAGATTTCTTTAATAGATTTTCAACTTTATCGCTAAAGCATAAGGTTCAAAGTTGATTAGGAAAATCTGACAGATTGTGGTAGGTTGATGTGCTGGCGTCTGTACATCATATTTTTGTAGTTATTAATTTATCTAGGTGCGTGATTGGGTGTGAGATCAAAATGGTTCTTGTTTTGACACTTGATACTCAGAACGTGCAGTTTGCACTCAACAACGAGACAAGTGGCGCTTCTTATCGAAGGCTTGGCTTTTACAATTATTAACTATTGTTTTCCCTTTGCCTTAAAAACTAATGCTCATGTAAACATTTACGGCCATAATATAAAAAAGGTTTTTCTTTAGACCCAGGTTTAAATCACCGAGCAATTTTTGAATTTCGAACTTTATTTCGACCAAGTTGAAGTTCTAATTACAAAAACTGACGTAAAACCCGAGTCTCAGTTGACTACCTATACGGTTGTCGGTTTGGTTTGGTAATGTTTGGGCTTAGACTATAGCTAGAAATCGTTTCGCAATGAGACGGAGTATATTTTCTTTGACGATTCTTAAAAGGGCACGGGATTCTTAAGAAAGAACTGGAGGATCTGGAGTTTTGGTCAAAAAAAAGGTTGACGCTCAAGATTTTATAGTCTTCTCTGAAATTCTTTCTAGGCAAAAGGGTAGCAGCTATCAAAACCGTTTCAATAAATAGTGGACCTTATGCAATATTTTCGCAGTCATAAAACTTCTCATGTTATGAGTATGACCATTAATTCTGAAACCGTCCTCCATCTTAACATATCGGTCACGTACAGTTTATTGCTTTACATCGACATGTAAACGTGAACAAACTTACAATCTTTAAATAAATAAGAATTACGTGTGTATCTAGGATTGACTTATTACTAGTAGCTAATACCGGACTCAAATCCGTATCCTCCATTTCCACGAATAAAACGTGACATCATGTATATGCTGAGAAATGCTGTGATGAGGCAACGGTGTGATTTAAAAAAAATATATTAAAGTGACAAAAATTGAAAAAGAGTTTGTTTAGATGATTTGGTCATGTTGAGAGGATGTATGAAAAGCGACTAACATAATGTATTTGCAAGGCAGATGTGAGTGGAAACCCCGGGAGGGGGGACGCCCTAGGAGGATATATAGTGACCTATTTGGTGATGTTCTTCAGAAAGGTCAGGTGCGTAGTACTCAAACTCAAACTCAAAGCATTTATTTCAATTAAACCATTTACAGGCACTTTTGAATTGTCAAGAAGTCGGTCAGTCAGAAAATATGAAGCTAGTTGCCCATTCCAACTCGCAACCGGCGTGCGTGTATGATATATGAACGTTATCGGGGCAAAAGGAGTATGTAAGGATCGTAGCAGGTGGCGTTCTGTCTACCCTCACGGGAAGAGAGCGTTAGTTTATGTATGTATATGTATTATATAAAAGAAAAACAACATCAATGTCTCAAAGGAGTCTCTTAAATACATACTTCTCCAGTCAATTGTTAAACTTTACTTGCTAATATGATAAGCCATTTTTATTTTTAATGTGATAACCAACCAAGCCTCTAGAAATAATCAACCAATCATAAACCAGCCCATGAGATTAAACCGAATCTGCATTAAACCTACAATATCATAAAATGCTAATTCAAAAACGCGACTACATCACGCAAAGGTGCGTCTCATCAAGGCTGTTCATAGTACATATAATAATATATAAGAAATAAACTGGATCTCGTGAAGGTCTAGCGATATCTGTCAAGGTTATTTGTGTTTATGCTCTCCAGCTGATTACTGATCGATGGTGGAGATCAGGATGATGTAAATTCTAAGCATAATAATAATTTGAATTAGAAATTGGATTTTGTAACTGCGTTGCGGAAGACAGATAGACTACCAGTCTTACCAAGGAGTAACCTTCCGTGGCCCACTTGGAACTCTATGAACCGTCTCCGGACACAAGTGGGAAGATGTATGTAAGTCCAACCTGGCAAAGTGTAGCTACCTTGACGGAACGGCAGAAGGGTGAGCTATGTCACAAACCATGCTCCACCTCCTATCCTGCCCTCTAGTGTCCCAAAACATGTAGTCAAAGTGACCACTGCGCTGCTACCGACAACGCCGTGGAAGTGGCAAAGTTTTGGGAAACCAAGATTTAAAATATAGCCGTGCCAGCAACACGAAGAAGAAGAAGACCAAGGAGTACTCGGATACGAAATAACTGGGTTGTGGAGGGTAGATAGGCAGTTGCTCCATGAAAAATAATGGTGTTTAGTTGCATTTGGTAAGACTGGAAGCTGACCCCAACGAGGCAAAGTAAAAGGCTAGGCAATGATGATGATGTGTGATTAGATTTTGGATTCTGTAGTAACCATGTAGGAATCTACAAGTTGCATTCAGTGCGGTATTGACTCAGATAGTTTGCGTTAATTAGCAATTCAGCGAGTCGGACCATTCTCTTCATTAGCGTTCAAGATTTCTGTTTCTACGTGAAATTATGTTGTCAAATCACTCTACAACATTGCTATTCCGTAACCATCTCACCGTGAAAAGTTAGTGAGTTGTCAATAGCGTCAATCCCTAGCATTAGGTGGAATGACAGCTCAGTTCTCTTAAATTTTCACGATGCGATATAAACAAAATACATCGGCTGGCCTAAGAACTTTGACATATTGTTGATTTGCTCATCCAAAGCAATCAACTATGACACAATACGATAGTTTTTTCTTAAAGACAACATTAACTACACGTTTTATAGACGTCGTCGCATCATTACTCAGAGTCATAAAGTCCAATGAGCTAACTGCAGTTTCCATTATTTCACAATGCCCCTAGATAATACAGGCTAATATCGAGTTGCCAGCTTATTATGCCCTGTTATTGCACCGCTGCATTGCAGCTAGACCACCGCAATTCAATGAGGGACGGAAGTACCAATTAACAGTTCAAAAGGGAACATTACCGACCGTCGACCGAACGGACGTTCAACGCGTGCGCAATGTGACAGTTCTACCATAAAAATGGAAGTTTTTATATTCATATTTCGAACATGATTCACTTTTTTTCGTCTGGCATGTCAGTTGCCAAGACTATTACGATGATGAGACATAATTAGGATCAAGTTGGTCATGCTGCTTCTTTTCATTTTAATTGCCGCCATTTTCTGTCGAATTCAGGACACGACACATCCTGGGAAGTACTTTCATCTTTGCCTTTGTTCCAAATTCTGCTTAATTTAGATTTCGTTTGAAGATTAATAATTTTATGGCATAATGTTTTTCCTCCTTTGTCTTCTAAGATGTAAGCGTAACTTTGTTTGTAAGGACAGAGTGACTTTGTTTCGAAGGTCCATTCTTCAAACACATATTTAACGATCACGACGATAATCAAAAGTGAAGATTTAACTCTTCGAACCTATGGTGTATGAATGTAGTACTTATGCTCTAAACTTCAATTTACCCACACCATGGCGTCTAATAACAAATCTCCAACGCAACCATTTCAAATGCACTTTCCTATACCGTACCTTTCAGTGCAAAATTCCATGCACTTATATTGTGTCTGCAGTACACTGGGGCTATTGTACTGACGTTACACAATGGAACACGCGAGCGCCCGACTGGAACACCGACGACGCGGCACGCCATCTTCCTAATACTTAGTAGTTAGACTTTCAACACCAACTTCTACGTGCAGTGTATGCCTCTTAATGACCTAGTCCTTAGTCATTACGTGGAGCTGCAGTTTTGTTTATCCTGTTTTGGGTATTGCTGTTGTTATGCAGTGTGTTTCTTGGGTGTTTGAAGAACGTTAAAGTTTTGTTGTAGATTGAAGCGTTTTGGTTTTGTTGCTATTCAGCGTTGATTGGCTGAATTCTAGAGTGTTTCTGAGAAGTGTAAAGACATTGAAGAGGGTAAAATAAGGACGAAATTAGATGGCTGTGGGACCGTGGACAATCTATAGCTTTGGAACTGGATTAGTCGCTGAAAGAAAACATTCAGACCACTACGAAATACGCCGCAGGCAGTAAACTCTCGACCCAAATACGATGGCCAGATTTCATTATTGACAGCATTGCTGTATTTTATCTACTTTCCGCCGAAACACATATGAGACCACTTCTCAATACTTAAGAAGCACTTAAAGTAGAAAAAACTTAAGTGTAAGATGAAAGTACTAAGTGGATAATCAAAGCGTACTAAGCAGAGTGATACATCAATCTCGAACACGCAAATACGCACTGAAAATAGCGCACTAGAATCGCTAGACGAACAGCAATCAGTCGGATGTTCCAAGAAAACATTGCTATTTACATTCTGGGTAGGTGTAGCTGCATGGAACACTCGGTTTCTGAATTGAGAAATTGAACTTAAGAATCTGTCAAACATTTATTTTGGCATCGAGCAGAGAAGGCCCAGTGGAGAGCATTGGTGGCCCAGTGGCAACGGCTCCGACTTACGAGTTGTAGGTCGTAGGTTCGAACCCAAACAGGAGCTTTACTTTGTATAAATTATTTCATTACCACTGCTCTCAAAACGGTGAAGGAAAACATCGTGAGGAAACTGGCGTGTCCTAAAACAAAAAAAATCGAAGTCATATGACATCCACTAACCCGCAATGGTGGATTACAGCCCAATCCCTCTCACAGAGAGGAGGCCTGTGTGAAGTCCCAGGAGTGGGAACTTTATAAGTAAGCTGATTATGCTACTTTAGCCTTACTTGAAGTGGTTACTTCAATGTAGCCCGCGAAATTCAAAATTCCATACGTTTTTTTGCAAATAAATTTTCAATATCGCGGTAATGCTAGAGCAGAGTTTGACAAGTTCTCAACTTGAAATTTTCAATCCAGAAACCGGGTGTAAGACTTCCATTGTACGTAGGACCTATTATACTTTATGTGGACCCACAATGGCACAACCAATCGCAGTTATTAAACCCCGCTTAGCTTCTAAACGGATATCACTACACATTGTGCTATCAGCCTTTTTGTATCGCAATTTGTCGTTTAAATCCTATGAGTCAGCTGGTTTTCCACAATAGCTGCAGTTACTGTTATGTTATACAACGGGAAATGAGTTTAATTAAGACGTTATTGCATTTCCCACGAGTTCATTGTGTCAGTTTTCGTCAAGGTTTGACGTATGTTTCTTTGTTTTGTGTGATGTTGATCGATGTTGGATGTTCTTGTTCAATTTATTAATTGAAATCAATCAAGACTTGCGTCTACGTCTTTAAGTGCTCGGAAAATGAGATCTCGGGTTTACGGAGCAACATTTAGAAGGTAAATTATCTATACTAAATACTATAAAAGATAAAGTATCTTTACGGTACGGGGCGTATAAACCGCGCCGTAGAAAATTCGTGTCCGTCAACAAGCTTCCATAGTGATCCTTACAACACTGACGACCGTGCCTACATACGGCGAATAAACCGCAATTTTTCATGGCAAGAAAAACGTGTGTGTACAAAGGGGCTAAGTTTGTTTGTCTGTCCGTTACCTTTTCACGACGATAAAACGGATTTGGATGTAATTTAGAACACGGAGAAACAATGACTTAGGTTAAAACAATACTTTTTATCTCGACTAATTTCCGCCCTCTACGCGGGAGGGGGAGCTGTTAGCAAAAGCTAGAATTATGTCGTAACGTTGGAGCATACGAAAACAAAACTGTTATGGAATATTATGATATTGACGTTATGACCAAGTCGAGAAGACTATGATATAAAACATCTCCATAAAATATTATCTATCTGCGAATATTTGCCAAGTGTATAAGGCCATGTGGAACAAACGTGGGTTGGTAGGAACCCAAATATTTAGCGAGTGGCGCCCACTTCCCATTGGCGCGATGTGGGTAGATGGAAAACTATAACCTTTGAATATATTAGTAACTTAGTACTTCGTAATGATTGCAATGTGTTGCAATAGTGTTAATGTAACAGGAAACTATCGGAATATCTTACTTATTAGTCTATTCACTGGAGGATAGTTGAACGAGTATTTGTTTTTCGAAAGTAAAAACATTTGGCGCCATTTAGATAAAATCAGGATGTTGTTTTTTTTAAGTATTCAAAATTTAGGCGCCAATGTCGTAAGAATTCATGATCGGAACAGCAAAACGGTTAGCAAAGCCAAACAAAGGTTACAGGGCCGCAGATTTTCAAAGATTGGATATAAATAGAAAAATAGAGTAGCAGCCTTTATAGCACTATTTAAATTAAGGGGCTTACATGGCTAAAGCGCAGTCACTGTCGGACTGCATAGAAAAGAAAGAGAAGCGTGATGACACAACGCTGGTAATTTATTGCAAAATATGAAGCAATTATTTCATTACAAAAAATATATTGTTTGGACTTAAAAATTAAAACAGTAGTGTTTTAGTATGTTGCTTATAGAATAATCTGATAAAAAATCAGAATAATTGTATGTATATTAGTATAGTTTTTATTGTAAAAAGAAAGTTTTTAGAGGTATCTTCATGATTTTTCTATCGTATCAAATTAGTTGTAATATGTTTTCAACACAGTATCTACAATCTACCTAGCATATATCCTGATTAAAATCATATACTTTTTTGATTTTGTTTACTGTAGTCAACCATACACTTTTATTGTTTCTAAAACTTGCGTTTAGGTCCTGTAAGCCCCTTGCATGGCTAAAATTAGGTCAGTAAGTGAAGCGTCACTGCCAATATAAAAGTAAATAATCACGATAAGAGCAATTCCGTTATCACATTCCATATCTGTATTGTTTTGATGATAAGACTCGTCCGATGAATTTTATGATATTTTGGTTATTAAATGGCATATTTTTCGTATACACAATAATAAATTATGTACTCATTTGTCAATTAACTGGTGATACCAAGCGTAGGAGTTAGACTATCAAATATATATTTTGCCCCGTTGGTCTAGTGGCGCTACTGCTAAACATGAGGTCCTAGTCCTAGGGTTCGACTCCTGGGTCAGATAAGTGTTATTGGGTTTTTTCCATCTGGAACTTCTCAGTAGCAGCCCGGAGGGCCCGGTATCTGGATTTTTGCCTGGTTGATGGCAATTGGCAATAGGCTCGCTCGACTTAAACATAACTGGCATAATGTCGGTGTACTATTAGATGCACCTTTGCCTAACCCATCGGGGAAGACCGACGTGCTGTTGTAAAAAAAAACATCACTGTCAGCTGATATTAAACCATAGAGTTCCGTGTCCATTGACATTAACGCGCAAAAGCTATAAACAGGTTATATAATTTTTTTTATTTTATTAAAACAGGTTATATTAATTGAACCACATTCTCGTCAGTGCGAGGGTGGCACGGCACTCATTTGCACCAATGCAATACTGAAAGCGACCAATGCTGCCATATTCAAAATTAGTACCAGCGCAATTATAGCATTATGTGACGTAGCGCCTCGTAATAAGGACTGGGTCATTTAAATTTAACGGTTTTCAAATCACAGCACGCACCGCATGCATAATAAACCAAGTAACTTACCGGTACCGAATTAAGGTGCGATCGAACGATTCGAATTTACAATGAGAATACAAGAGTTGTAGCTTTTTAGGGCTCCGTACCCAACAGGACCCTATTACTAAGGCTCCGCCTGTCCGTTCGTCCGTCTGTCACAGGGCTGTATCTTTTAAACCGTAATAGGTAGAAACTGGAAATCTTCACAGAGTGTGTAAGTACCTACTACTGTGGCCCGTAACAACAAGTAATAAAAATAAAATAAAGTAAGTACTAAAAATAAAATAAAGTAAGTAAATTTAAGGGCGTACATACCCCCATACAGGAAACGTGTTAAATATTGTATGGTACGTGGTACGGAACCCTTCATGTGCGATTTCGACTCGCACTTAACCGCTTTTTGAATGCATGAGTATAGTTGTGGGATGCAGGCGGCGCCGGCGGAAAAAACAATAAACATGTCGGTTTTATCGTTTTAACAACACCCTGTATAACAATAAACGGATATAGAGGTAGCGCCGTACACACAAATGGACATATTATCGAATATTCTTTAGAATTTGGAGACAAGCTACTGCATAATTTATTGAAAACATTATCTAAGGTTGTATAATGCATTACATAATATTAATAATTTACAACATAAGATTTACATATTATATATTTTTTTGTAACGGACCTCTGTATTAAAACTTATAGTACGTTTATATTATCTATGGTTTTCCTGCCTTTCCCGCCCTATTATTAACTGGTTACGGCTACAGGTTGGTAATTTATTGCAAAATATGAAGCAATTATTTAATTACAAAAAATCTATTGTTTGGACGGATTTCAATTGTCGGAAATCTATTGTTTGGAGAAAGTTTTTAGAGGTATCTTCAAGATATTTTCTATCGTATCAAATTAGTTGTATTATGTTTTCAACACACTATCAACCTAGCATATGTATATCTTGAAGAATATCATATATTTTTCCGATTTTGTTTACTGTAGTCAATCATATACTTTTATTGTTTCTAAAACTTGCGTTTTCTGTGTTTAGGTCCTGTAAGCCCCTTAATAGGAAACTTTGATATAATACCAGAAGGGGGTCGCTAGTACATAATAAATTATCCTAACACTTGCCCGCATAATGTAGGTGCAGATAAGAGTCATACACATTATTCCTCATTTTTATAGTTACTTAGTAGTCTAAGTTATATTTAAACTAGCTTCCGGCCGCGGCTTTGCCCGCGAGGTACGTCGGTAAAAACTATCCTATGTCCTTCCTCGGGATGCAATCTATCTCTCTGCCAAATTTTAACGAAATCCATTCAGTGGTTTAGGCGTGAAAACGTAACATACAGTCAGACAGACAGAGTTACTTTCGAATTTATAATATTAGTATGGATTACTTATTAGCTAATAGGCTAGATTGTAATGTGAATAAAGTACTAGATATGATACTTTATAATGAAAAAAACCTTAATCTTCAGTGCAAGTGCAAACAGTAACATGCGGCGTTGCAAGAGTTATCTGCTGTGATATTAACAAAAATAAGGAAAGCGAGGGAACCAGCTGGCATCTGCAAATGTGGTCGGAAAAGCAATCTCTAGAACACATGCGACCACATCTTTACGAACAGAGTTGAGCAAAAAATAAGAAAATTAAATATTATAGTCGACCTCGTAATTGCTTTTCCACCCCTATTGTTGAATTTTATTTGCATGACATAAAACGTCAAGATCTATTTTAGCAGTAAGACCAATATATAATAGAATAAATATTTATTGTTTCCCGTATAAAAGCTAGTGGTAGGAGGTACGTTCACAAAACTATAATATCGGAAGCAAAAGGATCAAGCATCATTGCGCTTAGGTGTTCTGGAGCGTTGCTAAGAGCTGGTTGACAGCCTAAAGCCTAAATCCGTTTACAAAACAAAACAAAGAATTTTGACGATAATGTGTTGATAATACATTAATATTGAATTAAGAAATGACATTTTTAAATATTGATGTGGGTGTGACTAGCTATAATATCAGTAAAAACGAAACAGAAAGACAAGAAAAGAATGTGGCGGTTAGAGGGTTTCAACTTTCAAAATTAGTAAAGTTTCAATTTACTGGGACTTTTGGACTTTTTGTCAAAAGTGGTAAAGGAATTAGGAGTTGGACTATACTATACCTAATGGTAACTGTAATGTTTAGTATGTTCTTATATCTCGTTGCGATATAGAAAGGTATATCTGGTTGCGTCAGCTCGCTTCGCAATAGAAAGTAATCTTTAATTTGATGACAACAACCATTTCTACAGCATCATTATAAAATAGGAATTTACCGATGGACATTGATTGGTCTTTTGCAAATTGCGTAATGACTTCTACCAGTCATATTTTTGCAAGTCAAAGCGATATGCAGCGAGCGTCAAACTTTCGTGATTCCTACAAAGAGAGATGAAGGTAGAGTAATTATTACAACTAGTCTGAAATCCAATTTAAATATGTAGGTAAGATTTTTATTTGGTCTGACGGTAAGATATGGATGGTTTCTTTTTAAATAAATGCGAGCTGGACTCGCAAACGAAGGGTTCCGTACCACCGTACAATATTAAACACTAAATATTTCTTTAACAGGTTTGTTTTGTATGGGGACCCCGTTTAACTTATAACTTTATTTTATTACTAGCTACCCTGGCGAACTACATACCGCCCCAGAATCAATGTATGAGAAAATGAATTATCTTCATAATTTTATTATTGGTGATTTTTTCTCGTGTTTTAATAGTTATTCTCCTATTCGGGACGGAGACAAATCAAAGATCACAAAAATCGGTCCAGCCGTTCTTGAGTTATAAATGTTGTAACTAATCCGGTATCACCTAGGATTCGCCACATAGCACTGTATTTTGAGAGATAAGAGTTTATTTTTTTTTGCCATTTTGGCGTGCCCTGAAACTCCGTTTGTCATTTTTAAATTTGTGCGGCCATACTTGTACACGCTTTGTGAAAATGTCAAGTGTCTACCTACCAAAAGACAGCCTAGTGACAGACGGACGCACAGACGAGACGGACAGCGGATTCTTAGTAATAGGGTCCCGTTAGGTGACCTTTGGGTGCGGAACCCTAAAAACAGTATATAACGACCGTATCTGTAGACTGTTCTATTATAACTGTCGAAGAATATTAGCATACAAATTCCTACCACATGAAGAATTCCTGAAATATATGTAAATCTTTGTAACATTCTAAGCAAGAAAGGAACATAAACTAGGGTGAATACCCTAGTTATCATCCTACACCATCAACCGAAGCAAGTGGGTCAGTGAGGTGTTGGTGAAGGGCCAACAACCCGCCATTAACATGCGCTTTTCGCTACTATCTCTGCGGAAAAGCGTGAGCAACACGTAATCGTTTTCTGTGCTGAAATGTTAATCGCACATACTAAATTTCGTGTTGGGTGAGGCAATTAATGCACGTAACTTGAAATCCTTTTAGTTTATGTAAACCGCTTTTTAAGAAGGTACGGCAGAATTTTCATTTACTAAATAAAATGCTGTTTCTTAGAGACAGGTAAACGTTTTTTTTTTGCGTTTTATATAGATAAGTACCATAAATTAGATTGCAAGGTTTTTTCCAGTTCAAGGCATCTGCGAAATCCTTAATCCGATTCTGCTAACGATTTCATAACAGACGCTCCTTATAAAGCAAAACCGTCATAACATACAAAAACTGGAGCAATAATAGATAATTTAGCCATGTTGACCAGTCAAACTTATGATGTTAAATCGATACGACACATGTTCCAATTGACATTCACCTCCCACGTCTGCAAACTAACAAACTAATAAAATATTTAAAATAACTGTCTGGAGGCAAGTAGGTGTCGCGACCTTACCAGATCCCATCGTCGATCGTCAAGTAAATAAATAAACACTTTATGATTGTCTTCGTATTGTGAGAAACAATTACGATTTTTATATCTTTTTTTTTTTTCAGGATGGGAAATCTTCAAATGACTCCTCCCGCTCTGGGTGGAGCGGAAGGGAGTGTCAGACACTGACTAAATCCCACCCGTGTTCCTTCCTTAGCCCTTTATGTTCCGGGCCAGCGGTCACCCTTTTGGACAATCCCGTTGACCCGGCAGGCTTCGGCCCTGACGGGACGGGCCCCTTCACATGATGCTGACATCTCTTTGAGGCGCGCGTGGAACACGTACGCGCCGTCCGGCACGGGCCTGGTCCTGATCGGACGGTGATAGCCTTAGATGATATGGCTAGAAAGGGACTGACTACCGAGATGACGACTGCTAGAGAAGTATGGTAGAAAAAGACATGTTACACCGACCCTAAATAAATTGGGAGGCAAATATAAATAATGATGATGAAGATATTGCCCGAAATGTTGATCATAACTATAGAAATCAACAGGATATGAAAACAGAGCTCGACTCTTTTTTCGCATACTACATATTCCAAAAGAACCGAAAGCTCTTCTACAGCCGGCCGATTCTGTAAAAATCTCACCGTGAAAACTTAGGTGAAGTGAGTTGGTTTTTGCTAGGAATTGACACTATTGACAGCTCACTCCACGCTCACTTCACCTATGTTTTCCACGGTGAGATTTTTACAGAATAGCACCGAAGATACCAAGTTACTGTTATCTGCCAAAAACTACTAAAATTGGTTCTGAAAATGGGTGATATAGCAGTTCAAGCAAAGCGGCCAACAACAGTATCGGAAAAACATTATAAAGAAGCAAGTAAACTCAAACCCGTAGCAAGATTAAGTTAGGCGGCAACTCAAAGGTCGTTTGTTGTACTTCCGCGAGTTTTAGGTTAAATATCACAATTTGTCATAATTAGAAGAGATTTGCCTGACTCTAACGAGATAAACAACAACCGGCTTAAATCAAGAAACTCTCGCTACGTAGTAAAAATAAAGTAGCTAATGATCAACTGCCTAGTCTTTTCCCAAGTACGTTGGGGTCGGCTTCCAGTCTAACCGGATGCATCTGAACAAAGTAGCTAATGCGGCCTATTAATGATTGTGACACTGGTAACCATGGTTAGAGCATAAATGTAACGATAATGTTTACAGTTGTGCCGAAGGACAGCCTCAAAGCTAACAAGGTAATTCCAATAATTAGAAAAAAAAACATTCAGACAACTTCGTACGTGCTTTTCATTTATTTTCCAGTTAGGTTAGCTTGTGCTGCTTATTACAGACACAATCGAAACACAACAATGCTTATCCCATCAATTAGACTTGATACCAAAATCAAAAGTCATTTATTCAAATTAGGCTGTGAATCAGCACTTTTCAAACGTCAAAATTACATAAGGCAGTCCCCCAAAACGCCCGCCCTTCACCATTTCCTAGTGCTATCGCTGAGAAGAAGTGGCGCAACAATCTCCCCAGCAGCATAGCTGTCTGTTCAGTTAGGAAAACATGATTCTATACAATAATAGATTGCAAAGTAATTAACATTACGAGACACAGAACATTAAATTAAATTGTTTGCCATATGTCAGGTAGCCTACCAACAGTAACACCTCTCTTTTTAACCAACTGCCCGACAGGAAAGGCAGGGTCAGGTTTTTCCTTAAGGAAAATGATTGGATTTTGTAGACCATGTCTATAGAAAAGATTGGCTAGCTCAACTAATGATGTGCACTTTTCACATAGAACAAACATCATTTACTAAAGTGAAATTCGGAGTGAAAACTTGGCAATGAAATATGACGCCATTCGTGGCTTTCCAAACTAACAGCTGATTTTAATTCCATTTTGGCAAAGGGACAACGAAAAATAGACGAAATAAATGAAAGGCATAACACTAAACTCAAGTTATTTGTCGGATGATTGACGTTAATCGATTGATGGCTGGAATGTTTACCTACCATGTTGATTGATAGCCTAGTCGACCTAGACGAGGAATGACGGCGATGTAGGGCTTAACATGCTCGTAAAAGGATCGCCTCTGTGATATGCATTGCACGACGTAAATCACAACTAATCTAAAGAATGGTGTGCTAAATTCTGAATTCTGCAATTTGCTCCGTATTGGTGAAATTATGTGAGGAAAGTTTAGACTAGGGGAGACCAACGAAACAATGGATGGACTGTTCGAAGGATGATGTAGCTAGAAAGGGGTTGAATGTTGAGTTGAAGGGCGATATACAGAGATGTATAGAAAAAGCTTGTTGTGCCGACCCCAAATTAATTCAGATAACGGCAGGAGGACGGCAATGGTAGCACATGTTGAAGGAATATTTCTTTTAAGCCTTTTCTAAGATCTCAATCAATGAAGGTTTCAATGTAAGAAAATGTAAATTCTTTGTATAATACGAGTATAACGATAAATATATTCCACTTGGTCGGAATCTGAAGTAGTCACCGGAACATCTAATTACCGGTTTACAAATTGGGGTGTTGATTGCGGTCAGCTTTAAGTGTAACAGGTCTGTGGGTTTGGGGCATTTTACTTAATGAGAGGTGATTGTTACTAGCAAACTACAAACAAGGGTTATTGTTAACGTTTTCTAAACAATAGCTAGATCTGGAGATAAGAATAGAATGATCTGGAGTTTGTAGAAGCTTCACGCGTCGGGTCAAAGAAAGCTAGCCGAAACGGTCGTGATCTATCAACACAGCCTATTACAGACATATGCCTCTCTCGTGCTGCGCCATAACACCCTGCCTTCCGTCTTCCACATCCAGTCTGTCCCAACCACCTTTTTGAGGTCGTCGGTCCCTGTAGCTGGGTTTCGGCCCAAAGCCTGAATGACTAGCGGAGTAATTGCACGTAACACACTAAGGCCCGGACTCCACTGAAGCGGAGCTGGGCGGAGCGGAGCGGAGACGTACAGGAATCGACCAATCACAATGGTTGAAATCCTTATCACGTCACTCGTCGCGTCTGTGATTGGTCGATTCTTGCACGTCTCCGCTCCGCTTCGCCCAGCTCCGCTCCGCTTCGCCCAGCTCCGCTTCAGTGAAGTCCGGGCCTAACAGCGGGAATGGCTTTCAATTTGACAGTTCAACAACATTCATTGCGTTATTTACGTTATTGAGCAGATAATTTTTTCGAACATATGAAGCAATGGTTTAGCAATATCCGTCAAAATGATTCAGATATTGAAAGTGTGTTACGCAATTAGGCTGCCTTTCCACCAGAGATGTGCGAGGTAGCTGGGTGGTGCGAGGATGCGTAGCGAGGCTGTGCAACGGTGTGAGTGTTTCCACCAGAAATGTGCTAGCGGTGAACGTTGTGCAAATGTGTAGTGCGAGGATGGATGCGTTGCCAAGCTCGAAACAGTGTGTAAATGTGTGGCGTGAGGATGTGTAGCGGTCTCTTTTCAGATGCGAGCAGGGTGAGGTGAAGTGGGAGCGGAGCGCGCGCGCCACACATCCCTCGAAGACACATTCCTCGCACACATCCCTAGCACACATCCTTCCCTTGTTTTGACTCTTAGAGTAAATACAGTACCCGGCGATAAATATTGCGCATCGACCTTTGGAAAGAGACAATCGGCTAATTTCGGCTTCGTAGAGCGTTATCTCTGTCGCACGAAATACAAACAGTCCGGTATCTATTAGGAGCTGTTAAAACCATTATGAATTGCTTCTTTTGATAATTATTTTTATTGTTTGTATAAAATACAAAAAAAGGTAAAGGCCGATGTGCAATATTTATCGCCGGGTACTGTAATTAGATTTATTCCGGTCTGATCCCCTGAACCCCCCCCCCCCTCCACACCAACCCCCCCCCTCCTCGATCCCCTGTTAGTTCGTCTTCTGTTTTAATCTCTGTCTTATCCACATTATCTAGGTTTACTCTTTTTGAAAGGTAAGTACAGATAAGAGAAAATAAAAGTTTCATGATTTACAGTAAGTATAATATGCTCTAAGTTTTGAACGTAGGTACAAAAACCTCGCTCCGCCAAGCTGTTTCCACTAGAACTTCGCCGAGGGAGGCTAGATAAATGGAGCGAGGCTATGTAAATGAAGTGATTCTATTGGTTCTTAACAAACATCCCTGGTGGAAAAGCAGCCTCAGGGTGCTGAATCTACAATTTTGCTAGCTAAATACATTTTTCTAGAGCTAGATTCAGTTGTTTATACGATAACCCGATTCAGTATCAACAATGAGTCACAGAAGGTCATTGTGACGAGTGTAATTAATATTTGCTTGGCCAAGCGTTACTTCTTTTATCTCAGTGCGTATTGCGGTCAAATAATGCATCTACATAGTTATCTTTAGTAACAAATGTCTTATCGTGGACGATAAAAATCTGTTCAATTGGCTACTGAGTTTGGTAACCGCTGCAAATCATTTAATTTTTTTCCTCTTTATTATTTATTTTTTAGGCAGGAAACCCCGTTATTATTATCAATAAAAATCACTAGCTTGTTCCCGCGACTTCGTCCGCGAAACTTTTTGTTCCCCCGACCAACCATGTCGCATCGCATCGCCTGCCCGCACTATTAATTAATCCTCTCTTAGCGTTCTTTCTGTGGAAGTTCCAGAGATTAGTACGTTCAAATAAACAAACTCTTCAGCTTTATTAATAGGAAAGTATAGATAGATATGTATTTAGAACAAACATACGTCTCATTATCTGCCTAACCTTTTCCCAACTATGTTGGGGTCAGCTTCCAGTCTAACCGGAAGCAGCTACTTAAATATCAGTATTTTACATGGAGCGACTGCCTATAATGACCTCCACAACCCAGTTAGTGGGTAATACGATACCCCTGCCCCTTGGTAAGCTCTAAGATGCATCTAATGCCTTCTATTGTTATGATTGAGAACTTCGGGACAATTCAATGCCATTTCTCAGACAGTTTTTATCGTCCCCTGTAAACTACCGTTCATTGCAATCACGAGGTTTTTAGGTAAGTAGGTTATACTTATACCTACAATGTTTAGAGGCAGTTTTGGTTAAAGGTTGAAACACTTAAAATAAATCTGACACCGTTGACCTATTGTCCTGGGTTGGGTAATAATTTTAAAGTCTATACGATCAAATATACACAACTCAACCTAGTTAAAATAAAACATAAGTTATACTTACTCTTAGATTGTGAAGGTAAAATAATAAAAGGTATTAGAAGTAATAAATAATCCCACCAAAAACATTTTTAACCGACTTTTAAAAAGGAGGTTCTCAATTCGGATGTTTCTATTCTTTTTTAGGGTTCCGTAGTCAACTAGGAACCCTTATAGTTTCGCCATGTCTGTCTGTCCGTCTGTCCGTCCTCGCTTAATCTCTGTGACCGTTAGCACTAGAAAGCTGAAATTTGGTACCAATATGTATATCAATCCCGCCGACAAAGTGGTAAAATAAAAATTGGAATAAAATGTGTTAAAAGCCTAATATCTATACAATATGTAAGTTGTGCTGCCATCTGTCGTGCATTGTCGGCAGACATGTTATTTGTTCTATAGTTTCAAAATAAAATTTAGTCTGTGCCACTCGACAATACGAATACGTTGTTTTATTATAGGTTATGGGCCGTACGCTCATAAAATCGCGGTATTGAGTCGTTTTCAACAAGGATTTTGCAGTAAAGCAAGTGTTAAAAGACAGTATTCAGTGCGATTTAGCTGTGAACTGACTGTTCGTATTAATTATCGCAGTATATAAGTGTAGAAACTGTTCGTCAAAATGGCTACCAACTACCTTATAAATGTGCCGAAACTAAAGGGACGCGATAATTATTCGGAGTGGTGTTTCGCTGCAGAAAATTTCTTAGTTCTAGAAGGCATGAAGCATTGTATCAAGCCAGAACAAGGAAAAGAAATAACAAGCGCGGATGACGAAAAAACAAAAGCCAAACTGATCATGACCATCGACCCGACGTTGTATGTCCACGTTAAAACCGTTAAATCAACGAAAGAATTGTGGAATAAACTACAGCAATTATTTGATGATAGTGGCTTTTCACGGAGAATAAGTTTGTTGAGAAATTTGATTTCAATCCGGCGTGATAATTGCAGTTCGATGACGTCATATGTGACGCAGATTATCGATACAGCGCAGAAATTAAGTGGAACGGGATTTGAAATAAATGATCAATGGACAGGGTCATTGTTGTTGGCTGGATTGCCTGATCGTTTTGCTCCAATGATCATGGCAATCGAACATTCGGGCATTTCCATTACGGCAGATAACATCAAGACAAAATTATTAGACATGGAGTCGGTAGATTACAACGAGAGTGAAATGAACGGTGCTTTCGTCAGTCATTCAAATCATGCAAAGCAAAATAAGAATAATTTGTCTATGGCCAAGAAAAATTGTGATGTTGGTAGTACTACTGTTCCGTCAAAGTCAAACACCAAGGCGGTGAAATGCTACCGGTGTAAACAAGTCGGCCATTACAAAAATCAGTGCATGAATAACGAAAATAATTCAGCAAATAAGAAAAATAAAGAAAGAATGCAATCAAACGCATTCAGTGCAGTATTTTTAAGTGCGAATTACAACAAAAATGATTGGTATATCGACTCCGGGGCAAGTGTACACCTAACAGCAAACGAAAGTTGGGTTATGAATGCCAGATATGAACAAAATAAAGGAATTGTCGTAGCAAATAGTGAGAAGATGACAGTATTATGTTCTGGCAATGTTAAAATAACGACTTCAACTGATGATTGCGAGTACGACATCGTGATAGAAGACGTATGCTGTGTACCATCACTGACTACCAATCTACTATCAGTCAGTCAACTAATTAAAAAAGGAAACAGTGTGTCTTTCACAGATAAAGGCTGTTGTGTTTACAATAAAAAGCAACAGTTAGTCGCTACAGCGGTATTGGTCAATGGGGTATATAAAGTAAACTTGGTATCCCAGGAGTATTTGGCTGCATCAGCTGTGTCAGGAGTAACATGGCATCGCAGATTAGGACATGTCAACAAGGAATACTTAAATAAAATGAAAAATGCTGTCTTGGGAATGTCATTTGATGAAAAAGTAGAAATAAGCAAGACTTCTTGTACAACATGTTGTGAAGGTAAACAGTGTCGCTTACCATTTAAAAGCAGTGGTCACAGAAGCAGTAACTTGCTAGATTTAGTGCACACAGACATTTGTGGCCCTATGGAGACTACATCGATAGGAGGAGCAAGGTATTTCTTGTTATTTGTCGATGATTACAGTCGCAAAACATTTGTTTATTTTCTGAAGCACAAAAATGAGGCTCTGAAGTATTTCAAGATATTCAAAGCACAGGTAGAAAATCAAACAAAAAGAACAATAAAAGTGTTAAGAAGTGATAATGGTTTAGAGTATTGCAATAAGGAATTTGAAGATTACCTAAACAGTGCTGGTATTATCCACCAGAAAAGCAACCCGTACACCCCAGAACAAAATGGTTTATGTGAAAGATTCAATCGCACAATTGTAGAAAAAGCGAGATGTCTACTGTTTGATGCAAATCTGGGAAAAGAGTTTTGGGGTGAGGCCACCAATACGGCAGTGTACCTGCAGAATCGAATTGTGGCTGCTGCGTTGGATAATAGAACACCATATGAACTATGGACTGGCACAAAACCAGATATCAGTCATATGAGGATATTTGGTAGCACAGTCATGGTACATGTTGCTAAACAAAAGCGTAAGAAATGGGATAAGAAATCTATGAAATGTATTCTTACAGGATATCCAGATAACATAAAGGGATATAGAGTCTATAATCCAGAAACAAGGACTGTGTTTACAAGTAGAGATGTGGTCATTATTGAGCCAGAAATCAATTCTGAATGTATGATTCAAGTGCAAGACCAGAATGTTGCTTCAGTGGGGGATGAGGTTAAACCAGAACAACAAGGTCAGAAGGTAACAAGTTTGGAATCAACATCTAGTCTTGAAGATAACTCCAACAGTGAAAATGATTATTCCTGTGATGATGACAATGATAAAACATATGTTCCAAGTGATTATGAAGACTCAGTGAGTACACTTCAGTGTGAAAATGAAGATTTCATGGACAGACCCAGACGAACACGGAAACCACCAGAGAGATATGGTATGTCGAATCTTTGTACAAGTGCTGAAACCTATGATGATGGGGCAGGTTTGACACTGCATGATGCTTTAAACGGACCAGAAAAGAAACAGTGGATGTTGGCCATGCAAGAAGAGATACAGTGTTTCAAAGAAAATGATGCATGGGAATTATGTGATAGTCCACAAGATGGTAGGGTTGTACAGTGTAAGTGGGTGCTTCGTAAAAAATATGATAGTGACAACAAAGTTCGGTTCCGTGCACGTTTAGTTGCTAAAGGTTATTCACAAATTGAAGGTATAGATTATACAGAAACATTTTCTCCGGTTGTGAGGCATACAACATTGAGGTTACTATTTGCATTGTCAGTTAAGTTAGGATTTGACATTACTCACCTTGATGTAACTACAGCCTTTCTGAATGGTGCTCTTGATGAAACCATTTTTATGCAGTTGCCAGAAGGATTTTCTGAGCAGACCCATGAGGGTCAAGTACTTAAATTAAAAAGGGCAATCTACGGGCTTAAACAGTCTTCGAGAGCATGGTACAGGAAAGTAGATGAATGTTTGTTAAATATTGGTTATAAGAGATCTAAGATAGAACCATGTATGTACACAAAAATTAGAAATAATTTGAGGACTATTGTTGCACTTTTTGTGGATGATTTTTTTATTTTTTCGAATGATTGTAAAGAAACAGAATATTTGAAAAATGTATTAGCTAGACATTTCAAACTTAAAGATTTAGGTGAAATCAGAAAATGTCTTGGTGTCAATGTAAGTGTTAATAAATCTGAGAAAACTATCACATTGAACCAGTCAAATTATATTGATCAGGTGTTACAAAGATTTAACATGAGTGAATGCAAACCCATTCAGACTCCTATGGAAACTAAGTTGCATGCATCTAAGGGGGAAAACTATGTTGGAAAATTCCCATATCAGCAAGTCATTGGTTGTCTAATGTATTTAGCAGTTCTAACCAGACCTGATATTACTTATGCAGTTGGTTTTTTGAGTCAATTTAACAATTGCTATTCTAGAGAACACTGTGCATATGTAAAGCGTCTATTAAGATATTTAAAATTTACTAAAAATTATGGTTTGAAGTACACTGCTGATGGAAATTCAATATTAGAAGGATATGTAGATGCAGATTGGGGTGCAAATGTTATAGATAGGAAGTCATATACAGGATATTGTTTCACTTTATCTGGTTGTGTAATTTCTTGGCAAAGTAAAAAACAAACTACTGTAGCCTTGTCAAGTAGTGAGGCCGAATATATGGCTATTACAGAAGCATGTAAAGAAGCTGTTTATTTGAGAAACTTACTATATGAAATTACACAAAATTTGTATACCATTGATTTGTTCAACGATAATCAGAGTGCACAAAAGCTAACTATGAATCCAATGTTTCACAAGCGTACAAAACACATAGACATTAAGTTTCACTTTTGTAGAGAATGTGTGGTAAATAAAACTGTAAATATGAAGTATTTGCCTACAGCTGAGATGCCAGCTGATGTATTCACAAAGGCTTTGTGTGTTGGGAAACATTACAAGTTTTTGGATATATTGGGTTTTCGCAAATTGTAATATTTTTGTACTTATATCCATATTGTTAGATTTAGTGGGGGTGTTAAAAGCCTAATATCTATACAATATGTAAGTTGTGCTGCCATCTGTCGTGCATTGTCGGCAGACATGTTATTTGTTCTATAGTTTCAAAATAAAATTTAGTCTGTGCCACTCGACAATACGAATACGTTGTTTTATTATAAAATGTTTTATTAGGGTAGCCCCCCTATATGTAACGTGGGAAGTGATTTTTTTTTAATTTCAACCCTAACGTGTGATATATTGTTGGAAAGGTATTTAAAAATGAATAGGGGTTTACTAAAATCATTTTTTGATAATGTCAATAATTTCGGAAATAATCGCTCCAAAAGTAAAAAACAATGTGTCGCCCCCCCTCTAACTTTTGAACCATAAGTTTAAAAAATATGAAAAAATTCTGAAAAGTAGAACTCTATAAGAACTTTGTAGGAAAATTATTTTGAACTTGATGGAAATAACAGTTTTTGTACAAAAAAAGACAAAAAATTGTACAAAATAATTTCTGAACTAAGTTTGTAGTATAATCGTATATGCAAGCATTTTTTTAAATTTCGTTTATATATTTTATTATCCTGAACGTATCCTTTTGTGTTCGCGCTAAAAACCGTCACGAGTCGGAGCGCCTGCCGCGTAGCGTGCAATGTTGCACGCTCCGTGTTCGCACACGTACCCACTACCGGGAGCAGTTGCAGGAGCGCGGAGCGCTGCTGGAGCGCGAACATAATGGATACCACTCATAAGTGGGAACACTTATTGTGACGGACGGGAAACTACGGAACCCTACACTGAGCGTGGCCCGACACGCTCTTGGCCGGTTTTTTTTAAGTATGTTCGGGCTTAACTCTATCGTAAATAGACAGATTTGCAAAATTTTATGCAATATTTTTTGTTCGAAAGAGCTTTATTCCGAAATGGTCCTATTTAAATTTCGTAAAGATCTGATGATGAGTTTCGGAGACAGACAACGGAACTCTTTAATAAATGCCAGCAAATCAACCGCGATTGCTGCTATAGCATATGTACGCATTGTTTACGCAATCACCCAACATAACATCACGCCTGTACCCTTTGAAGGGGTAGGCAGATGTGCTCTTAGGTTCCTTTCTTAGTTTAGGAAAAAACAAGCAACCGAGCAGTTCTTCGCAAAACTCTTAGACTCTTACCTCATACGGAAGCGTAAGTCCAGTTCATTGAAATAATTACCTCCGATACGTAGCGTCAATACCAGAACACCGTTCAAGCTGACGGTAAAAAATAAATTGATTTGGTAAAAACTAAGTGGACAGGCCAGGCGGGCCCGGTAATTGTGTGCTTTAGTACGACAGGGTGCCGTTATGTTCCATACAGAGAAGATACTGGTATGTAGGTACTCGTACTATAAATTGTAATGATGCGTCTACACGATGGCCCATGTTGTGGTAACAACTGACGGTTTGATGCCTGCATCTTTTGTTGCAGCGGTGGATGTTTCAATTTAGATACTTCGTGCAGGCTACGATGAGATCTATACTAATACTAGCTACGCCCCGCGGTTTCACCCGCGAAAGGTTCGTTTCCAAAAAATTCTGGAGGGCCACCATTATGACTAAGGGGTATAAAAATAGCTATATAATATAAAATCTCAGAACTACCAAATATACACAAAAAAATTCATAAAAATCGGTCATGCCGAGACCTACCAAATATACACAAAAAATTTCATAAAAATCGGTCAAGCCGTTTCGGACGAGTTCGATAACAAACACCCTGCCACGAGATTAATATATATAGATTATAAAGAGGAAATATTTGTTTGTATACAGGGGGTAACTACCAGTCGGATTAGAACAATTCTTTTTTTTCCCAATTCTTGAGGAATGCAATGCTTTCACACAAAGTCGCGGACTGAAGCTAGTTTAATATAAAAAGGAAATATTTAACTGATCCTCTGAAAATGTATGAACCTCTAAAAACTTTATGGGCTTCTAATAATCTGCACACTTCTAAAAATAATTAAGTCTCTTTTTAACTATCTGGCGTTTTTTAAAAGTTGGTCGCAGTGAATAAGCTAGAGTACACCGACCTAACGGGTTAGTTTAACATAGAGTTGCGACCAACCAAGCGCGAGCCGATTTGGTTGGTCTCAGTAACTAAGCTAGGACACCCCGACCAAATGGGTGAGGTTAGGTTAAAACTGTGACCAACCCCTACACCCGAATGGTCGCAGTTACTTGGCTATTTCTACTATAGGAATTATTTGAGGTACACAAAAAGCGGCGCATTCATTATTTATTACAACGTTCAATGATGTTTTTAGGAAAGCAAAATGGGAATTATTTGAAGATTTAATACCGAAACTGGCGTTGGTAGAAAACCCTGCAACCTGTATGAATGCCGCTGATTGCCGCCATTGCTTCAAGAAAAAACAACCACGTAGAAAGAATGAGCGTTACAGATAATTCCGATTTATAATACCTAATAAAGATCTACATTTACACAAACTAAAGAAGCGAGAATCAGGTCAGCCCACTATAGACGACTTAAAAAACAATAGATACAAGATAAAAACTATTACAGTAACAGGCTGTGAGACGGGAACAATTTAATGACTATAAACTGATTATCTCTGGCTGCCTGTCACACGGTTGCGTAACCCAACCTCCTAGGTGGGCGAAAGATGAGAATATACTACACTGTATGATCTGTTCAAAAAGTATGTGATAAAAATGTAAACAAATGGATCAGAAAACGTACCCGTGGATGCCAATTTGTCGTGCTACTTACAAATTGAGTGCTTCGATTTAATTTTATAATACTTATATTAAACCGGAAATTCTAATTTTAAATTACCTTAGAGACTCTTTGCATTTAACATTTGAGGTTAATTTAATATAGTTTTAAGGGCTATGCTTGGAGTTTCCCTGCGTGATCGAATCAGAAATGAAGAGATCCACAGGAGAACTAAGGTAATCGATAGTCCGAAGAATTTCCAAACTTAAGTGGCAGTGGGCAGGGCACATTGCTCGCAGAACAGATGGTCGATGGGGCCGAAAGGTTCTGGAGTGGCGACCGCGTACCGCAAGATTTAGCGTTGGAAGACCTCCCACAAGGTGGACCGACCTTGTGAAGGCCACTGGAACCCGTTGGATGCGAGAAGCACAGAATCGGTCGAAGTGGAGGTGCTTGGGGGAGGCCTATGTCCAGCAGTGGACGTCTTTCGGCTGAAATGATGATGATGATTGTTTTGCAAACCATAGGTAATGGTTGGAAAAAGTGGTGAGGTATAGAATTGAGCCTTATTAGCTCAGATGAATTATTACTAATTGCCTTTAGTGAGTAATTATGTGAGAATTTACTCTGAACAGGGTTTGTTTACTTTTTTATCAGATAGTTTTGGGACAAACTATAGCCGTTCGATTCAAGCTAGGTCTATATCTATATTATCTAAACTTTTGTACGCAGTGCGACACAGTGCGAAATGTTTGACTTGTTTTTGACACTTGCCCGTTACGTAATGTTACGAAGGGTCCGCATTTGTCTATCTTTTCGTCTGGCTTGTGTTTTGCCGACGACCGTGAACGGGTAGTAATTTCTTTGTGAAGTTGTTTGAAGGTAGGTAGGTACTTGCAATGTTTATGTAGATATAAACATATATTTTCATGACCCTAATTTTTTTTAGTATAATAACGAATGGAAGAATCGATAACTTTCCGATTTAGTCGATCACTAGCGTATATGTAAAATAAATGGCTTTTGCACAACAAAACGATAGCGATAGATGTTTTTGTGTGAGTAAGTTGTACGGTGCATGGTAAATGCACGCTGTGTTGATGAGTTAAGGTTTATAATTGATTGTGTAGTACGTTCTGATTTATGAATTGCAAATGTGTGCGCAACTTTGTATCTATTGCTTTTACTGAACTACATGTGTAGTAGTGGCGCGGTGGTGGGGCCAACCAACCTAGCGACATCTGGTTCTGTATTATTAACTTTCGGGTATATATCTCCTTTTTGATGTGAAACATCTATAGCCGCACGTAAAACAAATTTCTGGCGTGGCGACGCATGCCGTGGCGACGCGTCGCCACGCTATATGATGGTGTATATATACAGATTATACAGTCACAGTCTTGTGTACTATGTGGCGACGCGTCGCCATGCGCAATCGATTACAAAATGAAGTTGTATAAATTCGTAATATTTTATTTTATCATTATGCCATATTTAGTTTATATCGCAATCTGTTCTTTTCAATCATATTACTTTTACAAAATAATGTCGATGTTTCACATCTGCCAGGCGTCCCGTGACGGCTCACTTTTTTTTTCATATATCTATGGTCCAATGTAATACGGGGCGAGCCTATTGTCATCAACCATGCACAAAAAAGTAAGAATAAATCAGTTGACTGGTCATAGTAGTCCACCCTATTTCCATCACATAAACTTTTCGTTTTCAGCGATAATTGACCTAGATTTAGCAAAAATAATTTAGTAGCCTGAACAAATCAAATAGGTATTACAAAACTTTCGGCAACAGCATAAGTTGCGAAGAAAATGCCATAATAACTTATTTTAGTACTTTACCGAATTTTCCGCACAGAAGTAAGTACTTACTTACTGTTTGTATAGCATTCTCATGTTAATTTAACTTCACATTGTGTTAACACATTTCTAGTGGGAACTACATGTAATCTTTGCCGTAGAAAACATTAAGATAATAGTCAGTAATTAAATTAAATGTACTTTATTATTTTAACCGGTTATTTCTGAGTTCTGACTGATTTATGGACATTTTGAACATGAAAATCGCCATAAATGACAGAATTGAAAAATGTGTACTTATCGTTTTTATTCTGACATAAACCCCGATTTGTATAGAACAATAATGTCGGAGGGCTATGTTCCTGGGGTTGTAAAATCGATGTGTTTTTAGCGAGAAGCAGTAATCCACCCTCATGCCTACTGCCAACCCTCGCCCTTTCAACAGTTTAATTGCTTGATACTAATGGCTCATAGTTTGGAACAAAGTCCTTTTAGAAACATCACGAAATATTAACATTTGGCTGACGTTTCTGATTGATTAAAATTAGAAATTAATGACCATCATTATTAACGTTCTAAGTCGGTAAAAGCTTATACTAAATTTAACTCAAAAAATCCGAACGACCTCTTCGGCAAACTTCGCCGAATTCTGGAATCCTGAACATCAGCATGTTTATAAGTTAGTCAGGAATGCTTTTCATTTTCCTTACTGAAAATCCCTTTTTATCCTTTCCTAGGTGCATCTTTCAGATTTCTAAGACACCATGACAATACATGACCTGTTGTCTGGTCGTCATCTATACAAGATGCAATCAAAAGCGTAGGATGTTATAAACCGACTCACGACTCCCAAAGACACGCTCCGGTGTGATAGACATCCCGAATCAAGCCGAGGATAGGTCGTGGCTTGTCCTCAGAGCGATTGTGTCAGATTTGACATGGCACAGTTCAAGGAGCCGCTAGCCGGCTACTTTATTTAGCAACAATTCATTGTCAGTTACCTCATACGAGGATTAGGAGGTGACGGTGATTTTGACAATGAGGTCAGTACTCAAGTACACTAAATATATTTGAGATTATTTCAACAAGAAGTTGCTAACCATATTTTAGGAATCGACGTATGATTCGTTATACTATGTAGGTAAAACTTTCAATGTCCAGAAAAGTTCATTGACAGAATATAACAATTTTGCCTACCTGTGGTAATTTTTTTTAAGTATAGAGGGCCACAAGTTCCTCGACGATCAATTAGTATAACGACAACCTTTCACCTCTAACATATTTCACCGCTGTTTCGTTTTATATTGTCTCATCATTTGGAACAGTGACCCAGTGATATTTTCAATCCCTAGGGGTCTAAAGAGACGGACTGCATTTCAGCTGCAACATCGCAGTTTGGATGCAGTTGACTTAAGGGGGAAGCGCTAAGGTAGCCCGCAAAATACAAATTTTCTTACGTTTTTTGCAATTTGCTGGTCAGTATTAAGTTGTACGTTGATTAATATATGAATCGCGGCCATAAGAAATATGTGTTTACAGAATTATAATCATAAAAGTCATCAACACAACTCTCTAAGACCACGTAAGTCCAAAGAATGATGATTTCATGAAACAGTTATTCTTTGGACTTACGTGGTCTTAGAGAGTTGTGTTGATGACTTTACTGATTATAATTCAGTAAACACATATTTCTTACAGCCGCGATTCATATATTAATCAACGTACAACTTAATACTGACCAGCAAATTCCAAAAAACCTAAAAAAATATGAATTTCGCGGGCTACCCTGGCGCTTTCGCCTTAACTGCTTCGAAACCTAGTTATGTCAACTGCATCCAAACTAGTGTAGTCCGTCCGTTGAGACCCTAATAATCTTACTATATGCATAACAACAAACGTTTTAAAAAGCAACAAAATTAAACTGACACTAATAAGCAACACAGCAGGAGCCCTGTTGAGCATTAAATTAATTGATTATTTTTACCAATTCCAACAAAGTTATCACAAAAAGTATGACGGTAATCGCAGGCAGCTCATCAATCACATCTCTATAGATGAGATCCGGTAACGTATAAAAAGTATGTAGGTACTTATGTACCTCCTCACGTTGTTCATTGATGTCGAGGACTCCTATGATTACAGTGCTCCGTCAATATTGCAGTTGCAGGCATTACGTATAGATTTGTATTTGTTTTGATTTCATGTACGGCATTAATTCGTTTTTGATCGCTACTTGTGGGTTCTTGAATTTAGTTTCGTAACTTTTTCGCATATTGGTGATTGCAGTTTGTCGTTCCTTTCTATTTGAGCAATTCGACTCTCTATTGAACAAGTGTCTGTGTTTAGCTTTGATGAAAACTCCATTTAGCTTTCTAATAATGAAGCTCTATAAATATCTAATCTGTGGTAGTCACCTGAGTGATTCTTTCCAAAAATAAATTCTCCCTCAAAATAATATCTAGTCCAACGAACTAGACAGTCATCTCCCAGATTTAGCCAAATAACGCTAGTAACAGGATTTGAGTCTTAATGCGTGATTGTGCGAAGTGTGATGACGACGATATTTTTAAAGCTGGTTGAGGCCGTGATGTCATGGACATAGTTCCATGTCATGTAATAGCCGTAAACATTACACACACTTTAAATATATCACGAATTTAACATCACGTTGTGCATCTAAGACCGATAGCATAATTTATCAAAAGATTTGGGTTATGAAAATATTTGATATTCCATCATATTTCGCTGTCATGTCGCTTCCACCCCTAATTTTTTCTAATGCATGGAATCCCAAAATAAAGCAACATGATTCACATAAACACAGTCTAACAGTGGAAATGAATGAGTAGGGAATTGAATTTTTTTATGCTCGTTAGTGTAAGGTTCATAAATCAAATTGCGTCGACGCCGCGACGCAGCGCAGTTTCGTTCATATCTTTCTGCGTCACGCAATACTGGTATAAAAGAGGACTGCGTGAAAGCCTTCGACAATCAGACAGTTTTGTGAAAAAACCAGCTTCTGCCCGGGACTTTGTCCTCGTAAAATTTCTTGTTCCCCCGACCCATCCCGTCGCATTTCATCGTCTGCCCATGCAATAACTTCGTTTACGCCTTCTTTCTTACTTGTTTTCTTTTTGCTCGGCTCCTAAGAGTCCTAGCGTGATATAGCCTTCCTCAAGAATTTGGCTATCAAATGCAAAAATAATTTTTCAAATCCGACTGCTGCATGCAGAGATTAGCGCGTTCAAAGAAACGAACAAACAAACAGGCGACATGGCCTGTGATACAGCCACCTTTGTGGACGTTTATTATAATGAGAAGCTGCCATTATTTGTATGACACCTTTTGTGCTCTGATCTTTGTATTGCAGCGTTAAGTCGTAAATTACCTCTGTGAAGATGAACTGAAGATACATATAAAATGTATTACGATTCGACGTGCTAAGATTATCATGAGCCCGATTTAGTCAGGCATGATGTGAGGAGTGATTTATTATGAACATCTTAATTTTTATGAAAGGCCGTTATTTTTGTTTACAGAGTTATTACCGGTACTTAATCATAAATAATTTAGATGTTTTAAATATTGATGCTTCTTCAAAGCGTTTAGATTTAGGTGTCTATTTTATAGTGGAAAGTTTTTGATCTTCATAAGCCTACATCGTTTTAAAAACTGGTCAAAAACTTTTTGTGACTGGACACCTAATACTGCCAATCTTTGACACGGTTTACTGCGTTTTGCTTCTAGTGATTAGAGGTTCTGCAAAAAAACCAGTCAACCTTCAAAGCAAGAGTCTTCTGGGGTTACTCGTTTCATCATAGACCTCATCCATCGCTTTCCACCAGGTGAGATCGGGGCCAAGAGCAGGCCCAGCTAGCAACAAAAAAAAAAAAGAATAAAAAGTAATTTTGCCCATTTAATCCTTTAGACCGAGACAGACCTCTGCAAAGGCGATGTAATGTGTAATCCTGCAATCCTTAGCTTGACAGAAGCATCAGTTGTGCCGCTAACTTATTTTATGGTTTGATACGCAATGATCTTTCGTTTTGATATTCACAAAATAACGCTCGAGCACCCACGAGAATCTCTTGACCATGGCAGATGGACCTGAGATACATGTATGAAGTAATTTATATGTAACTCAGGTAATGTGCCTACTCGTAACACTTTCAAGTAAGTTATCGCAATCATTACAGCATAACAGTGGATTGCGCCAGTAAAACATAAGTTTCCATGGTATTGTGCTCTCGGATTTTCACAGCTGCATCCGGTTAGACAGGAGGCAAGGAGAGCAGTGGTGGCCAAGTGGTAACAGCCGCGACTTACGAGTTGTAGGTCGTAGGTTCGAACCCAGACAGGCGCTTTACTTTGTGTAAATTATTTCATCACCACTGCTCACAAAACGGTGAAGGAAAACATCGTGAGGAAACCGGCATGTCCTAGAACCAAAAATTCGAAGACATGTGACATCTACCAACCCGCACTGGGCCCGCGTGGTGGATTACGGCCCACTCCCTCTCGCTGAGAGGCCTGTGTCCCAGCAGTGGGAAAATTATAGGCTGATGATGATGATGATGATCCGGTTAGACTGGAAGCAGACCCCGAAAATAGTTGGGAAAGACAGATGATGATGATGATTGTGCTCTTGGACTTTTTCCAAAAATTGCCGATTTGTCTTCGAGACAATTTCGTTTTGGTTCAGTTCACTCTATTACTTCTTTCGAGGATTGTTTGAAAGGGTCGAGGCGGGTATAATTCACGTCAAACTTTATGGCGGCCCTGAAGTGCGCTATTCAGTGCGCAGTATTCCAACCCTCACACCCGCTGACCCATGAATTTGTCAATGCGCAGCGACTCGCTTCATGTTCCGCGCTGCCATAAAGTTTGACGTGAACTATACCCGCCCCGACCCTATCTATATAACTGTCTACCCAAGTTTCAATCGGGCAGTACCCTACCCTACAAAGGTATAAAAGGGCGCACTACATCCGTCCTTAGTTTGGGTTCCTAGGGCTTTATTAATATTCATATGCGCTCAGTGCCCCCTTGACTCGGTAATCAGCAAGGGACGCTAGTGCTTTAGTGCTTGCTACTCGACTTAAGTTAGGGCCGCCTGGGGCTCAAGTTGCGAATATTTTAGCACCCAAACTCAAATCTGTGCCCTGTACGTTGAAAACGTGTAATATTATATTATAAACGAGTTTTATATAGTACAGGGGTCGAAACAGGTTCAGTGTTCAAAAATACTGATTTTACTGACCAGAAATCTAAAAAAACTGACTTTTACTGACCATCTGAACTAACTTAAAATAAAAGTTTCATGTGGAATTGAAAAAAAATTATTATTGGCCTCCACCATCCCCATAGCCAACCATCACCACCTTTTTATTATTAAAAAGTTTACAAATAGTTATCAGTTTTAATATTTGTTAATAAGCAAATGACACACATCCAATCATGCAAATAATATTAAAAGTTAGAAACATTAGACATTATGATTTCTTGAAGAAGTTAGTAATCAAAGCATTTTTCTTTTTACCTATAATTTTTTGTACGTTTTCTTCGTCTTTAATTTTCTCCTCGTAGTCTAGTGTAGTAACAAAAAACCTCATTTTCACCATCCCTTTTTCCCCATTCAGATATAAAGTGTCCATTTTTATCTTTTTTATTAAGCCAGGAACGTCACAGACAGGCAAAATTGTGTCAGTAAATAATTAATAAGGTTCCAAAAAAATATATGGAGCAATATACATATGTGTTGATCTCAAAAAACTGAAAAAACTGACCATTTTCTCAAAAAACTGACTTTTACTGACCATGCTAAAAAAAACTGACTTTTACTGATTTTACTGACTAGTTTCGACCCCTGATAGTATAATAATTCAATGTCTACGGTAAAAAACCTCATGTCTAGTTCTACGGTTGCTTGTTGTTAGCGGCTAGGACAGAATGGATGCGGAAAGCAGAAAACTCTGTGCTTTGGCGTAATTTAGGGCAGGTCAAAGTCCAGCAATGGCTGCGATAGGTCTTTTTAATTTCTAACCAGAGAATTTATCTAGCTTTCAGTATTCGGGGGCATGTCGTAGAAACGAGACAATACAAGGACATAACAGACTACAGTGTCATAATGCCCAAACACTAACTATTACGTAACAAAGTGTCAAAACAGAATTACTTAGGTTTGAATACACAATGTCTCAAAGTAGCATTCCTATTGTGTACTTATACAATGAAACAATCTGTGCACTAACACATACTTACATGGATATTAGTTAATACTTCACACATCAGCTGGCTCTTTGGGTCAAATATTTGCATAAATTATTGTATTTTCAGTCACGTTCAGTTATTGCAGTGATGCTAACAAGGATAGCATGCAAGTTTGAGAGCTATTAGCAATAAATACACGATTGAATAATTACAAAATGAGCTTGTGTTAAGTAAAATGTTTTCTGCATGATTTACGATTGTGTAAAAAGTGAGTTATACAAAAAACATTGTTAAAATTCACGGTTGATTTGAACTTTTGTATGAACACAATGCTTCAGTCAAAAGCAAAATTTATTTCAATTTGAAGAAGCGATGACTGTCACTTAGCATAATAGCATAATTATCCATCTACAATGTTTTCACTGCTTGCAAACAGGTCTCCTTTCTGTGAGAGGTAGTGGTCCGTCTCTACTCTACGTTGTACAAGGTGGAGATGACAGTACGACAATAACTTCGTTTATCTAATGACGGGAGGTCTACATATAAAAATTCAACCAAATACATATCGTCGCTTCTCAGGAATAGTGTCGTAACAAATCAAACAAAATCTTTAAAATTAGTTTTATACATAGAATCGGCATGTACCTAGCCAATTTCGATTTTATTTCTATAAAACTAATTTTAAAGATTTTTTTGTTACGACACTATTCCTGAGAAGCGAAGATACATGAATGAGAAAAGGCCTGTGTCCCAGCTGTGGGAATGTTATAGTCTTATTATGATTATACTGCTAACCAAATATATCCAAAAGTTTAGTCACTATAGCCAGTCAAAGATTGATAAAAGCTGTATATAGTCAGTCAAAGATTGATAAAAACTATATATGACAGTCAAAGATTGATAAAAACTACATATAGTCAGTCAAAGATTGATAAAAGCTACATATAGCCAGTCAAAGATTGATAAAAGCTACAGTATATAGCCAGTCAAAGATTGATAAAAGCTACATATAGCCAGTCAAAGATTGATGAAAGCTACATAATAGTCGGCCCATCACATTTTAATTTTGATGTTAGGATTTATTTGATAGTCCTAAAATACTCTTGCATTATTGCCAGTGTTTTCATGTATTGTCGTCTCCACATTGTAGAATCCGAGCGCTAGAGTAAAAACTTTCTTAGTCGCAAGTTTTGTGGTCGCTGGTTAGTCCACCAACCACCAATACACTGAAAGTTGGATGTTTCTGTCGGCAAGGCATGCGTGAGCCGTGGTTTCCACATAAACCATTTGAACGAAGTAAAGTTGTATAAGTAAAAAACTTGGCTAAGCCGTCGATTTTGGAATGTTTACGTCGCCTTGCTGTATATCTAGAACTTTCATCTATTGAGCCATAATAATGGCACACCTGCCGGTTGACGCAGTGGTTGTGGAATGGGCCAGGTTGGTTTGGCAGGGTTAATTTCTGAATTGGAACAATACTTGTATGGCCTGTATGTCCATACGATACAGGATCAATTAGGCTCTTTGTACACGGCACGGTTTTTTTACGGTACGGCGGCTTATAAGCCGCGTCGTAGACAAAAACGTCTTCGTCAACAAACTTCCATAGTCATCCATACAACACTGACGACCGTGCCTACACACGGCGAATAAACCGTAGGTAGGTTTTTACGGCAAGAAAAACGTGTGTACAAAGAGCCTTGCAGTTTAGGGCAGCGATGTTTTTTCGAAATCAAGCAATATGGATGTTAGGATGGCGATGTATTATCAAAGTATTTGATTGGTAACATACCTGACAGCAACTCGCACGCTGGACTCTTCAGACATGGCTGCGCGGTGCACCTGCGAAAAGACAACTTTTTTGGATGTTTGTTTCAACTCATACCTATACTAACTTATTTCTATTGTAGGCGTCGCTCTTGGATAATTTTTAACATAAGCATTTCATACATACATATATAAATCTATCTATCTATCATGGGGTTTAGGTTTCCGCACTTAGTCCTTGAAGTGGACCATTGTGCATGGACACATATATAAATACACGCCTTCTTTCCATAGGGGTACGGTAGAAATGACAGAATGCCACCTGCTGTAATCCTAACATACTCCTTCTGCCTTGTTTACGTTCATACTAGGGCTTTCAATACCGGTATTCCGGGATCCCGTAATACCGTGATCACGGATTTTATTTTGGCCTTTTACAATACCGGTATTGACGCCCCAATACCGTGATTACGGTATTACAAACATTAGATCTGAAAATTATGTGATCTTATTCTCACACTTGTTTTCTTCAGCGCAAGCGTCCCGCTGTTATCTTAAGCTCACCCTCCTGCACCCCGCCTGAGACAATGCCCGAAATCGAGCTGTATTTATGTGTCGTTTTTGTTATTGTCACTATAGAGGTATGAGGAACAGGGTGTAAAGTTCACTCATACTTACCGCACGATCTCGGGCGAGGCGGCAAGCCTCCTTGCCGGACTGCCGCCATGGGATCTGGAGGCGATAATCCTCGCGCGAATGTATGAGTGGCGTGCGGAGGCACTACGCCGGGGGGAAACTCCGCTTCCGCAGCAAATCGCGGCGGAGCGGACGGACCTTCGGCGCGATCTCATGGCGGCATGGAAAGAGCGACTGTCGCAACCCAGCGCAGGGCACGCCACGATAGCGGCGGTAAGACCCCTCTTTGAGGAGTGGCTAGAGAGGCGTCATGGCGCCCTCACCTACCGCCTGACGCAGGTCCTCACCGGACACGGAAGTTTCGGGAGGTTCCTGCATATAATCAGGCGGGAGGAAACGCCCGGGTGTCACCATTGCCAGGATCGCCCAGAGGACACGGTGGAGCACACGGTGGAGGTCTGCCCCGCTTGGGCGGAGCACCGCCGTGTCCTCGTAGAGGCGATCGGCAGCGGCGGCGACCTCTCGCGTCCGGGCCTGGTTCAAGCCATGGTCCGGGGCGAGAGGGAGTGGGGGGCAGTCGCCTCCTTCTGCGAAGCAGTCATGCTAGCGAAGGAGGCGGCGGGACGGCTGAGGGAGAGAGCCTCCCGTCCCAGCCGCCGCGGGAGACGCTCCGGGCGTCGGGAGCCGCGCGACGACTCCCGGCCACCGTTAGCGCGGGCCTGAGGGCGGAGAGTAATGGGTAGCTCACCGTCCGATCAGGACCAGGCCCGTGCCGGACGGCGCGTACGTGTTCCACGCGCGCCTCAAAGAGATGTCAGCATCAAGTGAAGGGGCCCGTCAGGGCCGAAGCCTGCCGGGTCAGCGGGATTGTCCGAAAGGGTTACCGCTGGCCCTGAACATAAAGGGCGAAGGAAGGAACACGGGTGGGTTTTAGTCAGTAAGAGTCTGAGACTCCCTTCCGCTCCACCCAGAGCGGGAGGAGTCATTTGATGATTTCCCATCCTGAAAAAAAAAAAAGTTAACTCATACTCTATAGAAAAGGGAGGATCCTCCGACCAGACGGGTGTTGTGTCTGGCGGGCAACTGCCCGTTGATTCATGTCGGGCCGTTGTATCTATGCTAGTTGCGCGGTAAACTCTGCTTGCGCGATGCAGGATTTGCGTGACGTCAGTATGACGCGTTGTTTGTATGTGGCGTTGTAGATACCGCTACATCACTATTGTCAGTCAGTTTCGCAAAGGCGACGGGATAACGCGTCTATAATTACTTTAACATTTTGTTACTGTTTTTCAGAAATTGTTATTAACGCTTGATTTATTTTGATACTTGTTTAGTTTTAGATTTTGATTGTTTTTTTATTACATAATTATTAATAATGTTACTAAAATGATTGCTAGCTACTTAGCTAGTTAAGCTATACTTAGCTAGTTAAGCTATACTTAACTTACTTGCATTTCTACAAATAATGATACCTATGTTGATTCTCGATTTATTTTCTTACTTTTTTAGTTTTAGATTTTTTGATTGTTTTTTTATAACTTAATTATTCAGAATGTTACTAAAATGATTACAAAATGATTGCTACTAGCTAGTTAAGGTATACTTTACTTACTTACATTTCTACAAATAATGATACCTATATTGATTTTTACATGAGACATGATGACATTTAGGTAATAATAAGATTTTTTTTTTATATTGTACAAACAAAGTCTATGTGAAATGCCTTCCTGCAAAAAGAGTAGATTCAGTTTAAGTTTTCATTATGTTCCTAATTCCTAGTCCTACCTAAATAATCAACCAATACCAAATTATTATAAAAGAATTAAGAAAGCTATGTATAACGTATTTATTTTAGTATTTTCAATAAAATAATAAGAACAATACTGATTTGAAAATACAAAAAGGCGTATTTTATTGGTTTTATTAATGTCCTAATTGAACTTGCGTTCAATACCGGACAACCGGTATTGATACCGGGATCACGGTATTGACTTTTCCAATACCGGTATTGATACCGGTATTGAAAAAATCCGGTATTTGAAAGCCCTAGTTCATACATCTGGTCATACAGGCATTTCATAATAAGAAATATCCAAAATAAGAAACATAAGATGTTTTTTCATGGTCATAAAATGGCATCTGAGCTTAGATGGTTTTCCCTGCTACAAATAAGTTTTTTATCAACAAAATTCCACGGAAAAATATTAGGATTAATCAATTATATGACATCAATGATAGTTGATAGCTTTTGCAAGTAATTAATCAACATTTTATGACTTTAAATTAATTAATTTAAATCAGGTTGCTTATTATGGTCCTGACAGCACATGATTTTAAACACATTAATTTTAATTAGTTACAGCAGCTAATCTGTAGTTTGGTAGCAAAAAGAAGTAGGCAGGTACCTAGGCAGTAATAAATGAATGCCTTTACACAACAATGTAATGAATCAAATCACTTAAATAATGCAAATGAAGTTTTAGTAAACTCAATGATTTAATGAAGGTGTGCAATAACAAAACTGTTTATGTTGTAAAACAAATTATGTTTCAATTACTTTTTGTTAGTTACAATAACAAAACAGAGCAGTTGTTTGCATTCATTTATTTTAAATTAAACTTTGAGAGTAAGTGTAATTGTAATGTTAAGGCATAAACAAAAATATTAAACTGACAGGTAGGTAAACAACACTTCATTTCTACAGTATTATGATATCACATAGTACTTGAACATAACTGGTGAAATATGGGTGTAATATAGATTATACTTCTACCAACCTTTCAGGAAAATAAGGTGCAATGTTTTTTTTTATTATGATATATTTTCACTGATACTTACCTAGTATTTTTTTTTACTATTGAATTTTCTTGCTGATAATCTGTTTCGTATTTATTATTGTTTTGATAACTTTATCTTATCTTTAAATTATTTAACACATTCTCCATGCTTTAATCCGGTAGTAGCTAGTAGTTTCAGCTTAGTCTTACAGTGATTATCTCAATATCAACAAGGAGTTTTTTTTTTATTTACATACTTTTAACAGAATTCACATAGGAACAGGATATATAAATTACCATATAGTATGAACTAATTCTACCAATATTATCATTTTGTTTACAGATTTACTTCATTAAAAAATCAATAAGGTCCATGAATATTATTCTATTTATAAAAAAATTGCATGATTGTTTTCTATTCAAATTGAGAATTAAGAATAAATTAATATTTTAAGCATGCACCTGCCAGTACTGGAAATTACTCAAGCAAAGATAACACATATGACAACTAAATAAAATTGTAACATTTAGGGTTGATTTTTCCATTGTCCTAGCCTTATATACCTAAGACTTTGTTTAAACTTACTAATTTCAAGAACTATGCAACCAGATTTGATAAAAAAAATTGTGTTTCCTGCTTGTTTATAAAATGATACCAAACAATGAATGTTCTACCACATTGCAATGTAAACAAGCAAACATTTGCACAGTTATTTACACAATAACAAACACAGTATTAATATATGCAGGCTGAATACATCCTGCCTGTGCTTGAGTTGTTAATAAACTTAGCAGATTTTGTTATAAGAACAATAATATTATCACATAGCACACTTTATGAGCTATAATGAGAATGCTAATAGTTATATTTATTACTTGGTTTAAAATACACGATAACAATCAAGATAACTTAATCACACTTTGGATGGCTTTTAGTGAATGTGAGAGTACTTTTAACAATTCAAATATTAGTAATAGTTATAATACGGCTTATACAATACTATTGGAGCACTCAAACCTACCTAGACCCATTCATTGAGTGAATATCTCTCAGAGAAAGGTGATAAGAAAACATGCTCTAACTGCAACGAACGCAATGTCATAAAAATATTGTACCAAGCAATACTTACTGCGGTTTAAAAAATCCTTAATTTCCGTTACACTAGATCACATTTCATAGAGCGTCGGCGTCAAAACGACTAGCTAGATCGACAACGACCGATATTTACGTCCATCTTTCACCATTGTGGATAGATAAAACCGATTTTATTGTTATGCTCACTTACTTCTTGTCTTTATTGGCTATCAAGCGCGGTTTTCATTATTTGCCAGCGCACTATTGATACGCGCGGCTTGTAAATGAGTTATAAACAATCGTATTTTAATTAAAACGGTAATTGGGAAGCAGCGCCGTTTGCCACTCGCGAACGTTCACAAAAATACATTTGACAACTGATTCAAGTGCTTGACGACAAAACAAACGAAACGGAACGTATGGCGAAACGTCATTTTGACAAACGAACAGCTTGTGTTGCAACAGCAAGGGGAATCTTTTTCTACTGCAATCATGACAATCACGAACTCGGGAAAGTCAAGATAAGCATTATTAACGTTTGGAGATCGTTATATTATACGCATTTCAATCCGTTATAGTGTTTCAGAAGTTTGGAAATGACGATAATTTATGATAGGCAGATGTAAAAATATCTTTCTTGTCTAAAACTTAAATATAAAAGCATAAAATATTGGGCTTTGCTCATATAAACAAATGAGTTGAAGCCAGTTGATTTGCAGGAAATCCCAGTACCTACTGCGCTGGTACTGGACCTTAATCGAGATTTTAGGCGTTGTGTGATTCTATCATTATGAGTCATGCACGGTAAGTAATTAGGTAAGGCTAGAAGTAAGATAATAGTAAGAGAAAAAAATTAACACATATTAATTTTTTTTTATTGTTTTGGAACTATTATTATATAACTATGATTATGAGAACTATAATAATCGTTTTAAGCAACTCGTAGTAAATAATAATTTCATAAATAATTGCATTGCATCATCATCATCATCATCTGCCTAGCCTTTTCCCGACTATGTTGGGGTCGGCTTCCAGTCTAACCGGATGCAACTGAATACCAGTATTTTACATGGAGCGACTGGCTATCTGACCTCCACAACCCGGTAACTGGGTAATACGATACCACTTGGTAAGACAGGTTGTCAGACTTTCGGGCTTCTGACGACCTGTAACGACTGTCAAAGATCCACAAATGACAGCCAGGACCAAAGGCTTAACGTGCTTTCCGAGGCATTGCATTTCAAGTAATTGCATTGTATCATAATAAATATCGTTTAAAAAGACGAGAGGATTTCGCGGGCTATCCTAGCATATTCGAATACTTAACTCCTCAATCAATCTGTCTAGCTTTTTCCCAGTGTGTTGGGGTCGGTTTCCAGTCTAACCAGATACAGCTGAATGCCTGTATTTTACATGAAGCGACTGGCTGTGTGACCTCCACAACCACAGAACATTAATACTCAAAAGACCACAACCCAGTCACTGGACACCTTAGACCCTGGTAAGACTGATTGTCAGATTTTCGGGCCCCTGACTACCCGTAACGACTAACAAAGATAATATATTACGAATGACAGTTCGGACCTTCCGAGGCACGGAGGGGTCTCGATATGAATGGTCATCCATCCATGGATCAACCTCAGCAAGCGTAACTTAACCTTCGATCGACCCGTGCAGCTGTTATTAATTAGCTACGAGCCCTTTAGGGCAAAAGCTAACTCCTATTATGGTAGATTATTTAAAGTCTGGCAGCACGCTAATTTCGCTATCAGCGCCACAATAATCCGGCAAAATCACGTTAGAAATATGAACTAATTTAAACAGTAGTTTTGTACGTGGTACTTCTTCTTAATAACAGATGGCGTTTTACTAAATGAAATAAATGTGCTTGCAAACTACAGATGGCAGCACATCTGTGTGAGGAACTACAAGTCCTACAAGACACTGTGTTGAGAAACTGAGTCCGTCTGTCTGTCTTGTTTTCACCGCATTGTTGATAGAATAGAGCATCCTCAAATTGTCTCTATCCATCGGTACTGACAAAAATGAAGCCTCAGAATTCAGGAAGGACAAAGTCATCTAATATCTCTGCTTACCACTTTAGGGGTTGCTTCAAAAGGCTTCCTGAAGGGATACAGGGGTATTGAATTTTGTAGGGACAAACCTAAAGTTATCGCAAAAAGAAACGCGGGCAAAGTGCTTGTTTGTAATATTAACTTACAGAAACCAAATTTATTTTTTAATAATAATTATTTCATTACAGACATATTAATTATATAGTAATATGTTTGTAATGAAATATTTATTAGTAAAACAGCACTAAGTTAGTGCCTGTAATATATAAAGAGATGCAATTTTAAATTATTGTGTGGCAGCTAAGAGGTTGTTAACGCCCAGGTGGATGATCTAAGTGACTCATTGATTTGAGAATAGCCCGCAGCATCTTCTAATGACAGTTGTCTGTTTATTCTATATGTATTCTTAGTCAGGACTGTACGAAGACGGTACGGGAAGCGTTTTAATTAGTGTACCTAATTGGATGTCTGAAGTCGGTGCCTATATGCGGCCGATAGCAAAAATAGTAGATAGAATTAGGTAGAAGCTGAAAATCTTTACAAACTTACCTACAAATCGTCGCTCGCATGATTGTAAGTCTTATCTCATTTTTTTAGCTGATTTGAGTTAGGACAATTCTATTCGTGATTCTTTAATTTTGTTGCCTTTCAAAATTGTTATATTTTGAGATCCAAATAATATAGAGATACGACGGTTAGTGAAAAATGTAAAGAATCACGAATAAAGAAATGTAGTTGTCCTTACTAAAATGTGCAAAAAAATTTAAAAAATGAGATAGGACTTTTAGTCATAATAAGAGCGACGAAATGACGTCTCCATCTTCTGGACTCTAGTGATGCATAAGTATAGGTAGTTTCTTTGTTTTGGGGCTTCTACATCTGATACAAGATTAGGTTATCAACCCGTCAAATGTCGTATGAGCCAGGGATTCTTTATAAGGACAATAGACTCGAAACGACAATAAGTAAATATAATCGTGAAAACCGTTGAGCGCTTATTAAATGCCAATTTATTTGGGATCGGCACAATATGTTTTCTCTAAACAGCCGGTCGATTCTGTAAAAATCTCACCGTGAAAACTTAGGTGAAGGTAGATTGTTTTTGCTAGGAATTGACACTACTGACAGACAGCTATCACTCCACGCTCACTTCACCTAAGTTTTCACGGTGAAATTTTTACAGAATAGCACCGCTGCTTCTTTATAAATAGTAGGCGATCGTTTCATCTATGATAAGTTGATAACAGTCACACAGTTGTAAATACTGTCTAGAATGGCTTCTAGACAGTTTTTCCAGCTAAGTACCAAAAAGGTCCCCAGGCAAATCCTCCCACCCAATATTCATTTTTCCTTTGGTAATTGTAGCATAGTAGGTAGTGTACCTGCACTTCCATATATTCCCTTTATCGATTTACATTAGTAATTTACTAAAAGAAAATTCGAAGCACAATGATAACATACAGTTTCACTTGCGTCTCTTTCAATTTTCAGTATTTCCATAAGTGCTCTCTGAAATGTCGCTTCTAAAAGATAAAATTGTACCAAAACACTCCAAGAACCTTCAGTAAAGCTCATCATATCGTGGGGTAAACCATTAGATTGTCAACACTACGATTTCATTACGCTAATCGAGAGAGCTCGTTCAAGTTAACGTGGGGAAAAATTAATTTGGAACGACAAACAGGGTCGCTCGCTCTTTTACAGAAAATAAACACTCTTGGTAAATGAGGTGTTGGAAGTGCACGTAGGTGAGTTAATAAACGTTACGCCAAGGAAGTTTCTGTGAAATATTTTTTATTTGTGTTTTGTTACATTTTTTGTGGCGATATACCCCTTTCATAGAAGTACTTGCTTTTAAAGTTAAGTAGTGATTAGCGACTGTTTATAAAACCATACATTTTTGACTTTTAAACATCACTTAACTTTAACCGTTGTTTATACTTATACCCCGCTATGTCTAGCTGAGAATGATAACGATCGTTCCACTGAAAAAAATTATGAGTTGACATCTAGTCAAATCTTTTGTTAATGCTGTCATCATAAACTTCAGTCTCAAAGCTATCACTGAATTTTCCACAGATAAATCTTAAATTGAGAAGTGTTGCATGGACCTGAAGCTGCTGACTGTAGACCATAGAGGATAGTAATAGTACTACTACGATGATGATGATGAGGCCGCACTTAGGCTTTGAGCTGGCCTGGCGTAGTAGGTACGGAGTTTTACAGTTCGGCCGGAGAGAGATTGCTTTCCTGACACCTGTCAATGCGACAATTCTAGTAACAGATACCTAAAGATCAAATTCACAAAACACGTAGGTATTCGTTTGTACGAAACTGACAGGTGTCAAGAACGCATTCTCTCGACGGCCGAACTATAATAGAACTAGCTTCTCTCCGCGACTTCGTCCTCGCGAACTTTCACCCTACCCCCATTCATACTCTTAGGGGTGGAGTTTCGAAAAACCCTTTCTTACTCTTCACAAACACACCCTCTAAATTTTATGTCTCTAGGACCAGCGGTTTAAGCTGTGCGTTGATATATCAGTCAATCGACTTTGAATTTTATGTAAACAGTTAGATAAGAGGCAGGTCATCTTATACTGTTTTTGTAGCCATTAATCTGCTTCCTACCCTGCTCGTCATTATCATCTGCCTAGCCAACTATGTTGGGGTCTGCTTCCAGTCTCACCAGATGCAGCTGAATACCAGTATTTTACATGGAGCGACTGCCTATCTGACCTCCACAACCCAGTTACTGGGTAATACGATACCCGTTGGTAAGACTGCTTGTCAGACTTTCGGGCTTCTGACTACCCGTAACGACTGTCAAAGATCCGCGACAGCCGGGACCAACGGCTTAACGTGCTTTCCGAGGCACGGAGGGGTCTCGTTATGTAAAGATGGTCACCCATCCACAGATCAACCGAGGCAAGCGTAGCTTAACCTGATCGATCGACGGCCACAGGCCCCTCCCCTGCTGCTGTTACCCTATCGGAAATTGGCTAGACAACTGCGCCAGTTGTAATCGAGTACGACGCCGACAAAGAGAAAGAGGGTATAAAAGCTCCTTCAAACAGCCGCGCCACGACACGCGACACAAAGGCACCGCAAGTCGCGCAACGAGCGCGCGATTATATCCCGTGTCGCGCCTGTTTGTAGGAGCCTTAATGTGTTTAGCCGGTTAATCGTCAGCTTCACTAAACGTTCCTAAATGTGTTCTATCATTTACTTGATGGTAAATGGTTGAGAGAAAAGGAGGAAATTGATTACGTGTCGCGCATAGCTAATCGCGATCAGATGAACGCCCAATGATTGATTTAGACAGTTTATTGCATTTCTGCGAATGAAGACTTTTTCTGTCTATGTGTTTAATTTATCTCCCAATCCACTTTTCATTTGGGCCTAAAGGCACTTTCAAGTTTAGAACAGCTGGTACTTCATGTATGTAGTAGGTTTCGCAATAAGAATGGAGTAAGTAATGAGTCATGAACTGACCTAGGTATAGGTGCCCGCAAAACTGCTGGGTTTAATTTTTCAGTGTGACCGTTATGTCTTGTCTCGGTAGTGGTGTCGTAAAGTTGCAAGTTTCAATGGGCGTTAACCTACTTGAATAGTAAAATATTGACGGGACTGTTAATAAATATTGTTACAGTATTTTTACCTCACGAAGCGACTCGCGGTTTTCTTGTGGTAACCAAGTGTAGAAACACGCTGTGAATGTGTGCGTGAAGACAAGTAGCGTCAGCATATAACACACACGCACACACATTTTCAACTTCGCTATTGTCTCGGACGGTACCGAGAACTCCTGCGCTTACACATACATTTACAGCGTGTTTGTATACTCGGTCAACACAAGTACAGAGCGCGTGGCTTCGTGAGATAGTATTCTGTAGTAGGTATCATTGATTGGGCCACCAGAGTGCAGTGGTAAAGGCAATGCTTTCAAAACGTTTTGTATTTTTACAACGACTTTCAGCAGTATTGACTTGATGAGCTTTTCGGTAACTTACAAATGTCAGTCCATGAAATTAGCACAGTCCGTTCGCTGTTATTTCACCTCTGACATCAGCTACTTTATAGAGATGAGAATAAAGATCACATTGAGTTTGACAGACTTGTCAATGGCAGCAACCCAACAAGAACCTTATTATAATGACAATAAAGATCACTGTGATTTTGACAGTGACGAATTACTCTGAACGGACATAGACTGGTCCTACCTTCGTATGTCACTCCCATTCATTTTTTATTTTCCATCATAATTATCGTTTATAGAATATCACTTTGTCTATACTTATAGTCTACAATTTTACAGAATCGACGTGCTGATAGTTATTGTGGATCAGCGGTGCTATTCTGTAAAAATCGCACCGTGAAAACTTAGGTGAAGTGAGCGTGGAGTGAGCTGTCAATAGTGTCAATTTCTAGCAAAAACAAACTCACTTCACCTAAGTTTTCACGGTGAAATATTTGCAGAATCGACCGGCAGACATGACAGTGGCTAAAGATACGATCGCCATTAAAAAGCGCTTAGTACTTATGGCTAAGTGTTGCTAAGCTGTCTCGGAGCTAAATGCTCTAAGTAAACTGCACATCAACGGACAACTTACTAAGTAGGTTGCACTTGCAGCCTATGTGTGTCCTAATGCCGCAAATGGCATTTTGACACCGGAGCTAAAGCCGGCTCGAGACGCGTGCTCGAAGATTCTAATACTTAGATACCAAGTTGTCTATGGTTTATAGGTAACTAGCAGCGCACCGCGGTTTTACCCGCATAAGTGTCGATCCCGTTCGAACGACACGTGGCGCCATCTATTATCATAATAACGTTATTATGGTTTTCCTCGAGAACAGCACTTTTTTTCGGGATTAAAGGTACCCTATGTCCGTTTCTGTACACCTGACAACGTATATGCTAAAATTTCAGGATGATCGGTTCAGTGGTTTAGGCGTGAAAAGGTAACATACAAACAAACTTACTTTCGCATTTATAATATTAGTTAAGAAGTTAGGATGGTGGGGGTTTTGTGGGATGAACTCTTGCATATTTTAATGTGTTATTTATAGGTTATTTTGTAATAATTATGAAGCAGCGGTTACAAAAACATTTATGGGTGGCGTTGCTGTTACAATGTTACCTACATTAGCGAAACAAACATATTTAATGTTCAGATAATAATGTTATACTTACTGTCAGCGGTGAAGCTACCTTTTATAAAATAAATATAAGTTTTTTATAAAACCTACCTTGTTAGAACGTTAAACATCATTATTAGGGAATCCAATCCCGCAAACGCGGGATCCCGCAAATGCGGGATCCCGCACCTTTTTTGCGGGTTCAGAAATGCGGGATTACACCTGCGGGATCCCGCAGATTTGCGGGATTGAAAAATATATATATTTAAGAAAAATGGGCTCAGGCGACTATCTTATTATTTATATCTTATCTTAATATTTAACTTTTCATTAATATTTATATTTGTATTGAAAATAAAAAATATTCCTTTGTTTTAGAGACATAAAGAGGTGAATTAAGTAACGCGCTTCCACACTTGTAGACGGAAGTCAATTCCGCCTACAAGTGTGGAAGCCGAGCGTGCTTTTTCCGCCGCTGGCTATTTATGCAATAAGATAAGACCAAATCTAAAAGATGAAACGTTAGATACCTTATTGTTTCTTCGAAATCATTTTCAGAAAAAATAAGCTCACTTTTTACCCGGCGTTTACTTAATTCACCTCTTTATATCTCTAAAACAAAGGAATATTTTTTATTTTCAATACAAATTTAAATATTAATGAAAGTTAAATATTGTATTATATCGTTTCTTAAAAGAAGTTGATTATTTATGCTTCTTAAACATCATTACCTATATTCAATTTATAATATGAGTAATAACTTAGCTTCATATTGATAATAATACTAAAAAAATACTTGTCTTTATGTCTTTCATTTCACTACACAAAACAAAAATAATAGTAAATAAAAGCAATGCCGCAAATCCCGCGGGATCCGCGGGATTGATGTCCTTGATCCCGCATGCTTGCGGGATCGCGATTTTGATGCGGGATTGGATTCCCTAATCATTATGTAAACCATTCAGAATCAGGCTGAATGGACCGCGTACCGTAGGACTATTTATTTTCGTGACATTTTTTTTTTACTAAAATTGCTCGAGCTCCTCTCTATGCAATATCATATCTCCATATTTACCTACAGCTGGTATCGTTTCACACGTCGACGTCGGTCGGTACAGCTGCATTTCTCACGTACCAATTTCTCCTCTCATTCAATTCCACTTTTAAAGTGCAATAAATACTGCAGCAATATGGAAAATTTCCAATAAAGGTACTAGGAATGCATATTTTCTAAGCTATAGTGGAAGTGTTTGAAGCAATTTCTATTGTTAGTTTGGTCGGCGACCAGGCAGCGTCTCGTTGGTCACACGGTGCTCAGCAACGCGTGTCGGGGCGAACGCACTAGCGACAAACATTAAACCTATTATTATTTCAACTACACTTTGACCTGAGTATAGACTGTTCTATTCCTGTTGGCAACGGAGGTAAACAAGTTAAGTCTAATGAGTCTATGGTCTATGATATTTTTCACTATGTTCTAGGAAGTTTGTACCTATGTTTTATATTTTATAAAATGTTATTTGGATTTATTAAAAAAAAATGTTGTTTTAACTCTTCTGCTTTATTACAACTTAAAATTACACATATGTTAATTATTGTATGTCTAAATTCATTAAAAGGCCTTATTTATGCATCTATAAAAATAAATAAAATTAAAGTTTATGCTTATCTCAAAATAAAAGCTTTTTACTGAGTAAATGAATAAGAAAGTATATAATTACGGTACTTACTTATAACAAAAAATAACTTTTTTATTTTTTTCTGTCTGTCTGTTTGTTCCGGCTAATCTCCAAAACGGCTGGACCGACTTTAACGGAACTTTCACTGGCAGATAACTGAATAAAAAATTAATTAGGGTTCCGCGCAAAAAAGCTAAAATTTAAAAAGAGAAAAAATATCCTTTTTTTTTCAATGAAGCAGTGGTACCTACACATTCTACATATAAGCAACACATTATTGTTATCCGAAATCCACGCGAATAAAGTCGCGGGCACAGACAATTTTATAATAAAATTATGAAATATAAAAATAAAGTAAGTTAAGAAGAGCTCTACGTTTTCAAGATCGCCAATCGAAAAATAAATCATGTTTACCAACTCTGAAAACTTTACAAACGCACATTTTGGAGTAGACGTACACCAGTCGGCACGCACGTAGGGTGCGGTAGACAATTTCCACCTTGTTGCTATAGAAAAATTGTTCAACCGTAATCGAAAGTTAGCGAGAACGGGCGTTGATGGGTAGGTAATCAAAATTCTACGCTTGTTTCAGATCGGATTGGCACGTGAAATGTGGGTTATTGGCTGCCGAGGAAACGGAACAAAGTAGGTAGGTAAGAAGAAACCTTTGTGATGTTTTTCAAAATGTTTCCTGTTGCTGTTAAATGTTTGAGGTGTTGTTGTTACGAACTGTTCGTAAAATAAAAAGAGCAGAGATAATTTAGGGTGTTTAAAAGAATAAATACCTAGTGCTTTCGGTAAAAATACATTTTATTTTGTTAAGTACCTGGGTTACTTTCTCTAATATGTACCTACAATTAGCTTCTTTTATTTTCTTCCTTCTGAAATTCTAGACCATAGCGGACACTACTTTTTATCACCCTCTATGAAAAAATAAGTAAGTGCAACTTATGAATAAGAATAGTACGTTTATTTATTTACATACAATTATAATTTTTTTTTTATAAAACTAAGTAAAATCCTAATTTTAGTTAACAATTACGAACGAAGGCAGAATGCTTTTGGCTTTTTTATTTATTCACAAACTTCTTTTTTTTTTTATTTGGCTCGCGTGTTTACCTTTATCATACAGCCTGTTACTTGTTCATACAATGTTCGTGATTTTAAATTTTAAACGTCAAAAATGTATGGTTGTACAGTCGCTAATCATTACTTAACTTTAAGCATCGTTTATAAATAAACCCCTAAATAGCTTGCAGTTCTTTGGATGAATTAATTAGGGATCTAATTGGTATGCAAAAACAGTGTTTTCGACCATTTAAAAAACTGGTACGTGCTTCTTACTTGAGCTTTTGATCATGCCAAATTTGAATTGGTCCTTTAAAAAAGATTCTTACTGAAGGCATAATATCTGCTTACCTATACCTCTAGGCATGAAAGTGTCACCTACAAACAGGCGCGACACGCGATATAATCGCGCGCGACATAAAGGCACCGCTCGTTGCGCGACTTGCGGTGCCTTTGTGTCGCGCGCGATTTTATAGCGTGTCGCGCCTGTTTGAAGGAGCGTTAAAGGCTCCTTCAAACAGGCGATTATGAAGACGACTTCGATATTGCCAAAGATACAAGACTGTTCGGTATTAAAGTTCGAATGTGTAGGGGGAACTACGTAATTTAATTTTAGAAAATAAAACTGAAAATAAACTGGTACGAATAAGTCCAGCACCATAATTGCGTAACACACAATTCTATCAATTTGAATAATTTTGAAGCATATTCCTAATCTATTGCTCCATATGTTCGAAAAATATGTTTGCTCAACAACGTAAATAACGCATTGGATGTTGTTCAACTCTCAAAATGAAACCCATTGCTACTGATAGTGTGTTACGCAATTACCCCGCTGGTTCGTACGAACGCGTGTTTCCCGCGGCGATTTTTTTCGCGTACTGGATTTTCAACACACTGCTTATCGCCGAGAATTGAAAATCCAGTGCGCGATAAAATCCCGTCGCGATATTTTTACGTGCGTGCGTACGTGGGCCTAGTTATGAAAAATGAGATAACGGAAGATAATGATCAAAGGAAAAGTGGACAAAAAGACAACAGACTTATTTCTACTCCAAATTGCCTAAATACTTCTTAAGACACTAATTGAATACACAAAAACACTTTTAAGCCAATTATTACTCCGGTTCAAATTCATTATGCCAGCTCCAAAAGAAAAACCGTTGGGACAAATTTAAAAACACAAAATTGTCCGCCATCTTTATTTATAAGTTTCAATGAAGCACCCTCGTCAAGATTGTCGCATATTTTCTCTTTATTAAATACGATCACGCAGTACAACTTTTTATGTAAAAGGCTAATTTCGTTTCTTAAATTTAATGTGAAGCGATTACTTTTGCCCGATTGGGCAGCACTTGACACAAAAATGGAAAGCTTTTAGGAAGCTTGTACTTTTGACGGTGTATTGACATTCTTGAGGGATGTTGGAGGATCGAGGGAGGTTACACAATGGTCCATGCTGGCCTTAATTCTTTGTAGGAAAATCACCATTCAGGTTTCATTTATCATGACAATGATGGAACTGTTGATATTATTTTAAGAAAGTGTCATCTTCAACTAATATATATTGTACTAGCCCCGACTTCGTTCTTGTGAAATTTCTTGTTCTCCCGACCTGCCCCGTCGCATCGCATCGCCCCACAACGCGGCCAAAGGCCGCTTTCTGCGGCCAAAACTCCAAAATTAAAGTTTTTAGTTAGGGTTTTTTTGTCATCAAGTTGGCTTAAGGAGTCCCCTAAGAGACGCAAAATGTTCGGAGTGAGGTCCCTTGCCTCGAATCCCTTCCATAATCTTAGTCTGAATGTGGCCGTTACGGCACGTGTAGCCACGCGTAGGGAAAATCGATTAATAAACGCTTGCACTGAACACGTGTGAAAGTTTTTACTGCCAAGAAAACCTTAAACAAAAAAATGGATTCTACATCTGAAGGTAAGTACAATACTTAAAAAAAAATTCTGCTTATAAAATACTAAATAGTAAATTGTTAAAAAGTGATATGCCCAGGCTGTGTTTTATTAATATTATTTTTTTTGTTATATATATAGTCGAGTGAAAACTTTTTTATCTTGATAGATCCTGCTCTCTAAGTTATTGAAAGTTGTTAATAATATTATTATGTACCAGGAAATTAGCTGCCCGTAGCTGCCCGTTGAGTTTTTGAAGTGAAAACTTCTTTAGCATCGTTGTGATTCGAAATTTTATGAAACGAAAAAGCAACAGTATAAAGAGACATACAAGATGTAACGTGGGAGAAAATGAGATAGGAAGTATTATACAGTGTTTTTGTTTTTTATTAGTACAAATGACACCACATTTAATGGATGTGTGGGCGTGGGTGTGGGTGTGGGTGTGGATGGATGGATGGATGGATGGATGGATGGATGGATGGATGGATGGACGGATGGATGGATGGATGGATGGATGGATGGATGGATGGATGGATGGATGGATGGATGGATGTTCTTTAGCACCGTTGTGATTTGAAAGTTTATGAAACGAAAAAGCGACAGTAAAAAGAGACATGTAAATTCATAAGATTTAATGTGGGAGAAAATGAGATAGGAAGCCTATACAGTGTTTTTGAAGGTTTCATTTCTACCACGTGTGAATTGCACTCATGCTGTTTTTTGTACATTTATTTACAAGACTGAGCAAGTGAGACGGCCATTTGGAATTCACTATTTCTGATAACAGATTCATGATAAACGACCCTAAAAACCCCTATATACCAATTTATAGATCATAATAAGTTATAGATCATCATCAAATTCGTAATCAGCGACTACGAAAACCTATAAATTGTCATGCAGCTAGATTATATTGAATAATATACGCTATTTCACGCGAGGGGGTAGTCAATAGAGGAGGAAGGGGGTGGCTTTTAAAATTTTTAATATCAAATTCGTAATCAGCGACTACGAAAACATATGAATTGACATGCATCTTGATTATGTTGAATAATATACGCTATTTCACGCGAGGGGGTAGTCAATAGGGGAGGAAGGGGGTGGCTTTTAAAATTTTTAATATCAAATTCGTAATCAGCGACTACGAAAACATATGAATTGACATGCATCTTGATTATGTTGAATAATATACGCTATTTCACGCGAGGGGGTAGTCAATAGGGGAGGAAGGGGGTGGCTTTTAAAATTTTTAATATCAAATTCGTAATCAGCGACCCCGAAAACCCCCGAGTAAGAAATTTTAAATCAATTACTAGATTTTTCCAGTTTTGGCCAGCTTTTTGGGAATCGGCCGCTCTGTGCACCCGTCCGCTTTTTTATTTCTTTTCGTTTAGCGTTTTTTCTGACCTTTTTCTATCTGCTTAGCTCCTAATGGTCCTAGCGTGATGATAAACTAGCCTATAGCCTTCCTCAAGAAATGGGCTATCAAATAAAGATTTTTTCAAATCCAACGGATAATTCCAGGGATAAGCGCGTTGAAACCAACAAACAAACTCTTCAGCTAAAGATGAAGAGTTATGTATATTATATATACATACTCGTAGGAGGGGCCTGTGGCTAAATAATAACAGCCGCACAGGTCGATCGATCAGGTTAAGCTACGCTTGCCGCGGTTGGTCTGTGGATGGGTGACCATCTTTACATACCGTGACCCATCCGTGCCTCGCAAAGCACCCCGGCTGTCATTCGTGGATCTTTGACAGTCGTTAGGGGTAGTCAGAAGCCCGAAAGTCTGACAACCAGTCTTACCAAGGGGTATCGTATTACCCAGTAACTGTGTTGTGGAGGTCAGATAGGCAGTCGCTCCATGTAAAATACTGGTACCCAGCTGCATCCGGTTAGACTGGAAGCTGACCCCAACATAGTAGGGAAAAGGCTAGGCAGATGATGATACATACTCGTAGATAGTATAGATACATTGTTTTCTTTGTTGTCTTCGCATTGTATAACGTATGTATTTGAGACCTGTCTCATTACTGTACCTACAGTTGGTTTCCTGGCAAAGGAACCCTCTGACTCCTCTGCACGAACATGTGAAGAAGAGCAGCATCCTCCAGTTAGCTATTAACTATGTACAAACTATTGCAACCACCAAGCATTCGCCAAGCGTCGTAATGATAATGGAGACTTGTCCTTTATGTTCGTTTATTATGGAGTGGTTATTTGGGTGCCCAGAGCTCATGTATGCTTATGCTCACCAGTTTATGAGCTAATACGATGTGATCGTAGTTAGTTACCAATTTATATCTAAGTACCTACTTACTAAAATGTAGTTTTTATTACTTACCTTATTTTTGTAGTGAATTGTGGGACCAGTAACTCTATGATATATCTAATAAACTATTACTCACAGTACACTGACCGGACAGTGGGCTAATTGAGTATCACACTATAACTTGCAATGGTTTCCATATTGACAGCTCAACCATATTCATTGCGTTACTTACGTTTTTTGAGAAGACAAATTTCACGAACTTAAGAAGCAATGGATTAATTAGCAATATCGTTCAAAATAATTCAGAATGAGTTTGGCTCCTTCAAACAGGCGCGACACGAGACACAAAGGCACCGCAAGTGGCGCAACAAGCGGTTCCTTTGTGCCGCGCGCGATTCGCGTCGCGCGCGCGCCTGTTTGTAGGAGCCTTTACGCAATTAGGGTGCCTGTCCACTCAAATATGTGTGGTTCTTTCCTCAAAATACCATCTCAGACACTAATCTGTTTAGTAGTCGTATTTCTGACCAAGATTATGTCTGGACTTTTGAGAATTGAAAGACACTGTGACCTCTGAGTTTGTTTTGGTCTTTCTTCTCAGAGTAGTCTGTTAGGAAACACCGAGCTCATCTAGTTTTAATTCATAATTTAATTTTGACCGAAGTATCCGATTTTAGAAACAATAAAGAAGTCATTGTGACACGAAGGGTTAATAGCTGTCCTCCTAAATTTGTCAAAGTTATACATTCGCTGGTCTTTATGTACGGAAACCACTAGAAATTCATTTTTAGGCGGATATAAAATCGCTCTAGAATTGGTAACGAGTCCTAAAGTTGATATTTTATGCTGGAGACCCGCCCGAGTTCTCTGGGGAAGGTAATGCGGTATGTACCTACCGGTGAAAATCGCTTCAATTTGCTCGCATCCAGCTCAATTATGTGCTCCTTGTCACCTGTCCACATGATACATTAGGTAAAGCTTTTTTCAAAGACTTTTCGCATACGTGAAGGAAGATCGATCGTTATAATATTGAGCTTTAGAAATAGACTCACAAAAAGACGCTCAAGGAAGCAGAACTTTTTTAAAGATTCGCTATGAACGTTGTGTTGTCATTTTAACGGCTTGGGAGTGAGACCGTATACTTATAGGTGTACCTGTAGGTACAGCTAATTAAGCTTGTGTAAATTAATTTTATTCTGTTATTAGGGTTCCGTACCAAAATGGTAAAACGGAACCCTTATGGTGAGGCTCAGTCTGTCTGTCTGTCTGTCACAGCTGGATATCTCAAGAACTGCTAATGCTATCGCCTTGAAATTTGGAATAGTTTTAGGTGACGTTTGCCCAACTATTTTGCAAATAAGAAAGAAATAAAAATATATGTATATTTTTTGCAACAGGGACTGAAAGGGGGTCTGAAAAATACGAAGTGTGGCTACTAGGGTATGTGGGGTATCATATGAAAGAGCGCAGTTTACACATTTTCAAACATTTTTCCTTTTTTTAGGCCACATAGTTTTCGACCTTCGATGAAAAATGTAAAAAAAAATACCGTTCCGCCCCTTTATCTCCAAAGTTTGCAAAGAGAAAAATCACTATCCGTCAAGAGATGGCGCTGACATAAAACTGCAATATTCTACACCGCAGTCCACAGTGTTAAAATTCTGTGAATGAAAAATTAAAGACATGATGCTACGGACTACGGAACCCTCGGTGCGCGAGTCCGACTCGCTCTGGACCGGTTTTTTTAATTATACTTTTTTTTTAATGTTTTATTTTTATGTAAGTAGGTACTTTGCATGCCGAAAGGTAAAATATTATGTTATAATATGTAAAACATCTACATAATTGTTTACCTTGCGAATTTGAATTTGAAAATTCCTAAGTTGTTTCAATTCATCGTCCGCATAACAATTGCCAATATAATTATAATTTTTTTCTTAGGTTCCATAAAAATGTCTACAGATTAGATAGGAGTCTCAGATAAGAGCTTTCAACCACAGGAGTAATTAACTTTTGAATAACTAATAACGAAATCAAAAATACTTAAAATTCGCGTCTTGAAAGCTATCTGTAATGGAATGCCGTCTTCTCGTTCGTCTGAAGTGTACGATGCGACGTTATCCAAGCCAATTGACGCCTTAATCGGTTGAATTGCGTCTAATAGTGTTAAACTCATGTTTGAGCGATTAACTGATCATTCTCACATAACACAAGCCCGACTCCACATTCTCAGGTGAATTATTCGCTTAGCTTGAACATCACTAATGTTCAAGCTTGTTGTAAAACAGGCCATTAGATCGCAGATTAGCGTTCTATATTAATATTCATATTCCGCTATTGTATAAATAGATAGCTTATTGAGAATTTAAATGAACACAAAAAGTATGATTGTGCTCGGAGGCGGCGGGATGTACCTATTCCTTTTCAGTTACAATAGAACACGAGTGTAGGAAGTTAGGAACAGACAAAAGTGCATGATGCGGTTTGCTCGGCGACCCACCCGTAGCCGTAGACCTGCTACATCTATAATAAAATAAATATATTGTAGCGGTAAACGTTTTATAGGCCCGGGGGTGCGCGGGGCGGGGCGGGCCGCGCGGAGAGGGGGTGCGTTGACCTCGGGCCAGGTTTACGAGTGCATTTGCACAGTGACACCCCCCCGCGAGCCGCACGCCGCCCGCGCCATCACCATGCGTGCACGCAGCACTGCGATTCTCGAAATCGCAAAAAGCGGCCAATTATGATTGATACGGTCAAGATTCGACGACGTCGTCGCGCCGAAAGGTAAAAAAAAACGAGTCAATCGCTCCCCGCTTCATTAGCCTCGTCTAGACTTGATAACAATCGAGCTCTTTTATTTAGACTGATTGTTTTCTAATATCGATTCGATATTATCTGGTGTTCGAGCGAATTTTCTTTTCAATAGATGTCACGCTGCACTGGCACACGCGCGCTACTCGGCATTGTTCTCTCCGGGAATGTCGTGTTACTTCCTGATAGATACGGCCGTGACGCGACAGTACACCTATCATAATAAAGGCTCTTCAGCGCACCCCTGCTACTTACATAGTGTAGTTACAGACTGTTCTCGTAGTGCTTTGTGTTGCCTGGTTTACATCACAATGTAGAATCACATTTCAAACAATTTCATAGTCTAATAATGCTTGAAGGTGTCCTAGGATAGAACAGCAACTTCCAATGAAACGGAGCGATAGAATTTTTTCTTAGAAAACCTTCCTAATGTCATGCAGAGGTCTGGGCGTTGGCAGCCTCTACAATTTCCTTTTCTGTCGCAGAAATTTTCCTGAACGCATTTAACAAAGAAATAATTAGTTCATTGACATCGCAAATAGTTCCTATTTGTATTGTGAGCACCTTAAGGCGAGAAGGGTCATTAATGGGAACGACTTAAAAGCCCCCTGGAACATTTGTTCAACCTCCCATCTAGGCAAGTGTGAAGTGTGGCCACACACCTCGCTGTTTCTCCTGTGGATCGGTCGTGATAGTGGCGACAGGCCTTTAGCCGCGTGATACACCGGGGATCAAGAATTCATGACTGGTTAAAAGGACTGAGTCGATTTTCTCGATTTTGTGTCTTTTCAGCAAGGCTGTCTTAGGGCAGGCCGAGGCCCTTGGGCACACAAGAATTTGGGGCCCCTTTGGAAAGTAAAAAAAGTGGATAACACGATAAACATTCTTCTGTTAAAATTTTATATTCACTAAAAAAAATGCGCTTTTGAGTGCAAGCGCTGTATCGGCCTGCCGGGTCCCTCGTCAGTTTGGGGACCCTGGACACGGGCCCTGTATAATATGTATTTATATTTATGGTAAATACGATACTGCTTTTCAGTTCTCAGTCAAGCTTCTGAACATGTCGAAAGGCTTGCAAAGCTTTGAAAATGTTTGTGGTTTGTCGCGATTCAAAAGTTTTAAAGCGTTGCCGAAGTTTGAACACCTTTTAACGAGTAGAAAGAGAAAATATCAGGCTTAAACCGAAGTGACAAGTACCTATCTAAGTGAAATCAAAGAAAGTAACCCAGTAGGACATATCTATCTTGCTGTAGATAATGGAAAGCTAAGTAATGGCTTCTGAGGAGATAGGTAACTCGTAAAAAGCAAGATTTATATTTATCCTGACACATTTTACATTTATTAATCCCTTTGCTGTGATGCTGAATTTGAAAAAGTGCTGTAGCATTGTCCTCACAGTTGAGAGCTTTCTACAAGCTTTATAAATAAAGGTAAACCTTTAAAAGTTTATAGAATTGTATTGTTTCAAGTATGTCTAAGCAACGAAGCTGTAAGTAGGCTAACTAGGTAAAGCTTTGAACTGATCTTGAATGGCAAAGATTGTTTGGAGTTTGTAATTTTGTACGTTTGTAAGGGGTTATTTCTAGAAATACTGAACCATTTCGAGAATTCTTTCACAGGTTAAGCTCACAATTTTCTAGCGACATACGCTATTTTTATGCCAAAAAATACTTCTTTCTTTGTGGCAATCGCGAAATGCGGGTAAAAGAGCGGGCTATAGTTACAAATAGACTAAAATCCAGATCACCACCCGTGTAACACGGGGCTTTAAAGTTGGTAAAAAAGTGAAGTAGTATGTGAAACAGCTTCTTGTGGCGGTGTTTGAGCAGGGAGCGAGCGCGGCGGGTTTGTCGAGCAAACACGAGCGGGACGCGTGACGCTGTGTCGCGACCTCCCGACTCCCGCCATTGTTGTCTCCGGTGCGCCTGCGCAAGGACGCGGACATGGTGGAGGAGAGAAGCGGGAGCGGGGAAATACTTTTTGGCGGAGGGATTTGGAGAAACACTAAGGGTCTAAACAGACGGACTGTATTTGAACTGGCCAGCTGAATAGCAGTTTGGATGCAGTTGACATAACTAGGTTTCGAAGCCAAACTGCGATGTTGCAGCTGAAATGCAGTCCGTCTGTTTGGACCCTAACAAACATGAACTCACGCCTGCACCCTAATTACGTAACACACTATCTGTAGCAATGGGTTTCATTTTGACAGTTGAACAACATTCATTGCGTTATTTAAGTTGTCGAGCAGACAATTTTTTCAAGATATGAAGCAAACGATTAGGAATATCCTTCAAAATAATTCAAATTGAGATTTATAGTGTGTAACGCAATTAGGGTGCTGTTTCCTATGGGGTAGGCAGGTAGGGTAACTACAGAACGCCACCTGCTACGATACTTACATACCTACTCATTATGCTTCGTTTACATTCATACATGTGGTCATACAAGCACGCCAGTTGCGAGTACAATGCGCGCCACGAAAGATGAGACTTGACCCCGCCTCCCCCGCTCTTTTCGCCGCCCCTATGACGTCCGGTCCCGTCCCGCACTCAGACCTCATACCGCTAAAGATACCTAAAATCGTGTACTGCGCAAGTCAAACCACGTGGTGTGTCAAGTCTCATATTTCGTGGCACGCATTGTACCTACTCATTATGCTTCGTTTACATTCATACATGTGGTCATACAAGCACGCCCGCGCCAGTTGCGAGTACCTACTACGCATCTGACCTTTGGAGAAACTGTCTTATTGATATTGGTGCTTTCTTTTCATTGTCAGATTGATCCGTAAAATCAATCTTCTTTTATCCGCATGCTCATTGTTTGTAGCAAATCAATGGAGTTTATTGCGGCATAGAGCGTTGTTACCTCCAGATATGGCTCAAAGGACCTTCAGAATTGAAATATTCTTTAGGATCACCATTACCTGAACCTGTAGCTCTAATTGCGTTACATTTAGCAACATCTCTGGATTTCAATTCAACAATATTTTACAATATTCACTGTTTTAATCTAGATGGCGAGACAATATTAAAAGTACACTATGTAGGTACTCATATTAAAAGTACACTATGTAAACAAGGATATTACAAATTAGAGGATTATATCCAAGACTAGATTTTGGGCGTTGCGCGAGCTGCAAGCAGCTCGCGGGGTCGTGTTTTTGAGGAGTATTTCTTACCCTTGTAAAATTTTGAGAATTGGACAGTAATCCTTAGCACTTATAGGATTTTGTAATAATAGCTATTTATTCACCAAGGGGAGTAATCTGTACTTACCCTCGAGTGATATATACTGCTTTATACTACACTTGTGGAGTTGTTGTTAAAAAATTGCTATAATTGTCACTGGAATCACTTATTTTAACTTGTGATTTACACCGCCAAACTTTAAACTTTACCAAGAAAATTGTTTCTACAAAATACGTCAACCAACAAAATAAGTCTTTTTTTTGAAGTGAAAACTTCTTTAGCGGCGCTGTGTACTTTTTTTGGAATGGGTAAAAACTTCTAAATTCGCGTCAGGTCACGTGACCCTGATCGAAAATTCGTAAGACGTAAAACGTAAGACGCGCGTTGTTGAGGACAGCGCCATCTATGCACATCGGGAAGAACTACGAGGGCCTCGCGTACTAACTACGTAGTTCATCCAACAACGACGAGATGGCGCTGAACCACGGATATATAACTGACGACGAGCTCCATGCGAGACCAACACCACGAACTGAAGTCTATCCTGTGTGCTTATTTGTAAATCTGAATAAATTCCTTTCACGAGAAGAATAAACCAGTCACTTTGGTCATCATACCTGATTTGCAAAAAACCCTATAAAATAAGGAACACACCTTAACACGCGTGTTTTGTTTATAAGACGATTCACAAAATACACTCGTAATTGTTCAAGTTTTCACTTCTGTCGGCACTACCGGAGTGCCAGTGCTTTTTTTTCTTATTTTAGCGCGTCAAACAGTTTTCGCGCCAAAAGACGTTAAGCCGCATGGCTCTAGTGGGGACGCGGCTTAACGTCTTTTTTGATTTGTTGTGATCAACAACACTCAACAACACCCAAAACACTCAACAACATTCAACAACACTCAACAACACTCAACAACACTCGACAACACTCGACAACACTCAATAACACTCAACAACATTCAACAACACTCAACAGCACTCAACAACACTCAACAACACTCAACAACACTCAACAACACTCGACAACACTCGGCAATACTCAACAACACTCAACAACACTCAACAAGATTCAACAAGATTCAACAACACTCAACAACACTCAACAACACTGAACAACATTCAACAACACTCAACAACACTGAAAACACTCAACAACACTCAACAACACTCAACAAGATTCAACAACATTCAACAACACTCAACAACACTCAACAACTTTCAACAACACTCAACGACACTTAACAACACTCGACAACACTCGACAACACTCGACAACACTCGACAACACTCGACAACACTCAACAACACTCAACAACACTCAACAACACTCAACAACACTCATCAACACTTAACAACACTCAACAACACTCAACAACACTCAACCACACTCAAAACACTCAACAACACTCAACAACACTCAACAACACCCAAAACACTCAACAACCCTCAACAACACTCAACAATACCCAAAACACTCAAAACACTCAACAACACTCAACAGCACTCATCAACACTCAACAACACTCAACAACACTCAACAACACTCAATAAGACTCAACAACAGTCAACAACACTCAACCACACTCAACAACACTCAACAACACTCAACCACACTCAACATCACTCAACAACACTCAACCACACTCAACATCACTCAACAACACTCAACAACACTCAACAACACTCAACAACCCTCAACAACACTCAACAACACTCAACAACATTCAACTACATTCAACAACACCCAAAACACTCAACAACACTCAACAACACTCATCAACACTCAACAACACTCAACAACACTCAACAACACTCAACAACACCCAAAACACTCAACAACACTCAACAACATTCATCAACACTCAACAACACTCAACAACACTCAATAACACTCAACAACACTCAACAACACTCAACCACACTCAACAACACTCAACAACACTCAAAAACACTCAACAACACTCAACCACACTCAACATCACTCAACAACACTCAACAACACTCAACAACCCTCAACAACACTCAACAACACTCAACAACACCCAAAACACTCAAAACACTCAACAACACTCAACAGCACTCATCAACACTCAACAACACTCAACAACACTCAACAACACTCAATAAGACTCAAAAACAGTCAACAACACTCAACAACACTCAACAACACTCAACCACACTCAAAACACTCAACAACACTCAACAACACTCAACAACCCTCAACAACACTCAACAACACTCAACAACACTCAACATCACTCAACAACACTCAACAACACTCAACAACACTCAACAACACTCAACAACACTCAACCACACTCAACAACACTCAACAACACTCAACAACACTCAACAACACTCATCAACACTCAACAACACTCAATAACACTCAACAACACTCAACAACACTCAACAACACTCAACAACACTCAACAACCCTCAACAACACTCAACAACCCTCAACAACACTCAACAACACTCATCAACACTCACCAACACAACAACACCCAAAACACTCAAAACACTCAACAACACTCAACAAAACTCAATAAAACTCAATAACACTCAACAACACTCAACAACACTCAACCATACTCAACAACACTCAACAACACTCAACAACCCTCAACAACACTCATCAACACTCAACAACACTCAACAACACTCATCAACACTCAACAACCCTCAACAACACTCAACAACACTCAACAACACTCAACAACACTCAACCACACTCAAAACACTCAACAACACTCAACAACACTCAATAACACTCAACAACACTCAACAACCCTCAACAACACTCAACAACACTCAACAACACTCAACAACACTCAACAACACTCAACAACACTCAACAACCCTCAACAACACTCAACAACACTCAACAACACTCAACAACACTCAACAACACTCAACAACACTCAACATCACTCAACAACACTCATCAACACTCAACAACACCCAAAACACTCAAAACACTCAACAACACTCAACAACACTCATCAACACTCAACAACACTCAACAACACTCAACAACACTCAACAACACTCAACAACACTCAACAACACTCAACAACACTCATCAACACTCAACAACACAACAACACCCAAAACACTCAAAACACTCAACAACACTCAACAAAACTCAATAAAACTCAATAACACTCAACAACACTCAACAACACTCAACCATACTCAACAACACTCAACAACACTCAACAACCCTCAACAACACTCAACAACACTCAACAACACTCAACAACACTCAACAACACTCATCAACACTCAACAACACTCAACAACCCTCAACAACACTCAACAACACTCAACAACACTCAACAACACTCAACAACACTCAACAACACTCAACCACACTCAAAACACTCAACAACACACAACAACACTCAACAACACTCAATAACATTCAATAACACTCAACAACACTCAACAACACTCAACCACACTCAAAACACTCAACAACACTCAACAACACTCAACAACCCGCAACAACACTCAACAACACTCAACAACACTCAACAACACTCAACAACACTCATCAACACTCAACAACACTCAACAACCCTCAACAACACTCAACAACACTCGACAACACTCAACAACACCCAAAACACTCAAAACACTCAACAACACTCATCAACACTCAACAACACTCAATAACACTCAACAACACTCAACAACACTCTACCACACTCAGCATCACTCAACAACACTCAACCACACTCAAAACACTCAACAACACTCAACAACACTCAACAATCCTCAACAACACTCAACAACCCTCAACAACCCTCAACAACACTCAACAACACTCAACAACACTCAATAACACTCAAAAACACAAAACCACTGTATAATGCTTTCTGTCTCATTTGCTCCCACGTTAAATCTTATGTCTATTACATTGACAGTGACAGCGCTGTGAAGTTATTACCCATCCAAATTAGACACTACAGGCTAGCATAATGATCCCAATGCGTTTTCGAACTTCTCAAGTTGAAAGCGTTTTATTTTATGCTACTAAATATAGATGTCACCAAAACTCGTGTTGACTAAATCTAACGACGTGACTTTGCAAATGAGTACACTTATAGCATTCGTTCATAGTCTCTGAGCGAATGCTGATTGCCCGATAATATAATAACTCGGTCTCGCAGGTTCGCTCCACTCAGGACCTACCTACCACCGGAAAGCTATCGTGACCTTATCCCTACGCTACGCTACGCTTCGCTTTACCGCTACCTAGTTTCCGAGATACGATGGGGGGAGGGGTGAAGGGGGGGAGAGGGGGGAAGTTTTGAAAAATGATTTTGACCAACTCGGGGCCCCTTGATATGAATCTGAAAAAAAAAATGTTCCAAGTCTCTTAACTTCCGAGATCTACCTCTAGAGGGGGGGAGAAGGGGGGCAAGGGGGGCAACTTTGAAAAATGGATTTTACTTTTCCGAGCCTCCTCTATACGAATCCGTAAAGAAACAAAACCCAGGTTTCTTAATTTCCGAGATACGATGAGGGGAGGGGTGAAGGGGGGGGAGAGGGGGGAGTTTTGAAAAATGATTTTGACCAACTCTGGGCCCCTTGATATGAATCTGAAAAAAAAAATGTTCCAAGTCTCTTAACTTCTGAGATCTACCTAGAGGGGGGGGGAGAAGGGGGGCAAGGGGGCAACTTTGAAAAATGGATTTTACTTTTCCGAGCCTCCTCTATACGAATCCGTAAAACAACAAAACACGGGACTCTTAGTTTCCGAGATACGATAGGGAGGGGGGAGAGTGGGGTGGAAAAGGGGAGGTTTGGGATTTTTCCCATACTCGTGAGAGTTACTTCTATACGAATCTGTAAAAATATACCCACCTCCCCCTTCACCATCTGGGAGAACAATTATGTCAGTCAGTCAGTGAGTGGTAATCGAGCTTTATATAGTATAGATCAGATTAGATTTTGGGCGTTGCGCGAGCTGCAAGCAGCTCGCGGGGTCGTGTTTTTGAGGAGTATTTCTTACCCTTGTAAAATTTTGAGAATTGGACAGTAATCCTTAGCACTTATAGGATTTTGTAATAATAGCTATTTATTCACCAAGGGGAGTAAGGCACAGATTACTAATCGAGTGTGCATTTGAGGCCCGACGCGAAGCGGAGGGCCGTAAACCACACGAGTTTAGTAATCTGTACTTACCCTCGAGTGATATATACTGCTTTATACTACACTTGTGGAGTTGTTGTTAATAAATTGCTATAATTGTCACTGGAATCACTTATTTTCACTTGTGATTTACACCGCCAAACTTTAAACTTTACCAAGAAAATTGTTTCTACAAAATACGTCAACCAACAAAATAAGTCTTTTTTTTTCTTATTTTAGCGCGTCAAACAGTTTTCGCGCCAAAAGACGTTAAACCGCATGGCTCTAGTGGGGACGCGGCTTAACGTCTTTTGTGATTTGTTGTGATCAACCACACTCAACAACACCCAAAACACTCAACAACATTCAACAACACTCAACAACACTCAACAACACTCAACAACACTCGACAACACTCGACAACACTCAATAACACTCAACAACATTCAACAACACTCAACAACACTCAACAACACTCAACAACACTCAACAACACTCGACAACACTCAACAACCCTCAACAACACTCAACAACACTCAAAAACACTCAACAACACTCATCAACACTTAACAACACTCAACAACACTCCACAACACTCAACAACACTCGACAACACTCAACAACACTCAACAACACTCAACAATATTCAACAACATTCAACAACACTCAAAAACACTCAACAACACTCAACAATACTCGACAACATTCAACAACACTCAACCACACTCAACAACACTCAACAACACTCAACAACACTCAACAACCCTCAACAACACTCAACAACACTCAACAATATTCAACAACATTCAACAACACTCAAAAACACTCAACAACACTCGACAACATTCAACAACACTCAACCACACTCAACAACACTCAACAACACTCAACAACACTCAACAACCCTCAACAACACTCAACAATACTCAACAACACTCAACAACACTCAACAACACTCAACAATATTCAACAACATTCAACAACACTCAACAACACTCAACAACACTCAACAACACTCAACAACCCTCAACAACACTCAACAACACTCATCAACACTCAACAACACTCAACAACACTCAGCCACACTCAACAACACTCAACAACACTCAAAACACTCAACAACAATCAACAACACTCATCAACACTCAACAACACTCAACAACACTCAATAACACTTAACAACACTCAACAACACTCAACAACACTCAACAACACTCAACAACCCTCAACAACACTCAACAACACTCAACAATATTCAACAACATTCAACAACACTCAAAAACACTCAACAACACTCGACAACATTCAACAACACTCAACCACACTCAACAACACTCAACAACACTCAACAACACTCAACAACACTCAACAACCCTCAACAACACTCAACAATACTCAACAACACTCAACAACACTCAACAACACTCAACAATATTCAACAACATTCAACAACACTCAACAACACTCAACAACACTCAACAACACTCAACAACCCTCAACAACACTCAACAACACTCATCAACACTCAACAACACTCAACAACACTCAGCCACACTCAACAACACTCAACAACACTCAACAACACTCAACAACACTCAAAACACTCAACAACAATCAACAACACTCATCAACACTCAACAACACTCAACAACACTCAATAACACTTAACAACACTCAACAACACTCAACCACACTCAACATCACTCAACAACACTCAACAACACTCAAAAACACTTAACAACCCTCAACAACACTCAACAACACTCAACAACACTCAACAACACTCAACAACACTCAACAACCCTCAACAACACTCAACAACACTCAACAACACTCAACAACCCTCAACAACACTCAACAACACTCAACAACACTCAAAACACTCAACAACAATCAACAACACTCATCAACACTCAACAACACTCAACAACACTCAATAACACTTAACAACACTCAACAACACTCAACCACACTCAACATCACTCAACAACACTCAACAACACTCAAAAACACTTAACAACCCTCAACAACACTCAACAACACTCAACAACACTCAACAACACTCAACAACACTCAACAACCCTCAACAACACTCAACAACACTCAACAACACTCAACAACCCTCAACAACACTCAACAACACTCAACAACACTCAACAAGATTCAACAACACTCAACAACACTCAACAACACTCGACAACACTCGGCAACACTCGGCAACACTCAACAACACTCTACAACACTCAACAACACTCAACAACATTCAACAACACTCAACAACACTCAAAAAGATTCAACAACACTCATCAACACTCAACAACACTCGACAACTCTCGGCAACACTCGGCAACACTCAACAACACTCAACAACACTCGACAACACTCAACAACACTCAATAACACTCAACAACATTCAACAACACTCAACAAGATTCAACAACACTCAACAACACTCAACAACACTCAACAACACTCGACAACACTCGGCAACACTCAACAACACTCAACAACACTCGACAACACTCGGCAACACTCGGCAACACTCGGCAACACTCAACAACACTCAAGATTTGCATATTGATGAACATAATTCTCGCATGGTAATTAAAACAAACAAACACGTCATAGGTAGTACATACATCGCTTTGAAAATGTTCCAAGTCTTAACTTCCGAGATCCGCCTAAAGGGGGGAGAAGGGGGAGAGAATGGGGGGAATTTTGAAAAATGGTTTTTACTTTTCCGAGCCTCCTCTATACGAATCCGTAAAAAAACAAAACCCAGGTTTCTTAATTTCCGAGATACGATGGGAGGAGGGGTGAAGGGGTGGAGAGGGGGGAGTTTTGAAAAATGATTTTGACCAACTCTGGGCCCCTTGATATGAATCTGAAAAAAAAATGTTCCAAGTCTCTTAACTTCCGAGATCTACCTAGAGGGGGGGAGAAGGGGGGCAAGGGGGGCAACTTTGAAAAATGGATTTTACTTTTCCGAGCCTCCTTTACACGAATGCGTAAAACAACAAAACACGGGACTCTTAGTTTCCGAGATACGATAGGGATGGGGGAGAGTGGGGTGGAATGGAAAAGGGGAGGTTTGAATTTTGAAAAATGGTTTTTGCTTTTCCGAGCCTCCTCTATACGAATCCGTAAAAAAACAAAATCCAGGTTTCTTAATTTCTGAGATACGATGGGGGGAGGGGTGAAGGGGGGGACAGGGGGGAGTTTTGAAAAATGATTTTGACCAACTCTGGGCCCCTTGATATGAATCTGAAAAAAAAAATGTTCCAAGTCTCTTAACTTCTGAGATCTACCTAGAAGGGGGGAGAAGGGGGCAAGGGGGGCAACTTTGAAAAATGGATTTTACTATTCCGAGCCTCTATACGAATCCGTAAAACAACAAAACACGGGACTCTTAGTTTCCGAGATACGATAGGAATGGGGGAGAGTGGGGTGGAATGGAAACGGGGAGGTTTGAATTTTGAAAAATGGTTTTTACCTTTCCGAGCCTCCTCTATACGAATCCGTAAAAAAACAAAACCCAGGTTTCTTAATTTCCGAGATACGAGGGGGGGAGGGGTGAAGGGGGGGAGAGGGGGGATTTTGAAAAATGATTTTGACCAACTCTGGGCCCCTTGATATGAATCTGAAAAAAAAATGCTCCAAGTCTCTTAACTTCCGAGATCTACCTAGAGGGGGGGGAGAAGGGGGGCAAGGGGGGCAACTTTGAAAAATGGATTTTACTTTTCCGGGCCTCCTCTATACGAATCCGTACAACAACAAAACACGGGACTCTTAGTTTCCGAGATACGATAGGGATGGGGGAGAGGGGTGGAATGGAAAAGGGGAGGTTTGAATTTTGAAAAATGGTTTTTACTTTTCGGAGCCTCCTCTATACGCATCCGTAAAAAAACAAAACGCAGGTTTCTTAATTTCCGAGATACGATGGAAGGAGGGGTGAAGGGGGAGAGAGGGGGGAGTTTTGAAAAATGATTTTGACCAACTCTGGGCCCCTTGATATGAATCTGAAAAAAAAATGTTCCAAGTCTCTTAACTTCCGAGATCTATCTCTAGAGGGGGGGAGAAGGGGGGCAAGGGGGGCAACTTTGAAAAATGGATTTTACTTTTCCGAGCCTCCTCTATACGAATCCGTAAAGAAACAAAACCCAGGTTTCTTAATTTCCGAGATACGATGAGGGGAGGGGTGAAGGGGGGGGGGGGAGAGGGGGAGTTTTGAAAAATGATTTTGACCAACTCTGGGCCCCTTGATATGAATCTGAAAAAAAAAATGTTCCAAGTCTCTTAACTTCCGAGATCTACCTCTAGAGGGGGGGAGAAGGGGGGCAAGGGGGGCAACTTTGAAAAATGGTTTTTACTTTTCCGAGCCTCCTCTATACGAATCCGTAAAAAAACAAAACGCAGGTTTCTTAATTTCCGAGATACGATGGAAGGAGGGGTGAAAGGGGGGAGAGGGGGGAGTTTTGGCAAATGATTTTGACCAACTCTGGGCCCCTTGATATGATTCTGAAAAAAAAATGTTCCAAGTCTCTTAACTTCCGAGATCTACCTAGAGGGGGGGGGGGAGAAGGGGGGCAAGGGGGGCAACATTGAAAAATGGATTTTACTTTTCCGAGCCTCCTCTATACGAATCCGTAGAACAACAAAACACGGGACTCTTAGTTTCCGAGATACGATAGGGAGGGGGGAGAGTGGGGTGGAAAAGGGGAGGTTTGGGATTTTTCCCATACTCGTGAGAGTTACTTGTATACGAATCTGTAAAAATATACCCACCTCCCCCTTCACCATCTGGGAGAACAATTATGTCAGTCAGTCAGTGAGTGGTAATCGAGCTTTATATAGTATAATAAGAATGCTTGGAAACATGCTGGTCCTGCTTCATAGGACAAACTAGTGTTTAGACAAAATCAAACTGGTTCCTAATATAATTTATATTTTTAAAATTTTTATGACATTGATTTTTACAATCTGTGACTACAGTAACTCACACACTTGTTAAAATTCTAGAAAAATCATCTACTTTTCCAATAGGTATTTAAGAAGAAGAGAAGGTATCCCATAGAAATACATACAAACCAGTAGTATCGTAGCGACACGTCGTCTGCTGCTGCTGTATGCGGTTGGCTACGAACTCGTAACTTAATAAAGGTGAGAAATTAATTTCTTGAACATTGTCCAGATTATTTGTAACTAGCCTTTCTCCGCGTAGAGGTCAGAAATTATCCTGCGGGGACGTACTACCGTGATTAAAAGTATCCTATTTGTTAATCCAGGTTATAAACTATCTGTCTATCTACGTGCCAAATTTCATCCCCATCCATTCAGCAGTTTTTGCGTGATTGAGTAACAAACATTCACATTTACCCCTTACTAATAAACGTATTATAATATCAGATAAAAAGTTACATACCGGTTTCTCTCTTTCAGTCGTCAGTTTGAATTTCGAAAGAAGAAGACAAAGCGTTGTGTAACTATACAGACGGTATACAAAGTTTATTAGTACCTAAGGGGGTAATAATATTAATAAGTAGGTTAGGATAACCAGGGTGGACAAATGGCCAATTTATTCCATAGAAAATGGTTACAGTTTAGTAGGTAAATAATCTAAAATTCCAGCATTAGGAAAGTTCATTATTCCGTCCCCCTAGTAAGGTAGATACACCTTATCATTTTGCCCTGCCTTCAAAATCTCAGTTGGGTCCATAAACGAATATTTACAACTTTTTTGAGCGTATACAGCCTTCTTGCTTCAAAATTTGAGGCATATTTTTTCTTAATGTGTTTATACATGGCCATATTTATTTATTTATTTAATACTTCAAGCACATAAATGTACAGAGGCGGACTTACTGACAGGAATTTTCAACCAGTCAACCTTTGGGTGATGCAGAGACAAACAGTGGCTGCAATCATGAACATTAAGGAATAAATCTTTTAAATATAAAGATACGCATAAACCTATTAAAACTATGAATATAATATATACCTAATTACATATAAATATACTTAAGCACAAATAAATTAAATATACATAAATACATGAATAAACTTGCTAAAAAGAAATAAGTCAAACAATGAGAAAATACATATTACCGTTGTGATGATACTGGCCAGTGGCCAGCTCTAGCCCTACTAAGCCTTTCGAGCTAGGCAGCCTTTGGTAAAAAGTCACGTTTTAGTCAAGCAGACCGATAGGATTTAAAAGACATAATTTTAATTGAGTGAAAATGTATAATAACGTTCCTACAACCATAGAATTTGGTATAGCGTTTATTTTTTTATTTATTTGTTTTTATTTATTTATTTAATGATATTAAATTTATGTTTGATAGGCAACTATAGAGGGTATTCCCAACCGAAGTACATTCACTGACTAGTCCTATCATTTCTCATCAACAGAAAAATATTTAATTTTAATGTTTTTTTTTTTGTGGTCGCAGCTGATGCAGTTACTTGATAATGAATTTTATCGTGTTCAGATATCGATACCATCACGTCTGCGGAGTTTTGCTAACTAATTTTATTGAACCCTGTAATATCGCCGTTTCTACTGCTTCACCCGCTTCAACCATCACCATGGCGTAACCCTACCGCATTCGTTCGCTGCACTTGTCACACACGTACATAATAAAACATCTTTATGTGGCATGTACCTCGCTCCGCGGCGACTGTCAAGTACTCTACTCAAATTCAATTAGTTGAGATTGCAATATTAACGTAAACCGAAACGTAAAGCTTGGCGTTGGCTGTATGGACCTCGCCTGGCTGTTTGCAGGCTCGCCTTTGCCATTACAACTGACAATGGCATTAGTAATTACGTTGCCTAGTTTAGTTTTACAATTTAAGGTTGTGTTTCCTTCACTTTGTGTGAAGTTTTACGTGTAGTCTGAACTTTGATTCTACAGGTTAGTTGCAAGGTGCAACTAGTGGTCCTGTGGGAGTTAGTTCAGAATACTAATGTTATTCAGTAGAAAAGTCTGTATTTGTGTGTTTGTTAAGCTATGCTTGCCGCGGTTGGTCCGTGGTTGGGTGACCATCTTCACATACCAAGACCTCTCCGTGCATCGGAAAGCACGTTAAGCCGTTGGTCCCGGCTGTCATTTGTGGATCTTTGACAGTCGTTTCGGATCGTCAGTAGCCCGAAAGTTTGACAACCAAGTCTTACCAAGGGGTATCGTATTACCTACGTATTACCCAGTAACTGGGTTGTGGAGATCAGATAGGCAGTCGCTCCATGTAAAATACTGGATCCAGCTGCATCCGGTTAGACTGGAAGTCGACCCCAACATAGCTGGGAAAAGGCTAGGCAGATGATGATGAGTCTGTATTTGTGACTTCTGAATTTGATTAATGTAGATGCGGAAATTCTGCAGTAACTACTGCCCTGCCCCACCTACTACACAATTATGAAAATAACAAGGCTCTTTGTCTTTCAAACATAGGTACGTAAAACTGCAGATTCGATTTCAATGATATACTTAATGGTCCCAAAAATATAATTTAGTTTTTAATTAATTTAAAAGTAAGTAAAATAAGTATGTGGAAAACTTTATCAATTTACATTCTACTTACAAGGAAAATTAAAGTACACTTAATAGCAACTTAGTCAGTTCGTATTAGAATTGCGTTACACTCACAAAGTTTCACACTTGGAATTAATGTCCATTGCGCCATTCCAGCAGTAAACGAGCAAGTTTAACTAAAACTTGCACTAAACCACGCAATGAAACCCGCAAAGGGTTAAACATTTCCAGATCGAAAGGATTACGTTAAGTAATCCACGTGTCAGAGTTACGCTCTCGAGGACCGCTGTCACACAAAATGTGGAAAAAATGTACAAGGGTTGACTAGGTCAGGTGCGAACCGGCGCGAACTAAGATGGATGACTCAATAAATACACCATGTGTACTAAGCCGAACATACCTCCTCCTTGATAGTTCCTTTTTGCTCCATCCATGTTTTATTTGAATTGCTGAGTGTATTAGGTCATTTATCACTTAGAGAATTTTCCTCACCGATTTTCCAAGATTCTTTTCTAACTTCACTTTCGTTAATTCAATAATTCCGGTTTCAGATCCTCTTCTTAAGAGCTGATCTTTTCCTTTGATCTTAAAGTTTGTTGTTCGATGTGTATCTGTCTCCTTGATAATGTTTGTCTTATCTGGAATACCGAATCAATTTTCATTGAATAAGTTTTCGTTCGAATAATTATTTTGTGTTTCTGTTTTCGTAGTAGCTAAAGAGGACAGCATTGTTTATTCACAGCGGCAATTATTGCTTAATTACATTATTCTGTTTGTTAACGAACGCGATAAAACCAGGTATTTATTTAAATCAAGCTTATTAGCTATCCAGTTACAACACTATGAACTCTACTTACACCATAAGGCATAAGGCAGAATGCTTGAGCAAAACATCCATTCAGTATAACGAGCTTAACATCTATATTTAGTCCCCACCATTCCATTAACATCACCCAATATCATACACACTCCTTTCGCCGTAATATCGTTCACGATAAGCTAATCTATGGCCTTGTTAACAGCGAAACGCGAAGTAAAAACGTCTATATGAAGCCTGATCATTGGAAATGGCGGGCCTTCAGCAATCCACACCATTTAGAGAACCATGTCGCGGCTAGATAAAATCATTTAGCGTAGCTGGCAATTATGTAAATACCGCGAATACACACGGCAAAACGATCAGACATGTATTGGATTCGTGTACCCAGGCCGTTATAATTGGCTTTGATAATCTGTGGTGCAAATTATTGGCGGGAAAAAGATTGACAATTTAAATATAGACAGTTTTCTTTTTTAACTTTTATGTACTGGCCTTACCTAATTACCTTATTACAGAAGTCAGCATAGTGAATATTATGTGTTACAAAAAAGAGCTTTTGATTTAGTATTCCACTGTCGCACCTGTAAAGGAGGAAGTTAAAACTTTTCTATTGTAATACCGTTAATACAATACAAAGTTTTTAAAATGGGACAATGAAAAACTAGCCTATTGTTTTACTTAATGAAATGTAGATTTATTACGACACTTTAGACGCATTTTCATATTATTATATACCGGAGAGACTTAGTACCAAAGAGTTTATTATGAATATAAAAGGTTGTATGTATAGATGTTTTTTGTTACTTAATCACGCAAAAATGGACGAATGGATTTGGATGAAATTTGGCACACAGATAGTTTAGTAGTTTAGTTTAGTTCTTTACCTGGATTAACACATGATACTTTTGGACTAGTACGCAGGAACCCGTTGGATGCGAGAAGCACAGAACCGGTCAAAGTGGAGGTGCTTGGGGGAGGCCTATGTCCAGCAGTGGACGTCTTTCGGCTGAAATGATGATGATGATGACTTCTGGACCACAGATGTAGATGGACCTGGTCTATCTATATCTATTCTGGACCCAATTGTGAAGTCCAAGCAGACGAAGTCGCGGGCAGAAGGCAGTGTTAAAATAAGTTAAACTAATTGACCATAATGACCATATTCGTTACATGAGGAGGACGAAACACGCATTTTATTTTTAATCGACGAATGACATCAGACTTAAAACGTTTTCGTCAAATTACTATCAATCAGCAATTAAAAAATGTAAGGTTCTCACGAAGAATTTTATTAGTTTAGTCACGGTTTGTCGATACATAATAAATACGTTGTTACGCTTAAATAATATTTATGTTGTTGAACAGTTAGAAAGTATTAAAACGAATGTAATATTGGGGCCTGACGCGAATCTGACCGAATGGTCCATAATAATCGGTTTTTTGACTTATTCAAATGTATTAGTTTTAAACGTTCGAGTGCAATTTGATTTAGGAACGACAAAGGCCGCGCACACATGCGCGGTGGTCTGTGTGTAGCACATAACAGGTTTGGCATGAAAGTGTGGACGTCGCCTCAGCGAAGTGTGCCGCGCGGCGCATGAGTCCCGAGAAACTGCACTTCGCAATTTAGATCCTTGTTTTTTTTTTTTTGTTTATAACAAACATGACGCATAGCTGGTTAGGTTTTCGTTTTACTTCATTTGTGTAAATAATGCACGTGAATAAAGATTCAAAAGATAAAGCCCAGGGTACCTGAAACATGCTTTGCAACGATTAATTCGAGCTATCTCTCTGGGTTTAGAAGTTTTATTAAAATTACTTTGACACTAGCCTTTATTTCAACTTCTGGACACGAACCCCTTTATTCTTAAACGTTGATTAGCAACTGTTTAACCATACATTCTTACATTGTTCTATCTTAAGAAAGTCAGTCTCGAGGTCATTTTCGATTTAATTATAGTAAGTGAGAAGAGCTTACGCAGCCTGAACAAGTTTCTACAAGTCTAGACTTATTGGTTCTCGAAAACACGTTTTAGTGACGGAGGCTTTTTGTAAGTAGGTAGCTAAATAAGGCGCTTTGCAGATGGAGCAACTATTGCAGCAACTGGCAACCAGCTGTTTACAGACATCTCGGGCTATTTGATTGTAACAACTGGCAACTTTTAAAAGAAAATTTACAACATTTAATTTTTGCCTCAACTAAAGTTGCTCTATCAGTAAAGCGCCTAAAAGCTTGAATTTCTATGGTGCGTATGTGAGAGTGAAGTTCGTAAGAAAAATATAAGCAAAATTACACAGAAAACTTACCTAATTTAAAAGCTCTAATTATTTTTTTATTAGTTATGGATGTTATGATATTACAACACAACAATACAACTTCTATCCCACTATGATTTCAAAATAACAATATATCCTGAAGTATAAATAAATCCTTATCTATCTAAAAAAAAATAAAAAGAGTGACGGTAGAGCCTAAACGGGTTGTTGTACATTCGTCACAAAGTAAATTCGCCACGAAAAAAAGTATGTGTAAACTCGTCACAACTCTATGTTTATGAAAGAAAATCCGCCATATTGTTTATTTCCGTACAGACAGCAGAAAAATCAAACAATAACGAATAAAACGTTATTTCTTAATTTTTCATAATCACAGAAATTCACATAAAAATCACAGTTCTACTTACAGCTAAAATATACGGTAATATTGTCTGGTTTTGTGCGTTTTTAAGCCCGCGTTGTCAAAGACAGCGTGATATCATAATGATCATATTTTTTTTTTGTAATTTGCATCTAAATTATAAGGCACACTTTTACTTACAACTATATATATATTATAAGCAAATTTATTGTAGGTAGTGAGGGTACCCCCACCGATCCTTATAAAAGCAAGCGCTCCACAGAGCAGCGGTCATTTTGTTGCTGAGTCGTCAACCGGTAAGGTGGTACCTACGCTACTTTGCAGTAAGTTCGTTCCATATTTTGCTACAGTGGTTTTTCATTCTGTGTATTTTATTTTGTGTTCTATTGTGATTATTTTTGAATATTAACGGCTGTTTGATTATGATTGCTTGAATTCTCGTGTTTTGTTAAATTATTGTTCGATCTAAGCCTATTTAAAATTAAATTAGTTTTAGGTTGTTTTATATTGTTTTTTTTTATTTGTTTTTCACTTCTGGTTCCTAAAATCAGAAGTGGGATAGAACTTAATTGCTCACAACACTGCCTTGATACCTACACAAACAGCCGTTGATTTCAAATAATGCCACGTTCGTCGAGGTCGCGTGAAAAGCTAGCTATGACGCCGCCTCGCTCTAGAGACTGTTATAGCCCTCGTAGTGCACCGCGACGAGATAAAACTCGTTCACGCTTACGCGGTGATAAAACTCGTTCACGTTTGCGCCGCAATAGAACTAATTCACGATCACGTCGCACCTATTCGCGTAAGAGTGACAATCATAATTTGCGTGAAGGATCTAGGTCACGGGCGGTTAGTGCTAATCATAGTCGTCGTCGTGAAAAATCTATCCTACCCTCACGATGTTTCCGTACAAAAGTGCGTTGGGCAATATCATGTCGCGACTAACTGCTATTGAGGAAAACACAGCATCGCATATTACAACGTCAATTCGTGATAGCACACCCCCGCTAGAAAAAAATGTTTCTACGACCCAAGCACTTGTTGATGCGTTGGGACAGTTAACAAGAAGCAAGTCTAGCAATTATTATGTTTCAAATTTTGATCCCGCTATAAATAATTTTGAGGTGTGGTGTAACAAAGTCGACAGGGCTAGAAATGTCAATCACTGTGACGATCTCGAGTGTTTCTCGCGTGTGGCTCATTGTTTAAAAGGTGATGCGAAAACGTGGTTAAACGAGTGGACTACAAACGATCGCTCATGGTCTAATTTGAAATAATTTAAGTCGTTATGTCCGCAAAAGATTAGTTATGCCCAAACTCTTCACGAGGTTTTAAACACCACGTCCGACAAGTTTTCATCATACGCAGAGTACGCGCGGCGTTCTTTATTAAGGTTACGTATAATAAAAGGGCTAAGCGAAGAGCTTGTGACCCAAATAGTGATTCACGGTGTCAGTGATGTACAGGTACAAGCAGCATCTACTAATGCTGACCTGACAACAGAAAACCTAGTCTCATTTTTAGCTACGTACGTAAAGCCTGTGCGCAAACCCGATATCCGAATCACCGACGAATCTGCGTCATCCAGTGCGACTAAAAAACTTAATTATAACGGTTCTAATAAGTCCGAAAACAAGTGCTTTTTTTGCGGCCAAACAGGACACTATAGGGATAAGTGTCCCAAGAAGCGTAATGTCGATGACAAAACCGATAGTAGTACTAATGCCAAACCCGTTTGTTCTTTCTGTAAGAAGTCAGGGCATAAAGAGAGTGAATGTTTCGCTAAGGCTCGATCTGAGTCTCAATCTAAGAGCAGTAACCAACGTAAAGTTAATTTGTGTAGCGAACTTTCAAACACGAAAAGTAATAATAATGATATAAGTACAGCAGTGATACAGGGAATCCCGGTTGATATACTCATAGATAGTGGTGCCCTTAATGTGTCCTTGATATCATCAGCGGTAGTTAATTACTTCTCAGGGTCGCGTAAACGAATTAACTGTTCTTTAAGAGGAATAAGCAATACAGAGATTGTTGCCCGCGAATACGTCACTTTAACTGTCGAGTTTAATAATATTTCGCTTGAAGTGGACTTTGTCATAGTACCCGCATCGTGTATGAATACTCCCATTATCATTGGGACTGACGTACTAAATCGCGATGGTGTTACGTTTATTCGCACGAAACACGGACAGTATCTGACTCACACGCCAAATAAGGCGCTAAAAGTGAACGCTTTGAGCGTTAGTGAGTCTAACCAAATAAATACGTCTCTCGGAGGTGCGGAACTTGTTACGTTGATGGCTGTGATTAACGAATTTTCTTCGTTTTTAATATCCGGTACAGCCACTACTACTGTAAACACTGGCAAAATGCACATCAATTTAACAAGTGACGTACCCGTGGCATACCATCCATATCGTTTGTCGTATCAGGAGAAACTTAAGGTTCGCGAGATATGTCAGGATCTTTTAGACAAAAAGATTATCAGGGAGTCAAATTCCGAATACGCGAGCCCGATCATTTTGGTCAAGAAAAAGGATGGCTCAGACAGAATGTGCGTAGACTTTCGCGCACTGAATCGCATCACTGTCAAGGATAGGTATCCCCTTCCCTTGATTGATGACCACATTGATCGGCTCGGGGGTTCGAAATTCTTCACATCTCTGGACATGGCATCAGGTTTTCACCAGATTCCTATTGATGAAGGCTCGATCCGTATGACAGGCTTTGTAACACCAGAAGCTCACTACGAGTATTTAAAGATGCCCTATGGTTTGTGCAATTCTCCCACTGTGTATCAACGTATCATCAATAATACCTTGCGTAAATTTATAGACGCAGGAAGTGTTCTGGTATACATTGACGATGTGTTGATTCTAAGTTTGACAGTCGATGATGGCATCACCCTGTTACGCGATGTCTTGTCAAGTTTGACGGAGGCCGGGTTCTCTATTAACGTGCGCAAGTGTTTCTTCCTTACCACTACGATCGAGTACCTAGGTCGCGTTATTAGTCACGGTCAGGTTAGGCCGAGTCCGCACAAAATTGAGGCACTAGTTAACGCGCCTATTCCTGGTAGCGTCAAACAAGTACGCCAGTTTTTAGGACTAGCTGGTTACTTTCGGCGTTATATTGAATCTTACGCGACAAAAACCGCATGTATTTCGCGTCTCACAAAGAAAGACTTAAAATTTGTATGGGGACCTGACCAAGATAAAGTCCGGCTAGATTTTATAAGACTTCTGACTAGCGAGCCCATACTAGCGATTTTTGATCCGAACCTTCCTACAGAGCTGCACACTGACGCTAGCAGTGCAGGGTACGGTGCTGTACTGATCCAAGTACACGCGGACGGTGGTAAACGGGTGATAGCCTACTTTAGTAAAGTAACCCAGGGTTCGGAACCCAAATACCATTCATACGAACTGGAGACGTTGGCGGTTATCAAAGCACTGCAACACTTTCGCCATTATTTGATCGGAATAACTTTCAAAATCATAACCGATTGCAATGCTTTGAAGGCCACTGAGCGTAGGAAAGATTTACTTCGCCAGGTTGCACGCTGGTGGATTTATCTCAAAGATTTTAATTTTGCAATTGAATATCGAAAGGGTAAATCGTCTAAGGCACCCGCCAAGAGTTTTCCAGGTTAACGATCACGTGTTTGTGATCAAATATTCTCCAGTCCGCTGGGAAGCTCGACCCTGGCATGAGGGGTCCGTATCGCGTGACTAAAGTGTTACGAAGTGATCGGTACGAGCTGAAACTGTTGAGTGGAGCCAGAGGCAAGACTACTCAGACCGCAGCTCAGTACATGGTACCCTGGAAAGGAGAGTGGTGTCCTGAGAGTTGTGCAGCATTCTTTGAAAGTAAGTCTCAACTGAACCTTTTAAAGTTTTTCTTTATGTTCTGGTAGCTCGTGTGATGCATACGAGCGTGAGTGCGAGGCATGTGCTGACTTGGCTGGTGCAGCCCAGATCGGATGGCTGATGCAGCCCAGATCGGATGGCTGGTGCAGCCCAGATCGGATGGCTGGTGCAGCCCAGATCGGATGGCTGGTGCAGCCCAGATCGGATGGCTGGTGCAGCCCAGATGCAGCGTGCTCCTGGGACCAGCGTCCTGGAGTGCCTGTGCCTTGTATGTGCATCGGGTGCTGTCCCGGAAGCCGTGTTCTATGAATACGCATCAGGTGTTGTCCTGGCAGGCGCAGTCCTGGTTGACACGTTTTTAACGTGTGGAAGTCGCATACTATGTATGTGCATCGGGTGCTGTCCCGGAAGCCGTGTTCTATGAATACGCATCAGGTGTTGTCCTGGCAGGCGCAGTCCTGGTTGACACGTTTTTAACGTGTGGAAGTCGCATACTATGTATGTGCATCGGGTGCTGTCCCGGAAGTCGCGTTCTATGAACTCGCATCAGGACGTTGTCCTGGCAGGCGCAGTCCTGGTTGACACGTTTAAGACGTGTGAGCTTGTACAAGTTAAAGTATGAGTTTGAATGAGACATGATGTGTGAAGATGCATGCATACATGTGAAAGCGAAGTGGTTTAGCTTGGTTCGAGTGTATTTTTGTATGAGGGCCTTGTATGCGTGATGGATGACAGAATAGGCAAAGGTGTATGTCGTCACATATAATTGACCACTTGTTTCTCATACAGATTGCGATGACGACAACCCCGACGATGCTGGTGAGCCTTCAGGTCTTCCTATTGGTACCGCTGGTGTTCCTGCTGATCCTTCTGGTGCTCTGAGCTCAGACGGTGCCAATCCAGATGGAGGCAGCGATCAAGCTGTCGCCGTATCTGCCAGTTCTGCTGAAGAAGTTCCTGGTGCAGCCGAGGACGGTGCACGATCAGGAGAGGCCGTATAAGCAAATTTATTGTAGGTAGTGAGGGTACCCCCACCGATCCTTATAAAAGCAAGCGCTCCACAGAGCAGCGGTCATTTTGTTGCTGAGTCGTCAACCGGTAAGGTGGTACCTACGCTACTTTGCAGTAAGTTCGTTCCATATTTTGCTACAGTGGTTTTTCATTCTGTGTATTTTATTTTGTGTTCTATTGTGATTATTTTTGAATATTAACGGCTGTTTGATTATGATTGCTTGAATTCTCGTGTTTTGTTAAATTATTGTTCGATCTAAGCCTATTTAAAATTAAATTAGTTTTAGGTTGTTTTATATTGTTTTTTTTTATTTGTTTTTCACTTCTGGTTCCTAAAAATATTTATTGCAATAGGCATTCATTGACTTTCCTGCGTCATTACAGTTATAACAAAAATAATAGAATGACAATTAAATCACAGTAGGTAATAGGTAATACGGGCTGGTGTCCGCAACTCCACGTCAATGCGCGTATTTTGCGTACAAATCACAGTAATAATCACATTATTTTTTGGTAATTTGCTTCTACATAAAAATCACAGTTTTACTTACAACTATATATATATATATATGTTACGGGCAGTTTGATAAGTCCGGGCACTATTAATAATGGCCGGTCTGTATTCATAATCCCCGACTCAATTGGGCAATGTGATTAAAACAGCAAGATTAATCACTTTTCCTGGCCATTATGAATAATGCCCACCCTATCTTGGGCAAAGTAATAAAATAGGTGAACTGTAGTGTTTTTGTTTATTAAATGAGAACTTAGGATGCAAGAGCGAGCGAAGCGAGCTCGGGAATTGGGGCACCCCGACTCAGGTTAGGTTCGAAGGGGATGACGGGGGCTCAAGTGAGCGAGCGGAGCGAGCGAACAAGCCCCCGTCATCCCCTTTGTGTTAGGTTCCTTTAAACCCTGCAGACAGAAATAGGGGCCCCGCGAAGCGGGGCTCCGTCGACTACGCCTTATTATTATTGTTAAGCTTAATAAAGTTATGCTTTAGAATGTTATGTTTAACAAAGTTATGCTTTAGAGTCTTATGCTTAAAAAATGTATGCATTAGAATGTTATGCTTAATCATTATTATAATTAGAGAAATTATGCGTGAAAAAATTATGCGTAAGCTGTTATGCGTAAATAATTTATGCGAAAATATAATTAGGACAAACAAAAGTATGCCAAGTTATATTAGGTCTTAAAATTTTATGCAAATGGATAGGGAACCCAATTTATCACATTGCCCGGCTACAAGTAGGGACTTATTCATACTGCCCGGTCCAAATAATAAATTCGAGCTATCTCAAACACTGACTTATTACAGGACCACGGGCCATCGGGCATTATTAATAATGGCCGGTCAAAGTAATAAATTAATCACTTTGCCCATCGCTCTTGGGCATTATTAATAATGGCCGGTCCTTATTAATAATGTCCAGTTAATCACGTTGCCCGTAACATATATACAATACAGCTGATAAAATGGTTTAAAGCAGCTTAAAAATGTGCCATCCAAAAAAAATGTTTGTATATTTGTTATGGTTTCACGAGCTGTCTCAGTGCAGAAAGCTATTATTCTATTTTCAGACTCACTGTCATCATCACTCATCATCGAATAATAAAAAAGAATGTTGATATTTTTGTGAAATAATAACATCTTCCGGTATAACATGACCGGTACGGCTAGAAAGAGATAGATACAGCGAGCGAGCGAGCGCGTGATAGCATGTGCAGGAGCGCAGGAGAGAACAAAAATTTGGAAATCATTTTCATTTCGAGCGCTAAAAATCAATAACTTTGTTTTCTACCAGTACTTTATGCAAAAAATATGTACCTATGCAGACTTGTGACGAGTTTACACATATTTTTTATGCATGTGACGAATACACTTTCAATGTATGGAGTTTATAAAATGTGACGAATTTACTTTGTGGCGAATGTACAATAACCCGCCTAAACCACTGAAGCTGGCTAGAAACATGACATTTTTAGGGTATATTCCTTTTATGACGTAGGTAGATGCCTAAGAATGGATTCTTTTTGTATTTAAAAAAATCTCAAATATCATTAAAAAAAAATTAAAAACGTCTATGAAAAAATAAACTTATTTGGTGTTACGGTTAAGAAATATGGAACGTGTTTCTGGATTTTTGAAAAGCGTTCTGCTAAGAAGTTAAAATAAGAGTATGAAAGTTTGTATGGCAACGTTCAAAAGTTCAGATGAAGTCCTTGGCAAAAGTGCTAGATTATAAATATCATGTCATTAATTCTTGGCTTTTCTGCAAATAAATTATTCTCGATTCATGTATTTTGGCTTATAGACTATTACAAAATCCCCATAAAATTAAAGCGATTTAACAGTATAACCTGAATTACATATCGCCAGTACCAAATCTCTAAAAAAATCTGTGTCCACTACTGTCAACAAACCTAACAACACCTAATTATAAACACCAAATAAAGCATTAATAATAGCAGAAAAATCGACCCACAGCTCATTATTAACCTGTGTTGTACTGGTTATATCAAACGCGCAGATTGTCTGACGTTTCATCCCATTTGCCTTGCCTCCAGCCGCCAGGCGCTACACTGAACTAATCAGTCCTTTTAAAAGGCTGCTGAGCGCATTCAACGTGGTTGAAGAGGCTTCAGATAGGCATCATCTAGGTAAAGCGTTTATTTAATATGTTACATGCTCGTTTAGGTAATATGTTTTTATAAAGGGGTTTGTGTAATTGGATGTTTAATTTCCAGAATTTTCAGCGTTTATATTTTGTGTAAAAAAGGTTGTGTTTTCAAATTTTTTCTAGATGAAATAGACTGAGATTTCTGCAGAGCTTTAGCGCAATATAATGTCTGTTTCTGAGAATATAATAATTTAACAATATTCACCGAATAAAATGCAAGTTCCAATGAATAAGTCCCGAAACAAGACTGGAGTGGAATACTTAAGATTCGGGTGCGGACTACCTGTTGGGCCGCTCGGGTAGTTAGCCGGGTAGTTGCAAAAACAGCGCCCGCGCACCGCTCCCACGCTCGCCGAACAGGGTCGTTGACCTCGCCGCCTTGCATCAATGCTAATTTGACGAATATTGACTAAAAGTGTGATAACGACGCCGACTCTACGCGAATTCCGATCGACCGCTAACGATACCGGCTATGTATATTATGTAATCTGTGGGTTTTTATTTAGATTTGCTATGAATGATGTAATTAATCGATTGAGTAATTTATTGATAAATTTATTGCAAAAGCTTATTATGGTGATTAAACCCTTATTAATTACTCTCTCCCATACACATAATTAAACAATATCTATATAGTACATGTCTTAGGCTGAAGGTTTTACGTTTTATTTTTAATTGTATTCAAAATTAAAATAAGAACATACAACACAATTTAGGGCTGATTTTTCAATCAACAGATAATTGTTATTCGTGGAATATAATGGGGAGACACACTGTGGAACTAATGGCGCTAGCATAGCTGGTCCTCAACATCGTCATTGGTTGAAAATGTGGTAATGTCATTTTATATTTCAAAATATCATAACCTCATTGGTCAGATTGAGACCAGCTATGGTGGCGCCATCTTAGATTATCTTTGCCTGTGTCTGCCCATTGACGTCTGACAGATTTTGTATGAAAGAAAATTCAAAAATTCAAAATTATTCCTCGAATAAAATTATCTGGCATTGGAAAAATCAGCCCTTACACAACTAGCTAGACTATTTGATTAAGGGTTGATTTTTTTATAGTCAGATAACTTTTATCAGAGGAATAGATATTGTAGTTTGACAGATTTTGTAAGAAAAAAATTTCAAACTGTCTAATTTATTCTTAAGATAAAAGTAATCTGACTATTGAAAAATCAGCCCTGAATTGTATTTCACGTACTTATTTATATGCACCTATATATCTGTTTTGATATAAGGCTCCTACAAACGAATCGCGCGCGACACAAAGGCACCGCTCGTTGCGCGACTTACGGTGCCTTTGTGTCGCGTGTCGTGTCGCGCCTGTTTGAAGGAGCCTTTATTCTGACTGAACTGGAATTAAAATTATTTCGAGAAGAGAAATTCTATGTAAAGTAGGATACAGAAAAACTAGTTAATTTTATTCACGTGTTGGTCTGTTTTTATCTCTCTTCGTATATTTATAGATCTAATAGATGGATACATAGCCTGTGTTTTAGTTTTTGGATAACAACGTTTGCAACGTCTTTTTATAATGTCTGTGAGTAATTCTAAAAGCCTGTTTCTATATTAAAATATTCCGGAGTTATGTCATCTTTTGAAGGTTAATTATGAAATAATAATCTGAATTGTCTTTCTACCGTTTTAATTATGAAATAATATTGTTACTTCCGTCGCCATTTCCCTTCATAACGCGACGCGCGACGGCCAAAATTTCACGAAGAATTTTCTTGTATTTTTTAATTTTTCCGGCTTGGCAGGAAAGTGTGTAGGTAGTAGGTACCCAAGAGCAGTTCCTGTTGCATAATAATTTATGACCAATTAAAGCTTCGGTATAAAAACGTTGTATGATCTCATCTTAAACAAAAACAAACCTAATTGGCTCTCACATCATTGTAAGCCATGTGGTAGAAACAATGTTTGAGTCAAATTATGGAAACAGTCCAATCGTTTTTTTAGAATTCTAGCCCTGTGGACCCCAGGCGCAGAATTCTAAAAAAATTTCACTTGGTAGAATTTGCTCAGTAACTATTAAAGATTGTTACTTTTAGTTTTAATAAAACCCTCACAGAGGATTTAGGTGGTGATAAAGTTAATAGGTAAGAAAAGATGTAGAATTAATTCGAAACTGAGCAGTTCGGCACTAAAACTTAATAATAGATTATTCAACAAGGGGATAAATCAGTGTCTTAAAGTTTCGGGCGCTCTTTTTAATCTTGAACGCAACGCAACGAAGGATTCTAACGAGTTAACTCCTGAGCGAAGCGATGGAGATATGACTAGAATCCTGAATGCAGCGACGGATTCAAGCTCGCTCAAGATAAAGACACCTTTATCTCCGAGGAGAATACTTTTCGCACCTACTGCGAGGTAATAAAAACCAATTCGATAATCGAATTAGTAGTTTATGAAACTGCTTTATAACTGGGGAATGCCTTGTTATGTGCAGTGTCAGAAACTATTTACCAGGCTACTTCCGGACTTTCAAAAATATAACACTTAAAAGGATTAGAATTAAAATAAAAGACAAAACCAAAACCAGACTGCAACGAAAATTCAAAACTAGCTCACTTTTCAAGCAGTCTGATGCAGTTGGTGGCATCAAATCTGAGATTTAACTAAAATAAGATACCTACTGCCTGTCGGGTTTTTTTATTTTTTCAATCTAAACTCATGCATTTTCATCAAAAACACATTATATAATATCGTCAATGGAGCGTCAGCGGTGCTATTCTGTAAAAATTTTACTGTGAAAACTTAGGTGAAGTGAGCGTGGAGTGAGCTGTCAATAGTGTGAATTCTTAGCAAACTCACTTCACCTAAGTTTTCACTGTGAGATTTTTACAGAATCGACCGGCAGCTCAAATGCAACATTGTAACGCCGCCACAGCAACCGATCATTTTGTTCGTCGACGGCGACTACAACCTATGGAGTGATGATTCTTTGGTCGACCTGTACAAGTGTACAGACATTAGCACATCAAGGTACTAAAATCTGTCAAATTTCTTCAATAGATTTTCAACTTTGGCTGCGTTCCGAGTTGGGAAATAATCGATTTGAGCGTGCTTAAACCCGTACCGAATTAGCGTGAGCGCGATAACGATGTCCCGTGAATCGTCATAGATGACGTCATGACATGCGCCATCTTGCGATAACGCCGACCACGACTTATAATAATATCACCGTGAGCGCTGCCAAAAATGACTGCGTGTGTGAAGATGTGTCAGTGTGTGTTTCGTTTTGAGTTGCATCATATCTTAAAATAAAACTAACATAGCATTTTCGTAATTGTGCTTCTGGCTGACAGTCCCACCTAATCAAAGAAGAAGAAATGGGGTGTTTATACAATGAAATACTGTAATAATATCGTTTTGACATTGAGTAAGTACTGTGAGCGCGTTCACGAGCGTTCCGAATTGTTGACAGCTCTCAGCTATCATAATCGTAATATCTAAATCGAAATGCATGTGAGATGATGTGAGTGCTGCGAGCGATTATAGCTAATTCGGAATGCGGCCTTTATCGCTATAGCATAAGGTTCATGGCTGATTGGGAAAATTTGACAGTTTCAAGTAGCTTAATGTGCTAGCGTCTGTACATTAATAGAAATAGTAGATTGTTTGCCAAGGGAGCAAACAACTATTTTGAAGGCAAGAGTGTTTCTTGGAATCCAGAGCGAAGCGAAGGATTCTAGAGAAGAATCCCTCGCTGCGCTCGGGATTCAAGGTAGGTCACTCGAGCTTAAAATAGATACCCCTGAGGTGGACACTACTTTTTATCACCCTCTATGAATAAATAAGTAAGTGCAACTTATGAATAAGAATAGTACGTTTATTTATTTACATACAATTTTGAGTAAACAATTACGAACGAAGCAGAATGCTTTTCGCGTGTTTTTTATTTTTTTTACAATTTTTTTTCAATTTGGCTTGCGCGCCTTATTCTTTATCTTTTTCATACAGCCTGTTATTTGTTCATACAATATTCGTGATTGATCTCTTTGGTGACTGGAACTTTTACTAACAATATCCACATTCCAAATTCAAATCACTTTTTGTCCCTAGGAATTAAAGAGCTATTTTAGTCCCTGCTTACGAAGAATACACTAGCTCTTTTTGAATAAATGTGATAAAAAAAAATTGTTTTTCTCAGTTCACGTTCCAAATTCAAATCACATTAATGACCACAGTAATGAAAAGGGTAATAAATGTTAAGGGGTGGGGTTTACTGCTCGCTTCCATTAACTCGAAAAGGGGTATAATTAATAATTCTTTAAGTTATACAATGGCGAGATAGGCAGACGACATTGTTGCTATCGTGGGCAAAACCTGGATGAGGTTGGTACAGGAGCGTGGTGATTGGCACAAGAAAACAGAGGCTTATGCCCAGAAATGGGTGAAGTCGCACTGTGGATGATGATGATAAAGTCATACCATGGAATTGCAAACGCCAGCACATCAAGCTACTACAATCTGACAAATTTCACTAAAGTATAAGGTTCAATATTGATTGGGAGAATTTGGCAGTTTCGGGTAGCTTGATATGCTGGCGTCTGTACCAAACGCTTTTTTATTAAACAAGCCCTGTCGTGGTGAAAAGGAGCGACACAGTTTATTTAAACAATCATATTTCATTGATCTATAAACTTAAAAATTGGCCTGACTACTTATTTATCTAAATAAATGATAGGTAAACTTATTAGGTAATTTTATTAGAAAGTACGAAGTACACGCGGACGAAATCGCAGGCAAAGTGCTAGTTTCACATAAACCTAAATCTTCATTATCCACTTATATGAAACATCAAAAGCTAGGTGCAAGTTCCAATTTATTAGTCGTGTCCAAGAAGAAACTCCACAATTACTTTCTTAAAAAAAAAACACTGGCACTCCGGTAGTGCCGACAGAAGTGAAAACTTGAACAATTACGAGTGTATTTTGTGAATCGTCTTATAAACAAAACACGCGTGTTAAGGTGTGTTCCTTATTTTATAGGGTTTTTTGCAAATCAGGTATGATGACCAAAGTGACTGGTTTATTCTTCTCGTGAAAGGAATTTATTCAGATTTACAAATAAGCACACAGGATAGACTTCAGTTCGTGGTGTTGGTCGCGGCAGTGGTAAGAGAAGCAAGCCGCTCGCATAGAGCTCGTCGTCAGTTATATATCCGTGGTTCAGCGCCATCTCGTCGTTGTTGGATGAACTACGTAGTTAGTACGCGAGGCCCTCGTAGTTCTTCCCGATGTGCATAGATGGCGCTGTCCTCAACAACGCGCGTCTTAAGTTTTACGTCTGACGTTAGTACGCGAGGCCCTCGTAGTTCTTCCCGATGTGCATAGATGGCGCTGTCCTCAACAACGCGCGTCTTACGTTTTACGTCTGGCGTTTTACGTCTTACGAATTTTCGATCAGGGTCACGTGACCTGACGCGAATTTAGAAGTTTTTACCCATTCCAAAAAAAGTACACAGCGCCGCTAAAGAAGTTTTCACTTCAATAATTGGCTTTTACAATGTCTTCAAATTACTTGCTGTGTTAATGGGTATGGGAGGACAGTGTAGGCCTGTCAAGTGTCAAAAAGTACTAACAAAACAGAAAATGGTCTACAAATCTACAGTCTACAAGATCTACAAATTTCAATTCAAATTTTCACGTAGCAAAATATAAAAGAATCTGTGGGGAATTCGTGACCGCGTGGGCGAGTAATATATAGAAGTAAGTTGAAAATAAGTAACTATAAATTTATTACGATATCAAGTAACTAAAGCTAGCAGTTACACTTGACACGAAAAGGTAAAATTAAATAAGGTTACTTGAATGGTAAAACTACTAGAAACACGAAGCTCGCCGTAAACTATTACGGCGAGCTTCGGCGAGTAAAATATGATCGGGGGTCAGAGAGGACCTCGCACGATCGTAGTTCAGCACAGACTGAAGCTCAGAACCAAAAACTCTACCACATCACTAAACAAAGGACGCGGCAAATCCACATCTGCCTTTTAAAAGTATAATAAAACACGAGAAATACAAATGGGTACAATACAAGACAACTGAAAATAACAGAACAATGAACCTTAACTATAAATAGCAAATAGGTACAATACAAGATAGCTAAACATAATAGAACAATGAAGAACCTTAACTAAAAGTAAAGAATCATGAAAGACAATAGTACCTATAACTTAAATCGCTTGCAGATGTTCAACGTGGGAAAAACACAAAAATGAAACTTTCTAAAAATAATTACAATAAGTTCCTCTATAAAAATATTACATTCTTAAAACTATGCAAGGGATGGGTACGTGAGACACAGTCCCCACAAATCTATTTAATAAAATAGATATAAATGAAATAATTACGTACAATAAAAACGCTCTTTATTTGGACAGCCGTTAATACGACCGCTGTCCCCTTAATACGTACTTATTATTGAAGCTATCTCAAAAACTACCCAAGCAAAGTTAATCAAATTTTTATGGGACCACCCCTGAGGCATACACTATCCATTAAAGATTTTTGGAATCGATGCAATAACTGATGTAAATATATTACTTTATTACAGTCGAATTGAGAACCTCCTCCTTTTTGAAGTCAGTTAATTATTTAAAGATTTAGAACACTTATAGCCACAACGTATCCCATGAAAACTCTACTGAAAAGTCAGAATTTTTACCAGTAATTTTGGTTTAAAAACCAAACTACTTAACCGATTTTGATGAAATTTCTAAATTTTTGAAGTCGGTTATAAATTGTTATAAGTAGCCCCCTTATTGCGTTACACACTTCTGATTTTGCTAATCCATTATTTCATAATGTTTGAAAGAAAGATCTGCTCAAGAGCGTAAATAACGCAATGAATGTTGTTGAACTGTGAAAATGAAAGCGATTCCTACTGTTAGTGTATTACGCAATTACAATGCGTGCCACGTAAGAAGAGACTTGACACACCACGTGGTTTGACATGCGCAGTACAATGCGTGCCACGTAAGAAGAGACTTGACACACCACGTGTTTTGACATGCGCAGTACAATGCGTGCCACGTAAGAAGAGACTTGACACACCACGTGGTTTGACATGCGCAGTACAATGCGTGCCACGTAAGAAGAGACTTGACACACCACGTGGTTTGACATGCCACGTAAGAAGAGACTTGACACACCACGTGGTTTGACATGCGCAGTACAATGCGTGCCACATAAGAAGAGACTTGACACACCACCTGGTTTGACATGCGCAGTACAATGCGTGCCACGTAAGAAGAGACTTGACCCCGCCTCCCCCGCTCTTTCCGCCGCCCCTATGACGTCCGGTCCCGTCCCGCACTCAGACCTCATACCGCTAAAGATACCTGAAATCGTGTACTGCGCATGTCAAACCACATGGTGTGTCAAGTCTCATCTTTCGTGGCACGCATTGTACTGCGCTGTTTATGGACGCGTAAGCAGGTAGTTGCTAACTTGCTACCATTATAAAATCATCACTCTAAAGTCTAAAATTACATATGAGTGTCAAGCAATAAATGTGTCATTAACAAGCTGTGTAATGGCTATTACGTAATGGTCCTAGGTAGATTTAATGACCTTTGCAGACAATAGACTATTAATTATAATAATAAGGTAGTTTGAATTCAATAGACTATTAATTATAATAATAAATTTCACGCGGACGAAGTCGCGGGCAAAGCTAGTTTGATATATTTTTTTATGCAGACTGGGAACGTCATTTGATATACGACACTGACCTCTATCATATAAGTTGTATAATACAGGCCAGTGATATACGATGTCGTACTGGCAACACCTCCTTGTATACAAATCTGTCAAATCCACGTGTAGAGTGCTACAAGGATCTTATGGCTCCTGAATGACATTGTTAGGGAGGCGTTGTTGGTGAAATTGTCACAGAAATTTTACTGACAAAACAAGATGGCGTCGCCAGTTTAGATTTTGGCCACGCGGAACCATAAAGCGTTGTAAAAACTACAATTTCATCAAACTTATAAAAAACATAAAACCTCCAAGCTAGGCTGAGTGGCGACCAATCAGTTGCCTGCCTAGCACATCGCGTGCGACAGCCATGTCAAATCTTGTTCACTACGCGGTTATCATGACACCGCTTATACGCGGCGCCCCGCACCGTGACGCTTACACTGCTCAACAAGTTTATAAGCCGCCTAGCAATAACTTCAATTACTACCTTAGGGTGAGGTACAGAGACGAAACTTTGCGTAAACTTACGCTTCGATCTGTCAAAATCACGCCATGCCCTGGCTTTGACAGATCGAAGATTAAGTTTTTTGCTGAGTTTCGTCTCTGTATTTTATCCTTTAGAAACTTCGCATCAATGAACACGCAGAAGTAGCCTCATTGGTTACCATGGTGCTTTGAACCGTTTAGGAGTTTCTTGCCCGTTCTTCTCCATAGAGATCTACGTTTGGGAATGGACAGCTTTAACTTTCTGACTAACTGATTGATTCCTTAACAATTCAAAAGTGCCTGATAAATGGTTCTAGTTTGAGTTTTGGGTTGAAAAGTTCGTTGTCAAGAAATACCTTGGAGACTGGTCGAAACTTCGCGTGACCGGACAAATAGCTCTTTCTTTGGGCGAAGAACTAGCATTGCCATTCAAAATGGCGAATCTGGTAATGTTGTCAGTCTTTTGAGCACGTTTCTAGAATCATCTATACTTCTATACTCTATACTTATATTATACTAGCGACCCGCCCCGGCTTCGCACGGCTGCAATGCTGATACTAAATACACTACAGAAAAACTGTGAACGTTGTATATAAAAACATAGCGGCCCGCTCCGGCTTCGCACCGCCGCAAACGCTACGTCCCGCAATTTTTAAATCTGTAATATCTTCGAAAATATTCACTTAAATCATACGGTGTAAAGGGCCATATAGATCTATATTAAATGAACAATGTATTCAAGGTATTTAATTGGTTAAGGATTAATGCTGTATTGGTTAAAATCGCTTCGAAAATTAGCCATTATTTGTCGTAAAAAGTAAATGACAAAAATAAGTTATTGTGGGTTATCCATAAGAGATAGACATATACCATCACGGACTTTTCTGTAGACCTTTTCAATGTGTACAATACTTAGTACATTATTTTGATAAAACTCGTAGGGTTCAGCCTGCGTTTGCAATGTAAGCGGAAAAAATGTAATTATTTACGACATCACATTAGAAACCTCAAAAATAACAGTACTTCTCCACTATTTAATGGATGTTATTATACATATAAACCTTCCTCTTGAATCACTCTATCTATTAAAAAAAACCGCATCAAAATCCGTTGCGTAGTTTCAAAGATTTAAGCATACAAAGGGACATAGGGACATAGGGACATAGGGACAGAGAAAGCGACTTTGTTTTATACTATGTAGTGATATATATATTATATATATATATATAATATTATAAAGCTGAAGAGTTTGTTTGTTTGTTTGTTTGGTTGAACGCGCTAATCTCTGGAACTAACAGTCGGATTTGAAAAATTCTTTTTGCATTTGATAGCCCAATTCTTGAGGAAGGCTATAGGCTATTTAACATCACGCTATGACCTTTAGGAGCCGATCAAAAAGAAAAAAAGTCAGAAAACTAAGCAAAAACGAAGTAATAGCGCAGGCAGGCGATGCGATTATGTGACGGGGTGGGTCGGAGTAACAAGAAATTTCACGCGAACGAAGTCGCGGGCAGAAGCTAGTTAAGTTATACACTTTCAATCACAATATTTTCAAAGATATTGATAATCCATTGCTCCATATATTCGAAAAATTGTGGTCGTCCAAATCAAAAGGGACCTTATGGCGGAAATGAGTTATCTACAGAGCTGGAAACTACATAAATGTACCGAACTATAGAACCAAGAACCAACCTTCTAGCCACTACCGTTATTTTTTTACGAATTTTTGAAATTCACTGATCGAAATTATAAGTTTCGAGAAAATCGCAATTTAAGTATGCCGTACAAAAAAAGTTATGTTTTAGTGTGAAGTTATGTAACTGATGGTATACTTTGATTGACTATGATTATTACTAATGGAAATTCTTACAATCCTTGCATAAACTTGTTTGTTGTGGGAACTAGACCCGCCAACATAATGCATTATCAATGAGATGCAAAGTATCGATAATAGTATTAAAAATAAGTAAACCGCCTGTTTCTCACTAAACTTTTATCGTTTCTATATTGCTACTAATTACATAGATTTGCGAAAGGCCTTAGATGTAAATAAAAACAAAACATAATTTAAAAAAAATAGTTTTTATTTACTAGCAAGAATTCTTATTTTTTATAAACTTTGAGATCTGACAGTAACAAAATCAACACTTAATCACTAAATAGGTTATACATAATTGGTTTAGATGCTAATAAAGCTAAGAGATCAATGATAACTGTTAGTTATGATCTTGTAAAGTTACATAGAGAATTGAACAATTTCTTCAAACAAATTAAAAAAGGGCCCTAATGGTGGGCACTAAACAATATTTTTTATTTTTAGCATGCATAATCAATATTTTAGTGCAACATTCAAGATAACTTAAATTCTCTTTTTTTATTATCACAAGGTATGAAAATGTTACTTATTTAACAAATTTTTTTTTATTATAACAAGGTATGAAAATTCGTAACAAGTATATACGTAAAAAAGGGCCCTTAAGGCGGTCCGTTGCAGTCTGCTGACACTTATCTCTTAGTATAGTTAATTAATTTAAGTATTTTAATAAAGGTAAACAATCTTGATACGTTTTTGTCGAAAAATATATTTATGAAATAATTTATAGCCATTACAAGATAAAACAAAATGAAATAACAGATGTTATAATGAATTACTTTTGCTATTAGCCTTAGCCTATTTTAAAAATATATTTTATGATAAAAAACATACCTAACAAGATTGTTTACCTCTATTAAAAGTACCTAAACAAAATATGGACTACAATAGTGGGACCTTAGACCTAAGACGCATATACAAAGAATGCCGCATGCGGCGGCGTGCGACACTATCTAATGGCAGCTATACGCTACGCTGACGACACGCTAGTCCTGGCGCAGGGGAGGTCGCATCAGGCGGCGGCCGACGCGATGACACGCGGGGTTGCGATAGTCGTGGAGAGGATCCGGCAGTTGGGTCTCGAGGTGGCATTGCACAAGTCCGAGGCCATGTCGTTTCATGGGTTCCGGAATACGCCACCATCGGGATCCCAACTAACGGTAGGAGGGGTTCACATCGGCGTCGAGACGACGATGAAATACCTGGGTCTCATCCTCGACAGCCGGTGGAACTTAGTCGAGCATTTCCGACGTTTGGCTCCCAAACTGGAACGGGCCGGGGCCGCCTTCAAGCGGCTCCTGCCCAACCTGAGGGGGCTAAACGCCTCCTGCCGGAGGCTTTACGCGGGGGTCGTGCGGTCCATGGCCCTATAACGGGGCCCCGGTGTGGGCGCGTTCACTGTGGCGGCGAGCCGCCCATTATTTGAACGCGCCCCAGAAGGTGGTAGCCGTTAGGCTGATCCGGGGGTACCGCACGATCTCGGGCGAGGCGGCAAGCCTCCTTGCTGGACTGCCGCCATGGGATCTGGAGGCGATAGTCCTCGCGCGCCTGTATGAGTGGCGCGTGGAGGCACTACGCCGGGGGGAAACTCCGCTTCCGCAGCAAATTGCGGCGGAGCGAACAGACCTCCGGCGCGATCTCATGGCGGCGACCTCTCGCGTCCGGGCCTGGTTCAAGCCATGGTCCGGGGCGAGAGGGAGTGGGGAGCAGTCGCCTCCTTCTGCGAAGCAGTCATGCTAGCGAAGGAGGCGGCGGGACGGCTGAGAGAGAGAGCCTCCCGTCCCAGCCGCCGCGGGAGACGTTCCGGGCGTCGGGAGCCGCGCGACTACTCCCAGCCACCTTAGGCGCGGGCGGAGAGCAATGGGTAGCTCACCGTCCGATCAGGACCAGGCCCGTGCCGGACGGCGCGTACGTGTTCCACGCGCGCCTCAAAGAGATGTCAGCACTAAACGAAGGGGCCCGTATTGGCCGAAGCCTGCCGGGTCAGCGGGATTGTCCGAAAGGGTTACCGCTGGCCCGGAACAAAGGGCGAAGGAAGGAACACGGGTGGCTTTTAGTCAGTAAGAGTCTGACACTCCCTATTCCGCTCCACCCAGAGCGGGAGGAGTCATTTGATGATTTCCCATCCTGAATGAATAGTTTAGTTTATACCTACCTTGCAATATTAAAATGTTGATATAATATATGGTTTGAATTACAAGAAAAACGATTTGTTAGGTCTTGCCGCGATAAGGTTCCTTTTTTACTAAACTTTAGATGACTACGAAACTTTTTTAAATTGACTTTTCGAAAAGTTGAACACATCTACATGTAGGAAATACAATCATCTTTTTAAAAATACAGTTAATAAAAAAACGATTTTTTTGAGGTATTTTACAAATTTATTAATATCTCGGAAACTAGTTACCGCCATAAGGTCCCTTTTGATTTGGACGACCACAATTTGTCTACTTAACAATGTAAACAATGCAATGAATGTTGTTGAACTGTCAAAATTGCTACTGATATCATCATCATCATTAGGGAATGCAATACCGGGATACCGGGATCCCGAAATACCGGGATCCCGCACCATTTTTGCGGGACCAGTCCCGCGCCTAAATCGTGCGGGATCCCGCGGGATTTGCGGGACTGCGCAGCGACATACAGAACGTGTTGTTCATTCATTGAATTCATTCTTCTTCTTCTTCATTCTTCATTCTCTTGAAGGTATAATCAGAAAAGAAATGAATTTGTTGCAATCTGGTGGGATCAAAGGTGAACATCTTCAATTTGTCTACAATGCGTTGTTAACAGTTGTGCCCACCAGCGTGGAAGCGGAAAGGGCATTTTCTGCTGCTGGATACCTAGCATGCAAAGTAAGAAGCCGTTTAGCTGACAAAACTATTGACACGCTATGTTTTATGCGCAGCTACTTTCAAAATAATGAATAATTGTTTTTTGTTTGATTGTAATAGTAATTTTATTTCTAATTAGTAATAGTTTCACAAAACTTGTTGTTTTCTGTTTGTTTGTAATAGTTTTTGATCTTTGTTTGTAATTGTTATTTCTGATTGATTAGTGATTTGATCACTTAATAAATAGTTTCATTCAATAATATTTTTTAGTTTCATTTTAAGTTCTATAGACTCGTTTATGATACAGGATTCCTCTCTTTTCTCAATGACTTTCAAAAAACTTGCGGGATCCCGCAAATACCTGGATCCCGCGGGATTGAACCTCTCAATCCCGCGGGATCCAGCAATTGAAATTTTGGTGCGGGATTGCATTCCCTAATCATCATCATCTGTCTAGCCTTTTCCCAACTATGTCAGGGTCGGCTTCCAGTCTAACCGGATGCAGCTGAATACCAGTATTTTACATGGTTTACATGAAGCGACTGTCTAACTGACCTCCACAACCCAGTTACTGGGTAACACGATACCCCTTGGTTAGACTGGTTGTCAGACTTTCGGGCTTCTGACTACCCGTAACGATTGTCAAAGACCCACGAATGACATGCCGGGACCAACGGCTTAACGTACTTTCCGAGGCACGGAGGGGTCTTGTCTTGGTATCTTCTTCTCCATAGGTACCTACGCTTTGGAATGGGCAACTAGCTTCATATTTTCTGACTGACCGACTTCTTGACAATTCAAAAGTGCCTGTAAATGGTTTAATTGAAATAAATGCTTTGAGTTTGAGTTTGAGTTTGAGTATGTATAGATGGTCACCCATCCACGGACCAACCGCGGCAAGCGTAGCTTAACCTGATCAATCGACCCGTGCGGCTGTTATTACTTAGCCACACACAACCCCTTCAAAAATTGCTACTGACAGTGTGTTACGCAGTTAACCCGCAGTACTTTGATGCTCAATTGGTCATTTTAAACCTGATTCTTGTCTTTACTTAACTACAGTTCGATAAATGTTACGGTAGTAAAATCCTATATTAGAAACGTTTGAAAGTTGCCGTTTTATTAAACTAATGCCAGCAGTCGCCGATACTGGCAGGTGCTTAAGGGGCTTATACGACCTAAACGCAAAAAACGTAAGTTTTAGAAACAGTAAAAGTATATGATCGACTACAGTAAACAAAATCAGAAAAATATATGATATTCTTCAGGATATATGGTGGGTAGATAGTGTGTTGAAAACATAGTAAGTACAACTAATTTGATACGATAGAAAAAAATCATGAAGATACCTGTAAAAACTTTATTTTTACTATAAAAACCATACTAATGTACATACAATCATTTTGTTTTTTTTTGTCAGATTATTCTACAAGCAGCATACTAAAATACTTAATAGTTTTAACAATAGATATTTTCTAACTAAATAATTGCTTCATATTTTGCAATAAATTACCAGCGTTGTGTCATCGCGCTTCTCTTTATTTTCTATGCAGTTCGACACTGATCACGCTGTAGGTCATGTAAGCCCGTTAAGTGTTTCGAAACCACGTTCTAGATAGATTTTTCCTTTACAATTTCATTTATTTGTAACACGGGTGCCTCGCCCCGTATTCAACTGTCAACGACCTTCGAGTATACCATAATCGATCGAAGGTATTCGAGGGTCTCCTTAGGGAATTAAATGTATGGCGATTATCTTTTATTGAAAACCTTGATCCAAATAAAGCAGTTGAACACGCTTACGGAAACAGAATAACAAACTTACACCTTTTTGAAGTTCAACTGTCAAAGTGACGATTGAAGCAATAAACGGATGTCGGCTTTAGCCCACAATCACAGAATAAATAGTAGTCACAATAATGTAGGTACAGTCACCAAAAGAGATAAGTAACCAGGGTCGACGGTTATAGTTGAAGTTTAGTAAGAACAGATGAATGTTTCCGAATACAATTAAATTTGATAAATTAACTGTTTGTTTTCTAATAAATTAAATTTTATTCGAACACATCCATCGGTTTCTTACTAATCTTCAGCTATATCCGAGGACCCTGGTTACTTATCTCCTTTGGTGACCGTACACGCAAGTGAAGCCGTCGCGTTTTCACTTTTATTTACTTAGGCGCCTAAATGTTTTCATTCCGACCTTTTAAGCCAGTCGGCCGGGCGTAAAGCAAACTCGTTCGGTGCACGCCAGTAGGTAAGTCAAACGTTCTGTAAACTGTTACCGTCTGAGCTCGGGCTTACGCACTAGGTAACTATTGTTAACTCACCAAATTTTACGTAAATATTAATTATTGTTAACTCACCAAGTTTTACGTAAATACTAATTATTGGCTGTGTAGTACGCGTGTAATTATTTAGGTAATGTATCGGTGAATTTGTGCAAATATAAAACGTTTTATATCAAATAAAATAAAATTCGGAGGCCCATAATTCGTAAACGGTGCGTCGTAGGGCCATGCTTATTAGAGCCTACAGAGCCTAAATAGTTTCTATGGTCAAGGTTAACTCTTCGCACGTCGAGTGTACACCATGTGTACCGATAACAATAAAATTTCTATTGTGTCTGCTAATTAGACGCGCGACGAGTTAACCCGAAACTGCAATAAAATTTACAGGCTAAGTATCGAAAAAAAATTCTCAAAAATTTTTTTAACCAAAAAAAAAACACTGGCACTCCGGTAGTGCCGACAGAAGTGAAAACTTGAACAATTACGAGTGTATTTTGTGAATCGTCTTATAAACAAAACACGCGTGTTAAGGTGTGTTCCTTATTTTATAGGGTTTTTTGCAAATCAGGTATGATGACCAAAGTGACTGGTTTATTCTTCTCGTGAAAGGAATTTATTCAGATTTACAAATAAGCACACAGGATAGACTTCAGTTCGTGGTGTTGGTCGCGGCAGTGGTAAGAGAAGCAAGCCGCTCGCATAGAGCTCGTCGTCAGTTATATATCCGTGGTTCAGCGCCATCTCGTCGTTGTTGGATGAACTACGTAGTTAGTACGCGAGGCCCTCGTAGTTCTTCCCGATGTGCATAGATGGCGCTGTCCTCAACAACGCGCGTCTTACGTTTTACGTCTGACGTTTTACGTCTTACGAATTTTCGATCAGGGTCACGTGACCTGACGCGAATTTAGAAGTTTTTACCCATTCCAAAAAAAGTACACAGCGCCGCTAAAGAAGTTTTCACTTCAAAAAATTTTTTTTGCTTCTCTTTGCTGCTCATAGAGTACCTATACTCCAACTCCTAAAACTCCGCCCCTAAGACGACACACTGACTGTTCAATACATTTCGACCACGTAGGCGTAGGTGCACTTTTATATGAAACAGCAGCGTCGATATCCCTACTACTACCCTGCATTTGTTTGGATTGGTACAGAATTTCGCAGTTTCGGGTAGCTTGATGTGCTGGCGACATCAAGCTACCCGAAACTGCGAAATTTTCGCAATCAAATTTAAACCTTATAATTTAGCGATAAAGTTGAAAATTTATTAAAGAAGTTTGACAGATTTTAGTAAGTTGATGTGCTGGCGTCTGTACATAGAGTCTAGATTGGTACAACTCCATACTTGACAACGCACCCATATGCGTTCCGAGTTGCACTGTAATCGATTTGAGCGTGCCTATTCCCGTTCCGAATTAGCGTGAGCGCGATAACGATGTCCCGTGAATCGTCATAGATGACGTCATCCTACGTCGCCTCCCGAAGTACATACGAACCGCATGTGGCCGGCTGCACCTAGTTGTACCCGGCTAAAAGTAGGTGTAACCGCACTTCGGCTATTAGCCGTAACATATACACAAAGAAATACTGTAATCTAACCATGAGTATTCAAGTGAATATAGTTTTGTCATTGAGCGAGCAATGTAAACGCGTTCATGAGCGTTCCGAATTGTTGACAGCTCTCAGCTGTCATAATTGTGATATCTAAATCGGAACGCAAATTATTGATGTGAGCGCTGTGAGCGATTATGGCATTAATTCGGGATGCAGCCGAACTTCCCAGCATGTGGGAAGTTAAATAGCTGGGAAGTTAAATGCTGGGAAGTTAAATAGTCTGTCTACTAACTATTTAATTTTGACAATTCAAAAGTGCCTGTACAAGGTTTAATTGAAATAAATAGTTTGAGTTTGAGATTTGGGAGTGAACACAGCGTTATTTTTGTAAAGATAAATGGAAGGCTAGCAAGGGATCAATCACTTAGTCCAGTACATTCATATTTTATGTATTTGGGATGTAATATTGATAAAGTATCCATAACACGTTGCCCCGGTCGAAATAACTCGGGGAGAATAACGCACATAAATTTCAATAGTAGATTTTACAACAAGTGCACAAAACAAACCATTTCTATCCGAGACTTTTAGCAGCCCGAGCCGAAGGCGAGGGCTGATAGTAATGTCGAGGATAGAAATGGTTTTGTGGACGAGTTATAAACTCTGCTTTTCACTTCGATTGCGAGGAAATAAAACAGTAGTATAACATAACATTTCTTTAATTAAAATTCAAAGTAAAATTAGAACAGTTTTGAATACTGAAGGAAATTTTTTTTTTTAAATCTTACGACATTGATATTAGGCTGCAGACCTATACAGCCTACTATTAAATTAATTTTGTAATAATAATTTTCTTAAATCAACTAACCTACTGTACTTGAATTAATATTTTAATATCTATTATATCTTAAACACATAAGGCAAATAAATTAAAGTAAATATTATATAATAACAAATTCTATCTATGAACTTCTTATTGCATTTGGCTGTATAGCTCATTTTCTTTGCCTTAATATAATACATTTATGAGTAGATACGTTAATGCCCTTGTGCACAAAATTCGATTTTGTGCAGCCTATACCCTGCACAAAGAAGCACTTTCAGAGCATGAGAAGTGAAAAATAATTTTTGTGCCACAGCCTAAAAAAAAAAATGTCATTAAAACCATAATCACATCAACCGCGAAACTAAAATGAAAACAAAATGCGCGGCAAACGCAAAGCACTGAAAAAAAAAAACAGCAATCTGGCGAAAAGTTTTTGAGCTAAAATTCCATCATACGTGTTCTTGATGCCTGATGTCTGATGAAACAATTTTTTTCGCCTCCAAAAATGCAGTTACTGTGTAACGGATAAAAAGTGGTAATTGTGCCAAAGATGGTCGTTGCAATTTTCGGTCGGGGCCCGTTTTTGCGACGGGAGCGGGATGCGGCGGGATGTCGCGGTAATTGCGTCGCTCGTGACATGACAAACCACTTTGAGACTACCCATCTTTGAATGTGGGATCTTTATGTGATACCTATTATGTTTGATGTAGGGGAAGACATAGCGTTAATTTTATTCATACTAACATGTGTACTGTTTACCTCATCATCTGCCTAGCCTTTTCCCAACTATATTGTTATCGGCTTCCAGTCTAACATGGAGCGATTGTCTAACTGACCTTCACAACCCAGTTACTGGGTCATACGATACCCCTTGGTAAGACTGGTTGTCAGACTTTCGGGCTTCTGACCATCGTAACGACTGTCAAAGATCCACGATTGACAGCCAGGATCAACGGCTTAACGTGCTTTCCGAGGCACGGAGGGGTCTCGATATGTAAAGATGGTCACCCATCCACAGCCCAACCGCGGCAAGCGTAGCTTAACCTGTTCGATCGACCCGCGCGTCTGTTACTTAGCCACAAGTGTCTCAGTTCCATACTGTTTACCTATCTTCTACAAATAAATAAATTATAGATATTGTGTTAAGGCGACTACATGACCTAAAGCGCGGTCTATGTCGGACTGCATAGACAAGAAAGAGAAGCGCGATGACACAACGCTGGTAATTTATTGAAAAATATGAAGCAAATCTATTGTTTGGATTAAAAAATTAAAACTATAGTATCAAATTAGTTTTATTATGTTTTCAACTAGGGATGCATCCGATACCGATACCGATATATCGGCGATACTTCAGGTTTGCCGATATATCGGTATCCGCGATATTTTTATGGCCGATTCAACGATACTTTTCAAATTTCGCGCTTTTCAAATGTAATGTAAACGCGCGTGTGGTCCCGTCTATTTCGTTGCAAACGAGGCACGAACTAACTATGCTCGGGGAAACCCCGCGCTTTATTCAGTGTTTTGTTTCGCCCGCCCGCTTTGGCCTCGCACTCGCACATCTATCCCATTTCGTTAGGTTGAATGTTGTTGCGCGTAGTATTTTTCCATGCAAATAAGATTAAGAATTACATATCGTAATTGTTTGTGTATTGTATGTCGTTTATAACTAGTCGTTTGAGTCAAATAAAATAAATAGTAGTCATATCAAATTCAAAACAAAAAAGTGCTATATGAAATCACTTTGAAATTTCGACAATTGATAATTCCATAAAAATCTTATACCTAAATGTTAATTTTGATTACTATAACTATTAATTAATTGTGTTTTATTTAATCTACCTTCCTTTTTGAATTCAGTAAGCGTATCGGTATCGGTATCGGTATCGCCGATATTTTTATAAGAGTATCGGTATCGGTATCGTATCGGCAAAAAGGCGTATCGAGGCATCCCTATTTTCAACACACTATCTACCTAGGATATATCCTAAAGAATATCATATATTTTTCTGATTTTGTTTACTGTAAGTTTGGATCTGTATTTTAGTTTTTGCCACCGACTTCCGAAATTAAAGTTATTTTTCACTTTGTAGTGTTATTTTTGGAAGTCGGTTTTTCTTAGTCGATCATATACTTTTATTGTTTCTAAAACTTGCGTTTTTTGTGTTTAGGTCCTGTAAGCCCCTTTAGTAGTAGAAAAATCAGTTTCTAGTAGATGAATATTTACCTATTCTAGTATAAGTGGTAGCAATTTAAAGGCTCCTACAAACAGGCGCGACACGTGATACAATCGCGCGCAACACAAAGGCAGCGCTCGTTGCGCGACTTGCGGTGCCTTTGTGTCGCGCGCGATTTTATCGCGTGTCGAGCCTGTTTGTAGGAGCCTTTATACGAGATTTAGCCTAGGATTATTTTTCATCGATACCTTTAAAAGTTTAAAAGTTTTAGTGATAAAGCTGTAAAATTACGATGAACAGTAAAATAAAAGACTGTAAACCAAACTATAAAATAAATCAGAGTAGGTACCTAATAGAAGTAAATCCGTGAGTAATTTACTATTTTTCAGTTGATCTAAAAGCCTGACGAAAATGAAATAAATCACACGGTGAAAAATTTAGGTTCAATGAGGTATAGGTAGGTACATTATCTGCCAAACTCTGGGGAATACAGATGTGACGATACGATACAGACGCGGAAGCCAGCACATCAAGCTACCCGAAACTGTCAAATTTTCCCAATCAACCTTGAACCTAATGCTCATAGCGGTAAAGTTGAAAATGTATTTAAGAAAATTGACAGATACACACAGGCAGACACACACACACACAGAGACACACACACACACACAGTACACACACACAGATACACACTCAGACATACACACACAGACACACACACACACACACAGTAGGACAGTAGGTTGATGTGCATGATAATTTTACGGGGGGCTATCTGAATTTACCTGCACTCTAATTGCGTAACACACTATCGATCGGAATCTGAATAATTTTGAAGCAAATTGCTCATCCATTGCTCAGTAAGTTCGAAAAATTTGTCTGCTCAACACGTAAATAACGCAATGAATGTTGTTGAACTGTCAAAATTAAACCGATTCCGATTGACATGTTCGCAATTGTCCCGCTGTTTTAGAATCAATTTTAAATGATCAAATTAGTGTATGTAGGTCCTAAAAAAATATATGCCATAGATAAATTGAAATATTCTCGATGTAAAATAAAACCGAAACAGCAGTGCGATTCTGTAACCATCTCACCGTGACAACTTAGGTGAAGTGAGTGTGGAGTGAGCTGCCAATATTGTCAATTCTTAGTAAAAACAAACTCATTTCACCTAAGTTTTCACGGTGAGATTTGTACAGAATCGACCGGCTGTGTCGATTTCAAAACCATTTTTCGTTTCATTTCCTAATTACAGCACAAAATAATAAGAAAATTGTATGTAGATATTGCAAGGTACCTAATCGTCTTTTAGAGGGAATTACAGGATAACTTGAATCATTTCAGTCTAATCACCAATACCCATTCCGCTTAGTGATACAACAAATTCCATATAAAGCGATATTCTCAATCCCAAGCTAACAAATCGCATGCGATTAATCTCAGTACATTATAACGTCTATTATCCTTTCAGAAAACTGGAACAACGAGAACTGCGAGAACAGTGGGAACTAGCCTTTTCTCATGCAAATGCGGACACGGGAAGTAGAAATCTGTTTCTATTTCAAGAGCTGGACCCCGCGTCGTGGTTGCAAGCTATGCAATATAACGGAGCCGGGATTTAGGGTTCCGTGCTTTGTTTGTGGATGATAGAACCCTATTATTAACCCTTATAGGATCACTTTGTTGTCCGTCCGTCTGTCTGTCAAGGCCCTTTTTCTCAAGAACGCGAGGCATTAAAATTAATATGAAGTACGTAAGTCAGACTTCGGGGACTTTGGGGATTTTTTTAGAACTCCAAGGGACCGTATACTTAGGAGATCTACAGTCCCTTCTTGGAGTTCTAAAATAAAAACCAGCCAAGTGCGAGTCAGACTCGTACACGAAGGGTTCCGTGCCACAAGGTCGAAAAAAACACATTTTTGTTGTATGCGAGCCCCCTTAAATATAAATATTTAACGGGGCTCCCATACAACAAATGTGTTTGCAACAAAACAGAATAAAATAAATTTTATTCTGTTTTTAGTCATTGTTGTTATAGCGGCAACAGAAATACATCATCTGTGAAAATTTCAACTGTCTAGCTATCACGGCTCATGAGATACAGCCTCGAGACAGACAGACAGACGGACGTAGAGTGGATTCTTAGTAATAGGGTTCCGTTTTTACCCTTTGGGTACGAAACCCTAAAAATTAAGCTTTTAAGTCAACGAAATAAAAAAGTACGGCCATTTATGCGACATACTCGCAAATAAATCGAAACCTGTACTGTATAGGGTACTTCACGTTGACCAACCAAACTTAGGTGAAGTGAGCGTGGGAGTGAGCTGTCAATAATGTCAATTCCTAGCAAAAACAAACTCACTTCACCTAAGTTTTCACGGTGAGATTTTTACAGAATCGACCGGCTGTTATGGTAAACACACTATCAGTTTCGCTTACATTTTGACAGTTCAACAACATTCATTGCGTTATTTACGTTGTTGAGTAGACAAATTTTTCGAACATGGTAAACAATGGATTAGCAATATCCTTCAAAATGATTCAGATTGAGATTGATAGTGAATTTTGAATAGGTTCAGAGTCATTTACTGAATCCATGGTACTTAGGCTGGGGGCACACGACGACGCAGCGGTGTCGCTGCGTCGTCTTACATAGAAATATCTGTGGCATGTCAGACGATGCGCTCCGGCGTCGCACCGGATTTGCAACCACCGAGACGAAGCGGGGAGGGGTGAATGCGTTGCGACGTCGGAGCGGCACCGCTCAGTTGTTCACGCATAAACAGTTAGTGTACTCTGTCCAACGCTGCTACGGCGCCGCTGCGACATAACAACGTTGCGGCGCCGCACCGCTCGTGTGCCCGCTGATACGGTGAAATCTTTGCGTTGCGGCGCCGCAACGCATCGTGTGCCCCCGCTCTTACCTAACAGGCTGCGCATCGAAATCCCTGCCATCCTGTATAAGGCACTCTTGTACAAAATTGCAAGTAGAATCAATAGTTTTGGCTGTGCGTTTTCTGCCAGTGATCGAATATATTTTTAAACTAGCTGCGCCCCGCGGCTTCACCCGCGTAAATGTCGATTCCGTGGGAATATCGGGATGAAAAGTAGCCTATATGTTAATCCAGGGTGTCAGCTACCTCCATACAAAATTTTATCAAAATTGGTCCAGCCTTTTGAGCGTGAAGAGATAACAAACATAATCACACACACACTCACTAACTTTCGCCTTTATAATATTAGTGTGATGTATAATAAGTTGATAGGTCATAATCACATTATGACAGGCCACAGGTGTCAATTCCCACCTATAGGAGTCGCTCATTGATCGGTACAACGAGCCCGTTTGAGAGTAATGCGGTAATCAAATCAGTGTTGAACTTACTCATTTGTGCGCTATGTGGGTGGATGCTGTTCACTCACTTTTTATTACCCCTAATCGCATCATAATACCCCGCATGTGATGTCGGGTGTGAACTTTACCTCATTCACGATTTTACTGCCTAACTTGAAATATTATATGTATCTACACTCTTCGGATTACGGCGAATTTCAGAAATGAACCGCGTTCAAGAGGTGTCGGTGTGAATATTCCACAGCAATGATGACACTCGCTGATGATGACAAATGATGACAAATTTGCCCTAAGATTAGCACCTGTTGAGTACCACTAGACGTGTTATGTCTGGCTATGTTTCACCGCATCTTCGGTTACTTTATATACAGTACCCGGCGATAAATATTGCACATCGACCTTTGGAAAGAGACAATCGGCTAATTTCGGCTTCGTAGAGCGTTATCTCTGTCGCACGAAATACAAACAGTCCGGTATCTATTAGGAGCTGTTAAAACAATTCTGATTTGCTTCTTTTGATAATTTTATTTTTATTCTTTGTATAAAATACAAAAAAGGTAAAGGTCGATGTGCAATATTTATCGCCGGGTACTGTATCTTCTGCAACTGCCCCGTTGGTCTCGTGGTCGCAAGCGCTCCTGCTGAGCGTGAGGTCCTGGATTCGATTCCCGCGTCGGGAAAAGTGTTCTTTAATTTTTCCATGAGGAATTTGTTACTAACAGCCCGGAGTTAAGAAGTTGGCAGTGTGATACCCCCCCGTGCCTCGGAAAGCACGTTAAGTCGTTGGTCCTGCGCTTGATCTCTCTCCGGTCGTGTCGGATTGCCGTTCCATTGGACTATGAGAGTGAGGGAAGTTCACAAGTGTGCTCGCAGACACAGATACACTCCCTGTGCACCTGTGTCTGCGCGCACACTTGTGCACTATAATATCTCCCGCGCCGAAGGCTAGTCTCCGTTGAGATTGGCCGCCGTGGCCGAAATTAGGTCTGGAGGGCTTAATTTTAATTATACCTACTGCAAGCAATTAGGTAGTTCTTACACCTACTGCAGACCACTGCACTATGCCCACTCGTTGTACTCCATATTTTCATGTATTACTGCGGATTTTATTCAGTAAGCGAGGTTATTTAATATGAGAATTACCCATTCCACGAAAAAAGCTCTAAACCATCCATAATTTATCAATTGTATCAAATTCTGGCTAAGTTACACCGCATCTTCGATTACTTCTTACGCTGTTTACATTATTTCATGCATTACCTACTGCTGATTTTGGTAAGACTAGAAGCCGACCCCAACATAGTTAGGAAAAGGCTGGCAGATGATGATACTGCAGATTTTGTTCAGTGACTTTGTTTTATATAAATGACAATATAAGGATCTATTTGACCATTCCACAAACAAAGCCCTAAAATCTCCATAATTTATCCATTGAATCGAATTTGGGGCATGCCTCACTACAACATACACCTATTGCATTAATTCATACATGACTGCTGATTTTGCTCAACGACGGGATATTATTTAAACGACGCTATTTACCGAAGGATCTATTGGACCATCCCTCAAATAAAAAGCTATAAAACCTCCATAATTTGTCCATTGAATCGGAGAAAACTGACGACGACGACGCTTGGACTGACAATATTGTCAGTCCAAGGAGATACGGAGTAGATACGGCTATTTACGCGGTTTCATACTTACCTATTCATAAGTCGGTCTGTTTTGTAAAAATCTCACGGTGAAAATTTAGGTGAAACAATATTGTCAGTCCTTGCTGATAACTTCACCTTTTTTTTTCTTTTTTTTTAATCGTGTGGAAGTCCTCATGGATGTTCTACCACTCTGGGGTGGGTGGAGGGGTCTATCAGACTCTTACTGATTAAAACCACACGGTGTCCTGCTGCTACATTTAGCCGGGGTGATGGAGTGCTTGCGCATTTCGTCGCACTCCCCTGGACAGGTGTTGGCCCCGTCACCCTCAGAGGCAGCATTCGGCCACCATTCCTCTAGAGGAAGGCGCGCGCAGAACACAGCGCGCCGCGGTCTCGGGCCTTTCACTGTTCAGGCAACAAACTCCCCAAGTCTGTTGCCTGCAGGAGTTGATCACCTCACCTAAGTTTTCATAGTATAGGCCGACCGATTAACTGAGACGTTGCCTGAGGTAGCTGCGCGGTGCGGGAGGGGTGACAGTTGTCACAAGTTGACGAATCACTGAGCTCTCTCATTACGTCACCACACCCCTCCCGCACCGCGCTGCAACCTCAGGCAACAGCCTATAGTTCCATGGTTTTAACGGTGAGATTACGTGTCGTCAGGAGCCCGAAAGACGACAACCAGTCTTACCAAGGAGTAGCGTTTTATAGTTACTGGGTAGTGGAGGTCAGATAAGCGCTCCATGTAAAATACTGGTACTTAGCTGCATCCGGTTAGACTGGACGCCAACCCCAACATCATCTGCCTAGCCTTTTCCCAACTATGTAGGGGTCGGCTTCCAGTCTAACCGAATGCAGCTGAATTTTACATGGAGCGACTGCCTATCTGACCTCCACAACCTTACTGGGTAATAATGATACCCCTTACTAAGACTGGTTGTCAGACTTTCGGGCTTCTGACTAGCCGTAATGACAGTCAAAGATCCACGAATGACAGCCGGCACAAACGGTTTAACGTGCTTTCCGAGGCACGGAGTGATCTCGGTATGTAAAGATGGTCACCCATCCACAGCCCAACTGCGGCAAGCGTAGCTTAACCTGATCGTTCGACCTGTGCGGCTGTTCTTATTTAGCCACGGGCCCCTCCATTATTTAGCTGCGGAAGCCAACCCCAACATAGTTGGGAAAAGTCTAGGCAGATGATGGTGTGACCGGCAGATCTTCATCTCATCCCTAGAAGGAAATCCTGCACGTCTGTACCTACATACAGGTGTTATAATTGTAGTCCTAGATACTAATTAAGATTAAAACCTTTAATTAAATCACTGGCGCCAACTAATTAGATATGGATCAAGCCTGTTCATACAGAGATTAATGAGTGCGATAGGATGAATGAGTATATAACATTTCACTATGGGTTTTTCAACCGCAATCGGATTTAAATGGATTGGGTTGAGTGAAAATGAGTTAAGTATATTTATTGGGTGGACTTTGCGGAATTCAATCGTTATCGGGAACCACGGAACAGATAATAAGGTTATATTATTATCTGTTCCGTGTCGGGAACAATATCGCTCGGTGAAGTCAAAATAAAGGATTTTGAAAAAAGGATTGAGATTTTAGAATTTCAAAACCATAGATAATTTTTTAGTCAAGTCAAAGTCAAAGCATTTATTTCAAATAGGCACATAAAAGACACTTTTGAACGTCAGAAATTACAACAAATAGAATTGATTCTATTCGCCCTAGGTAGTTCAGTTTCAGTTGTCTTCAAATTCGAGTTCATGAATCTTCAACCAACCAATTTTAAACTATTCCTGGTTCGACCTTAAAAAGTTATCACAAAACAGATGCTTACTGATCAGCGTAAGGGCGCGTACACGCGAGCGCGATTTTTTACGCGCGCGCGTCGCGTACTCATCGCTCCCTCAAAAGAAAAGCATTTAATTTCTATGTTTTTCTAAAGAAGGAGCGATGCGCACGAGAAGCGCGCGCGTAAGAAATCGCGCTTGTCTGTACGCGCCCTAACACTGTATCAGTAGCAATGGGTTTCATTTTGACAGTTCATCAACATTCATTGCGTTATTTATTTTGTTGAGCTTAATTTTTCGAAGATTTGAAGCAATGGATTACCAATATCCTTCAAAATGATTCAGATTTAGATGGATAGTGTGTTACGCAATTAGGGTACAGCCGGTCGATTCTGTAAAAATCTCACCGTGAAAACTTAGGTGAAGTGAGTTTGTTTTTGCTAGGAATTGACACTATTGACAGCTCACTCCACGCTCACTTCACCTAAGTTTTCACGGTGAGATGGTTACAAAATCGCATTGCTGCCTAGACTTTTCCGAACTATGTTGGGGACGATTTCCAGTGTTTACCAGATGCAGCTGGATATCAGTATTCTATATATATCTGACCTCCACAGTACCTACACTTTTAACGCGTAGGTCTTTCTTAATTTTTTACATTGTTCTCACATTATATAATTTTAAATTCAAAAGTAATGATGTAGCTAATATTTTTGTAAAACTATTAATTTAAAAAGAGTGTCCATGGAGGTTCTTGCCCGTTCTTCTCCATATGTACCTACGCTTTGGAATGGGCAACTAGCTTCATATTTTCTGACTGACTGACTTCTTGACAATTCAAAAGTGCCTGTAAATGGTTTAATTGAAATAAATGCTTTGAGTTTGAGTTTGACAGTTACAGAGCAATTACTGGGTAATAGATAAAACAGACGCTTACTAAACATTTAAAATTGTATTTTATACTAGCAGCGCCTCGCGGTTTCACTCTCTTAAATGTCGATCCCGTGGAAATATCGGAATAAAAACTATCCTATGTAAGGACATAGGATAGTTTTACTGATGCAATCTATCTCTCTGCCAAATTTTATCGAAATCCGTTCAGTGGTTTAGGCGTGAAAAGGTAACATACAGACAGACAGACTTTCGAATTTATAATATTAGTATAGATATGGATAAAATTAAAAACAAAAAAATATTCATCTCGAAAATCGAGCTTATAAATCATTCAATCTCTCTACTCTAAGTATTTCTCATACTTAGTCCGGATCTCGACCAGAAAATCTCATCACAAGAATTCAATTTCGATATAAAATGAAGTACCTAGGTATATTTATATTATGCATGCGTTTAGTAAAGTAGTAGTTAATGTATTTATTTACGAGCAGCTTCCAGTTTAACCTCGATGAAGTTAGCTGTAACTAGGTTAAACTAGAAGTTGACCATTACTTATAACGAATGGCTGGAAGTGTTTTAAATTAAAAGATGTACAGACGCCAGCACATCAAGCTACCCGAAACTGTCAAATTTTCCCAATCAACTTTGAACCTAATGCTTTAGCGATAAAGTTGAAAATCTATTAAAGAAATTTGACAGATTGTAGTAGGTTGATGTGCTGGCGTCTGTACTTTATTCAGAACTAAAATGAAATGTAAGAAGAAACAAAAAAATCTCTATCCTTCGCTGTCCTACACCTGGGGATAGGCCTCCCTCGACTCCATCCATGTTACGCGAACTGCACCCTTGTTGCGTAACACACAATTAATCAAAATCTGAATAATTTTGAAGGATATTGCTAATCCATTGCTTCTTACGTTCGAAAAATGGGTGCGTCTCATAACGTATAATCTCATTTGGTCTAATTTCATTTTGTTATCGTTCATAAGATATAATCAACGTGAGATATACCAACTGTTGATATAATTTCTTTACATATAACATTTATTTATTCTAAAACTTAATTAGTATAACGTTGTTTGATATAACGTTTATGTAATCGAAAATCAGTAGGTCTAACGTTTAATATATGTATATAAAAACGTCATTATGGTTAACACCCCGACTCAGAGTACCCCGACTCGGATAGGTTAGGTTAGAAGGCTAAGGCGGGAGCGAAGCGGACCGGAGCTCCCGCCTTAGCCTTCGTGGTTATTTTTTTTTAAACCACCCAGAAATAGGAGCCCCGCGAAGCGGGGCTCCTTCGACCTATCTTAGCGCAGGTGGTAATTAGTTACTAGTTATGTTTAATATCTACTTAGGTGACTATTACCTATAACTACGATAGAACTTACAAAGAATAAAACAAAGAAAAAATACTTTTAAATATTTCTTAAACAAAATACAAAGTTATTGTTTAATTAGACCAAATAAGTTTTATATCTTTTGAGTGGTATGTCAAACGATTTTATATTTAATGTATGTTATGCTTATGAAAATTAGTTATTTTAAAATTATATCAATCGTTCATTATATTAACTAATCGCTATATTAAATAAAATTATAGGTTCCGTTGTTATATATTGTAAATATTAGAGATTTTGTTGTTATATCATCTATTACTTACCCTCGAAAAATGTGTCTGCTCAACAACGTAAATAGAAAAAAAAAGAAAAGAAAATAGAAAAATATTTATAGTCCAGGTAATACAGTAAGCAGGTGTTAACAGTAAGTTAAGACGACATGAGTAGCTTAAAATATTACCTACAACTAGGTTACAATATGGAGACTAGAGAGGTGATTTCAGGTATGGTATGGTATGTGTGTATGTGTGTGGTGTGTGTGTATATATGTGACGTGTAAGTGGTGTGAGTGCGTCTGGTGTGTGTGTGTGTAAGTGTGCGTGTTGGTTCCATTGTGCTTTGTTTAATTTGGTGTCAGGTGAGGGTCTTTATATTAATTGTTCCGAATCATCATAGCCAATGTTATGCAAAATTTCAAAATTTCCTTCACAATTTTTTTGCAGCCGAATGAAGTAGTATTTTTGATTTCGCAGAGTTTGCAGACTTTATTGATACGTATTAATGAGAGAGTAGGCCGGGGTGCGTCTAGCTAGCAAAGAGGTGTTGTCAGGTGTTGGTATTCTGTAATTTCTTTTGCTTATGATAGATGCGTAGTCGGGTCTCCTTTTAATATTTTTGTGCGTTTTTGTGCAGGCAGAAAGAATGAAAAGCTGGCGGACTCTGAGGACTCTCGTTTCGCGGTAATAACGCAATGAATGTTGTTGAAGTGTCAACATGAAAGACATTCCTGCTGATAGTGTGTCACGCAATTACCCCGCTGGATAGGTTTCGACAAAACTGGAAGAAGGACGCACGGGCTCGCGAAACATGGAATAAACAACTTATACTTAATTAATTAATTAATAAAAATGTATTATATATGTATTATTGTCTCTCCTTCTCCCTTTAATCCATCCAAAGGTTGTATGTAAAAGATCGCTCTTAGCGATAAGACCGTCCATTATGTCATCCTATGTAAAATATCTTCATTTTCATCTATATTTTTAATGGTGTACATATTAACGGGGTATTCGATCTATTTAATGTAATATCCTTACTTAACTAAAACCTTTAGTACTAATAGTTATTCCGAGTTAAAACTCTTAACAAATTAAATTACGGCGTCGAAAAATTCCTCCTCATCGCTGTCAACTGGTATTGTCCAGACTAGCGTCAGCGTCATTGCCACGTTGTATGGCAATGCTTTGCCTCTGGCCAACGTAAGAGCCAGCCCTTAAGTCATGAGAAGTGTCTACCAGCCGTTTGGAGATTTCATTGAACAGACCATGTTGTTTTAAATGTACAGCTTTTAAATAAGTGAATCAAATTCAATCAAAATGATGAATGAATTTTGATATGCATAGGCGGTTGGGAACATTGGTGACCCATTGGTAACGACCCGACTTACGAGTACTCTGTGCATATAATTTCATCACGAACGCTCTCGAAACGGTGAAGGGAAACATCGTGAGGGAACCGGCATGCCCTAGAACCAAAAATTCGAAGACATGTGACATCACCAACCCGCACTGGGCGCACGTGGTGCAAGGATTACGGCACACTCCCTCTCACCGAAAGGAGGCCTGTGTTCCAGTAGTGGGAAGGCTGTTTATTATTATTATTATATTACACATTTATTACATATTTCGGACATACATTTACCTATTACATATTTCGGGACCATGGGGTCCCGGTCCTTTGGAAGGCGTACGAGGGGCCGAAGTCAAATCGCAGAGGCCCCCTTAGGAAGTTTTAATGAAATGCGGCAGCTACCGACGATTATCCCTTTATGCACTATGCATTTGCACCCAAGGATAACCCCCGGTTGGTGTAGGACTATCGCAGGATATGGAAAAATAAAAAGTTGGTTGTTGGTTTGGGTGGCTCAAGTGGACTGGTTACCAAGAACTATGGAAGAAGTATGACCCCTGCCTGATCAATGTTTTATATATACACGGATAAATGGCAGGGGGTGACTTGCGCACTCAATAATTGGCCCCCAGAAACGGTCGCTAGCATATAGTTACGTAGCGACAAGGAGCCAACATGTTCTGAGGTGCTTATGAGGAGTGGAGAGGTATTCCACGGCTATCAGGACAATCCTGGAAGTACGGTCAAGCCGGACAATAAAGGCAAGCCAGAGGTGAGTAACAAGACTTCCCCCGGGAGATAGGGTCTGTGGGGTCGCTACTATCCAAGAGCTCACCACATGCTGCCCTGCTGGTTTCTGTATCTCTCTTGGTCTGGGTCCTCACTTTAGACCTGTTCCGGCAAATTAAACTCTTCCTGCATAGGCCTGGAGTTCGGAGCGCGCAAGCCCCACCACGACGTCAATGTAGAGATACGGCGGCGGTGGGGTTACCATTTCTTTCAGGCATCAAGGGCCATATAAAACACATACAATACAATATAAATTATATTATTGTCCATTCATTTCAGGCATCTAGGCCCATATAAAACACACATAATACAATATTAATATAGTTTAAAAATACTATAAATACAACATTATAATTACACTAAAAAAATAACAAACTACTAACGCTCACGAAGTGTCTGCGTCGTGTTTTGCTGTCTGGTGTCATGTAGCCGGCCACGAAACCGGCGGTACACAACACCCTTCGGCCAGAACTCTTCCTTGAGGAACTTCTGGGGATGATGCTGTTCCTGTTGAAATACGAGTATGTCTTTTTACATGTCCATTCAAATGCTTGGATAAATTTTCGTTTACCTACCTACTCTACTATTTGAAAAACTTTTCATACTCTTATCTCTATTAGTTGTCATCAATAGTCGCCCCCTTTATAGCCCAATCATCTTTCACACAGTCCATTCATCGTTTCTTTGATACACATTCATACCGGACCCAGGTTGGCCGAAAACCTGTCCAGGTGGAGGTTCATAGACGACGCCGCCTTGGAGTGTAAATGTGGTGCTGTTTCACAAAGCATGTCAACTGCACATTACAGGAACGGACGGTAGTGATGGCGCTAAACGTACCGAATTCTGGGCCACCCTAAGAAGAATATACTCATTCTGACAAAAACAGTATCTTTAATTTGTCTTACAGTATCTGTAATGCTCTTATTCCAGAAAACTCCTCAATATAAATCAGCTGACATATAAAATCTAACACCCCTACATCTTTCTTCAGTACCCAATTCTATTCTTACGGCGCCATTTCCGACATAACAGCTTCACAGACTTACTAAGAAAAATATATGAGATATCAGCTACCTATCTCACATTATCTTTCCGCGGAAGTAGTAAAAGTCTCGTGAAAATAATGTATGGCATGTAAGAGGATAAGAAGCAGCTTAGAATGCGGGCGGCGCCGCGGCTCGAACATGGTGCATTACGTTACGACGGGAACTGATAACAGACACTGAACTGATATAGCTCTGAAAGTTTGCACAAGGGGAGTGTTACTGAGATGTTGTTAATACAGTCAGGCTCAAGAAGATGTATCTATACATTGACAAGAATTTATTTAATTGTCTACATTCTTTGTTCCATATTATTGTGTCAATGTGTAGCCAAAAAATATACAGGAGAAAATTTAACACAGGTTAAATTTACTCCTGTATATTTTTTGGCGTAAAATTTCTGCACTAGGGGCTCATGTACTGAATTCATGGTTACAATTCCTGCACTGTTTATTTTTTTTTCTTGCGTAACGCATTAGATACTTAATTGTAGCTACACATTGATAACTGTATTATGGAACTCAAATTGTAAACGATCAAATGAATTGTTGTCGATTTAGGTATACATTTATATCTCTTTGAGGCTGACTGTTCCTAGATATTCATACTGAAGGTTTTACAAATGAAGAAATACCTAGGTACTGTGTTCGCGATCTAGTTTCCAAACATGTAAACAAAATTATGTGTTTTTGGAAAAACAACTTTGAAATCCACGTATAAAGTTTAGGTTGCGTTAGAAATTCAATCATTTTTATGAATTTTGCTACTGTACTAGTCATACTGGAATCAACTTAATTTATTAGTTTAAGGTGAAAGCGTCAAGGAAGCCGGCGAAATTCAAATTTTCTTACTTTTTTGCATTTGCAGGTCAGTATGTAGTTGTATGTTGATCTAAATATAATTTGCGGCCGTACAGACTGGATGCGGAAGGCGAAGGACAGGGTATTGTGGCGCAGCCTGTGAGAGGCCTATGTCCAGCAGTGGACCGCGATAAGCTGAGTTAATTGAACGTCCTTGGTGCAACGTACAGACGCCAGCACATCAAGCTACTACAATCTGTCAAATTTCTTTAATAGATTTTCAAGTTTATCGCTAAAGCTTAAGGTTCAAAGTTGATTGGGAAAATTTGACAGTTTCGGGTAGCCTCTGTACAATCCTGCGATCAAACATATATTGCTCCTCACTTGCAGCGCCCTTCGCTGCCGCAGACAGGCACAACGCGACAGCGCGATGCGACTCTAGTAGAACAATTACTATGAATACTTCATGGAAATTGTTCTACTAGAATCGCGTCGCACCGTCGCGTCTGTCTACGGGAGCCTTTTATTATTATTATTTATTTATTTATTCAGACAAAAGTTTCTAATTGTTAGTTACAAAAATTATATAAGATTATTAGAAAATGAAATAGACTAAAGTCTATAACATTTTCTAATAATATTATCCTACGAAAAACCGTTTGTGACGCCAATAAAAGGCATGGAACAATAAAAAAGACCTTGATTTATAAGTATGTGTGTGTGTTTGTTCTCAGAGGTCATCTGATTGAAACCATAGACCTCGTCTAGACACGAGCCGAATAAAACTTACAAATAACTGATAAGAGATCGTGTAACCGCCGCGCCGTTTTTTTTTAATTTTCTGAGAAGGAATCCTATGAGGCTTTATTCGTTAATTAATTTATTTAACGGAACATGAAAATATCATTAGCAAACTGCGCAGTTTCGCTGTCATCGAATCAGACACATTATAATATCCATTACCATTTCAAATGAGATGCAAATATTGTAAAAATAGAAAGATAAATTACCTAGCGTTGATCATCTATTATACTAACTAATATTATAAATTCGAAAGTAACTCTGTCTGTGTGTCACCTTTTCACGCCTAAACCACTGAACGGATTTCTATAAAACTTCGCAAGGAGATATAGGGCATCATGGAGAAGGACATAGGTTACTGTTTGTCCCGGTAGCACGTTCCCGCGGGATAATTTCCGACATCCAGCCGCGGGCAGAAGTTAGTAATATTTAAAAGGTATTTTAAAAAACGACGTTCTAGATAAGAGTTTAACAAAACTATGCCAGCTGTTTCTCTGCCCATCCACAAAAGGTAGGTGTGATAATTTTCATACCATTATCATTAGTCGTAAGGTTGCACCGCGTGTCAGTTACCCTTAGGGAAGATGTTAATCTGCTTCCCCCTGACACCCCCTAGTTTGATGCGTAGGGTAACGATCTTCTTTTGTTTGATATTTTGGAAACGCCGCCATGATTGTGCGAACGTGTCAAAAGTTAACGTTACTGAAAGAAAGCTGACAGCAGTGAATTTTATGACAGTTATGTTCATCAACAGCTTAAAGCAGTGGTTCCCAACCTTTTTTCAACCTGGGATCACTTTAATTTCTTTGTTAGCAGGGACCAGCATTGCCTAAGACAGCCAGCCAGCGAACAGCAAACTACACTTCGTGCTCTCTCTTGCACACGGCTCGGTGTCTCGCTGAGAGACAGAGAGCGCGCGAAGTGTAAGTAGTTCGCTTTAACGCGACAATGTAGCCGCAGCATTACATGTTAGATTTGAGTTTAACGAATATGCTAAAAGTTTTATTAAAGTTTATTTATCTTGGACTTTCTGGTCCCTGCTAACAAATTTCTTTGTTGGCAGGAACCAACCACTTTGGTTCCTGCCAACAAAGAAATTTGTTTCCCTGGTAGAAAAAAGGTTGGGATCCAGTGATTTTAAATTTTGAACGTTTCGCGGGCTATATTTTAGCTTCTTGGCATGGCTCTCCAATTGCAGGGCACAACGCGATTGTTGATCATACACAACTGCTTTACTTTACAATCTTTTAATTATGGGACGTTGAAATGCTGCTCGTCATCTGCCTAGGCTTTTCCCAACTATGTTGGGGTCGGCTTCCAATCTAACCGGATGCAGCTAAATACCAGTATTTTACATGAAGCGACTGCCTATCTGACCTCCACAACCCAGTTATTGGGCAATACGATACCTCTTGATAAGACTGGTTGTCAAACTTTCGGGCTTCTGACTACCCCTAATGACTGTCAAAGATCCACGAATGACAGCCGGGACCAACGGCTTAACGTGCGTTCCAAGGCACGGAGGGGTCTCGGTATGTAAAGATGGTCACCCAGCCACAGACCAACCGCGGCAAGCGTAGCTTAACCTGATCAATCGACCTGTGCAGCTGTTTTATATTTAGCCACGGACCTCTCCTTGAAATGACCCTCGTTGAAATGCGACTGCTCGACTGATCATTATTTGCATAATATAATAACATTTACATAACATCGTGCTTGTAGATATTCCCGCGGGGTTAGCCAGAGGTGTACTGCGAGAATCTGATGAGCTCTTTCTTGTTACGATTTCTTCACGTTTATTTTGACTGAACGTCTTTACATTTTCCCGTCTATACTATCACTGTCTTTTTCTAAACAAAAAAGCCTAATAAAATATTTGACACCTCGTTCTAAACTTGGTTGACTGTTCAAATGGAACCAGAGCTAAGTTATTACCAACCTGCACTACGTAAGGTTGACTTTAGGGGACAACCTTTAGTGTTTGGCCAGACTGGTAGCACGGGCGCGGGGCGGGAACGGCGCGGCACGGCGAACTCAAACATAGTTATAAACTTTCTTTGAGTGTCCATAGTGAGCACGCGGGCGCGGTGAGCGGCGCGGGCTGCTCGGCGCGGGGAGCGCGCGGAAAACTCACGCCATAGCTCGTTCATACAAGTGGACGCAGTGGGTGCGCTGCGCGGGCCCGGGTGGCCCGCGCGGGACTGGTGTTCTCAAACTAGTTCGAGCTTTTTTCTAGTAAAAATAAGTCTTCTTAATCCATATTATATTTTGATAAACACTGGACACCACAATACGCAGAACGCAACTGCGCTCCAGTGCGGACAGGCAGCCTGCACGCGTTCCCGCACCCACGCCCGCCCCGCGCCCGCGCCCCAATCTGACCAAACACTTACGATACCTAACTATAACACATTCACATTTCGCCAGTTATGTAGCTTCTGCCCGCGACTTCGCCCGCGTGAAATTTTTTGTTCCCCCGACCCATCCTGTCGCATCGCAACGCCTGATTGCGCTGTTACTACAATTTTTTTTTCCTTTTGCTCGGCTCCTGAGGGTGCTAGCGTGATGTTAAATAGCCTATAGCCTTCCACAAGAATTGGGCTATCAGATGCAAAGAGAATTTTTAAATCCGACTGATAGTTCCGGACATTAGTCCCTATAAACAAACAAACTCTGCCAGTCAATTATATCGCGTGTCGCGCCTGTTTGCAGGAGCCTTAACTCGTCAAAATGTAGGGAACGGCTAATTTTTTTTTCGCGATTTCAGGTTTGGTCCCATAGTAAAAGTTGTTCATAATAATGAGTACAATGACCTCTTAAGAGGTTCTTAATGTTTTTCCAATAACCCTGTATCTATGTAGTATTATGCTGCCTGTTTATTTTGAGACAGCTCTGATCTTTTAGTCCTTTCGCCTGTAAATAAATACGTACCGAAGGCCGTCGGTAACATGGCACAATCAGCTTACAATTTTCCCACTGCTGGGACACAGGCCTCTTCTCGGTACGAAAGATTGGGCCGTAATCCACCACGCGGGCCCAGTGCGGGTTGGTACGTGTCACATGTCTTCGAATTTTTGACTTCTTTAGGCGCGTTGGGCATTTTTAAGGTGGGAAAAAACCATTGAACTCGCGCCACTGTTACCGTAAGCGACACCGCGCGTGTTTTGTTTATAAGACGATTAAAAAAATACCCGCTTCCGATGTGTTCGGCTGTCCTCGGGATCTACTCGGTTTTAATGTATATATCAGATATGTCAGTGAGTGATGGCAAAGTATTCTGTTTGTGTTTCGTTTTCACTTCTGTCGGCACTCCCGGAGTGCCACTGTTTTTTTTTGTTCTAGGACGTGCCGGTTTCCTCATGATATTTTCCTTCACCGTTTTGTGAGCAGTGGTGATGAAATTGTTTACACAAAGTAAAGCGCCTGCCTGGATTCGAACCCACGACCCGACTAATAAGTCGTGGCCGTTACCGTTATCTGGGCCACACCTGCTCCCAAAGGCTAACGATCACCATTTATTCGACATTTCAGGATCGCTATGAACTAAAAGTGTGTGCGAACGTATCACACATACAAAGGAAGCTGGAATGACACCCACACAATCTTTCTGTAGCCCATCGCTGAATGTATATAAATAGGTGATTACATGAGCTTTCATTACCAGATATCAGTCTACAAAACTGTTACGATCATTGTAGAGCGACAAAAGCCGTAACACCTTAAGCCTTTGTACACACAGGCGAATTTTTCAAACCGGGAATTTCTGGATTTTGATAACATCAAAATGTCGGACACTGTAACTATGCCAGGCGCAACGTGTCGCCCATAGGTACATGTGGGTTATTGTTTTATTTTCGTGTATCTGATCTATCGTCCGCGCGGAACTAGTTGGCCGCGCCTTAGGTATGTGAGCGGTGGGACGGAGGGGCGGGTTCCCTTGCTGTCATTAAGGGCCTTACTCTCGTTTAGTACCGTAACACGGTCACTTTATGAAGCTTATAACTTATTAACGGTTTGGTTAGAAGGTCTGTAAAAAATATATGTTTGCTATAGATTCATGTACAGCATTTTTGAAACAGGGTTTTTTCATAAAGCTAATACTTTTGCCTTAAAAAAATATTTACCAAAACGCTATTTTGGCTAATATTTCCTTATAACTTCTAAACGGCTTTGATGTTTGGAAATATTTTTACACTGAAAAATTGATGGTTAGAAGTACTACATATTTGAAATAGCGTTTTTAAATCAATCAACAGTTGCAAAGACAATGCCCCATTTTGAGATAGAGCTTCAGAGGTGCTCTGCGCGGGCGCGGGCGGCAGTCGTGCGTTAGCACTGAGACGGGGTGGCTGTGTCGCTCGCTGCTCCGCCCGGCTATCGATCGACTACGCGCGTTTGGCTGTGTTAGTGCAAATATTTATGAACGAATTGTATCAGTATGCGTTTATAGACTAGCTCGCTGCAGAGGGCCCATTTCTATTGTCCGCGTGGACGCTTTATTAGTGGTGCCATTTCTAAATACTGTTTTTGTTTATATTGTTTATTTTGTAAATATAAGATAATTTGTAAATAAATAAAAATGCCAAAGCAAAGCAAGTCAAGAAAAATACTTTTTCTCTACGACGACGCACCGTTTTATAGATATTAGCGAAAAACTCAAATGTGGGAATTTTTATACCCCCCACTCCGGCTCACCTCCTAGACGCGGGGACTTTTAGTACCTATGTTCACTCCCTAAGCACTCTGAACAACTTTGTGAAGAAATCGCTCAGGGCCCAGCTCACGCACTCTACACCTCTTATCTCTATCTCTTAATAGTTATTCGTTGAGTGGACTAATAAGTATCTATCTATCTATACGAATAAATAAAATTGGAGTGTCTGTTTGTAATATTAAAACAACCGCTTCTTACTAAATGCATATGAATGTATACACGGTAGGTACAGTCAACCTCTAGACGTCCACTTACACCGCAATGACCATTATCGCCTGCGCTATACGGGCTGCGGCGTCTATACACAATGCGCATATTTATCCGTGTGAGTGATGCTCCAACGCTAACAAATTAACATGCCGTGTAGCATCGCTACGAGTAGTTAAAGATGTGGTCAATGCTAGACAAGGATGACAATATCAGTAACTTGTTTCTTTTATCGCCGTCTGATTATTTTTTTCATAGTAATGCAAAATTTCGATAACATAACATAAGTAAACATTAGCTAGATCGGTAACGAGGCTGCACTCGCTAATGTGATCGGGATAGATGTGAGTTCAAATCCGAGTTGGGCCAGTTTTTTTTGAAGTTTTATATAATTATTATTATGTGTTAGTAATTTATTTTTGTAAATTACTTTGAACAAATAGATATTACAATAAAGGTAATTTATTATTATAATATGATAACAAATGAAATAAATTTTGATATGGTAACATTGTAATATTTTTTATACATAAGAAATCCTTTACACTTACTTATGTTATTATTATAGTATTGAATGTTAAAAAACACACCTTAATTACTAAATAACGGAAACAAATAAAAGTAAACAACATAAACATAAAGCAAAGTAGGTACATAAAAAAAACAATTAAAAATAGAACAAAGTATACCAAAAAACGAAATAAAAATAAAACAAAATGTCTTGATTGACGCAAAGAAGATCCTCCGACTGGGATCGAACCCACGGCGAGAAATCTTAACCAGGCACTATGCCCCGAGACCAACTGGTTACTTGTATCCCGTGGCGAATATGTTGATCACTATTTCACGACGAATCGAAATAAGGCAGCTTTATCAATTGAGGCCGGAATACTTATGCCTGAACTATAAGGTTTTAGGTTACTTATATATTATGGATATTATGAAAATTCTGATATCATTTAATAATATATATTTTTGTTTATTTATGGCAACTAGGCCCAATTGTTAGTAACATAACATTATTCCTAAAAACTATTGTTAGTAAACAAAAACACAGAAACACAAAACAAAATAGAAAAAAGTAAATTGTGAAGGTTAGGTGTGGGGTCTTCTGACCAACACCTCCACAGCGTGCGACAACCAAGGAGCGTCGTACTTTTCCATCAACATACTTAGGATGCTGTTAGAACTAGACCGCGCTCTTGACAAGATGGAGTTTGTCTTTTTGCGCATTATGGCGTAAAAATCATCAGTATGCGCAAAAGCGAACATACCGGACGCACTACAATAGCGCGGCAGTCCCAACAGCATCCTGAAGCAGTTGTTATACTGAATACGCAGGGCGTCTAGCGACCTCTTAGTATGCCTTACCCACAGGCCGCTCGTGTAGAATGATTGGCAATACGCTTTAAACAGCGTAATCTTTACCTCAATACCACAACGAGCGAACCTGTGTATCAGCATGTTGGCCCTGACCGCTAGCGCCCTGCGCTCACGATCTATATCAACATCGTCTTTGAGGTCTCCGGTTAAAAAGTGTCCCAGGTATTTAAATTTGTCAACCCTTTTGAGTGGCATCCCATTCAGCAATAAAAATGGGTCGCTACGTACACGTCTACCGGAGGCCTCAAAGACCATGTATACACTTTTGCTTACATTGTAGACAAGCCCATGACTAGCAACAAATCGCTCACACACGCGTAACAGCTCCCTGATTGAGCCGGCCGTCGGGCCCAGCAGCACCATGTCGTCTGCATAACTTAAGTTATTTACACAAACGTTGTCTATCCAGCATCCGACACGCATACTGCTAAGCTCGGCGACCAGCCCGTTTATGTACAGGTTGAAGAGCTTTGGGGAGGTCAAGCCACCCTGCCTCACCCCGCACTCCAACCTGTACGTTTCAGACAGAGACCCTCCCCATCGAACACAGTTAAGCTGATTAGTGTACCAATATTTAAAGATCTCTAAGAGTTCGACTGATATTCCCGCTTCCCTCAGCTTCTCCCACAGGACATCATAGGCCACAAGGTCAAACGCCTTGGAAAGATCAAGGAAGCAGCCATAAATGGGGGTGTTTCTATCCGTGTAATATCGGACAGTTTGCTTGAGACCAAGAATTGCGCTTTCAGTGGATAGCTTGGGTCTAAACCCAAACTGTGCGTCATGTAACTGTAAGATATTACCTAATTCGTTATCAAGCAAACTGTCCAACACTTTTGCTATAACAGTGGCCAGTGATATGGGTCTGTAGTTGGATGGATCAGAAATATCACCCGTTCTGTTCTTTACAATGGGGACCACCACTGTTTTCATCATGTTTGTTGGCAAGTATGAGTGACTGATACAGAGTGTGAAAAGCATAGCTAGTAACCTAGGCAAATGAACACCTGCATGTTTCAGGTGCTCAATACTGAGACTGTCATGCCCAGGTGACTTCCCTCTACACATTTTATTAATAACCTTATTTACCTGCTTGGCAGAAAAACAAGAAAGAGACTTACCCTGACAAGCCCCAGCAATGGCACCCCCGTTTGATGGTCCCAGTGGTGACGACACTACAAAAAGATCCTTGAACATATTGGCCACATCTTCCGAGTTATCAAGGCCCCCGACACTCACAGGAAGGCCCGGCTTAAGGTTAAGCTTATTGGTTGACTTCCAAAACTGAGCAAAGTTTTTCGATGACCTTTGCGAAGCCAAAATGTCCATTTTAATTTGGTCTTGATTTTTCTGGCACCATTTAAGCCTGCCTCTAAAAACTTTTTGACTCTCGCGCATCTCATCCCACGCTCGACCGAACTGAGGACTGCCGAGTTGCACCCAAACCTGATGCCTTATCCGCGCCTCCCTGTGAGCCTCGTACACATGCTTGTTCCATCCAACCACACGACCTTTCATTCGGGCCTCCTGCTCACAGGTATGAATAGCTGACTCCGATAAGACAGCCACAATATCACTATACAACTTATCCAGTTCCTTTCTATGCTCAGTGTTATTACACATTTTATCAGCACATGTTAAAAATTGCTCGGGAAAGTCAATGTCTCTAAGCTTACTATTACATAGATCATGGTATCTTCTGATCTGACTGTTATTTCGCTCGCGCCACACTACTTTGTTAGGGGCTTTTACTGCAGTTTGCTTGGCCTTTGGCATGACAGTGCTTAGATTGCACTCAACAGTCAATGGCAGGTGGTCTGACCAGAAAACACCATAGTCTATGTTTACATTGTTTACAGACTGCCACGCTGCCCCAGTAACAATACAGTGATCAAGCCACCGTCTGCTTCCGTTAATATCACTGATATAGGTATAATTTTCAGTGTTATTATGCAGCTTTTCATGATCGGCGCAGATCCACTGTTGATCAGAGCAAAAATTACATAACTCTTTCCAAAAAGGTTGATTAGGATGCGAGTTAAAATCACCTAGCATAAATATGGCTTCTACCTCACTATTATCAACTATAGCACTCATCTCACTCAAACAGTCTGTGAATTCTGACATATTTTCTACATTATCTGTAGGCATGTATACACTAAATACTATAATTGATCGATCACACAATGAAGCTTTTATAGCCGTAAGTCTAACACTTTTGCACTGCACTAACGAAACCGACTGAAAAATACCTTTCCTCCATAATAAGGCCACACCGCCGTACGGCCTTCCTGTAAGAATCTCTGCAGATGTGTCAACCGCAGACTTGCCTGTATACTCGAACTTCTCATCAACTGTTCCCAACAATGGTATATCGTGAGGCAGGAGCCACGTTTCTTGAAGCGCCACTATATCGGCGGTTTTACAGATACGTCTCACACTTTCAAAAGAACGCTTGATGGACTTACAATTGAATGTTACCATATTGCATAGCTGTGTTATCTTACTACTTTTGGGATCCATCACTATTTATTTTTGACTTCATAGCATGATCACATTTTATGTTCTCTTTAGTTTTCTCACTGAATACCACAAAACGTTAAGAAGTTACAAGTTAATTTAAGAGGTTACAGCTTAATTATTCATTTTCTCAATGAAAAGAGGATTGAAACTTAACCTCAATATTACAATAATGTAAATACTAATTTGGTAAGTTACGACCACTATGTCCCCTGACACAAAATTACCCTACCTGTTTAGGATTTTTAATATTTCGTGTGACCTCCGTTAGCCTCGATACAGCTAATGAGACGTCGACGCATAGACGCTACAATATTTGCACAGATATTTTTGCCGCGAATAGTGGAATAATTTATGTGAACTAGTAAAGTAGTTAAAAAAATAGGATAGATTTGAAACAGAGTGAACTTAACACTTTGTTTGAAATCTACCCTCATGTTTTAAAAACGACGCTAAGATTGAAAATAATTGTAAAACAAAAGAATCTTCGTTTAGTTGTGGAATATTTAACATAATTATTGGTTAGCAACTCGGCATTCTAATTTCACATGTAATACTTAAAAAAATATTTTTCATGTTTGATGTGAGACTCGAACCCGAACGTTCGCCATGCGAGGCACAGTGCTAGCCACTTTGGCCACCGTAACGCTTACGAAACTTTTTGAAATTTGTAATAACAATCATTTTGCCAATTTGTAGTGTTGTCAAACGTTCTTATAGAAGAAGGTCATAAGTACTAATATTGCTATGCCATATTTTTGTGAGATTGCTAGTCGACTTCTGACTGTTAAATTGCACATATACCAAAATATTTTTTTTTACAATTTTTGTCTGTCTGTCCGTCTGTCGTCTGTTTGTTCCCGCTAATCTCTGAAACGGCTAGACCGATTAAGACGGGACTTTCACTAGCAGATAGGTGAATAAGGAGTTACTTAGACTAGGTACATTTATTTTAGAAAAAAAAACAAAATAGGTTCCTACGAAAAAAAATTAAAATCAATGAAATGAAATATTGAATAATATCCGATTCAAATAGGGAGGTTGTATTATACTCCGTTTAATTAGGTACTTCCAAATGTAATCAAATCATAATAAAGAAACGGAGTATAGTTATGTTTATAAGTGGATCCTATACGTGAAGATTCCTTAATCTCCATAGAAATTGATTGAATAAATAATATAATAATATACTTAGTGTTTTTGTTTAAGAAAATCGTACACCAAATATTGTATATAAAAAGGCTAATACGAAAAACTAAAAATAAATAATAATTAAACTAAAAATGCAAAAACGATCAAAAAGAACTAAATGGAGAAATATTAGAAGAATTTCATTAAAATTAGCATAGGTATTTCTTTACGCGGAATACAGAATTAATAAGTTATCGTAAACTCTGCGAACTCAACAATAACTTTTTTCTTAAATTCCACGCGGACGAAGTCGCGGGTAACAGCTAGTACAAAATATATCAGTCTTGCATTCGCCATTCCCTTCTGGAATCGTAGGCAAAAATGGCGACCTACGTGCGGCATGTCTGCGCCTCTGCATATTCTTTGATCATCGTTTTAGTGTAGCGCGCCACTGCAAGCATCGGGAGTAGGACGCTTAGCTCCGCCCATATGCACAAGGTCAGTGAGCCATCTTTACACCTTAATCTCATGTGCGTTGCGAACACTAGACAACCCGCCGCCTCACCCCCGTCCCCACCTAAGGCGCGGCCAACTAGTTCCGCGCGGACTATAATACTTAATGCATATATAAATCGTTCTTAAATACTATTAACACGAGTTAACTTTTCTAAATATATTTTTGAAAATCGCCTATTCAAGGCGAGAAACAGTCCTCGAGCGTTATGTCCGCAGTTCATTATTGACGTGAACGTGAACCAGATTCTGGGCTGCCACTGATAAAGCGATTGCAACCACCAGATCAACGAAGCATATTTTATACAGATAAGCTTTTCGGATTTAAGAAAAATATTAATAGACGTAATTACTGAGCAATACGCCAAGATATTCGATATTTTTGTAATTCTACGAAGGGCCCGTTTGCAAAGTAACTGAATATTATTGTTGGATGAAAATCAATAGATTTCCCACGGAAATTGCATTGTGTTACAAACGTGAACATCATGTCATTACAGGCTATTGTCATATTTGAGAGCAAGTTTTGGTTGGATTTACATTTAATATTTTATACTAGGTGAGGGCTCGTGGTTTAAGTAATAACAGCCGCACGGGTCGATCGATCTAAACTTGCCGCGGTCGGCCGGTGGATGGGTGACCATCTTTACATACAGAGTCCCCTCTGTGCCTCGGAAAGCACGTATTAAGCCGTTGGTCTTGGCTGTTATTCTTAGATCTTTGGCAGTTGTTACGGATCGTTAAAAGCCAAAAAATCCGACAAGGTAATATCGTCTTTCCCAGTTACTGGGCAGTGGAGGTCAGATCGGCATTCGCTCCATATAAAGTTCTGATATTCAGCTGCATCTGGTTAGAATGAAAGCCAAAAATAGTTGAGAAAAGGTTAGACAGGTGATAATTTTATACTAGGTAATTAGTGTATTCCATAATTAGAAGTTTATTTTTATTATGAGCTGATATTAATCATGAGTTTTTAATTAAATAAATTCATAGAATAAGGTTACAGCTGTAATGATTCTAGGAATTAATTTCGTTATAATTTCATGATGAGTATTCATTTCGAGCTGCTAAATATGTATAGGTAGGTTAATTTCATCATAAAATGGAAAGTTTACTCAAAATAAGTCATGAAAACTAATTTCAGCAATCGAAAACAAAGATACACTTTTGAACTGTTTACGAACTTCTGATCGCTCTAAGTAAGTTCTGCTAACTTAGAAGATAACTTAGCGATAATTTAACGTGAACTTCAGAACAATATTAATATTAGGAGTCATGTTTCACTGACATACTTACCATGTTATCAACATAATTATCGATCGGGGCGCATTAAGGGGCTTACATGACCTAAAGCGCGGTCATTGTCGGTCGGACTGCATAGAAAAGAAAGAGAAGCGCGTTGACACAACGCTGGTAATTTATTTCAAAATATGAAGCAATTATTTAATTACAAAAAATCTCTTGTTTGGACTAAAAAACTAAAACACTAGTATTTTAGTATGTTGCTTGTAGAATAATCTGACAAAAAACAGAATGATTGTATGTATATTAGTATGGTTTTTATTATAAAAAGAATGTTTTTAGAGGTATCTTCATGATTTTTTCTATCGTATCAAATTAGTTGTATTATGTTATCAACACACTATATCTACCTAGCATATATCCTGAAGAACATCATATATTTTTGTGATTTTGTTTACTGTAATCGATATATCTATACTTTTATTGTTTCTAAAACTTGCGATTTTTTCTGTTTAGGTCCTGTAAGCCCCTTAGCTTTACTTTAACGAGACAGCACAATCTGTGGATGAAAACAACCATATTCCTTTTTAAGGATTTCATCGCGTGTCGCGCCTGTTTGAAGGAGCCTTTATTCGCCATAGCATAATCAGCCTACAATTTTCCCACTGCTAGGACACAGACCCTCTCTCTTAATCCACCACGCGGGCCCAGTGCGGGCTGGTAGATGTCACATGTCTTCGAATTCTTGGTTCTGTGACATGCCGGTTTCCTCACCATGTTTTTCTTCACCGTTTTGAGAGCAGTGGTGATGAAAATGTTTGAATTACACAAAGTACCTATTGCGCCTCCCTGGGTTCGAACCCACGACCGTAACTCGGAGCCGCGGCCTTTACCACTGGGCTACCTTACATTAATCGTCACCATCATCATCATTTCAGCCCAAAAACGTCCACTGCTGGACACAGGCCTCCCCCAAGCACCTCCACTTCGTTCGGTTCTGTGCTTCTCGCATCCAACGGGTTCCTGCGGCCTAATTAATCGTCATACTTATACTTTAAATAATAATAATAATAAATTTATTTATTTCGGGTAAATAACACCCATTATTAGCACACGTATAAAATCAGATAAAATTCAAATCAAATTAAATGGAAACAGAATAAACCAAATTAAATTAAATCAAATTAAAATAAATAATCAAAACAATAAAATTAATATATCTAGAAATAATAAATAATCACAACAATAAAATATTATACTTGGCAACCTTCACAAATCCGCAAAGAACACCATTTACTTCAAGGAAATCAAGTCATTAAATTAAAATACATGCACAAAACATTCACACCGCATCGAAGCTTTTAAAAACATTATCTTACACTGGTGCATCCATATCGTAAGATAATATTCCGTGTGCGGCGCGGTGTGTGTGATCAGGTGGTGTCCGGAGAACGTCGCACGCGCAGCGGCTAAATATTGACATGACCTGTCCCGGACATGAGGTGGGAAAGTGCAGAAGGATCTTTACAAAACTAAAATATCACAAGGGCTCTTTTCTTACAGAGAAGAAATGAACACTGGTTACCTAACTTTTATCACCACGCCACGCTAAGCTATGCTATTTCCAGTTTTAGCTGACCTCGCATTGCACAGGCTTTTCGTACAATGAGTAGTCAGCTTATACTGGAAACGTATAGCTTGATATGTCGTCGTGCGTACAAGAATTACATAATCACGTCCCATCAACTCAGTGCAAATTTCAGATAGTGGCATAAATCCAGAGTTCAAGCAAGCAAAACATACATACTTATGCTCAGGCAGTCAACAGCCTAAAATATTAAATTGACGCGGAACACTAGTCCTAATTGGCACGTTAAGTATTAACAGAAAAATACTGCTTTGTTGTATCCTCGCCTTACTTATCTCTTTACCTATCTAGAATGCTAAGGCAAACAAATATGATTGGCGGTGCTTAATCTGTAATCGCGTCGAGTCTTTATTGAGAAAGCTTATTTCGGGTTCTAGATGAGCTTGCAAACAAAAGTCTTGCTTCAAGTGAACCTTCTCAGGAAGTATATTTTCTATCCTCCCCCTCTGCCGCTCCTCCACGCACCGTCTGGTTGAGCCTCTTGTTTTCTTAAAGCTTGAAGTTGGGAGTTATTGTTGGATTACATGTCGTTTACCTAAAAGGTTCCGGTACCGGTATCTGGCGCACGATCATATGTGAACACTGTTGTGGTGATTGGCTCAAGTGTCGATAAAGTTTACGGAGTATTTGGAAAACATGGCGGCATTTCTGGCAAGGAAATGTGTATGTTAAGAAAAGTAGTATATTTAATAATAAAATATTTATTTATTTAATACTTCAAGCACATAAATGTACACAGGCGGACTTAATGCCATAGGCATTTTCTACCAGTCAACCTTTGGGTGATGCAGAGACAAACAGTGGTAGGTGCAATCAGACCATTGTGGAATAAATATTTTAAATATAAAGATAGGCATAAACCTATTAAAACTGAATATAATATATACCTAATTACATATAAATAACCAGCTACTGCCCGCTACTTCGTTGGCGTGAAAGTCGCAGGAAACCACAATATACGCCCGCGCTATTACCTACTTCGTTTCCGCTTAGCGTTCATTCTGATTTTTATTCAGTTTGATCGGTTCCTAAGCCTTAAAGCCTATATTCCTCGAGAATTGGGCTATCAAATGCAAAAATATTTTTCCAAATCCGACTGGTAGGTCAGAGATTAGAGCGTTCACACACTTTAGCTTTATTATTAGTATATATAACATATTTTTAGTGCAACTGTTACTAGAAAGAAAGAAAAATAAGTTTATACAAAAATATAAGAATAATAAAGAAAAAAAATATATACTAAATAGAGAAGATCACAGAACAGAAATAGTCGGCAGCTGCACGTCGTGACTGTGACGAGAAGTGGCAGCGAAGGTGTAGCGTAGGTCGCTAAGTAAACGTCCATTCATATGGACTCGATTAAGACGATCTTATTAATATACATAGGTACCTACTTAGGCCAGAAATATAGGTAGGTACTCTGAAAGCTAAATGAATTATTAACAGAATATTTAATATGACACTGCATCAAGTTTCAAGACTACACCATAAAACCGTCGCCAAAATTAGATTCTAAACTAAATAATAAAGCAAATCCGCTGAAGTTTCAGTTCAGAGCTTGTTCAGAGAGTTGAATGACTGCAAAACTATGTACATCTCAAATTAAAATTAGTACTACGTAGATAGTATAAAAGTCTTCGTGAATTCCTACGCCCCAGAGAGCCAGCATCACACTGACGCGTCCTTTCATAAGTAATAGATTTTAATTAGCAATTTAAAAAGATAATAACAACTTCAACTTTAAACAACCTGTATATTCATCTGACATGAAAAATAACTTCTCAACTTTAACATAACCATAGTAATGGACAATAAACCACCATTTTATTAGACTAATGCAATGTAATTATATTTTGCAAATTAAAACTCTTTAGAGATAAAAATCGCGGTCGTATAGAAACTTTTAATTAGGCAACTCTTTAAAGAGGTGATTAAAAAGTTGTTTTTTTTTCTCGTTTTTCATTGTGCTAAGCTACAGGGTTCGTTATGAGATACTTAAAAATAAGGGGCGGTCTTATTAAGACTTCTCGGTAAGTTGGCTGGGAAGGGCAGTTAGCAGTTACCGACTGGTAGTAATCAAGAAAATATATGTAGCTTGTGAGGTTATTATTGAAGCCAGTCCTAAGTACAGTCGTTGAGTCAAACGAGTTAGGAAGTTGCTGTTACTTTGTTGCAGTGGTAAGTAGGCATGTGTTTGTTATCATCATGTTAGCCCATTAGTACTGAGTGGTGGCACTGCTGAGCATTAACTATGTATATATATCTAACGGTTGTTAGCCTTAGGTAATGCAATAATCATCTCAAGAAACCCTTGAAATGAGACAATAGACATGTAACGCAATATCTGAGCGAATATCTACCTTCAGCTGGACATTGATCTTTTGCGTGGCCAAAATCGGAACTAACGCCGCCATCTTGTTTTTTCAACACATTTCATAAAACAATAATTGCACAAATGTTTACCAACAGCGCCCCCTGTCAACTTCGCCTAAAAATTATTGTTGTAGTGTAGCTGGAAATCTATTTGACGAAAGCATTATGGATTTGGCAGACGAACATTCTTTTGTATCGTGAATATTCGCGATGTAAATTCAGTCATTTTCAATTTTTAATTACCTATCTGCTCTGTGTACTTAATCAAATCAATTGAGCGATCCTGAAAAGGGTCAGTGATTTGTTATTTATGTGTTAGTGACTGTTAATAATTTTAATATTAATCAATAAAGTCATCATGAAATATGGCACTAGAAGGATAAATTACTATAAGCCGACCGTTTAACTGAGACGTTGCCTGATCTCAGAAGTAGGCAGTTACCTGTCGCTGCCGGCCGTAGTCGAGTCGATGGTCGGCAACGAAGAGTCCTGGGACGCGGTAGTTTCCATTTGCGAGACAGTCGTCTCGCAGAAGGAAGCTGCGAAAAGGGAGAGGGAGATGTCTATTCACCCGGCCCGCAGTAGGCGCATCGGGTGTCAGCGGAGGGCGGATAACACCCTAAATGTGTTCAGGGGCGACGGAATTGAAAAAGATAAAATTATGAATCATAATATGGCGAAGACAGTCCATGTTTTTCTTTTTTCGCTGGACTACGTAGGTATAATCAAAGAGATTGAGATTGGATTTACATTGGATTGATTGGTATTTTAGCACAGACAAAAAAAATAACCAATGGGATTTGATACGATTAACTTAACAGTTAACTGTCCATTATGATTCATAATGTTATCCTTTTATGATTCTCCTGGTTGCGCCTCGATGTCCCTGCCAGCCTGTTTAATTATGTAGATTACTTGAATACGTTGTTAAGATCGTCTAATTAAAAATTGCACGCCCCTCGACTTCTTCTTGTTCACTTTTCAAATATTTGAGTAAATGAAAATACTAATTAAAAAAAAAAACTTTTGGTTCAAAAACAAGCATCAATATTTCAGTTGTACCTACTAGCATGAATTGGTCCGCCTTCTTCAGTCCGCCATATTGGATTTAGAATAATGTGACTTAGCGAACCGTGTATTGTCATCCAAACTGAAAGTCTAAGCAAAATTTCACCTCAATCGGTTGGGGCTAACAGTTCTAAATTCAGTTGCAAGATTTGACCCCATACATGTATGTATGGGTCAAATCTTGCAACTGAATTTAACTAGCTAACTAAAAGGCAAGTTAAAAAAAAACTTGAAAAATGTAGTGCGGGGCGTACAGTTTTAAATGAGACGCTCTCTACCCAAGTATACTTGTATACCAAGTATACCTACCTTCCCTTTAAAGCCTTAAACATGTTGCAGTTCCGCTAAGACCAAGGTAAGGCTTCAGTTACAGTTTCAGAGTTCATGGACGTCGCTCCATTAACCTCTGTGCTCGTAATTAATTCGCTAACTAAAATATATGCAGAAACTTGGGGGTTAAATCTAGCGAAGTATAAGGTTACAGCAGTTGAAGGTTACTGCAGTATTATACACAGGTGTTCAAATTAAAGACTTTGTTCGTGTTCTAAACTAACAGTTTACGTTTTAAACCATTTCCGAGATTTATTTTCATAAAGGGTTGATTTTTCATCTTCAGATAACTTTTATTCGAAGAATAAAATTGACGTTCGACTGTTTTTGTATGAAATAACTGTCAACATTTAAAAATTATTTCTCGAATAAAGTTATCAGATGATTGAAAAATCAGCCATCTATGAGAAGTAACTGATTTATTTGTGTTTATTTTCGTTTTTTATTAATAAAATTGTACTCAAATTATAATCATGTCATATCCCTATGTATTTTACTGTGTGTACATAAATTATAAAATAAATAAAAATAACCACTCGTGTTAAAAACTCTTTTTTAATATTGAATAATATTAATGTAAAATCATCAAAATATGTAATTTGGTAAGTATACCGGGTGTTTTTGACAGCCCTCCACAAAAACACAGAATTGATTCAGCTCCTTATTCTGAATCATATCCCACTGGAAATTTTCTCAGGAAAAAAAAAATATGCCGTTTTTTCTGCTGATATTCCTTTATTTCAATGTAAAATTACATTCTCTGTATGCAACACTCCATTTATGTAAATAAAACAGCTGAATTCAAAAAAACAGCAATGGATGTTGCGCCGGGGAGCGCGCGGGGGGCGGGGGCAGCCTCGCTCAAGCTCGCTGCGCTGCCGTCTGCTACGTGCGTTTTGCCACGGTAACGATATATTGCGTGCACGGTAATAAAACAAATCTAGTTTTTTGGATTCCCTTAATGTTCCTGAAAGAATTTCATGTACCGGTTATCTTAACATGATGTACTGAAGCCACCCTATCAGTTTGCGGAGGGCTGTCAATAACACCCTGTATAAATCCGTTATTGCTAAATGTACAGACGACAGCACAAATTTCTTTAATAGATTTTCAACTTTATTTCTAACGGCTCCTTCAAACAGGCGAGACGCGATAAAATCGCGCGCGACTCAAAGGCACCGCAAGTCGCGCAACGAGCGGTGCCTTTGTGTCGCGTGCGATTACGTCGCACCTGTTTGTAGGAGCCTTAAAGCATAAGGTTCAAAGTTGATTGGGAAAATTTTACAGTTTCGTGTAGCTTGATGTGCTGGCGTCTGTAAGTACCTCTCTTTTTTTTGTAAACAAGTGTCGAGAGTTTAAGCTAGAAACCAGCGCTTAGCAACACGTTAGGGACCAGAAGACCAATTCTCGTCTCGGCGACAGTCTCATCTCGGCAACAAACAAAAGTCAAAAACTTGTCAAAAATGTAGGGAAATTAGAGGTATTTTTGACAGATTGAGAATAAGATCAGACTGTTAACGTTCTTAAAATTATGAGAATAGCCCCTCTGAGCATAATGCTAACGCATAAACCTTTTGCTTCCGGTATTATAGTTTTGTGTATGTTGTACTTACTTCTACTAGCTGAATTACTGGAGACAGTAAAAAAAAACACTTTTAGACGTCAAAAATTGATTACGTATGTTTTAAAACTAGATCTGTAATGCTATTTTGTAAAAATAACACCGTGAAAACTTAGGTGAAGTGAGCTAAAAGTGTGTCAATATCACGGTGACCTTTTTACAGAATAGTACCGCAGTAAGTATTGGAAAAGCATTCTTACTACTTTTTCGACAATACTTAAGTACTTACTAATAAAAATAGAAAGCTGGCAAATGTTTCATCAACGGTTTGATTCTACAGGATACATTTTTAACCAGTGCGGAAACTGTAATCATGGATTCAGTAAGTACATGATTCTGAATCCCCTTGGGTTGAAATTTATCGTCGGTTGTTATAAAAAATTTCGCTCTGCCATACATTTTGACCGCGTACAAACAGCTAGGACCGTAGGTATTGCACGTTTCTATGAAACAACTTTTTTTTTTTTTAACCGAAGAGTTATTTCTACACTAGGGAGGATTTCTTCATAGTTACAATAAAACAAAAATGAAAAGGAAAATGACTTTTAGAAGCTCAACATTATTATAACATTAGCGAACAAAACGAATTTGATTAATTAAACTTGGACCAACTCGAACATTTGGCAGATCTTTAAGAATTTATTCATAAAAAATTCAAATTCAGTTATTGTACGGTACGTTTCAGTCAATTAGGTACTGTCGTAATAATGACATTATAATTTGTATCATTTGTGACATAATCATGTCATTGTCATAATGATAGTCATCTTGATAAGCATCTCCCAAGTCTTTTCCCAACTATTTTTGAAGTCGGCTTCCAGTCTAACCGGATGCAGCTGAACCAACATTTTGCGTGGAGCAACTGCCTGTCTGACCTTAAAAATCCAGTTACCTACTGTGTAATACGATACTCCTTGGTAAGACTTGTTGTCAGACTTTCAGGCTGCTGACGACCCATAACAACTATCAAAGATTAAAGAATGACAGCCGGGACCAATTAACCTAACCTAACCTAACCGGATGCAGCTGAATAGGTCATAGAGCGACTGCCTAGCTGACCTCCACAACCCAGTTACTGGGTAACACGATACCTTGGCAAGACTGGTTGTTAAGCTTTCGGGCTTCTGACTACCCATAACGACTGCAAAAGATCTACGAATGACGGCCGGCACCAACAGCTTAACGTGCTTTCCGAGGCACTGCGCGGTTTCGATATGTAATGGATGGTCACCCATCCACAAACCGACCACGGCAAGCGTAGCTTAACCTTCGATCGACTCGTGCGGTTGTTGTTACACGAATGTGATGCTCAAATGGCGGTTTTAGTGAAAATTTACGACACCAGTTGGCACCACTTTGACAAGAGGTCGTCCAATATGATAGTTATTTATGATACTAGTGCGGTAAGTTGGTTTTTACAAACGAGTAGACGAATGTAAGCCCGAGACGAAGTCGAGGGCTTACCATAGTCACGAGTTTGTAAATACCAATTTCTGCACGTGTGTCATACAATGTTTTTCAACATATTTGCGAGAAAACAGTAGGTACAAACTTTTTATTTGACTATTTTTAATAGCAAATAAGAAAATAAACAGATAGGTCGCTACTCTTGGAAATTAATAGTAAAATTTGAACAATTATTGAAATTCAGTGAAATTTGCTGCTTTGGAAGCTTAACTGACTGACTGACATTATTAATTTCACACTTAGTATGTTGAACTCATATTATTATTTTGTTTATTTAACAGTGGGAAAGTCGCAAAAATTTTTGAAGTTTCTAATATGAAAATGGCGCGAATTTGCGAATGGCGTCACATGCACTAGGTGAAAATTAGAACTACATCTTTCGTCTCATTAGCTCTTTAGTATTAAAGTGAAACAACGTATTGAGCAAAAGCGCTTCCAAGGAGGTTCGATCAGTCAGGTTGTTTATTCTCATAATGTAAAACTCTTTGGTGGAATTCTTATATTTTTTTTATGGAAATTAAAAAAAACGTGCGGTAAAATAGGTACTTAGGTGAGAGTACCTATTTTACCGCACGTTCCGTTGTATGGTGCGTAATTTTTAACTTTCGAACAATGTATACAGGCTTTGTAAATGAATTTTTCGAGCAAATGTGTTGAAATAGTATATTTCATTACAAGTGCGGATAGGTTGTCATTGCAAAGAGTTCCGACAAATGTCTACCCGAGCCGAGGCGCAGCCGAAGGCGAGGGTTGACAGTCGGAACAAGTTGCAATGACGGTTTCGCACGTGTACTGAACGACTATTTTTAATACAGTTGCGAAAAAATGAAGCAATTTAATAAAATAATAAAAACACAATAAACTCAACTAACTTATGGCGCCAACCGTAAAATATAAGCAGAGATTTTTTTTTTCTTCACCCATTCTGGTAGGCAAAGGGAACTATGCCCATACAGCCAAGTCTTAAGTAGAATTTTTTTATTGATATGAAATGAAAATTCTTTTCAATCAAATCATTAAATCTGATATTGAAACAAATTAGTAGCTTCTTTTTAGAAATATACGTATTTGCATGAATCATAAAAACTTCTATGAATTTTTTTAGTAAAAACTTCATGGTTGGTTTTTCTTTTTAATAGACATTATTTTGACAGTTGGGAAAGAGAACGCACGAGTTCGGGAAAGGTAAAAAAAAAGCACGAGTATGTAATAGCCCACATCCCGAACGCTATACGTCCCTGCAATACGCCACTTTTTGAGCAACTGTATTAAAAAATATATGATGACGTTCATCATTCGATTCATTCATTCGTTCATCGTTCAGTCATGGCTAAAGAAAATATAGGCTCTTTGACAGATGCCTGGACCCGACGTGTCAGTGCTGCCACCTAGCGAACGTCATTTCAGAATACTCTCATTCAAGCGAAAAACAAAAACTCGCATATGATATGATTATGTGACAAGACACGCCATATCGGGCGATTTTCTTGAACTGTGATTTTCAACTCGAAATACGATCTTTAGGATCTTTTGTTAACAAGACATTCGTATTTATATTACACTCTTGCCTTTCAAAATGGGAGTATCGTTCGTAGATAAGTACTATACACACGAGTCATATTTTTTAAATCTTCTTTAAAAAATCGCCTATTCGAGGTGAGAAACAGAGCTCGTGTGAATGAGCCTTATACGGTTAAATTGACGTGAACGTGAACCGTCGCGTTTGAGGACAGTATGCGTCGGTGGCGATACTGACTAGGTATTGTGCAGCCAATTATATGTGGGTGGATAGATAGGTATTGAATATGACGCCAATTAGTTGGGCTGTATTTTGTGAAATAATTAGTAACATTGGTATTATGTCGTGATATCTGATATTTATAGTTGTAGACATATTCGGGCCGCAGTATTATTCTGTAAACTTAGTCTATTGACTGGAAATGTCCTAGTTAACCTAATGACTGGCCCCGAGGTTGTAGAGGGATGTTTGCATACAGGTAAAAAAGAACAAAGGGACGTCATTTACCTGCCGCAGCTAATTAACGATATCGCAGCGTAATAGTTTGAATTAGAACTTATCTAGCCGCATTTAGGCCGTTAGGCCCTTGGTACGGTCAGCATCAAAAGTCGATTAACACTTCAGTTTTTTTAATCTTAGTTATTGAGCAAAATATTAACACTTCAGTTTTTTTTATCTCGGTTATTGAGCAAAATATTTGTTGAAAATTGCATCGTACTTCTGCTGCAATTTTGAATAAATATTTTGCTCAATAACTGAGATTAATAAAACTGAAGTGTTAATCGACTTTGATGCTGACCGTACACACAAGTTTTACTTGTCGTGAAAAACTACGATTTATTCGCCGCGAGTAGGCACGGTCGTTAGTCTAGTATTGTATAGATCACTATATGAAAGCTTGATGACGGGCACGTTCAGACGCCGCCGTACGGTAAAGAAACCTCGCCTCCCGATTCCCGGATGCTCTGAACAAAGGGACGTCATTTACCTGCCGCAGCTAATTAACGATATCGCAGCGTAATAGTTTGAATTAGAACTTATCTAGCCGCATTTTGTAAAATTACTATTGGTTGTTCATAGTAATTGTAAGTCTAATCTTTGTAAGCTAATAAAACTATAACTACACTATTGTATTAGGTAAACTAGTGATGATAGTTATGTGTTTTTAAAATTAAAATAAAATCTAAATCAATTATTTTCTGGAATTTATTTTATTTTTAAAATTATCTACAGGAATAATCAAAGGTATGCGCTAGCAAAGCTCATCCTGAGCTTGTCGCGCTGTTGTCAGACAAACAATATAGATTAAAGGTTCGTACACACAGGCGCGACGCGACACGCGACACAAAGGCACTGCAAGTCGCGCAACGAGCGGTGCCTTTGTGTCGCGCGCGATTCGCGTCGCACGTCGCGCCTGTTTGCAGGAGCCTTAAATTAAAATATTTTGCTTTGTAACTCGCTGCAACATTGTAATGTATGCATTACTACGTCAACACGGAGATTTATTATAAAGCCTGAATTCAGTGCAGTTACGTGCACAGCAAAATGTAGCAGATGTTTTGACTGTTCTTACATATCAGTTGTGTAACGTGGATGTTGAAAAATAGTGGTTACAACTTTTAAATAAAAATGTAGCGGAATTTTCCAGTAACTTGATAAAACGTAGTGTATTTCTGAGTACGAACTAGGTCACTGGGGATTAAGCTAAATCCTACTTTATCATTCAAACAGTGACATCACGGCAGATATCTACCTAACAATGACGCAACACCGATCAAATGAAACTAGAATTACCGATTACCGATTCTGAATCAAATTCACGTAATTGTATGGAATAATTGATGAATGCGTTCATGCATCTAAAACGATTACGGATTAATTACTCGATGCGATGTGGCGCGGTCCAATCGTAGGTAATAGAAATAGCGCACGTGCATCGCTCAAAGTTTTACTAGCACATGTTGTAATAATCATTGTATTAAATATGTGCGCGAATTAAAAACAGCTTTTGGTGAAGTATTGTTGAAATACTCGCACAAAATACACACGTTTTCTGTAGTAGTAATTATTTGTGGTGTTAGAAAATTGTGATGTAAAATTCCAAACTTCCAGGTCGTTAACAAGTGTTGACAATGTAAAGCTGTTTGTGAGGGCGCCATTCAGTTCAAAGAGGTTTAAGTACCTAGTAAGTAAATTGTTACAGCAGTCGTATTCGTGTAGTTCAGTGAGGCCCGTGGCTAAATAATAACAGACGCACATGTCGATCGATCAGGTTAACCTACTCAGCTGCATCCGGTTAGACTGGAAGCCGACCCCAACATAGTTGGGAAAAGGCTAGGTAGATGAGTCGTATTCGTGTAGTACCTACAGGTTCTCTGAAACTTTTGCTTGTTATTTTCAGCGTTTTCCCAGACTGCAGTAAGTCAGATAAAATGAGGTACCTACAAGAGATGACGAGTGTGTGAGGTTATTGTAGGAAATAAAACACGTACATCTTAGACTATATACCTATACTTAAATAACAAAAGTGTGAGTGTGGCGAGGACGCGTGTGGCGGCGCGCGATGAGATCACTGTTGCTGCTGCGGCGGCGCCAACCGCGCGGCTAGGTGCAGGATGTCGCGCTTCTCCTTAGGGAAGCGGAGTTCCCGCGCGGCCAGGCGAGCGGCGCGCAGCTCGCGCTCGGCTCGAGCGAGCTCGGCCCGGAGGACCCCGCCCCCCGTTGCCGCCGCGTCGCGCTCCCTCGCGGCCCATTCCCTCGCCATCTGTTCGCGCATCGCGTCATCAAGCGCGCGCGCAGAGTAATGCGCGACCACCTCTTGCCGCGAGCACTGCCGCTCGCGCATCGCTCTTAGCGATCCGTTCCAGTGCAACAACTGGAACACTGTCATCAGCTCCTGGAACTCCAGCATCGTGCGGCCCTTGTTCGCTTCCAGCATGAACCTGGCACAAATAATTATGTTGATTCTGATGTTCGATCACAATGGGGAGAATCTAGTTCATACACATGACTGACTATAATCCTAACAATGAAAAGAAAGCTCGCCACGGTTCCTTTGTCTTGAAAGTTGGACGGATCTCGGACAGGCAGATAAAAGAATAATCCTTCTTTCAATCCGACTTTAATCATTAAGTCGCGTTGTATAACAATAGATCAGGAAACAATGTCATTTCGCATAGACTAGGTACTAATGAGTGTTGGTTTAAACTTCATTGTAACCTGACCGCTTCGTTAGTTTAATGATCAATCGAAATGGGGTTCATTTAAAGCTTCCATGAATAAATTAATGTAGGTACGACTGGCGCTCCCATGCAGTCAACTCCGCTACCTTGCTATTTTTTACTAAGGCATGAACTTTCCTATAGTATGAGCAGATTTATCCACCTACAAGGACGAGTTTTGCTTCTCGCCTCCTTTGATTTTGCAATAGGTTTGCAACCAGAATCTTAAGATTCAAACTCACCTGAAGGCCGCAATCCCAGCGCTGGGGTCTTGATGATGGGCGGCGGCATCCCCTGCGAAGGAGGCACGTGCCTCCGCCACCGCCTTCTCTATGAAGTGCTCCGAGATGCGCCGCGACTCATGCTCGTTGAACACGCTGTTCATCAGCGCGATCTTCGCTGCGCTTCGGCGGGCTTCGGCTTTTGTCGGACAATTCTGGACAATGGAAGAGGCATTCTAGTAATGATATCAACATTCATAATTTATTCACTCAAACGGTGGGGAAAACATTCTTGGGAAAGCCGACATATCTAAGAACCAAAGATGTCACATGTTCGAAGACAATACATCCAGCCTGGATACCACCCATTCCCTTTCACAAAGAGGAGGTTTGAGTCACAACAGTGGGAACGTTAAAGGTTGGCTGATAATTTTCGTTATGTATAATGAAATCGAATCCGAAATGCCAACATAAAATACCGAGATACATTCTGCCACTGTTGACTTTGGCCGTGCCTTTTCTGCCACGTAGAATCAACACTTTTAAAGCGTGTGGTTTGTTTTGTGTAATTAAATGTGTATTTACGAAAATGCTGAGTAGCACCGTATGCATTTAAAATATCCCTACCCATATACATTACAAAGTTTTGAACAGTATATGCAATTGTTGCAGCCCTGAGCTTTCACTGTATCCGTAGCCCAGTCATTTTAGATTTATCTGCGGAAAAATTCCTAGTGAGCTGAATTTTTGTACACACCTTTATTACGACGTTGTTATGAAGATGTGAAAAATCGACATTAATATCGTGCCGGCTAAAAGAGTTATAAAGGTCAAAAGGTCACGAAAATCAGTTTTTTGCAAATATCTCGCGACCTATTGCTTGGAGGTCAATACAGGTCATTATAAATTTGTTTGTCGTGAAAGTATCTACAAAAAATGCCTCTTGCAATTTTCTGTAAGATTAACCGTTTTTGAAGTAGAGCGCTGAGAAAGCGACTAGAATGCACTTACATACAGTATTGTATACCGTATACCAAGTCGTAAACTCTATTGTTTTTTATTTATGTTTTTAAGTATCTTAAAAACTTCTATCTGATATTTGGACGTTTTGTGAAAAGTATACTTATATTATAGAGGTTTGGAACTTAGTAAAATCTACTACATATATATATTATACAAACGACCTCCGCTGGCAGATGTTCTGTATTTTATTGTTCCGAGACCCGTCCCTTTATACCTGCTACTGTTTCACTTCTCTAATAACACGTCTGTATTTTTTTCTCTTTTTCTCTCAACTTCTTCACTCGCTTCTTCTCCACAAAATAAACATAATTTTTTTAAATCAAAAGCTCTAATTCTTTTCTTCCGCGGAGATTTTGATGTACTCGGTTCTTCTTGGCGTCGTTTAAAAGCCGGAGGTCGTTTGTATAATATATAATAGATTTTACTAAGTTCCAAACCTCTATAATATAAGTATACTTTTCACAAAACGCCCAAATATCAGATAGAAGTTTTTAAGATACATACTTAAAAACATAAATAAAAAACAATAGAGTTTACGCCTTGGTATACGCGGTATACAATACTGTATGTAAGTGCATTCTAGTCGCTTTCTCAGCGCTCTACTTCAAAAACGGTTAATTTTACAGAAAATTGTAGGAGGCATTTTTTGTAGATAATTTCACGACAAACAATTTTATAATGACCTGTATTGACGTCCGAGCAATAGGTCGCGAGATATTTGCAAAAAACTGATTTTCGTGACCTTTTGACCTTTATAACTCTTTTAGCCGGCACGATATTAATGTCGATTTTTCACATCTTCATTACAACGTCGTAATAAAGGTGTGTACAAAAATTCAGCTCACTAGGTATTTTTCCGTAGATTGGAGTTTAAAATGCCTAAAATGACTGGGCTACCGGTAGTGTAGAAAATGTGTCATGGCTATTGCCTAACTTCCAGTATCAAAATCAAAACATTTTTTTCTATCTAAACATCAACCAGTGCTCTATAAAGTTCAGATTTCTATAAAGGATAATTGTGCTGGAAATTCTTTTTTTTTACCGGTGTTATATAATCGTAATACGTATGATGTCCCATCATACCCTAAATACACACTGCTACGGATTATATTTAGGCCAGGAACCTGAACACACCCTTCGATGCGAAGGGTATGTGTAGGTTTCTCATCAGTAGGTATTTGGTTGAGAAAAAAACGATGGAATGCGTTTAAATCAAGTCGATTCAACCTCAAGACCCCAAACAGATAATTTCAATTAGACTCACATCGAACATAATTACATCACTTTGCAAATGTCAAATCCGCGAGTATTCGCCCAGAATAATAATATGTAAATCTACTACAACAACTCCACACTCCAAGAAATTCCTTGTTTCCTGAAGCTACAAGTTACCTGAAAGCTCCCAAAGCACGCTCCTCCGGGCAGCGTGACGTAGCACACGTAGGGCGGATGCGCGGCTGGCACAGACTCGTAGATGACGAGGGCGCCGCCCCCGCTACCCGCACCTCCACCCCGCGCCGCCTTCACCTGCCAGAACTCTTGCAGTGCTTCCACCACGTTCACTGTTGATAGAACTCCGTCAGCTGGTGGAAAGAAGAAAAATTTGATGATCTGCACTAAGTTCCCAAAGCATGTCTTAGCTTCGAAGTCACACTTAACATTACAGCTTAGTCAGCTTTGTCAAAGGTTCAAACTCCAGCTCAGCATATGTCGAGGATAGGAAGGAAATTATGCACTAACTCATTTATTTCAATTAAACCATTTACAGGCACTTTTGAATTGTCAAGAAGTCGGTCAGTCAGAAAATATGAAGCTAGTTGCCTATTCCAAGTCATCACAATGGATAGGAAATCAGGCAACGAATAGGTAAACTTTAATACAAAACCTTTTATAGACTCCTAATTCGGGAAGGTGACCCTTAATCATTCTATTTTTGCAAAGTGTTCGACAGGGCCTAAAGTTGTTGACAAGGGAATTAGGATTAGGGAAAATGACCCACATTCCCTGTCTAACTGTACTGCAAACATTTCGAAATTTGGCAACGTCCAAAGTTCAACTGTAAATGCCAAAAGACAATTCTGGATTAAAAGCAAGCGCATGAGTACAGAAATTTGCACCCTTATTGCATAATTAATATACTTTCAATCACAATCTGAATCATTTTGATCATGCATGTTCAACAAATGTGTCTGCTCAACAACTTGAGTAATGCAATGAATATTGTCGAACTGTCAAAATGATATTGCAAATGCGTGTTACGCAACTACCCCGCTGTTACACTCAACTTTCGTTTGAGTAAAAATCGTTTGCGTCTGAGCCCCTAATGTCTAAGCATCAAGCACTTCCTGTTTTAAATAAGACATCCAATTTGTCTCGCCATTTTCCCCACTTTCCGTTGGTTTCTCTGTAATGGTTATGGCTTTAATAACGCCAGGATAAGGTGAAAACACAACTATTCCTGCGCCTTTAGACTATCATATAGTCAGATTAGTAGATTAAACTGGTTTTGTTAATAAGGATACTAGTTGTTTCATGTGACTGGCATCCTTATTCAGTCTAGCTTTTATTATTAGATTGCCTCCATTAAAAAGGATTCCTGTTACAGGTTTTAATACCTTATTCGGCTGATATAGTATCGTATTATATCGTGGTGTTGTTGTTGTTAGTGACTGCACCTATGCAAAGCAAATTATGTTCGTTATCACTAATCCGCTTGAGCCGCGTATCCCGCTCTTGCGGGATACGCGGCTCAAGCGGCGACGGCGGCGGCGGCGGCGATTATAGCGTTATCCTCCATGATTGTCCATTAGTGGTCTGCGAGGGATACAGCATAAAGCGCAGGTATAGTAAACAAGCGGTATTGTAGTTGAGATAAACTCATAAAACGGTTCTGGACTGCCAATATTGTAATCTTGTCTGTTATGGCCTGCGTTAAGTCAATTAAGTTCGTGAGAATGTCGTAAAGGCGCCATGAGGACGTGCACTCTAATTAGCTAAGGGTTTATGAATGATAACGCCAAAATTTCTGCTAACGGTGGTGATTATATAAACGTCATTGGGAGGCTGATGTTCAGCAGGTACTTATAGATTATGGGATCTTAGAATAATAATAATGAATATAAATTTTAGGTTACAGACTAAGAGTTTCTAGATCTTCAATTTGATATAATAATCTATTAACAGTAACGCCACTACAAAAAAATTATTCTATAATCAAGGGTCAGTATTGTTACATAAATGAATGAGCTCGGATTTCGACTCGCTTTGTGAGGAAGAAAATATGCAAATATCAGACGAGTTTAATTTATGTGTCACTTGTATAAAATTCATCACTTTGCAAACGTCAAATCTGCGAGTATTCACCCAGAATAATGATTGCTTTTGAACGAGCGATACAGAAGTTTCAAAACGGCTTCCGGACTCTAGTGGAAAGATGTTGGGGGCAAAGTATAATTGGGTTTTTCAGTTTACAAACAGCTTAGGATAGCCCCGGGTTAATATTCTTCTCGGAAAATTACTGTACGTAAGCTTTTTTCGATGAAAAACTTTATTAATACACGGTTTGAAAATATCAGGCTCCCGTAGAAACATCGGGATAAAAAGTATGCTTTGTGAGGACAAAGCATACTTTTTATCCCGATGTTATGGTCTACCTATGTGCGTAATTTGATCTAAATCCGTTCATCCGTTTTAGCGAGAAAGCTTAACAAACAAACACAAAAAACAAATCTCTTTTTTTATAATATTAGTTTCGATAGGTGAGGTATGAACAATTGTTCCTAAGCTTGTTTTTTATTTTATTTTTATTTGAAATGGGTTTTCTCTTGACTCTAGTCTAGGTCAGAGGTGACAGAGACAAAGTCGACGATGGAGTGAGCTTACCCAGAAGAAGTCTGTTCACTCAACTGTTCATAAACATCATATCATACGAGTATATGTAACAGTTCCTCGCTGACAAAAATAATACTACAAACGTTCTCTATTTCCGTATCACAACTAGCTCAATAGAGCACTCACTTATCTCAACTAATGAAAATACAAACAGAAGTAAAAATTAAAGCACTCTGCGGTTCGCTTCTTCGGCTTTGCCCCGTAGACATTATTATCTCACAATGAGTCGACTGTTTCTGAAAAGCGACTGTAGCGAGGGCACTCTGTCAGCTTCCCCTGTTGTACCCATCCGTTACGATTTTACAGGATTTTTCCCCTTTGAACGGCTGCTAAATTTCCGGGGAAGGCAATTTTAAAGACATTTTCAAGACACAGACGGATTCGGAGTTTCATTATTAAAGAGTGGCGTAAAAAATGACTCAAATATTGCGAACGTTACTTTGTATAACTGTTCTGTAACCTAGAAGGGCGGTATGTTTTTGGTCTTGTATTTATGAGAGCTTGTCTCATGAAGAAAATTAATACACACTCATCACTTAACGCCAAACAAAGGTACACACGTGGCTACATATCAAGTTATTTATTTCCAGTTTTAGCTCATTATAGCATTGTATAGGTTTTTCGTTCAATCAGAAGTCAGTTTATACAAATTATATATAGCTTGATGTGTAGTCATGCGTACCAAAAAATTTTATATTGGATACTCATTATAATAATTTCACAAACTTGGCAAGCTAACATTTAGCTCAACGGCTAGGTAGGTAAGGTAGGTACTTAAGTACTCTCTAAACAGCGTCGTAAAGAAAACTAAGAGCTCAACTTTCCCATCGTAAAACATACATGTACAATATCCCGGTTATTGATTTACTGATGGTTACATTTCAGGACGGAACTAGTACCTGCTTACAATTCGTGTCATGTAACGTCACACTTTAGGGGCGATTAGAGTAATTAGGGACAATAACAAAAACATTTAGTGATAAGTTATGTGCTGTTTCATCGTGCATTTTTGTGTTTTGTTTTCCGAAGCTTTTTCTTTTATTGCTGAATGGGCCCACCCTTGACCTCGATCACGCCTGATGGAAAGCTTTGGATGAGGTCTATGATGGAACGAGCGTGCCCAGAAGATGCCTAAGGCATTGGAACTCCCACGCATCGACGAAACACAGCAGGCTGCTTGACGCCAGGCTCCGGAGGGAGGGTGGTCGCAAACCAGGCGGGCGTTAGCCATACTTCCGAAAGGCAAGAATTGGCCAGTCAAATAAGATGTTGGGTGTGACTGTCCAAGATGCGCCAAACGCTCGGTTGAGTTGAGTAACTGGCGGAACAAACTGCGCTACACGATGAGGGTTCTTCATGCATCCCAAGCTCTACGTAAATTGCTTTATTGTCTTTAATCTCCGCTATTATTGGATGTTGTCAATTGCAAAGAGTTTCCCATTTTATTCCAAAAACCTACCTAGCAAATTACCTTTACAATCTAACGAGACAATTTTATAACCAAAAACTACACAGAGATTGGACTTTTATGTTCTGAACTCGCAACCTGAAATTGATAACTTTATTAAAGCTGTATTTGTAAAACAGCAAACGTTTTGCAGGAATCTTACCAACACAAATATAAAGGTCAAAGAGATTCAACAAAAAAAGAAGTGAAACTGACGTTCACCGATTTCCAAGGGAAATAAAGTGCGAAGTACTCTCGAATGCTTCCCACACAAAAGAAACTTCCTTCCTTTACCGTGCTTTTTACGTTTTCCTACCATTGTAGTTACAGTTTTTTATCATAGCTCTTACAAACACTTTTATGTTCCCAAGAAAAATATTTTAAGCAAATGATCCAGTAATGTAATGATCCTGTTTTACTGTAGTTAAAGAAAAATGTGCAGTGGAAAATCAAGCTCCATGTGTTGAATTCGACAAAAAACCGACAAAGAGTAACAAAAAAAAAAAACACTGCTTCATTATAAAATACAGGATACAGGGAAAATGTATCGCATTTAACAAGAGAAAAACATTGAACGTTACCGCACGTCAGAACGCTAAACGAGGGTTGTTTTTCCCGTGGTTACTGTGTTGCATCTGCCAGGGGAAACTGGGGGAACACAACATTCATTTACAGGCACACTGCATCCATTCAGGCAGGCAGGGGAGATTGCTACAATAGTCGTACGTATTTATTTAGCTTCATTTTATATGAGGTTGAGCGACCGAACGTTTATTGTGCCAATATCGATGACATTTGGAGGAAAATTGTTCGCTTAATAGAGATCGTTTGAGCACTGGTATTGAAGTCGTTTTTATTTATTTTATTGCAGTTTTTGATCGGAATGTGAATGTGAGGTTTCGCGTGATTTCAAAGGTAGTTAAGTAGTAGGTAATGTTTGTAGTTTAAGTAACCATGGCCCTGCTGTGTTCCATACTCTTCAACGTAAATAACGCAATAAATGTTGTTGAAATGTCAAAACTGGAGTTATTGCTACTGATAGTGCGTTACGCAATTACTCCGCGGGGTACAAAGCTGCAGCTGCACTAAGACAGAATCATATCGACAGATTTTTCGAGCCCCTAAAGGGGCACTACTACGCGTTGAATTTTTAAAAGGTTAAAAGTTATTCCCTGTGTTTCCGAAATCCAAGCGAACGAAATTGCGGGCAAGAGCTAGTTTTACATTAGAACAAGCGCTAGCCTGTTGAAGTTCTATTTCAGATACCCAGATGCGGCTGCACAGCTCCGTGTAAAGTTCCTGAACTTTGAATTGAACTTTCTGAACTTCCGTATGACCTTCAAATATCAACAAATTTATTAAGTATTGAGTTCACCTGCACGATTTCTGATAAATGCGTGCACTGACTGAACAGGTCCTCTCAATCTGTGTGGTCCTTTCCTCAAAAGACCATCTCGGACATCGATCTACATGGTCTTCATATAACCTGACCAAGATTATGTCTGGACTTTAAAAGAGACTGTGACCTCTGAGTTTGTTTCGGCCTTTCTTCTCAGAGTAGTCAGATAGGAAACACCGACTTCAACTAGTTTAAAAAAAAACATGATTGACGCGTAAAAGTGTTTGTGCAAACCTACTTACAAAAATAAAATCATTTATCATTTAACAGTTCCGAAAGATTGCTATAGTTTGCCCGTGACAGCTGTTATAAATATTCGCGGGCACGACTTGACGTGCTCGTCGAAGAAGATAGGGGTTTCATGAGTACCTAAACATGAAACACCAGAGATAATCTTAATACAGATAGGTACTTACCTACCTAATTGTGACACGGTGGTTGACCGTGAACAAATACAACCAGCCTATAATAATAGCCATTTAGGGATGAGCCCACAGCAACGTTACCGCTAGTTCCATAGTGTGCTATAGTATTGATTCTGAAGCCGTCATTAACCGCCTGGACCAATCAATTAGCCGAGTGCGTCCGTAGACGAGTAAATGGCGAACCGATCGTAATTGACGAACGTTTCATATCACACAACAATTACTGAGAAGCGAGCATGAAACTGTTCACACGAGAATGTTGTGAGGTTATGACAATTTATTCCACATATTCTAGAAAGTTCGTGAGAAATTAATGAAGAACACTTCAACAATGTGTTGAAAGCTACATATGGGATTCTTTTTTTCATTTTGATTCACCGTATTTTTTGCAAGTCATTTTGATAACTTGCAGATTAAAGCTGTGCACCGATGAATCTGCTAGTTTCTTGGACGTTGTGGGTTCGCGCCATAGTATATTTTACAGAAAGGTCAAGTCGTTAATTTATAATCGTGACAGTAAACAAACTTTTCACCTTAGCTTTGTTTGTGTTGCGGAAATCCAAACCCCATCTATATCCCATTACCAACTACGCATAATATTCTATACACTGTATGTAAATGATATGCATTTGAATACCTTACATACCTACCTATCCCTAGTAACTACATGTGTTGTCAAAGCAACAATTGAGTTGGAATCTTCAGGGAATACAGACGCCGACAGGCCTGTAAATTGTCGATTGAGTTGGTTCAGCGACGCAGTGACGAAGCAGTATACAAATGAAACCATGACCTACATAGATATTGTGACGAGTAATAATAAATACCTACCTAAGCAATGAAGTTTTTAAGTTGATTTTTGGATGGCAAACAGTTCGATAGCCCACATGTCGATCTATTCTGTAAAAATGTCACTGTGTAAACTTAAATGCAGAGAGCCGTCATTCCACGTAATGCTAGGGAATGACACTAATGACATCTCATTTCACCTAAGTTTCCGCGGTGAGATCTATACAGCGTTGCTAATCTGTAAAAATCTCACCGTGAAAACTTAGGTGAAGTGAGCGTGGAGTGAGCTCTCAATAGTGTCAATTCCTAGCAAAAACTAACTCACTTCACCTAAGTTTTCACGGTGAGATTTTTACAGAATCGACCGGCTGTATAGACCGGCTGATGTTAAAAGTCATAATTCGAGGTTTGGCTCTTGTCTATTTCCTCCTCCAATTTTCGAACAATTTAAAAGATCCATACTAATATTATAAATTCGAAAGTAACTCTTTCTGTCTGTATGTTACCTTTTCACGCCTAAACCACTGAACGGATTTCGATAAAAACTGGCAGAGAGATAGATTGCATCCCGGGGAAGGACATAAGATGGTTTTTATCAGCATACCTTGCGGGCGAAGCCGCGGGCGGAAGCTAGTATTTCATAAACTGAATAATAAGGATAAATATATTGTGTCCCTATGTTTTTCTGTTTTCATTAATAGTTGTCAAAGTACACTAGGCCTCTGTTGACAGCAGTTTAAATCGGGAATTTTGAGCATTTTTTGATGTTTCTAGTGCTTTTAAAAATAATGTATCATACAAGTAGTTAATAAAATGTCTAAACAATTAATATCGCAGCATTATGCTGACATAGAAACCTTTTTGGCCTCATTTAGGTTTTTTTGGTTGCATTTAATGTAATTTTGTTAGTTTTAAATGCTCCTTCTTTGCTGTTTGTAGGTATTTCTTGTGCTGCTTTTCCCAAATAAAATACTTTTCTTTCTTTTCCTTCTTTCTAAGTCACAGCAAAAGCTAATCTTTTATAAATCGTGGCTTGCTAGCTCAACACTGGGAACCTTACCATGGAAAATTTACCCACGGCGGACAAAGATGAATCATACATTTTTAAAGGTTTGCATATCTAGTTATACTAGCATGAAGCGCATTGTTATACCTTACGGGGAGTATCGAGATATAATATGTTAAGTTGAGTATACTTATGTTTATAAAAGGAACTTAATTATGTCTTTTGTTTTAATTATCATTAATGTATTTATGGAACTAGTGGACATTCATATTATAAAAAATATGTCATATACAGGGTGTCCCGTAATTAATGGATAACCTTTTAAGGGGTCATTATACTTCTTATTATGAACAACTTTTACTACGGGACCAAACATGAAATCGCGAAAAAAAATCAGCTGTTCCCTTCATTTATGTTCGCGTAACTCGTCAAAATGTAGGCAACAGCTGATTCTTTTCGCGATTTCAGGTTTTTCCCATAGTAACAGTTGTTTGTCATAATGGTGAGTACTGACCCCTTAATTTATATTATCCATTAATTACGGAACATTCTGTATAGTATTAGAAATAGCAAGGGAGGGGTGTACATGTGGGAAGCAAAACCGGTTTTTTTGTTGTTGTGACCGGACCTAATTCATATAATAATTTTAGCACCTAATTAATTTGAACGTAACTTATAACATTTATGAAGTATACTAAAAATAAACCAAAATATAATTACCTCATTTTTTCAGCATTCCCCCATAAGTGAGAGAAAAAAAAACTTCAGTGTTAAAGCAGGTATAATAATTATGTAAACAACTTATATAGTTTTCATTGCTGTCCGCGACTTTTCGAACAGCGGGTCAGAAAGTTCCCAATGTCCTTTGGTAGACCTTCAATAAGTTCAATTGCGTGTAAGATTGTCAGGTCGAATCTTCTAAATAATAGTAACTTTCCTTCAAGTTCACATCCAAGAATTATCTTGGATGTGAACTTGAAGTAATTTATGTCCCTTTGCCCTTTACCCAAATCTTCTATTATGCTTGTCAGAATACCTAACATTTTGAATGATGTCCTTTGCCTCAAAAACATCCTGCGAGATAATTGCGTCCCGCAATTACAAAGTCCCAACTTACATGGCGGATAGGGTAGTATTTCCTTATAATTATAGTATTTTAATTACTAGGTACAAGAATAGCATGATGGATGTCCTTTATAGGTAAATCAGCTCTCAGCCCTACTACGGTAATTGCGGTTATGCTAACACCGCGATTATACCTTTGTTTACCGGTGTTCAACATGGAGAACAAAGGCCTCGATAACTCTACATACTTACTTATAATTTTATACCCTCCATCGTTCCCCTTCGCATGTTACACGCACGCAAGTAATCTTAAGTCCCATATCACAACGTCATATGTCAAAAAGGGATTTCCAATAAAGGAGGAATGAAAACTTAAGGGATCCTGAACCCAAAGGTCGCGTGTCGGAGCCGTGGAAACTTAAGGTCAAGCAAGAAGATCTCTATTTATTTAATAAAATTGACCAATGATTCAGATAGAAAAGTTTAAGGGTCGAAATTCAAACTTGAGAGCGCGTTTAAAAGGACAAACTTTTAGCTGATATTGTAAAGGAAATTGGGCGTTTGATAAATATTTTTAGTAGAAAAGAATATTTAGAATTGAATAGGTAGGTAAACTTATTAATATTTTTAAATGAGAACATTTTTATTTGTAAGATCATTCTGGAAAAAATTATCGCCAAAGTGTTACATATTGAGTAGTTTATAAAACCATTTCAAAAGACGTAGTTTGTGGCTCGTTTCCATATAATTTTCACTTGCGTCTATTTAGACAGAATTTGCGAAAGTCAAAGATTCTTATTAATTTAGATATAAACACATTATTGTAACCATAAATCGACATTTTCATTAGATTTCGCTTACATTAAAAGTATCAAAACTAGTTTATGGCAATCACCATATAGGGTCGGCATAAAATCAAATATTTAAATAGCTTCCGAACTATTAAATACCTAAAACGAATAGTCGGAATGTTATTTTAAACGTTATAGTTCATTTTAAATGTAATTTGCATCGATATAGAAGAAATAGAAGAGACCAGTATATCTTGACATTTTGGGCGCGCGCTATTTGTCAAAGGTCAATGTCAAAAAAGTAGGTACTACATACATTTGAATTTAGTTCAATTTATTGCCGCGGGTCAGGTTACGCTGGGTGTCGCTAGTCGCCTACAAACGAAATTAGCTAGTAATTCTGCCTGTTGATAAAGTAGGATTCGTGATAGCAATTCATTTGCCATTTCGTGGAGTAGAATTAATGCTAACAACTAAATGTTATTCTGGCCATGTGTCTTAATTACAGAAATAGTTACAGTATTCTTTTAATTCACATTATAATTAACTAACTTCCGCCCGCGACTTCGTCCGCGTGAAATTTCTTGTTACTCCGACACACCCCGTCGCATCGCATAGCCTGCCCGCGCTTATTACCTACTTCGTTTTTGCTTAGCGTTCTTTCTGACTTTTTTTCTTTTTGCTCGGCTCCTAAAGGTCATGGCGTGATGTTAAATAGCCTATAGCCTTCCTCAAGAATTGGGCTATCAAATGCAAAAAGAATTTTTCAAATCCGACTGGTAGCTCCAGAGATTAGCGCGTTCAACCAAACAAACAAACTCTTCAGCTTTGTAATATTAAGTATAGATATCTGTGTAGCCGATGATGATGATAATTGATAACTCTTAGCTGTTACATAACATTTTGAAAAGTAATGTAACATGTAATGTAACTAAAAATGTATAGTTTTCGGATTTTTTCCTTTACTTGTGCTACATGACATTGCTTCTTGCCAAATTCCATGATTCTAGGTGAACGGGAAGAACCTATAAGTTTTGATTACGGAACATAAACTCCCGCATCTCGTGAATAGGTTGACTTAGAAGTTCGATTTTTTCACTGTTTCAAGCGATTGCAACCCTGAGTGTTTGATGTTAATTTCAACTTGATAACTCCACGTGTTCCTGCGAAAAAAGGGTCTTGACTGACGGACAGACAGACGGACAACGAAGTGATCTTATAAGGGTTCCGTTTTTACATTTGAGGTAGATACGGAACTCTAAAAAATGCACTAAATAAATTATACACCTTGTAAGTGGATGCCATCCCTAATGGGGCCACCGCGCTGTTCCTCTATCAAAGTTTTTAAAAGCAAATACCATACAGTACCCGGCGATAAATATTGCACATCGAATCAAATCAAATTGGTGTATTCTATACAAAGAATAAAAATAATTATCAAAAGAAGCAAATCATAATTGTGTTAACAGCTCCTAATAGATACCGGACTGTTTGTATTTCGTGCGACAGAGAACGAAGCCGAAATTAGCCGATTGTCTCTTTCCAAAGGTCAATGTGCAATATTTATCGCCGGGTACTGTACTTGTTTTAAAGGCTGATTTCAAATACGCAAATCATAATAGTTTCATGACTAAATCAATTAGCCTAATACCAGTTCAATTAATGAAACCAAATTAATTATTTAAAAGCCATACCAGCGTTGCGGTTGGGGTATTAGCGAAAGCCACCACAAACCTACTAGAATATGTATTGTTGTATTAACAATGTAATTGTTAATACCTACATATATACAGGATAGCAAGGGCATCGACGCGCAAACTGAAACTTTGAATTCAGCACATGACATGATTCTAATCACCGTTCGTGATTTATTTTCCAAAAATGTAAACATATATAAGTATTTGGAAGTATAACTCAAATTCATCATCATCTGCCTAGCCTTTTCCCAACTATGTTGAGGTCGGCTTCCAGTCTAACCGGATGCAGCTGAGTACCAATAATTTTACATGGAGCGACTGCCTGTCTGACCTCCACAACCCAGTTACTGGGTAATACGATACTCCTCGGTAAGACTGGTTGTCAGACTTTCGGGCTTCTGACTACCAGTAGCGACTATCAAAGATCCACGAATGACAGCCGGGACCAACGGCTTAACGTGCTTTCCGAGGCACGGAGGGATCTCGGTATGTAAAGATGGTCACCCATCCACAGACCAACCGCGGCAAGCGTAACTTAACCTGATCGATCGACTTGTGCGGCTGTTATTATTTAGCCACGGACCCCTCTCTCTCTCGAAACTCAAACTCAAAGCATTTATTTCAATTAAACCGTGTACAGGCACTTTTGAATTGTCAAAATTAAATAGTCTGTCAGTTAGTCAGAAAGTTGAAGCTAGTTGCCCATTTCAACGTAGATCTCTATGGAGAAGAACGGGCAAGAAACTCCATGGACACTTAAATCAAGATAGGTATTACAAAATCCTGGGTACATTATTCTTGTTGCTTCTTTATGTGAGAACAATGTAAAAAAACACAAATGAAGAAACAATTTAAAATATAAGATTAAAAGAGATGACCAGTCTCGACCAACGGCGCTCGTTCACGAACATGAATTTAAGGCCCACACAACAAAGTTCAGTTTACGCTACAACTTCAAACATTTTTATAACTTTTTAAATAGTGCTAGTCACTCTGAAATCAACTTAATTGCCTCTCAAATAAAGTTGATATTAGTATAACTTGAAACGGCAACAATTGGAAACATATATTTTAATAGACCTTAGTTCTGAGTTGTGCTACACGATTTCTGACAAATGCGTGCACTGACTGGAATGATCCACTCAATCTGTGTCGTACTTTCCTCAAAAGAACATTTCAGACATCAATCTACATGGTCTTCACATGATCTGAGTCTGACCAAGATTTTGTTTGAACTAAGAGACTTGTGACCTCTGAGTTTGTTTCGGCCTTTCTTCTCAGAGTAGTCAGATAGGAAACGCCGACCTCATCTAGCTTACTTTTAATTATTTTTATAATATGACTCGTAAAAGTGATTCCGATAACCTATAATTTATTTACAGAATAAACAATTTCATAGACCAATGTATAGAACCCAATACATATGAAACGTGCTGTTTCATACAAAAGTGCAATAACTACGAGGTCAAAATGTATGGAACAGCTATTTTTTTGATTAATAATTGGCGGTAAATTTTAGCGCAGGGGTTTTCAGAATCATGTACTGAATTCATGGTGACAAGTTGCGCGTCGATCTTCCTGCCAGTCAGTCAGGTACCTAAAGTCTATTCAAACTTGTTTCAAATTAATGTTACATAATTCAAGTTAAACAAATTTCAACTTTATTTGAATGGCAATTTAGTTGATTTCAGAGTGACTAGCATTATTGAAAAAGTTATAAAAATTTTTGAAGTTGTAGCGTAGACTGAATTTTATTGTGTAGAATTAAAGAAATTTTTCCATAAACTCATTTGTTTACATTTTTGGCAAATGAATCGTGAATGCAGATTACTTACTATTCGCCTTAATAATGTAAATAGTGACGCTTGGCTATCGTAGGTCCACTGTGAGGGCTTAAATTTATGACCCAAGGTATATCAACCGGAATAAATAAATACCTAGGTACGCTTAGGCTGAACACCAATGAAACTAAACGCGTTCAGCACATCTAAACCACTTTCAAGAGCTGTCAGTGTCATCATTATTATGGAATATTGACAGTCACACTGACAGCCCTTAAACGCAGTTTAGATGTGAAATTGGCACTTAGGGCGACAGGGATAGGCTTTATGTGGAAAGCAAAGAATAGACTTTTGTCGTGCAATTTTTTTTTCAGGGTGGGAATTTTTCAAATGACCCCTCCCGCTTTGGGTGGAGTGGAAGGGAGTGTCAGACTCTTACTGACCAAAACCCACCCGTCCTTAGTCCTTTATGTTCCGGGCCAGCGGTAACCCTTTCGGACAATCCCGCTGACTTGTCGCGCTACTTTGGATAGGGTTGTTTATGTCCAGGACCAGACAGCGATAGGTTGAATAGTTTGAAACGGGGTTTCTAGAGCGATAAAAAATAGTCAATAAACTAAGATTAATAATTAATCAGTCTAGGTCACGATAATTTACTCGCAGTGTAACTTTTCATTACTTTCTATACCGGAAAACCAACCAAGAAAATCCACACGACAACGGAAACAGTAAGTGCCAAAAATAAGTAAAACGAAAATATGACAGAGCCCTGAAAACGGCAACAGATGGCGCCACTGTCATGTCGGATGTGAAGCCGGGACGTCCGTCCGTCGCTCGCAGAATAAAGACACATCGTGTGAACAGAAGCGTGAAGTGGACATTGGACACAACTGGACATTGGACAGTTGGACACATCTCGTGCCAAATGTTCATTTCAAAGCAACGCTTCCGTGTGTGTGATGCGACATTACCTTCAGTTTTTATTTATTCGCTAGCTCAGACCAAATAAAAAACCAAGACAGAGGGCTGCCAACAGTAAAGTGAAGTCGGTTTCGTAAACATGAATGCACATAGTGAGGTGTAGTTTGATTGTAAATGGTTAAAAATAAAAAAAAATGAAAATAATAATAAATGCGTGCGTGTGAGCGTGTATGCACAGAGCGAAGGTGTAGTTTTTGCATGCTTCACTGTATTGTTCGCAGCTCTATGTCTTAACTTTTTATATGGTCTAAGTTCGCTACATGCTCCTTGTAAAAACTTCTAGATAATTTATTTAGTGCATTTTTAGAGTTCCGTATCCACCTCAAAAGTAAATCCGGAACCCTTATAAGATCACTAGGCTTCGTTGTCCGTCCGTCTGTCCGTCAGTCAAGACCCTTTTTCTCTAGATCGCGTGGAGTTATCAAGTTGAAATTAATATCAAATAATCAGGGCTGCAATACCTTGAAGCAGTGAAAAAATCAAACTTCTAAGTCAACGCAATCAAAAGATACGGGCGTTTATATTCCGAAATCAAAACCAATAGGGTACTTCCCGTTCACCTAGAATCTTGAAATGTGGCAAGAAGCAATGTCACGTAGGACAAGTAATGTAAGTAAGTAATGCGAAAACCGTAAATTTGTTGTTAAGTAAGTACTTACATTACAAAAAAAAATTTGAACTAACATACCTACAAATTTATACGTAGCCCTCGGTGCGCGAGTCCGCCTCGCATTTGCCCGGTTTTTTCAGAATAGGTACGAATCGATAGAATTTCATAATTATTTTATATTTTATTTATTTGAGCAACGTAAATACAATATCAAGTTTGTTTACACATTACGAACATTTGGTAGTACCTACCAACCTAAAAGGTTTTCATCTGACGCCATAACCACCCTAAGACGACCCACAGAGCATGTAACACTTCAAGGTGAAGTTTTTATTTTCCTTTGTTGTGCTGTGTTACTGTCTACTCCGTTCCCTCTACTTGGCAGCTTGGCCGTAGGTCCCGGTCCGGCCGGTTCCGGCTGTCATTCGTAGATCTTTGACAGTGCGGAAAGTCAAGTTTCAAATTATGAATTGATTGCAAAAATTGAATGAAGTCTTTTTCATCGACTAACAAAATGGTAAAATAAAAGGTCAACCACCTCCAAAGGATTCTCAATTTAAATTCGTCTATGACTCACAAGCATACTTTATATAACCATAAATTCATAATCCTACTTCACCTTAACCTTCCAAAAATAACAACACTGGCCGAAACTGATTCATATTACAAAAACCAGTTGTTCACGAGGAAACAAAACTCAATCCAATCATTTTAAAGAATTAGTCGACCGTTAATTATGTACGTTTAACTTTGTATTGATCAATCACTTTACGACATCAATAAATAATTATATTCATCCAATCATGCGCCGACATCGCGGTTTTTATTATTTAACTGGACTTACTGACGGCGTGATATTATTTCTTTATGTTGACAAAAAATAAAGTCGTTTAGATGAACTGTAACGCTGAGGATTTGAAAGGAATTCGAATTATTGAGTGCAAGTTATTTTTTATCGAGTTTATAGTTTTTTTCCGGTTATATTTTAAATTGGCAGTGTCTACTGTTAGTGTCTAAACACACTATGCCGAAGGTAGGTACGCGACCGAAGTTCGGCATGATTACGCCTGCAATGCTATTTAACACAACTAATTTCGGCATAATATGTCGTCAGGCGTAATCATGCCGAACTTCGGTCGCGTACCTACCTTCGGCATAATGCTAACTAACACTTAACATTTTAGAACGAAAGCAGAAGAAAATGCAGGTAGCTTACCTATAAGTATAAGTTATTGTATAAATAACTTTAAAACCTGCATAATAAAGTTCAGTTTATACTTCAACTTCAAACATTTTTGTTTGTGCCACTTTGGCAAGATCATAAAAGTAGAACATTATGAATCATAATATGACGTATGACGAAGACAGTCCGTGCTTTTCTTTTATTCGCTGCATTACGTAGGTATAATCAAAGAGATTGGGATTGGATTTGGATTGGATTATTTTATATTTTAGCACAGACCAAAAAAAATAACTCCTTCATCAATGGGATTTGATACGATTACCTTAACAGTCTGTCCAGTATGTTTCATAATGTTATCCTTTAATTCTGCCAAAGTGGCCTTTTTAGGCACCCTGGTCACTCAGAAATCAACTTAATTTTCAATATAATAAAGTTGATATTTATAACATAAATTTGAAACATTGAAATTTTAATAGACCTTACTCAACTTTGAAGGTAAAGGTTGAAAATCGCAAAAGAACATTTTCATGTCTTACGTACCAGTAAAGTTCTATATTGTTTTTAATATTATCTACCCAGTAATTAAAGTGTCCTACTAATTATATAGATATATCAATCAAGCTAACAGCTGTTAAGAAATTGAAACTTAATGACCCCATCACAACCTCGCATTATAGTTTACACATCCTCCACGTCTGAATGCCAGACATTAATTTAGATTACCCCTATATCGTACCGCTATCAAGCTTCACAATTTGTGTCAAAACTCATTTGTCGTGGTCTACCTAGCAGCCACCGACTGACTTGAGGAAAATCAGCTGATGCTCCCTACTCATTAATCAATGGGCTTTAGGAGGGTGCACACAGAAGGTTGGCAACGTTGCAAATGGCTGTCAAACATTTACCTATTTCTTTTGATTCATTTGTCAATATTAGATACTAATTCTAATTATGAAATATCTCTCTGTAATGAACTATAATGCACCTTATATAATATTGTATAGATACAGAATGATACGTATGTTTTTTGTTATTGCTAACGAAGTAAGTCAATGAAATGTCAATCTTTGACATTTCTGGAGCACGTATTACGAACGAGTGTAGATCAATATTGGTTAAGTTTTCCGAGATAAGGGATTTGATCAGTAGGTAGTAGTAGCAACTATAGAGACTGTAATTTATGAATTTAATCAATATCCGATGATAACTGAACAATAAATGTTATAATAGTTATAAGTTATATTACTGTTATAGAGATCGAAACGAAACGAAGCGAAAGCAATATTCGTAAGCTTAGATAGTACGTAAATATCGTAGCACATAGGTAAAGTTCGTTTTTTAATCTCAGATACTAATCTGACATTTAAGTCTTTTGTGTTTGCGTTTTATTTAATATATAAGTTTAACATTACACCTGTCAAATTGGTATCTGGGTTTAAAAAAACAACTTTAGCATTCAATGTTTATGTCTATGGGAAAAGAGTGTGAGGTACCTATGAATTTGTATGTAGTTCCTATGAAACGGTAAAATCAGGGAAATACTAACACCGTACCGTAATTTCATTATTTTTCCATTTTGTTGTGTCGCTGTTTGTTTTGTTCTATTAATTTTAATTTTACTGTTTAGATTCATGATGATGAAGATGTCATAGATTCCATCACGTAATGTTAATTTAAACTTCTTAATTTTATTTAAATTTAGTTAATTAGATATTAATTTTAAAGTACACTGCTTGTGGCACACATAATTAATATGTTTATGGGGCATGCGGTGCTAACCTGTAAGAAATTGCTACACTAACTCTAGATTATAGTATAGTTACTTTAAATATTTACAGTGTAAACAATTGTTAGTTGGCCAATAAAGGAAAATAAAATAAATAAATCAACACCTATTTCTGTTAGGCAGGCTTTGAGTTCAAGAAGCCGTTAACCTATAATTAAAAATAAAACCGCCCCAGTTTTACGAGGTTTTTGTGATAACGTAACCAGCAAATTCAAAAGCACCAACAACAGCAAATTACTTGATGCAGTGAATTCAAGAGACGTTATAAACCGTACAAGTGCGAGTAAGATAGGTACTTCTCTGTAAACTCCTAGTCCTTGACGTGACCTTATCAGTATCGACCCCCGACCCTCGCAATCAACAATTCTCGTCTAATCAATTATCCGAATGACAGCTGCGGTTACACTGCCGATGAGGAAAGTAAATGACGCGTAAACATACAATTTATTGTCGAAATTGTGTGTCGCGTGACACATTTCATATTATTCCAATACCTACTAAAGTGAGTAAATATTTTGGGCATGTTTATTTTGTTGGTAAAGATAACTCTAATCATAGCAAAGGGCTCACTGTCCGCTGTGCAAACCGTTTCAGAAGGGCAGATTTGAATTTAGGGAAGCCAGTTTTAAAAAATTACACCTAACCTACAGTCCGACCGTCGACAGACACCTGTCACCTGTCCTGACACCTGTCAGTGCGACAATTCTAGTAGCTAATTTATTATTTTTATTTGAAATGGGTTTGCTATTGACTCTAGTCTAGGTCAGAGGTGACAGAGACAAAGTCTACGACGGAGTGAGCTTACCCAGAAGAAGCCTGTTCACTCTTACTTTGAAGAGATTCGGGTTGTATGCACTCGGAAACACAAACGCAGGTAGAGAGTTCCACTCTTTTGCTGTGCGCATTTTTTTTTTTTTTTTGTTTAGCCTGTGCTGTCCCACTCCTGGGCAAAGGCCTCCCTCCACTCCTTCCATCTTTCGCGAGCCCGCGCGTCCTCCTTCCAGTTTTGATGGAACCTATCCAGCTCGTCCCTCGTGCGCATTATAAAGAACATTTGAAAAAAAAATAGCAACTAGGCAGGGATGGTAACTTGCATTGCGTCTGGATGTCCGAAGGTAGAAGGGGGCCGGTGGAATGAGGTCGTGGAGTTCTTGGGCCCACTCACCGAAGTACAATCTGTAGAAGACCGACAAGCAGGCAACCTTGCGGCGATGAGCCAAGCAGTGAAGCTTGGCATCCACCAGTTTTACATCGCCAATGAGCCTCTTAGCTCTGCGTTTCACCGAATCAAGCGCGGCAAGTTGGTATTTCGCTGAGCCATCCCAAAGGTGGCTGCAATACTCCATGCAGGATCGGACTTGTGCTTTGTAAAGGGTTAAAAGATGTCCAGGCGTAAAGTATCGCTTCACCCTATTAAGGATGCCCAACTTCTTGGTCGCAGTTTGGGCTTTGTACTCGATGGTGGCGCCGAATATAATAAAGATCAAATTCGCAGAACACGTATTCGTTTGTATGAAACTGACAGGTTTCAAGAACGCATTCACTGTAGGTCACTTGAAAAATAACCTGTATGGATCTCTATAACTTCAAATCTTTCTCTATCTAACGTGTGAGACATAGCTGTAGCTGCAAATGCTATCATAGTGATCCCTCAAACTCATCTTTTCAACTATACTTATGTAAGATGACTTTTTTTGATCGGTTACTCATATTAACACCAGCTAATCAGCTCATATTAACACAATCTCATCTCAATGATAATCAATGTCAAAAACGTATGTAAATTGATTGTATTTTTGACAGTTTGCGACTCAGACTAGATTGCAAACGTTCGTAAAAATACAGGAATTACCCCTCTGAATGTAATGCTCTTTTGTTTATAGCACAGTTAGTCACACAATTAATGGACTATCAATCCAAACATACATAAATATATGTAAACCCAAGCTTTGCGGAGCTTATAGCCTAGTTTATGGCTACAATATACGAGCATACAAAACCAACGATGCAACTAGTTTTAATATCACTTGAAAGCCTGATCACTCCATCCGTAAACCAAAGCAAATAGACTCTTAAATGCAGAGTAGTAAAATTTAAAATTGACTAAATGGTAGCTAACAAAGTACCAATAATATTGCCGGCTCACGTGCCTCTATGGATATAATTATACCTAAGTATAATCATCGAAATAGGCTCCTTGATATAGGTATAATGATGTACGTAGGTACAGTTGTAAGCGGTTTAAATACTCGTTCATAACTACGAACAGTTTTGAACGCGTTTTCCTTAAGTTATTACTTTATGTCCAAGTTATCTAATGAATCAATTCCTCAATATTGATCAGACTAGCCTTTTCCCAACTATGTTTAGGTCGGCTTCTAGTTTAATGGATACATTGATTTTACAAGTTGCGACTGCCTATCTGATCTCCACAACCCAGTTACTGGGTAACAAGATACCCGTTGGTAAGACTGGTTGTCAGACTTTTGGGCTTCTACACCCTAATTACGTAAGACATTATCAATCACATTCTGAATCATTTTGAAAGATTTATTGCTTGCTAATGCATTGCTTGCTAATTTCGAAAAATTTGTCTGCTCACCAACGTAAATAACGCAATGATTCGAATGTTCTTGAACTGTTAAAATTAAAGCCATATTGCTGCTGTTAATGTGTTACGCAATTACCCCAATGACTACCCTTAACGACTGTCAAAGATCTACGAATGGAAGTCGGGATCAATGGTATAATGTTATCTAATACATCAAGCTGCCAAATAGAGACATTGGAGTATAATGAACACAGGAAAACAAAAGAAAATACAAAGTTCACCTTGTTATGGCGTCAGAGGAAAACCCTGTAGGTAAGTAGGAGTACTACCAAGTGGCTGTAATGTCTCGATCTAAATAAACATCATAAAAACTTGAACTCATCTTTAGTATTACATCAAAACATTTGGACTTTGTATTGCGTGACTCGCGAATCGGTCTGGCACTGGCGAGAAAAAACAACAGGCACAATTAAATAAATTAACGTTTGAGAGTAACTACATAAATGCGAAATTAACAAAAAAAAACAAAAGTGTCATGGCGGTCTAAATGTTACATGTTTTTCGGTCTAGTTCTGATCCGCCAAGAGTGTAGAGTATAATTTGCGATAAGGAACTTCGTTCCAAAAGTGATATTCCTCACACTTCAGGTCCAGTTGAAAACCAGCGTCAAGCACTAGTAGTCTGGCATTTTTGCTGAACTCCGGCGAAGCCGCAAGGCAGTCTTTCCTGCTAATTTCTTACATCGCACTTTACACTATCATTTGATATATTGTGTGCCTTTTAGTCTATGCTAAATAAATGTCTTTTAGTCTATGATAAATAAATGTATTTTAGTCTGTGCCAAATAATTGTATTTACTTTCTGTTCTTCCTTTATATAAAGACTAAAGAGGCTTCGTCATCATATATTTTACGTTGTGCTTGAACCTTGTATAACTACCACTAACTAACGTGATAACGACTTGTACATACATGGTTACCGGCCGGTATACCTCCCTGAGGAACTGCCCTTATACCCATAGATTACACTACGAACGATCTATGAGAGGCATTAAACAATTCTATGTACACGGGTAAATTGGTGATAGCAGTTTGATGGTAGTCGTGAAGTTTTATTGTTAAGCAGAATGTAGTAGTTCGTTTTTTGTTATTTGAAGTCTCTTTCATCTACTTACATAGATTTGGTCTAGATTTCTAAAGACTGTCTAATCGAATCAAGAAAAACTTACAAACAGGGAAATCGATTCCCAGGGTCGGAAAACAAATACGTAACAAAGACATACCATCCGGTATGACCTTAAGTTTTCTCGTATTCTCTTTTTATTTAAGCCAAATTACGTTTTCACGAGTATTTAAAAATATAATATTTAGCTTTAACTTATTTTATATTTTGATGTAACTAAAAAAACTATTAAATTATTATAGGTGTTAAAGTGGTGAATTTTTTTAATTAACAAGAATTATTTATGTTTGGTTTATGAGTAAGTAAGGGCAGTTCAACAATTGCCAACAACTGCAAAAACTCAAACCATTTATTTCAATTCAACCATGGCAGGCACTTATGAATTGTCAAAATTAAATAGTCTGTCAGTTAGTCGGAAAGTTGAAGCTAGTTGCCCATTCCTAAACGTAGATCTCAATGGAGAAGAACGGGCAAGAAACTCCATGGACACTTTTAAATCAAGATAGGTATTACAAAATCCTGAGTACATTATTCTTGTTGCTTCTTTATAATAATAATAATAATTCAATTAATCAATAATAAAACACAATAATCAATAATAATCAATAATTCAATTTAATTAATTATGTGAGAACAATGTAAAAAAAAACACAAATGAAGAAACAATTCAAAATATAAAATTAAAAATAAGCTTGAGACCAGTCTCAACCGACGGCGCCCGTTCAAGAAGATGACGCGTGATCCAGCACCATTCAGCTCAACCATTTTGTAGGGAACCGAATGATTCAACACACGCGCCTCCATCAGTGAGACATGTCAGCATGACACACTCTCAACTGCCATGCTCTTTCAAGTCAACATCAAAAAATCATAATAAACGAACGGATCCATGGTTCTTACATTTACAAAATTTTTAAAAATGCTTCTAAATTATACAAAACTAGTCTGTAACATGCCTAGCGTAATGTGATAAATGATTTTACTTTTGTAAGTAGGTTTGTACAAACACTTTTACACGTCAATCGTGTTTTTTTTAAACTAGATGGGGTCGGCATTTCCTATCCGACTACTCTGAGAAGAAAGGCCGAAACAACTTCAGAGGTTACTATAGGGGTATGTGGGTGTACTATAGATGCAGCTCTGCATAATCCTTCACTAGCTAATGGGGATGATAAGTAATGTTAATGGTACTGCAAGGTAAACAGCTCTAAAATAGGAACGAGAGAGAATAGTTGAGACGGAAACTGAAAGATCTGCATATTTCAAGAAATCATTGAAACGAACTAGTGTATAATTTCTTGATTATGCATAATTATAATATTATCATACTAGCGCCCCGTCCCTGCTTCGCACGGTTTTTAAGGTTTGACCCTTCGGTGAATACTAGCATGCTGTTAGATAATGTTAATGGAACTGCAAGGTTAACAGCTCTAAAATAGGAACGAGAGAGAATAATTGAGACGGAGGCTGAAAGATCTGCATATTTCAAGAAATCAATGAAAAGAACAAGTGTATAATTTCTTGATTTTACATAAATATTAACATACTAGCGCGCCACCCCTGCTTCGCGCGATTTTTACGACTTGATAAAACATCGAGATTTCTTTATTCATGTTTTATACACATACATCTTCCGGAATAAATTATCTTTATGGTGGTGAAAACAGCATCAAAATCCGTTGTGAAGTTTAGAATACAGACACGAAAAGCGACTTTATAATAAATTTTATAGATATTAGAGGTAATCCAAAACACATGTTAACTTTGACTTCAAACGAGTCAGGTTGGCTTAATGTTACCTAATCTTAACCAAAAACTGTAACCCCTGAAACGGCTTATTCATATTCAAATTCGTACTCAAAACTTGACACTACAACACCTCATACATCTCCATATTAAGGATTAAGTCCTTGAAGGAAGTCGAGGTCGTACGTGCATCGCATACCCTAACGCTAGGTTACTAGTATTTATTAACACCCAAAATAAACCCTGAATTATTATGCGAAATAATCGTATGCCGCGCGGATAGAATAATGAAGTAGCTGTGGAAGGTGTGTGTGTATAGATGCGACTTGGTCGTGCGATTTTGTGTTACAGAGTCGTGTTCGAAACGATGGATGGATTGTGAGAAAGATGAAGGTGGTGACTACCGGGTGGTGACTAATAGAGAAGTATGGAAGAAAAACACATGTTTCGCCGACCTCAAATTAAGTGACATTAGGGATTACCCTAAGCTTCGAACAGGACTCATCATCGTCCCTATTAAGGGACGATGATGAATCCTGTTCGAAGCTTCGTCCTTATGGCCACTTAAATAGATATATATTGATAAAGTATACAAAATGATAAACTGCAAATTAATAGTGCTATAATACTTAACAAGCGGATAGAAAACATTTCATATTGGTTAAGTGTTTATTTTTTGGGACGCGTTGATTAATGCACAACATATTGCGAATCACAATATACAAGCAGAAACAGGCTCTTGCCAAGATTCTGTGCCAATCTCACACTCAAAAAGTGTTCTACACTATTTTTTGCTAAATATATCCATCGCGTCATTCGCATTTCATCGCCTAAATCCTACCTACAATGCATACAAAAGTGCCGCGACTTGCGACCAAATCGCACTAAACCCACAAAATTCGCAAAATCGCTAGTATGTGTCAGTACTATCGATATTCAGCGATTACTAGTGGTGTGCTAGTGGGCGGTAGATCTATGGTACTGTGGCACACTCTGTATGCCCGTGGCGTAGGAATTCGTAATATGTGAGTCAGCGTATCATGTCGCGGATATATCCTAAGATAGTTTATCGCGAAACTCAATTTATGGGCTCGGTTCCACTGTTTTATTGTTTTCCTGACTCCGCAATGTATCTATTTTCTGTTTACTATTTAGTTGTATTGAAAAGGGTTCTTTTGGGGGAGTTGGAGTGGAAAGATGGGATAGATCTATTGGTAGAACTATCCCATATATGGGTAATGGTCATTCTAATTTCCACAAACTTTCAAGGACAATCTAAAGTACATAATCATCCAATGAATAATGTAATTACTCTAGTTTTCGTATTTTGCAAACTTATTATTTAAACTTACTAAAGACGGGTCTCGATTCTAATACCTATCTAAACAAGCAAGAGAACGTGCTTAAACAGGGCATCATTTTTTGTGATGTTAACCATTCTCGTCTACGTCTGATTAATAGCCCATTCTCTTTCCAAAAACTAATAATTCAAAAAGAACTATTTTAACCATTTGGTAATATAAAATAACGCTAACTTCTGAATCATTAGCTCAAGAGGTCGATATTATGTAAACGAGCGTGATTTATTAGTGCAGTGAGGATCTTTACTGCCATTTTTTCACGAAAGGTGGCGCATCGTCGACATGGCCATTGAAAGCTGTCACTTTATCACTTACATACATTTTGTACCCTATCATTCAATTAGTTTTAATCTCGATAATGCATCTGTGTGCTGTACCAGGATGTACTAACCCCGGTGTACTTTAATTTCCCAAAAATATAGCTAAAAAAAAAGTGGGGAAAAGGCTATACGTCGCATAAAAATGTTTTTTGTTCGTCTTTCAATTCTTTAAGCTTCCAGATACAATACATGTTATCGATAATGGTGGACCGGTTTCAACACAAAAAATAGCGAATAAACTCAAGTAAACAAAGCGAAAATAATTTGACAGCAGCCATCGCGCCGCTGGCGACATCTGCTCTGAGCTTTGCGTCCATCTACAAGGTTTTAAAGCGTGTCTTTCATAATCTAATCTTTTTTTCAATACAGTTTCTGTGACAATAAATTTCCCAAATGTTTACTAACAATGCCTCTTTGTTAAGGCGCTACATCGAAAATCTAAAATCCTCGAAAACCTACCAAGGAGCGAAAACTTTTGAAACACAAAAGAAGAGTGATGGCTATTATAATTGCGTGCGCTCGGAATGAAACGACGTATGTGCCAAATCGAATTTACTCCTTTTTTAACAAAATAAATGAATTTAATTTAAAAATTCTATATGTTTTAAAGTAAATTCCATTGAATACCTCTAAAGCGTTACGCCGTGATGCCGAAAAAAGTAAAAAAATAGATATAACTTAGCAATTTTTTTGTATCGAGAAAAATTCATTGAATCGTGTATTCCTTTTACATGATACTAGACCAAAGAGTCAAAAAACATATACCAAAATGTTAAACCCCTATGTAAAAAGTAGTGCTAGACGCTATGGTGACCTAACACTTCTTTCTCGGATATGGTTTATATGGTAGAAGTTAAAGTCTCGAATCGTAAGGGAAATAGCTGTATATTTAATCACTACAACACTTAGTTACAAGACAATGGTAATGGTAAAGGAAATAGCTATAAAATACATATAAATCACTATAACACTTAATTACAAGGCGAATGGTAATGGTTTTGAGCTCGTGGTGTCTCTAGTGAGATCCGAACGCGAACTGGCCCACATTTTGGCGGACGAGCGAATGTGCATACTTGCGTTCGATGCAATTATGCATTTTCGCTTAGTGTTCGATTAAAACTCGAACACCCTATTCCACATACTGATCAAGTTACACGAAATAGAAAAACCACATTTTTTTTTAATACTTAAATCACCTTAATGTCATTCAGATACTAAAAGAGCACTATGTTAGTATTCTGTGATAGCACTCTAGTTACGTATTTATCGAACAAACGAATCTTATATAGACAAAAGAGAGCCTACCACGGCCCTACAATGGGATCATAAGTTCATAACAGTTGGATGGACAGTTAGGAGCGTCACTTTACGATAGTCACCTGCCGAGTAGCAATTATGTCATTAACAGGGTCGCTTTGTGCCCCACTGAGCCCCTAAGACCTGTGTGGGGACCGAGACGAATTCATTGAACAGTGGCGCATTACAAACTGTTGGGGTGATCCAAATAGATGGGGGATAGTAAATAGAGCTAATTTATTAAAACGTTCTATAAAAAGAAAGGAAGAAAGAATAACTTATTTGGCAACAGTTCATGAAACCCGAAAGGATAGATAAGTATGTAAATGTAATTTCTGAATTCTTAGAAAACCTGGCATAGTGTCTTTGAGGCGATAATGGAAGATTGAAAACTCAAAGAAAAAAAATAAATGAAAAGCCTCTGCTCTTGGCAGACTTAAAGCCAATATTATCAGACTGTCACGTCAAAAAGCGATGCTGTATTTATTTAACGGAAATCAAATAACTACAATTAATTTCAGTACTTGCCAAAAACGTATGAAATTGTGGAGTTCATTAGCAACGCTCATAATTACGTATATTCATGTTATTTGGACATTCTCGTTAACATGCGATGATTATTTCACATGTTTGACGTGTTACAAATTGTTAATTTGTTCGACAAATTATACCAAACGTAATTGAGTACATAAATATTTGATGATTTCATTACAGCGCCAGTTATTATTTTCTAAACTTGACAACTGCACAATCAATCCGAAATTACGAAAACAAAAGTAGCTTAAAGCTCGTTGTACACACGCGTTTTTCTTACCGTGAAAAAGTACGGTTTTGCCGTGTAACACTACGGTTGATTCGCCGTGTGTAGGCACGGTCGTCAATGTTGTATGGTTCACTACAGAAGCTTGTTGACAGACACGTACGGCTGCACTACGGCACAGCGCTGTCGCCGTATGCGTCGCCCGATGACTCCGGTGTTTTTCCGTGTCATATGCTAGGTCACACGATGTTCAACGGTGCGGCTAGCGCGCCGAACCGTAAAGACACCGTGCTGTATACAACGAGCCTTATGGTGAAAATAGCCAAACTGTTCCAAAAATGGCTGACTCAAAACAAAACAACAAAACAGAATTAATTACAACCAAAATGAATACAAGTTAAACAAATTAGGGTAAACGGCGCAATAACTGGCATCATAACTCAGAATCCTATTGACCGAGCGCACAAAGCTTATAATAAAGACGTTTACCTTAAACAGTGTTTGTACGGCAAGTGTTATCTTAATAATTATCTTAATAAGGTGCGAAACAATCGATTTCTCAGTAAAACTGATAAGCTTTGTGAATTGCGTCGAGGAGATTCTATCTTATGTGATCATGTGTGCATAAGGTCAATGATTAACGTTAACAATATATTATCTTGAAAATAGCTCAGTAAGATATATGTATATATACATAAGCATCTGCCTAGCCTTTTCCCATCTATGTTGGGGTCAGCTTCCAGTCTCATTGGATGCAGCTAAATACCAGTATTTTACATGGAGCGACTGCCTATCTGACCTCCACAACCCAGCTCAGTAAGATGTAGCAAACAAAAAATGTCCGGTTCAAATATTTAGTAGTTTTGCATTAATTTGAATCTGTGGACAATTTTGCGAATTTGGTAATTCATTTATTTGAATGACAAGCAAAAATTCATTTGGCACTTGGACATCATCGAAACCAATTCTTAAATCAACTGGCTTAAATCGAAGAGGAAAAAGGTAAAAAAAGTTCTCAAAGGCGAATGGATCCTATTGAGTGTAGAAAATGGAGAAGATTAAGGCTGACAGCAGACGAGCGACATCCGAAATAATCCTTACGAGAGAAGGGTGACGTCACTGAAGTATTTCAGAGTAAAACCTCCACAATTTGGATCACAGTATTACAAACAGGTTGGTAAAAGTATTTTGTACAAAATACATGTTTTCGAAATGTAATTATAACTTAAATTACTTCTTCACAGCTAAATATTAAGTTGAGGAAACCGTAAGAACTTGGAGTGGCCCATGGTGGGAGGTTTTTCGGAGAGAGAAGACATTTTCCGATGAAGAACCGATGTCACATCTGTATATGTATATGTCTTGGAAATCGTGTAAATCGTCCAGGTCTTAGAATTGATCATTTCATGAAGTGTTGAGGGTGGGAGTTGACCGGAGGTGCAAGGCAATAGACCGACCTAGCAATGAAGGCGAGACAAGCCAGTCTTCGAATAAATTTGGAAACCTCTTTTCTTACATTATGGTTAATAAAGAGTATTCTATTCTATTCTATTCTAATATTTCTGATATATAGCAAAAAATTCACTATAAACGGCACCATAAAACTAATATTATAATAAATAATAAAAATTTATTGAAATAATAAGTTTACAAAAAGTGTACATATGGTTCAGTAGTATATATTAATCTAGGCCTATAATAGGATTATAATAATCTTGATATAGACTATGGTATGAGAAATATAAGATTACAGTCAAAAATAGAACTCTGAAGGTAATGTAGTGCGTTGCCTGATCTAGGTTTATTTAAACCTGTGTTTCAGGTCATCTCCCTACGAAAGTATTTGTTAAATAGGACAGTCGATGAATTAAATTAACATATATTTTCAGTATCTAAGCAGATAAAAGAAAATATGTAGATCAAATTATGGTAATATTTCGTAATTGATATTTCTACCTACATCGCTTTGATGCGAAAGGATATACAGCAGATAACGGAACACAGGCAATAAAAATAAATTTATAAACATCCGAATTGAGAACCTCCTCCTTTTTAGAAGTCGGTTGAAAACGAAAACATCTGACATTTATTAGTGTATATTATGATATTTCCTGACTATTGTTTTACATAGCTCACGACAGTTACAATAAGTTATAACAAATCTGAATTATAGCTATCAAGTTGAGATCAAGTTTGAGGTTCGGCCAATAAAGTTCTTTTTTCTATCTGAAGTGTTTTTGATCTGAGCTTGATTAATATTATTACCGTATATTCACGCATTTTTATACTCTTCTATTAATAGGACTACACACAATAGGAATACATTAAACGACACATATGAAACGAATAAAATACAGGGGGATTCACCTCATCAACCACCTTCATGTATGAAGGTCTCTAAGTGTGCTATTGGTAATCAATCCAAAAAAATGTATTAATATATTTTAAGTAGGTAAAAGATACGCGCGAAAATCTACTAAAATAAAATGACCAGCTAAACAATCGGATAATATACATATAATACATACATAATATAAAATAATACACAGGCACTACTATTCGATTACACTACAGACCATTAAAAAGTTTTTCCTCAATAAAAATAACAGATTCAATCTAAAACAACTCAATGATGGATTGTTATTCTTTCCTTCTTGCCTTTAACTTTAACAAGAGAATATTTTTCCAATACAACGTTTCTGACCAAATGTAAACTTTGGATTGTTCAATAGAGAATTGAGTGAACCAATTCAACAAAGGAATGAAGTTAACCGCACGAGTAGATTCAGAAACCTCATTCGATCCAATAAATAAGATCAAATGTTGTTATTAACACTTTCTCCCTTCTAAAGTATCCAGGTATACAATTCTGTTTCTATTTTCCATTTCCATGGTGTTTAATTCTGAATCTAGTTCACTCTCAAAGCTTTCTACAGCAACTTTCAGACGACTTCTTATCGAAGTTTTAAAGGAGCTTAGAAAATTCTACCGCTTTTCTTTATTATTTTGGCAACATGGAAAACTTAGCTCTATTCGTTTTGGCTTATTAATTGATTCGCAAGAATTAACCAGCCCGAAAAGTGCGAATCACCACTTTAAAAAAATAATATAATTTTTCTATGGGCGACTCTCAAGAATTGGCGCATTTTGAATATTATGCAATGAAGTTAGGAAAAAAGTAGACGTTTTATAATATCTAACTTAACCTTATCACTTCTGTACGCTACTGTCCTTTTTTCTATACTTTATTGCATAACATTGAAAATGTGCCACATCGTCGCCTTAGAGCGGTTTCGCACTACATCCGATCCGAATCCGAATTAAAGATCCGACTTCAATCCGAATTGGGAATGTTCTGAATTCGAGTGTGCAACCCCTCATACAAATAGGACTATGGACACTTCGGACCGGCATTTCCCGGATTCGGATCGGATGTAGTGCAGAACCGCTCCTAGTTTGCAACAACCGAGAATCACCGTCCAATCTGTTCTTGTACAATCTGATTATCTAAACAAATAAATAAAATTGAAGTCTCTGTTTGTAATGTCAACAAAACAGCTTTTGCACTACATGCATATAAAAGAATAAGTCTAAGTTTACTTTTATTTTAGAAAGAGAATTAGTGTTCCGCGCAAAAAATTAAAACCCATGAAATCCAATTTGTTTACGACATGCACGCGAACGAAGTCGCAGGCACAGCTAGTAATTAAATAAATTTCAAATTTTAATTTGAAAAAAAAAACGGTTGCATTTTTTAATAATAAATTAGTGAACTTTAACGCATTGAATTATGTCATTAACATTTAAAGATTTTTCAAAACTCACATATCCGGATATCCGAGAAGTAATATGCTTGCTCCATGAATCAGGAAAATCTCAAGACAGCTTGCAAACCGCATAAAATGCTGTTATACTTGAGGCACAGTTTCTAGTATAGCGATTGCATCTGAGACTGTCCTGTGCATGTTGCACCGTGTGGGGAGCCCCACATGCGCAGGCGCTGCTAACGGTCGCAGCATCTCGGAATGAACCCCGCCTTAGAGAGTCACCAGCGAAATTCCTTTACAAATGAATATTAATTTTGTATACTTTATAACTCGTGGCAAATATTCGAATTTTTAAAAGCCTAAGTTGATTTGCTAAATTCAGTAACTTTAATGTAAAATGTAAAAACATTAAAGCCATGACCTCACCGGGCATTATATATGTTTGCAGTGTTAAACTTTCTTTTACCCTGGTCTATTAGCAATGTAAATGTAAGGGACAAATTTCGTCACCCTGGGATTAATTATGTAAATCATAGTATTTCGGAGAAGTTCCAAAAATATGTCCAATTTACATTTTGTCCAAATTAGACATTCATACAATGAGCTGGAAAAACTGTTTTTTTGTATATAGGAAAAACCTACCTATTATTAGTAAGATAAATAAAAATATAGATTAATGTTAAAATAATATATGCGCAAAAAAATGTAATCAAACCAACATAAAAGTATTTGGCAAACATTGTCTAACGTAACGACTATAAAAAGGAAAATTATTCACAAAATTCTAAAGAAGCCCATAAACACGCAACTAACAGCTACGTCACTAATCACAGGGGACCATCGAATTATAAAAATTGACGACCAATTAAAACTAATAATTGACATAAAAACCATCAAGCCACACATGCGATACACGATCGTGAAATCGCGAGGCATCTCGATGTACATATATCACGCGATCGAGATGTAGGCCGATTGGAAAGTCGCAGGTCATTTAATAACTCATACCTTACTTTACAGGCATTCTTGCAGCTCGCATCTCGCAGCATACCCGACCACTCAGCATAGTAACTTTATAGACGATCGTAAACCAGATACCTACTATAAAATCACAATTTGAATTTCCTTAAGACAGTTCAATTTTCAAGGTTTAATTGAGCTTTAAAGCACCGACTTGAGCTGTAGGTCCCAATTATCAATAAAACAACCGTTCAACACGACCTTACAACGTCGAAACATTATGAACATATTACTACGCTGTTGTGTGGAATTACTGTAATGTCATTATAAAATGAGCCAAGACGAGGTAGGAAGCAGGTGGAGGATACGCTCGCAAATTCTATTCTCGAAACACACAATAAGGGCGGGATTGAGAATACTCTCCGTTGTGTTACTTGCTTAATTATCAACACAAACAGATTTTATAGATCATTGTTCACATGTCTCTGCTATTAACGGTAATGAGAATGGTGATTTATAATTTGATCGGGCTGCCGAAGCTTTACTAGATCCAAACAAAGAAAATGTTTGCAAAACATTCTTATTAGGAAACTCACGTGTGTGGAATAAACTTCTCGGCAAACAAAAGGATTTTGTAAGAGGATGTTTGCTTAAAGTTTAGCTTTAATTAGGTAATTGTATGACTTCATGTAATATCCTAAAAAGCCTTTCGGAATTTCGTCCAACTCTATGAATATTTTAATAGCTAAAGTGGATATGTTATTATTCCTGATGTAACAACTTACTGAACTGGATGTAAAGTATTTAACACTCCCTTCACTGTGAACACTGCGGCGAATATGAAATAACCATTACAATTATGAGCTGGCTCTATTGAAATGTAAATATAATGGTTAAGTAACAGATGTCTGCCGACTGAGTCACCAGCGACCAGTCTCAACGAGTGTGAATTTTTTAAACAAGCACAACAGAACAAAGAAATATACTTTGAAACCGTGGCTGAAATGTTGAAAAGTTAAATCGCGCTAAAAGTAGAATCTGATTAGGGTAAAACAAAAAAGGAGAACGAATAAAGGAGTCGTTACGCACAGGTTATGAATGTTAAATGTTAACAACTTAATAATTATATCCACGCGTAAGGGTCGTTTAATGGCTGTGCCGAAGCCCAAGTGGCACAAAATCGTCGACAGGTTGCCTAAGAGACACAGGTTACACACAAAGAAGATTCGCATAGCGGAGCTGGAGTTTACATTACGTTTCGTTCTATGACAGTTAAATAAATTCCCTCAGCGTTTATCATTGGTGATCCCAGATTTAGGCTTTCAGCATCTTCTAGAAAAAGTGACTTCTAACAATAGGTAACGAATAGAAACTTCAATTAAGAGAATGGAGTTGACAGTGAGAGTGACGTACCTTTCCGAAAGCTTATGTCAATTCCAAACATTTCGTTGATGTTTCTTTACGTTAAATTGCTCAATGCTAAGTCTGATTTATCCGATGATAATGAGTCTCCCGGTATTCGTTTGCAACATTTGATCGCGGGACAATAAGCTTCGTACCAGACAATTATCATCTGGTAAATCAGTCTGAACCTGGCAAAAGCCGGGATTAATGACGCCAGGCTGAGATGAAGAAATCAGCCTGTTGGAGCACTTTACGATTGCAGAAAGTCACTTTGTCTGGTAGTCACAGCGGGAATGTTTTAAAAATAGGTGAGGTTGCAAATATCAGCTGACCTCTGTAGACGTCATCGTAGAGGGGGGCGAGCGCGGCGTCTGGCGCGCCCCAGCGGGACGCCTCGGGGTACACCATGGGGGCGCGCCTAGCGCGACATGGCACTCGGCAGCGGCGCGTGCGTCTGCGTCGGCCGTCGCGCGCGGACTGAATACACTCGCAAACACCTACACGCTGACACACACGCAAAACCTCAAGAGACACAGAGTAGAATAACCAGTCTGTTTAAGGAATTAATATCTATACCTATATGGGGATAAACAGGAACCCCTTTTCTCAGAGTAGCCCTGCCTGATTGCTTAGACCATCTACTTCGAATTTGATACTTTGAAGTACAAACATTGAAAAACAAGAACAAACTAGTGTCGTCAAATGGACAAAAAGATAATGAAAAAAATGTTTTTGCTGAAGTTAAATTCTTTTCGATATAATTATATTTTTGAACAAAGCTATTCAGAGAAGTATACAGTTACATAAATGACAAAGAAAAACTTACTCTGTATGAAAATTATCCAAAAAACGCAACGAGAGCTTACCGGGAGCTTAAGGCAACTTTCCTGATCGCACTGTAGTTCCTACTCTGTGTGCATGTGCAGACGGAGCCTTCCCCCTCCCGCACGCCCCCCACGTGCTTCACTTTCGCACGGTCCGCGAACCCCGTCGCGACACTAGTTTAATTGCAACCCGTCCGCTGCAGCAGAACCGGATTTATTGTCTCCCGGTCGATATCACCTCGACGTTGATGGGAAACCAGAGAAATCGACCAGGGTGCCGTAAACGGACCGTAACCGGTTGTCCTAGGCTTGGCTTGATTAGCTGTTGAAAGACTGAAACTGCTATTGACAGCCCTAAGTGTCGGAGTATGGCTGGAATTGCGACCTGCGCCGGAGTGACATACGTAAGCGTCGACGCACTTGTAAAAGACATCAACGCGCGCACAGTAATACGAGACCCTTTATATGAAGACATTGGACGCTCACATAACTATTTAAATGTGTTTAAAGGGAGAAAATTGTTTCATTATCATTGCTTACTTCAATATTACATTCATTTTATGTTAACGTACGCTTGTACTGACTTCGAGAAAATTTCCTTTATAAATAGTGAATGTATTTCTTATCGGGAGATAGCATTTATGTACTTCGCTACGACATGTACAAATTGACTCATTTGTATAATTAAATATTAACAAGTAATTCCTGCTATTACCAGTCTCCTACTGCAAAATTAATAGATATTCTACGTACATTGCTACCTGTAGATTAAATCGTACATAAGTTAACATTTAAGATAAAAAGATTAACTGTGTATATCCGGTGACATCTGATTGGATTCAAATGATAAGACTCAGGATCTGTAATCATTTAACGGTATTTATGGATAACATTATCATTACCGCTATTGCTGGACAAGGCTTCGCATTTTTAGGTACCCAACCACTACACTGGGTGGGCTACACAAGCCAATGGATAATTACTAAGCCTCAGTTCTCAGATATACAAAAACTCAATCAGAAATTACAAAATAGAGCTAAATAAGAATTGCGAGTAAACTGAAGGTCTAACAATAGGTGTTAACTCGTGATTAGTGCAGTGTCGAGTATCGATGCGCAGGCGCAGAGCGGTGAACTATGCAGAGTTGCAGGCTGCAGGCCGTAGGGCGCGGGCGGAGGCTGCGGCGCGGGCGCTACCGCTAAAAGCAAGGATAGAAGGCTTACTACAATATGCCAAAATACAAAGAATAAGGAACAATGGGACTTGAAACATAATACGCGAAATGTGGATGAAGGCAGGTGTGATGTTATATTATACTAGTAGCGCCCCGCGGTTTCACCCGCATAAGTCTGGATCCCATGGGAATATCGGAATAAAAAGTATCCTATGTGTTAATCCAGGGTGTCAGCTACCTCTATACCAAATTTTATCAAAATTGGCCGTTTGTGCGTGAAGAAGTAACAAACATACAAACACACTCACAAACTTTCTCCTTTATAATATTAGTGTGATGAAAAAAGCACTACGGTAACAACCCTAAAACTATTTCATACAATTTGTAACGTTTTTTTGTTTATGTTTTCCTATGCGATGTAATTGAAGGTTGCAAGAATAAATGAAATGCAAAATTGAAAGAAGTTAGCATTTTCTTTGTAACAAGGTTAGCAAAAGCAGCTTCACTACTGCAATGTAATTGAAAGCAATAGGTATACCAACACAAAAGGATATATGTACCTACATTGAAAGTATTACGAACTTGGGATGATAGGATCAAATTATTTTCCTCAAAGGAATAAACGACTTAGCCTTTGAAAGCTTTACGGAACAGAATGTGTTCTTTGAATAGACTCCTTAGCTACATACTAAACCTTGTACGGTTGTAACACTGTGCATTGAGTCGGATTTCTTATTAGAATTTGTTGAAATCCAACCTTCTGTTCTCCCACTCCGTGTAGCTACCGCAACCAGTTTATGTTTTAAATTCGCGATAAAAAAATATCTGCAGCGGCGCGTGTCATTAGCCGCAATGTCCCCCCTCCTCGCCCCATGCCGCCCCCGCCTGCATTTATTAATCTTATTCGGAGAAATCGACGCATCACAAGACTGCCCCGTTCCCCACCACCTTGCCGCGAGGATACCAAAAGTTCAGAAGGATATTGGCAGATTAGGCGAAATTGTTCTTTGATGATGTTACAACGTTCGGAGGTACAGTTTTTTTCTAGGAGCTAGAGAAGTGCCTAATTTGATAGGTATTTGGAATCAGAGGTCAACCACTTTTTACTAGCTTAGAAATTCACGGATGAATGTCTGTTCGGTTTAGTAGACACGCATTTTAAGATATTATAACTTTGTAAAGTAACATTTAAAATCGTAGCTATAGAAAAAGTAAACCCTCAAGGCCAGGGATTTGCCACTATACCGCTATATTATTGTATCTCCATTAATAAAGCTAACATAATGAGTTTCATAATTTCTATCGTCAAACCGTAATAACTTTAATAACGTCTGAAACAAGGACCAAATCCCGATAGCCGGACACAGACCGTCCGATTTCATGGACACCACAGTGTCCGGTACGCCCGTTCACTCACCGTGCGACATCGCCTTGAATTGATACATATGTATTTATTTATAGGCACCTATATATAATCGATTTCTGGTCTTATATACACCACTTATTTTTACACCAAACCGACTTTTGAACGCGCCAAACTGAAGAACGATTTCTTCGAATTCGTTTGCAATGATAACGTTAATGTTTTAGTTAAAAGGTAGTTAGTGTTTTTGTAATTGATTTATACTTATATCTACTGGCCAATGCAATGCAACCAAGAGAAAGATAGATCTCGTTCCGATAAATTAATGAGAATTTATAGGTATGATCTTATTTCGTCTTTGCATTGACGCGATAACTACGCAGTATGTCTGTCTGTGCTGCTAATGCAGTAGCTCATTTTTGGGCAGCCCCAGGTATGGGCAGACACGCCTGTGGATGCCTAAGCCGATGGCGACAAAACAGAAAGAAGCAGCCAGCTTATCTCGGGCCTAGAATGCCTATAAAGGAATCTTTTATGACGTTAGTAAAAAAAATATTGAAGAATTTTTTTCTGATTTTACGTCATAACGTGTTCAATGTTCATAATAGTTTGCTCACACACAAAAAGTCTCAGTGGTAGAGATACTGCGCTAGGCATCTACCAAATATGGGCTTGAGTAGACTGATGAATGTTGTACTTTTTCTAACTGAGCTAGACAGAGTAGGTACCAAAGTAACAACAATTATCTTACTCACTTTTCTCTTTTACTAGCTTATCCCACCCGGTGAGGTCAGCTTTCCTCGTTTATTCTATCCACTTCACTCTGTTATTTGTTTGATGTCTTCCTTAGCTAAGAAGGTTACAGGATAGTTGGTCGTTTCCAAATCTTGCTTAGGAAGAGGACTTTCAAGGTCGTCAGGCTCCTGACGTGCCAGCACTTCCGTTATCAACTAGTTACCTAAAATCCTAAAATCATAATGAATAATAATCAGACCCAGTACTCGAAAATGGTATCACATTGTACTGGTATCAATACATCATCACTGACAGGACTATTGTTGCCAATAAGCCTGATATAGTGTTGTTGGATCGATCAGAACGGCGCGCAATGATTGTCGACATAACCGTCCCGCATGATGAGAACCTCGTGAAAGCCGAGAAAGATAAACAGATCAAGTATCTTGACTTGGCTCGCGAGGTTGTCGATATATGGGATGTGGACTCAGCGATCATTGTGCCGATAGTCGTGACAGCCAATGGTTAATTAACCAAGAGCCTCGACCAACACCTGAGGAGGCCCTCGTTGGGCAGCTGGATCAAGGGCTTGATCCAGAAAGCGGTACTTCTGAACACGGCCCGCATCGTTAGGAGGTTCCTCTTTCTGGAGCCCTGACCGCCCGCGCCGGTAGCTTGGACCCAGTTCCCGATACCGGTGGGTTACTATTTTTTATATTTTTAAATGTTTTTATATTTATTTTTATATTAATATTTAAAAATATAATTTATATGTATTTAGTTCAAGAAAGGAAAATAATCATTTATCTTGGACCAAACACTTGTACACGTTTTATAAACCTGCCAAATTGCGTGACAGTTTGTCATTTTTTAAAACATTTGTATTACCGGATGTGGGCATGTGTTGGTAGGTATTCATTTGGTTTTGAAACACGATTCATGATATTAAACTAGGTTGTAAGTTTGGTTGCCGAGTGCCTACCAGTTCTTGCTTCAGATCCCCAATTTCCTGGTTGACCATCGTTACAGTGTTTGGAGTTCCTCAAATAGACTTTTAATGGTCTAAGAACTCACCAGGAGTTTTTGAGAAATTGTGGGTGTGTAAATTCTTCCTGCACCTAATTTAAAGTTTATCTACCTATAAATATTTATTTAAAAAACTCATTCGCTCGATTTATGAAATCGGACAACCATTAATTTTAAAGATCATAGTTTTATGTTAACATAATATGTAAATTGTACCTAAAAGGCTCCATTTGCGTAGCTAGCTTTTCGTTTTCACACGAAAATGACGAAAACAATAATTATCTACTCGAAGTATTTCCAAAAACTTAACTCATTATATCCTATTAATGTTTGTTTCCAAGAGCCATTAACTTCGGTATAGCAGCGTTTAATTTTAGAACCTTTACAAAACAATTTAGCTATGTCGACAAAGATTGAATACTAGCAGCGCCCCTCGTTTTCCCCGCATAAGTGTCGATCCCGTTGGAATAGCGTGATAAAAACTATTCTATGTCCTTTACCGGAACTCAAACTATCTCTATACCAAATTTCATCTAAATCGGTTCAGCGGTTTAAGCGTGAAGAGGTAACAGACAGACACTTTCGCATTTATAATATTAATATGGATTGCACAATTTATTTCTATACGACGTCGTAATGACTCATGAAATCTATCTATCCACGCATTTACTGTAACACCTTTATTATTATTGATATACAAAAAAAAGAATATTAATGTACCACTGCTGGGCACAGTGAAGGCACGAGCATTGATAACCAAGCTTACTCAAGAGGGATTGGTGATGCAGACTTACACATCAATAAGTTTTTGAAGTGAAAACTTCTATAGGCGCTTTGGGCATTTTTTGTGACGGGAAAAAACCATTGAACTCGCGCCACTGTTACCGTAAGCGACACCGCGCGTGTTTTGTTTATAAGACATTTAAAAAAATACCCGCTTCGGATGTGTTCGGCTGTCCTCGGGGTTTTATATCCGATATGTAAGTGAGTGATGGCAAAGTATTCTGTTTGTGTTTTGTTTTCACTTCTGTCGGCACTCCCGGAGTGCCACTGTTTTATTTTAAACTAACTGCGCCTTTCGGTTTCACCCGCATAAGTCTCGATACTGAGGGAATATCGGGATAACAAATATTCCATGTCCTAATCCATGTCATGGTCTACCCATGTGCCAAATTTCATACAAATCCAAATTGACCGTTTTCGCGTGAAAGCGTAACAAACAAACACACAAAAATCTAATCTTTTCACTTAGTTTAGACAAGTTTATTTGGTTAGGTATCAATTCATATTAATATCTTTATTCATTCGATACCTTTTTAAGAAATGTCATCGCAATAAATTTAAAAATATATAAAAATTAAGTATCTAAATTATGTTATATTTCAAGAGAAGTGAAAAAACTTTGCATCCAGATAACATCGAATTCTTGAATTATTAATAAGGCAAAAAACCATTTAGCTTTAAATTTTAACTACCAACTGGGCTGTTAATAAAGCAACAATAATGCATTTTCAATATCAATATTCAATTAACAAAAAGCCATAAAATGCTACAGAAACTGGTATCATAAAACCAGGCTTGTGAATAAACTTTTCAACAGTCATTTTTACAAAGATGATAAAACTGCGTTGTATTTTTAATCTCTTTGAATTTTTTTCTATTCATGCTTCATTCGCGTATCGACAAGCGTAGCGTGTGACGGCCCCCCTCAGCTGGATGACTCGACGACGTTATGAAAGTGGCTGGGACAGACTGGATGCGGAAGTCGGAGGACAGGGTGTTGTGGCACAGTCTGGGGGAGACCTATGTCCAGCAGTGGACCGCAATATGCTGCGTTGATTGATGCTTCATTCATACACACATTACACAATATTGTGAATTAGGCATATTTTATTTTAATCGGTTGAAGGACACTGAATGAGGCTTGTGGCTAAGTAATAACAGCCGCACGGGTCGATTGATCAGGTTAAGCTACGCTTGCCGCGGTTGGTCCATGGATGGGTGACCATCTTTACATACCGAGACAAGCTCTCCATGCCTCGGAAAGCACGTTAAGCCGCTGGTCCCGGCTGTCATTTGTGGATCTTTGACAGTCGTTACGGGTCATCAGAAGCCCAAAAGTCTGACAACCAGTCTTACCAAGGGGTATCGTATTACCTAGTAATTGGTTTGTGAAGGCCAGATAGGCAGTCACTCCATGTAAAATACTGGTATTCAGCTGCATTCGGTTAGACTGGAAGCCGACCCCAACGTAGTTGGGAAAAGGCTAGGCAGATGATGATGAAGGACACTGAATGAAACAATAAGAAATTATAGAAGTTTCTGTTATTATGCCTGCATTAAGTGTCCCACAAAGTGTTCATTTATTTATTAATGGTGGCTTACCACAATACTTTTTTGGATTACTTACGGATCTTTTTTTGAGGTTTAAATTTATATTAAAATCCTTTTGTGTGTAGGACTTCTTCGTGCCATAGTGATTAGAAGATTAGTCACATAAACACTGTGTTACCGAGTGCTAAGTGTTCTGGGTGCGCCGGGACCTTTGGGGGATTGGGTACCGACGACGCCGGGGAATTGGCGAAGTTTTGGGCCCATAAGATCTAAAACACAGTTGTGCCAGCAACACAAAGAAGTATGTAAGTAATGATTTAAGTTAAAAACTATATTATGTTCAAAGTATCCAATCTGTAGCGAACTAGACAAAGCCTGTATTTTGGGTATTGCTAACATGTCAACTAACACAACAACCTGTTAGAAATAATTATTTATTCTTCCATTATCATAGTAAAAGGAGAAGATGTATATAAAGAAAAGAAAACAATAAATAAAATAATATAATTTATTTTAAAACTAAGTTTTTCTTACTTATATTTAACAAGTTTATATTACAAGACACATTGAAACTAGGAGTAGGAAAAAATAGTTAACACTTTTACAAAAGGTGAGATAATATATTTTTGTTTATCATACAAAGATTTTCAAAAATATTTTAAGTACAATACTGCTATTCATGTTAAAAGTAAGTATATCTTACATCTTAGCAGTTGATTTGAAATTCCATTTTGCTTTTTCTTAGAATTAATTAGTTGGTAATCATGGGCCATATTACCTTATTGGCCATTATGTTAGCTGACAGACAAAAAAAGTAGAAACAGTAATAAAAACATTAAACAAAACCTAACACAGACTAGAGATTTGTTGAACAAATATTTGCAATAGAAATAGATTTGCAATCAAATAGATTTTTAAACAGTTTTATTCTAAATCAGTATACATTAACAAACTTTTAGTCTGAATACTTGAATTCGTAGTGTAAAATGATCAATACATACATAGACATTTTACACAATGTCCGATATTAATATTCTTGTAGAATGGTGATCTCAAACTGCACTAATGAATGGTCAACAGGTCGCGAACGTCTTCATTTTTTACTAACATATAGTGAGGTTACTTGACAGGGGCTGGTGCCGTGGGGGCCGCAGCAACACGCTGCTGTGCTGCGGACAGCTGCGGTGTGGTGGTGGCCAGTGCTCGCAACTGCTGCTCAGCTGCAGCATTCACCATCTTTGTTACATTTGTCTTCATCTTATTCCTTTTCGCGGCACTCTTGCTCTTCACTGGCGCGTTCGGACGCTTAGCCACCGCTTTGCCTGCTTTACCCTTGTTTTTCTTTGATTTTGCACCAGCAGGCAACTTACTTTTTACTTTTAGTTTGCCTTGAGCCATTTCTACGTTCTATTAATAAAATATATCTTTGCACAAACACAAAACACACAAAAACGTGGTTTTGACGTCGTAGTATGACATTCATTGACATAACATTTCTGACAGCTGACACTTGAGCGTTCCGTACACAGAATAGTTTTGTATTATAGCATAATGTGCCTGAAGACTCATTACATGTATGTCTGTTTGGGAGTCGCGCGTGCGAGTTAAGAAGAAAATGTTTTATATTCAAGTAACATTTCAATTATTTTTTTGATTCTGACAAAAGTGTTCCTTTTTAAGTATAGATTGAACATTATTTACGTTTTCTTTCAAAATTTATAATGATGTGAGGGATATTGAATAAAGATACAAATAAAGAGACAAAATTGGTATTTATTTTACGGACTTTTTTATTCATAAATCGACTGTTGCAGTATATGAATTCAAGTTTCAAGTTAAGAAATATACATAATATATAATATCTTCTAAATATATTTTATGTACAGACAAATAGAAAAGTAGTCGAGTATAATTATCGGCTATCGATAGAATCGAGCGGCGAGAGTGCAGGCGACCGGCGGAAAGCGGTGCGGACGAGGGCGCACCTCGCCATAAAACGTCTAGAAAAATAGATAAATCGCTCAAAAACGTCAGAATCAGTCGAAAAGATAGAAGAGTAGAGAACGGGCGACGTCAAAGGTGACGACGAGGGTAGGTCCTCACGCCCTTCTCACGCGTACTCCGTGTCGGTGGAGAGCGAGCGCTCCGCGGGCGAGCGCCGCCCGCTCGCCTCCGCCACCGCCGGCTCGCCCGCCTGTGCCTGCGCGTACGCAAGGCTCTTCTGGTAGCTGAACAGTTGCCGCTCCAGTGAATAGTTCTCCGCCTGAAGAACGGCAATCTCTCGTCTGAAAATATTATCCATGTCATTATGTATGAAAAACATTCACGAATAAGTTGCACCAGCAGCAATCATCCTACATACCTCATCTGATGCGCGTGTAGCCGACAAAGGTCATCGTAGACATGATAAGTAGCTTGAAAGAGTAGGTAAGTATCGCCCCACTCGAGGCGTACTCGAAGTTCACCACCAGGGTGCAAGAAGGCGCTGCCGGGCCGCGACATGTCCTCGACGCGCAGGGCCGTCTCCATCATGAGCCCCTCATCGGCACTGTCCTGCGCGTAGTAGTGCTCAAAGGGTGCACCGGGCAGCTCCTCGGCGTCAGGCTCACCGGCCGCGACCCCCGTGCGCACCAGCCACGCCGACCAGCTCACGTAGCGCAGGTGGTTGCGCGGCACGTGGTGCACGTCGCGGTACAGCATGTGCAGCCGCACCATCTCCGAGTGCATGTCACAGCGCACCGCCCACGCCTGCTTGTCACGATCGTAGCACGTGGCCGCGCGCCCCGCCGCCGGCACCGCCAGCTCGGCCAGCGCACGCGCCCACACCAATTCTACTGTCAGTCGGACTCCCTTAGTTAGTAGCCGCGACGGTGGTCGCGGGTTCCAAGGCGGCGTGCGACCATCTGCGTCACATACGCACTCTAGTGGCCCCGAGTGTAGTCTTCTCTCGCCCTCGCCGAGCGCAAGAGCATATCGAACACGGCAACGCTGTCCTTCCCCTGATAATCTCATTAGCCTTAATGTCAGCGGCTCCTTACCACCGCCACCGGTAGCCGACACCTGCCAGTCGAAGCCGGCAAATGCTATGGGTGGTGTATCAAGGCGAGGCGCGCGCAGTTCACAGGAGTATAGCGTGCGCACGCGTGACATGCTCAACTCCAGCTGAAATTCGCCGCGCGCATCCGCGTACTTGGTGTTGAGTTCTGCGATGGACACACAGCGGCCGCGCCCCTGCGCTGCGCAGCCTGCGCTAAAGCGCACCTGTTTTCCGGAAAATCCCTCGTTTGCGGTGAAATGATCACGACTGAGAAGCGTGAATGTGAAATCAACATACACCCGCATGCCTTCGCACGCGCCGCGCCAGACCAAGTATACACCTGCAACAATATTAGAAAAATTCTAAGTATGGTCAAGTTTAAGCTTTTATGTTTCAGACATTTGAGACACGCTTCATTGCTGGAGGTATCATAAGAGTAGTGAACTGACCGAGCGACGCGTCTGTACGGCTGAAGGCGACGGCCCAGCGTTGGTGCGCGCAGCAGAAGTCTTTGGAGGTGACATCGCGATCTGGCTCGCGCGTCGCTGAGCGCGTCACCACGAAGGTGAACACGTGGGTGTCGGCGCGGTCCTTCAGCCGCGTCGCGCGGTATAGCAGCGCCATGCGCCCGCGCCGCGCGCACCGCCCCCCGGGGCCCCGCCTGCGCAAGCGCCTGCCGACAACCACTCATTATATTAATTATGTTAAAGTAGTCGGGGATTATATAAAAACATAGACAGGTGGACACTATAGGTACAGCAACTGATGTTGAACAGAGAGGAAGTTTTTTCAATCAGAAGAGCGAATCCAATCAAACTGTCCTATTAGACTCTACAGTCATTACCAAAACCTTGATAACACAATCTCAAAATGACTTATTAATTTTTAAGCATTACAAACCACGTTAATTCTTACTGAACTTTCATAAAGTTTAACCTAGTGAAAGTTTCTAAAATTCAAAATCTTCAATCACTTAAAACAACGAAACCATTTCGGAAACTCCTACCTTGGAATAAAGTTGTTTCCTGCTCCGCGTCGGAAAATTAGACTTCCTGTAACTTCCGGACCTGAATTATAGAGGTAGCTAAATGGAAGCGCATCACTGATCATCACGCGGACGAAGCGTAGTCACTAGTCAACCGAGGTTTGGGACTGAAGGTGCATTACCGTGTAATCACTTAACAATACGCCAGGGGACCATCATATCGAGCCTTGAAAGGTAAATTTGACTAAGCGACATCGTGCTAACTTTACAGTAAAACAGTTTAAAGTTTAATTAACTTTACAGAAATAAATCATATAAATTTTTGTAATCATTCTACAGGCGTAATTCTTACTGTTTTGGAAATCTTATTTTATCATCTGAATCAGAATTTATATTATTTTTTTAAATATAAATTACTCATCTGCCAAGCCTTTTCCCAACTATATGTTAGGGGCGACTTCCAGTCTAACCGGATGCAGCTGAATACTAATATTTTACATGGAGCGGCTGCCTATCTGACCTCCACAACCCAGTTACTGGGTAATACGATACCCCTTGGTAAGGCTGGTTGTCAGACTTTCAGGCTTCTGACGACCCGTAACGACTGTCAAAGATCCACGAATGACAGCCGGGACCAACGGCTTAACGTGCTTTCCAAGACACGGAGGGGTCTTGGTATGTGAAGATGGTCACCCATCCCCGGGCCAACCGCGGCAAGCGTAGCTGAACCCGATCGATCGACCCGTGCGGCTTATTTTAGCCACAAGCCACTCAGCTCTCAGCCAAAAGTTAAATTTTAAACTGTTCTCCTGTAAAGTTAGCCCTATGTCGCTTAGTCAATTTTGCCTTTGAAGGGTCGATTTATGATTCTAGTTCCACTATACCTGATATACTTAGTTCTCCACAGCCTAATAAAAATTTGTACAAAACTGTTCAATTACACGAAGGGATACGTCCAAGTAATTTCGGGCTCACTCTGTTTCGTCGGACGGGGCGGTTGTTTCAAGATATATTTTGTCTACGTGACTGATTGGATTTGCAGGAACTGCGTAAATCTCTGTGAGTGGAAGTGGATAACAACGGCCGGCGGCTTTCTAGATAAATTTTCATTAAGTTACGTCCGTTCGTCACGGCTGAAGTTTTCATACTAAGTAAAATTGATTCGTAAAAGTATTTCAGTGGACATAAATCTACACACTTTCACGCTGTAAAGTTCAAAGGTACATAATCAGCCTTTAATGTTCCCACTACCGGGACACAAGCCTCATCTCTGAAAGAGGAGTGGGCCGTAATCCACCACGCGGGCTCATTGCGGGTTGGTGGATGTTACATGTCTTCGAATTTTTGGTTCTAGGATATGCCGGTTTCCTCACGATGTTTTCCTTCACCGTTTTGAGAGCAGTGGTGATTATATGAAATACACAAAGTAAAGTGCCTGCTTGGATTCGAACTCACGACCTACATACAACTCAGCCAACCAACCAAAAAGGTTTAAAGTAGAATATAGTAAAACATCAAAGTACAATAGGTACTGCAGTGTGATTCTGTAACTATCTCACCGTGAAAACTTAGGTGAAGTGAGCGTGGAGTGAGCTGTCAATAGTGTCAATTCCTAGCAAAAACAAACTCACTCCACCTAAGTTTTCACGGTGAGATTTTTACAGAATCGACCGGCTGATGTTTATAAATAAAATACCAGCTTGGCAGAACTCGAATGCAATCTATCTAATGAATCGTGTATCGGTCGTTGCGGTGAGATAAACATAGAAATGATAATATAGATGTATGTACATAGTTGATACAAGTCTTGTTTTCATATGATTGATTTGACATCGGAACAAAACCTTGGAAGGCGACACCCTCGCACCGTAATGGACTGAAAAGCGTGAATGCAGGGATCATCTAATAAGTACCTAGCCTTTTCACATCTATGTTGGGGTCGGCTTCCCGTCTAACCGGATGCAGCCGAACACCAGTATTTTACATGGACCGACTGCCTATCTGACCTCCACAACCCAGTTACAGGGTAATACGATACCCCTTGGTAAGACTGGTTGTCAGATTTTCAGGCTTCTAACGAACCGTAACGACTGTCAATGATCCAAGAATGACAGCCGGGGCCCACGGCTTAACGTGCTTTCCGAGGCACGGAGGGGTCTCGGTATGTAAAGATGGTCACCCATCCACAGACCGACCGTGGCAAGCGTAGCACCTGATTGATCGACCCGTGCAGCTGATTACTCAACCACAAGCCTCTCCAAATTGAAAAGCGTGAATATATCAAATTTAATTAACCGAGTTAAGCCTTACTGTGGCGCTCGCACGTAACTCCTCGGCAGAGCATTTATAATTACACGCCTCTGCTAATTCACCATTTAAGATTGCAATCTATAGCTCCAAATGTAGGCAGAAACCATACATGCATAATTTGTAACATAGTGTGGAATCGATATATGCGTAGGTAGAATATATGTATAACAACATATGGCAACAAGTTAACAAGGCCGTGGACTATTTAGGCTTGCTAATTGGTGATTGGCTGTAAGCTATTGTTGTATTATGTTTTCCGAACACAAAGAACAACTAGAATGATAAAATGTAGCCCACAAAACAGTCTACTGCAATACTAGAATCCGTTTCACGTACACAGTTGTTACGGTAACACGGTTCGACATGAAACTTTCAAGCTAGGAAGCTGTTTACGACATAAGTACAAACAAAATCTGAAAGGTAGTTCGGCTTCGGTCCGCTAGATTTTATCTCTCTGTCGACAAATGTTGCATCCTTATTCGTTCGGAATGTAGCACGTATTAAAAATGTAAAGACGTTTGCGGAAACGTGTTGAATATTTGCGTCGATACTTCACTAGCTTGGGAACCGCATCTGCTGGCAAGTCGGGAAGAGCACTAAGCACTCAAGAGCCAAACATCTGCTTTAATTGCGGAATCCGGAGCTCCGAATATTCCCGAGCTGTACGTGGTAACGGAGAAATACGAACCTATATATCTAGGTATGTACGTGTTTGTAAGTACGTAATAGCAAGAACAATGTCGGGCGAAGCCAAGGTTGAATCGGACGATAGGAATTTATTCGACACGTTTAGAACATAACTTTATTGTATCCTGTAGCTAAAGTATATCGTTTCGTACTAAGTCAACATCCCATTTGAATAGAAGGCGACTTTGGTAGGTATGTAAAATTATTCAAAATGTGATCCATTTCAATCTCTTTTTGAAGTGGCACCCAAAAATAATAATTCATTTAAATATTTTGTGAATGCATACGCAAGGTAACCAACTCGGTTGATTACGTTGGGCTCACATGGCGGAATCGCATTATTCGGGCAATAAAGATGTTTTCATATCCAAAAAGTATATTCTAAATCCAAGTATTGTATTTTTATGTAACGGAGGCGTTACATAAAAAATACAATACTTGGATTTAGAATATGTTCCGTGAAAGGAATAATGATAACATTAAGTTTCATTATTGTTTTTGTTTAACGATGATACAAGTTTCGGTGAAGGGGGGTTGAGGGGGGTGGGAATCAGACCGGAATAAATCAATATAACAAGTACTCTATTTTTTATTATTTATGTTATCTATTATTTTCTTCAGATGTAGTAAAAGTTCTCTTTTCCATTTATTTGATTTCATTGAATTAAACGAAGATACATAAACACAACGCGGTGATATTCTAAGACGTATGTCTATTTCGAGATTGACTAACAAAACTTCTACAAACTGTAGGTACCTAATGCTATTCTGTAAAAATCTCACCGTGAAAACCTAAGTGAAGTGTGCTTAAAGTGAACTGTCATTAATGTCAATCCCTAGCATCAGGTGGAATGACAGCTCACTTTAAGTTAACTTCACCTAAGTTATGACGGTAATATTTTTACAGAATAGCGCCGCTGACTAGCTATGATAGATAGGTACCTTTAGCAACTAATCACTACTCTGGGAAAGAACTTGTTGATCACAAGAATTTATCTGCTTAACAAAATGTTCCTCCACTCTTTCAAAACATCGGCGCGGAGACAGATGTGTAGGGTAGGTACTACAGATGTTACGGAAATCGTTTTACCGGAACCGGAACCGGAATCGGAGGTTTTAAATTTGATTGATCGGAATCGGAACCGGAATCGGAACCGGAACCGGGGCGGAAGTAGAAGAAAGATGTGTTAAGGGGCCTTCCCTTAAAACATCTTTCTTCTACTTTCTTCTAACATCCTTAGACAAAACAATAAACTGAGGCTTTGAGCGCGTGCGTGTATAAAATAAACAAACATTACCCTGGCGACAAGTTAAAACTTTTTTGTAGGCGCTCTAGTCACGTGTATCGCTGCGTTTCGAACTTCGGTCTAACTCCGATTCAAAATTATCGGAATCGGAGGTGTAAAATTAATCGGAAGTTCTGACTTTTCCGAATCGGAACCGAAGCTCCGTAACATCCCTAGTACACGTAACATCGTAACACCGCAAAGGACCTAATTACAATTAATAAAATCTATACTAATATTATAAAGTTTAAGAGTTTGTTTCTTTATTTGTTTGATTGAACGCGCTAATCTCAAGAACTACTGGTTCGAATTGAAAAATTATTTTTGTGGTAGATAGTCCATTTATTGAGGAAGGATATAGGCTATAACATTTCACTATAACTAATAGGAGCGGAGCATCAATAAAAAATGTTGCAAAAACTGGAATTGATATCTATTCCTTTTGAGAGCTTCCGTTGCGTACGCTGCGTAAACAATTAGAGTTAGGTACCAAAAACCATGTATGATGACGGAATTGTTCTAAAAAAAATCCGCAACAGCATATATGTCTTTTAAGGTTGACTCACTATAACCTTTTTAGGGTTCCGTAGTCAACTAGGAACCCTTATAGTTTCGCCATGTCTGTCTGTCCGTCTGTCCGTTCTCGCTTAATCTCTGTGACCGTTAGCACTAGAAAGCTGAAATTTGGTACCAATATGTATATCAATTACGCCGACAAATTGGTAAAATAAAAATTGGAAAAAAATGTTTTATTAGGGTAGCCCCCCTATATGTAAAGTGGGAAGTGATTTTTTTTTTAATTTCAACCCTAACGTGTGATATATTGTTGGAAAGGTATTCAAAAATGAATAGGGGTTTACTAAAATCATTTTTTGATAATGTCAATAATTTCGGAAATAATCGCTCCAAAAGTAAAAAACAATGTGTCCCCCCCCCTCTAACTTTTGAACCATAAGTTTAGAAAATATGAAAAAAATCTGAAAAGTAGAACTTTATAAGGACTTTCTAGGAAAATTATTTTGAACTTGATGGAAACAACAGTTTTTGTACAAAAAAGACAAAATAATTTCTGGACTAAGTTTGTAGTATAATCGTATATGCAAGCATTTTTTTAACATCGTTTACATATTTTATTATCCTGAACGTATATTTTTTCAAACAAAAAAAGAATTATTAAAATCGAATCCCAATATTTTAAGATCTATGATCGACTACGATTATTACGCGTACATAATGGATATATATACCCACTTTTAAACTCATAAGTGGGAACACTTATTGTGACGGACGGGAAACTACGGAACCCTACATTGAGCGTGGCCCGACACGCTCTTGGCCGGTTTTTTATAGTAATCTGTTTTAAAATAATGCATTATTATTTGCGAAGGTGTTTTTATAAACATTATATTAATCCTTATCCAAATAAATACGTTATTCATCACAAGTATTTAATTTTGAACAAAATTTCCCTTGACATCATTTTGCTTCAATGAATATCTTAGGAGATATCATATTTTTTAAATAATTCCGCAAGGCGGCCGGTCATGAATATAAGTAATAATCTCAAAGTAATGGAATATATTTTAGTAGGTTTTTCCTCAAATTAATGCGGGTGAAACCGAGGGGCACAGCTAGTACTTTATAATTAGCTACGTAATACCTCAATAGAGATATTTCCGGACCGAGGCGTGCCAAATTACGCTTTGTTTTGTAATTAAAATTATGTTCGTAAACAGTGTCCAGTGTGTACCTACCTCTTTGATATTGAATGAGAATATCTGAGGGGCAATTCTCGTAATTTTATGAACGTTCAGAGTCTGATCTCAGTCTCAATCTGTCAAAAATACGTCTAATTTCCCTACATTTTGACAAGTTTTTGACATTGTTTGTCGCCGAGATGAGACTGCGACTAGATTTTGATCATTTTAAATTACGAGAATTGGCCGTCGGTTAAGTACTATATTTGTGTGTTTAGGCCTGTAGTTATTTATAATAGGAGGAAGTAAAATGGATTCACTACATTAATTTTCTCAAAGGCTTTAGCTATACATTTTATTTTTTATTTTGATATGGCTTTGGCTTTAGGGTTCGCACAAAGCGATAAGGCCGCCCATTGTATGTTTTGTATTAAAAAGCGTATGTTTTTTCTTAAGTATTTTCTGGTGTACAATAAAGTATATATGTACTTACAATAAATAAATAAAAATACGGGCTCGCTCACAAAAAATCTAGTAAACAAACAAAGAGAACATGTATTCACTATTAATAAAAACTTTTTAACAAAATAAAAACCGACTTCCAAAAAAAGCACTACATAGTGAAAAATAACTTTAATTTCGGAAGTCGACCGGTCTTTGGATCGGTATTTTAGTTTTAGCCACCGACTTCCGAAATTAAAGTTATTTTTCACTTTGCAGTGTTTTTTTGGAAGACGGTTTTTATTTTGTTAAATTTTTTTTGAGTATTTCTCGCTTTTAAGTGGGTCTGCTTATAGGTAATGTATCTAAGTTACAATAGCCTAAGGTCAACTTACCCATCGCTTTTTACAAAATATTGCTTTTCCCGATGTAGGGACGTTAATTGTTGAGGAGTTCTCATAGTATTCCACCATCAGCTCCATTTTACCATTCGCATTGTGACGAGCATAAATTGCTTAGCAACCATATTAAAGTAATCGAATCGCAACCCGTGAAATACTTATTATCGAGTAGTTCCGTTGGCCATCTGTGGTCTTCTTCATCAGTTCCACTTCACCAAATGATGGTTTCCGAAAACAAATGCACGAGTTACTATAAAAAATACCTAAATCGCTATAGGTGTGCCTATAATATTTGAGGAATTCCCTCAATTCCTCATGGACCTCATCATCAGAACTGGATTTTTATAAAAATGGGACTAATCTGGAAGTACATCCTTTTAAATAAAAAAAGAATTTTCCAAATCGGTTTATAATTGACGGCGTACTGAGCTAACAAACATAATAAAAAATAAAATACAACCGAATTGAGAATCCTTTTTTTTATGTCGGTTAAAAACCGTCGACAATTCACTGTGTTAAGTACTGCCTAAATTCCCGTACACAATAGAAATTGGGTATGTAAACGAAAACAAAAAGTCCAGATAAACGAGGTGTCAGGGAAACTAATATTCATCGGTGGAATTTATTGTGCTATGAAATATGCATGACACTCTGTTTTGTTACAGGTACAATTTGCTGATTGTTCCCTAAAGGAAAAATGGTTTTTGATTAGAGAGATAATATTTTCTATACTTCTGAAAAGAAACGTAAATAACCTACTGTCAATTTCCAAGTTAAACAAATATCTAGGTACTTTATTATAATGGTAAATAAGTTGATTTCAGATTGACTAGCACTATTAAAAACCTTATAAAAATGTTTGAAGTTCTAGCGTAAAAACTTTATGGTGTAGGATTCAAAGTTGATTTTCCATATTTGTTTACATTTTTGGAAAATAAATCGCGAATGCCTTTTAACTATTTCTTTCTTTAGGTTTTCGTTTCTTTTATTCTTAACCCGCAAGACGTTGTCCTGTCCAAAATTTAATGGTTCCTAAAAAGATCTCATAGAAAAAAGACGTTCAGTTTTTTTTTTTTTCGAATTTTAAAAAAATCCATAGGAACCTAATTCTGAATATGAAACATTTTAAAACAAAAAATTACCAAATCGGGCCGGCCCTTCTCAAGTGATGCGCTTACCAATGAACAGCATTTATTTTTTGTTCAAATAGATAAATATTTTTTCTATCTATTTATTAAATATAACAAATTCTTTCATCTCCCATCATATTGAAAAAAAAACTTTAAAATTTCTATCATTACCACCCTCAAACCTACTACTAAACTAACAAAAGTATCTAAATAGTGCATGACGTAATCCGTCACATTGATTACAGTATCATTTCACCACTAAAATTTCCAAACATTCCGCCATTACACGTCAGAGTGCGCCCAATATTGTGTAGGTACTAGAGCCTGAAAATTCATGGAGCGTAAAAAGGGGCAACCGCGGGACATGCGGTGCATTCTGCTAGTAAACGATGGGGCGCCGGCGACCCACAAAATATAGTGAGATACATTGTTATTGAATAGTCAATGTTTGTGTAATTACGAAATAACAAAAGACGGTTGACTTCACTTTTGATAAAGGCATTTCAGTCGTTTACGCATGCTGTAATAGAAACGAAATCTACAAGATAGAGTATTTATTTATCAGATGGTAGTCAATCATAGAGTAAATTAAAAAGTCGTTTTTCTTGTCCGTCCGTGTGACCGCGTTGTTCTTCTAAACTATGCAACGTATTTTGATGCGATCTCCGCCATCATTAATCAGATAACTTATTCCGGAAGGTTTGTGAGCATGATACATTAATATTAAACTTACATAAAATAAATAAATATCGATGTTTTGTCAAGTCGTAAAAAACCACGTGAAAGAAGGGCGGGTCGCTAGTACTGAAAAGTGTCCACATACATTCCGTGTTTACATGTTTGTGGATATGTGAGCGGACAGCATACCAACGGGGCTTTTTTTTATTTATTTTTTTTGGGCTTACATAGCTGCCAATGCGGGAACGTTTATGTTCAGGGGCGGATCTTGAATTTGTGGGGCCCTGGGCTAATACTGCTTAGGGGCCCTACCTAATTACTCAACCAATTGCCATTTTATTATGATCGGATTTTTTAAATTCTAGATAATTTTTATTATTGACAATATCGTCTATTGTTTTCAGTTCGGTTGGGGGCCCTCTGTATCCACGGGGCCCTGGGCTGCAGCCCAAAAAGCCTTTAAGTAGATCCGCCCCTGTTTATGTTGCATATATTTCAACGGTTGATGAAAATTTCAAAACAGAGGTACCAAGCATCATTAGAATATGAACAGTTAGCAACCCGCCCCTGCCGGTCGATTCTTAACCTCAGTTTTCACTGTGAGATTTTTACAGAATAACACCGCTGCTTCGCACGGTGTCTACAACAATAGGTATCGAAATTTCTTTATTAAGGGGACTACATGACCTAAAGCATGGTCACTGTCGGACTGCATATAAAAAGAAGCGTTAATTATTAACTAAGTAATTTATTGCAAAATATGAAGAAATTATTTACTTACAAAAATGTATTTTGGACTAAAAAACTAAAATAAATCCAATCCAATCCAATCAAATCTGACAAAAAATTTTATTGTAAAAAGAAAGTTTTTAGAGGTATCTTCATGATTTTTTTCTATCGTATCAATTTAGTTGTATTATGTTTTCAATCAACACACTATCTACCTAGCATATGTATATCCTGAAGAATATCATATATTTTCTGATTTTGTTTACTGTGGTCGATCATATACTTGTATTGCTTCTAAAACTTGCGTATTTTTGCATTTAGGTCCTGTAATTCCCTTAAGGTGGGACTGGGCGGGTCACACCTATAGAATGCATCCAGAGGCCAAAGTCGTCACACAGTGCAGGGTGCCTGAAGACGGGCGCCGTCACCAAGCCCAAAAAATGCTTGTGAAGATTTAAAATCGTTTCTAACTGATTGTAAGGCGAAAGCACAGCACAATGAAACGTGGAAAAGTATGGAGGAGGCTTTTTCCCAGCAGTGGGACAATATAGGCTAAAGGAAAAAAAATATACAGACGCCAACACATCAAGCTACCCGAAACTGTCAAATTTTCCCAATCAACTTTGAACCTTATACATTAGCTACAAATTTGAAAATCTATTAAAGAAATTTGATGGATTGTAGTAGCTTGATGTGCTGGCGTCTGTACATAAGCTTAATAATTAAACAACACAACACACATAAACCTTCCGGCTCAAATTACATCAATAATTTTGAAAACTGCATCAAAAACCATTCTGTAGTTTAGAAGACCAATGCGGTCACAAAGACAGGCACAAAAAGCGACTTTATAGATAACTAGCTGCGCCTCGCGGTTCCACCCGCGTAAGTGTCGTTCCCGTGGGAATATCAGGATAAAAACTACCCGATGTCCTAACCCGGGACTCAAACTATCTCTATACCAAATTTCATCTAAATCGGTTCAGCGGTTTACACACTTGATAAAATAAAAAATGGTCTACAGATCTAAAGTCTACAAGGCTTACAAAGTCCTCACATTTACATAATAAGAATCTATCAAAAGGATAAATAAAATATAAAAACCTACTAAAATCAAGTGACATGATTGCCTTTAGAACCACTAATAAAGAGGTAAAAAATTAGAATTGTCTGTGTGTAATGTTAAATAATAAAATGTATAGATATGCATAAGTATATCTATACATTTACATATACTTACATGTATGTCTATCTATATACATAAGTATATTCATACATTTTATACATAAGTATATCTATTATTACCTACTTTCTGGATAAGTAAGTAAGTACTTTTATAATGTTTTCGTCTAAGTAGTAACAGCAATATTATCAAAGAGATCAGAGACGAGACTTATTTAGGTATTCAAAATTTCCATTCAAAGTATGAATTCATGTGATGTCTGAACTACTCGGCCCATTTAAATATGTAATGATGCTCAGATAGTTTGAGTCCCGGGAAAGGACATCGGATAGTTGTTATCCCGATATTCCCACGGGATCGACACTTATGCGGGTGGAACCGCGAGGCGCAGCTAGTTATCTATAAAGTCGCTTTTTGTGCCTGTCTTTGTGACCGCGTTGGTCTTCACCACTTTTTGTAATCTATATTTTTATTTATTTCTTATTTTGATTATTGTTTTTATTTATATCTAACCGTTTGCTGCACTGGCTGACGTCATCACGTCAATCACCGGCTGTCGCTGAAAACCAGCGCTGGGGCTCTGTCTCGTATAGGGTCTTAGCATTATGCTGAGCGTTGGCCGTTTTGCGTAGATGTGACGCATACTTTCTCCCAAATTGTTATGTTGTTTTTCTGTTGTTTGTGTTTTCTTATTTTTATGCGTCATGTTTGCCGCAAATAAACGTATTTTCTTTCTTTCTTTCTTTCTTTCTTTCTTTCTTTCTTTCTTCTAAACTACACAACGGTTTTTGATGCGGTTTTCAAAATGGTTATAGTATTTTATAGTTCTGCTTCAAGGAATGAACTTCATAAATTAATCGTGAACATTGTTCAAAGAGAATGTGGAGTTAAATCGGCATTTCTCCTGCATCCTGAAGGCCAATTCTCGTAATTTAAAACGTTCAAAATCTAGTCGCAGTCTCATTTCAGCGACAAAGAAATGTCAAAAACTTGTCAAAATGTAGGGAAATTTGAAGTATTTTTTGACAGATTGAGACTGAGATCAGACTGTGAACGTTGTTATAATTAGTAGAATTGCCCCTCTGATTGCGTAACACACTATCAATCACAATCTATATGATTTAGGAGTAGGTAATCCATTGCTTCATATTTCGAAAAATCAATCTGCTCAATGACGCAGTGAATGTTGTTGAACTGTCAAAATGACTATAGACTAGAAGGAAAACAACTGTTAGTCTTGAAAAACTCATCAATCACCTTTTAGTGTATAAACCACCGGACAAAATAGCCTGAACATCTGTTAACATATACCTAGTGGTAATATCACGTTCATCAACACATCACATACATATAAATACACTTCACATGGTAAATCTAGCTCTCGGAGAGCTACTCGTATCGAAGTGTGAAATGGTTCCAACCCTGATAGAATATTCTGAAAAGGAGAAACAAAGGTAACGTGCTCACTAATGGATACCGAACGGGACTGAACGAATACTATTCAAATGTAGTTCCGAAAAACGAAGCAATGACGTCGAATAGAGCTGTAGCCTGTGTCTATGCTATCCGGACTAGGTATAAACTGAATTCAGTGACAAATAGAACCAAGTATAAGCAACAAGTCAAGTATGAAACTCAATTTGATAAAAGATTTTATTATAGACTGCTAACCGGACAGACGTTGTCCTGTTTTAATAGATATTTAAAAACCTCATAGAGAAAAGGTCGTTGAATTTTTCCCGAATTATCCAATTTTCCGTGATACATTTCTAATTTTGCTTTCCATATAAACCTTTACGCCGTTACGTATTTTTTAGCCGACGAAAAAAAAGGAAGGGTCGATACATTTTTTGAGATGGGAAAAGCCATTGAACTCGCGACACTGTTACCGTAACCGACACTTCTGTTTTAAGTTTTGGCCATTATAAAGACATCAACGCGCGGTACATTTTCTTTGGGAAGAATGACCTTCAAACATTTTTATAAAATTAGGTACTATCCTTTTTCAAGTTTTCATTTCAGTCGGCACTCCTAGAGTGCCACTGTTTTTTGAAGTGGACTCTTCTTTAGGCGCGTTGGGCCTTTTTTGAGATGGGAGAAAACCATTGAACTCGCGCCACTGTTACCGTAAGCGACATCGCGCGTGTTTCGTTTATAAGAAGATTAAAAAAATACCCGCTTTGAATGTGTTCGCCAGTTCGCCTGTCCTCGGGATGTAGCTACTCGGTATTAATGTATATCCGATATGTCAGTGAGTGATGGCAACGTATTCTGTTTGTTTTGTTTTCACTTCTGTCGGCACTCCCGGAGGGCCACTTTTTTATTGTTTATACGTACATATATAGATATATCTTTTTACAGCGTGGGCCGATTTTGAAGATTTTTTTAAACTAAAAATAGCCAAATCGGTCCTACCAATATCAAGTGATGCACTTACCAACGAACAGCATTTCATTTTTATTTATATTATACATTTATAGTATAGATTTTTATTTATATTATAGATTATTAGAATTTATTAAGTACTTATCTATTTAATAAGTTAAATACTTATGTAAGAATATTTTTTTACAATATTTAACCCAACTAACTATTTAGGTATACTTGGTTGCTTACTAAATTAATAGACTAACTAACTAACTATACAAATAAATGCAAAAACAAAAGATGATTATAGATTTAAATATAAATAGGTTCGTTTAACATCTATAGCATCGTTTTAGGATCAAAATGTAAGTTTCTTCAGTTAGATACCTACCTAATGTTGTGCTGAAACTGGAAGATTTTTTAATAATGTCCAGTCATTGATCAGAATGAAAGCTTAAGCTTCTATTTACCCAATATAATTTGCAGATACATTAGGCAAAATGATCGCAGTCCCGGTGAACTCACCTAGGAAATTAGAGGTGCCAATCATGCCGCTGATGGCTATCTATCACCTATACATCTTCATTTGTCGATCATGTAGGGGAAATTTAACGTTTATCTCACATCTATCTCACTATCAATCGACACGTAGCGTGCATTACGTTCTGCTATTTCAAACCCTAGAGTTCCGCATTTTAACATAGGTCTTCGAATAACCTAGCAGTATTTTGAAAAGTCATAGGCAACACTGTTCATTATTGCGGTATGTCGGGGAACTGACTTATGTAGTGATATTCTGTAAAAAAAACTCCCCTTATGTGAAGAATGTTTACAGAATAGATAAGATGGAATTGTAGTCTAAATCTGGTAAATATAGTAAAAATCTGTTATTTCAGCTTTGCGTTTTGGGCTGTAATTTAATAATGTAACGTTGTTTCAGTCAACCAATAACATCGGCACAAGATAGTACATACTAATTCCATTCATCAACATGATATTTGACAGCAGATTTTCTGAACAAACTTGATCAGATTATCAGAGACTATAATAATAGAGAGAGAGAGAGAATATAAATAAAGTAACCGGGTGAAAGGTACAGGTGAGGAGGGGGTGGTAAAACTTTCCTAGAAACTACTGGGAACTAAATTAATGTAGGTACGTGGTAGGTACCTTTTTTTGCCAGACTGAATAATTTTTAGGATACGGAGATCAACTCCGTATCCTAAGAATTAATTGAATCAAATTCCAAGAACACAATGTTTACTAGTATTTCTTCTGCTAGCGTATTTCGTGACCCACAATTTGTTTCATTACCTACTAATGAAATTAAGTTTAAAATGGGAGCCACAAATATGCTGTAAAAACCGCTTTTAATTAGTTTTCCCGGTAATACAAGCTTTTTGTTTCAGGTTAACTAAAGCCCTATAATTTAAGTGAAAGTTCAAAAAGTGTGGCAGGTACCTAATGGTCTGTTTGGCAAACTGGTACATCTATTTAACTTGCACACTGTGTTTTTTACCCCTGTAGGCACTTATGCGACTTTGACAGTGACTAAGTTCCTTAGCTGTTTTTTTATGCAAGGAGGTTTTATATCTGTTTAGATAAAATATTTGTAAAGCAAACAGCTTCTTTTAATGTCTAGGAGATTATTTATGGAGGGTTTGACAGTAAGCACCCACGCATATAAAAGTATCTAAAGCGCTTCTTATGAAATTTCCCTTCTCATTATAATACGCAAGTCTTGTTATTGGTAAAATAGGTAACAAAAGAAATAGGTATTATATTTTCTTGGGAAACCAGCTGCTTAGTCGAATGTAAAGGATTTATCACTTAACTACTAGGTATACCGAATTTAAAAACATCGTGTGGAAGCCAACGTTGTTATTGATACGGCAATTGCCGTATTATACGGCAAACCACGATTTTTTTTCCAGAAAATACGGCATACGGCAGTCCTCTCATTGCCGTATCAAAAAATACGGCAATTGACTATTGGTGAAACGAAACGTATACAGCTAATGTTATGAGCACAGTCGGGAAAATCCGACTACATCAAACATGAAGTTGTAATTTTAACGCTAAAGAGGCATCTCTTGCGCCTGATGAATGAATGAAAAGGTTGCAAATGAGACCACGTACATACGCATATGTACAGACGTGAGCACATCAAGCTACCCGAAACTGTCAAATTTTCCTAATCAACTTTGAACCTTTTAGCGATAAAGTTGAAAATCTATTAAAGATATTTGACAGATTGTAGTAATTATAGTAATTGTAGTAATTGTTTCACCTACAAGTACAACCTACATATTAGTAATCTGTGCCTACGAGTGCGACAAAATGAGAAGCAGGACAAGTATGCTCTAGATAAACATGAATCTGAGATAATATAAACAAGAAACAAGAAAGAAATAGAATTTTTATTATTAAATACGGCAATTTAGTATTTTTTTCCTTAAAATACGTCAAACCAGACTGCGAGATACGGCAGCTTAGATTTTTACGATAGCAACACTGGTGGAAACCGGTATTTCCTAGAAACAAAAACTCAAAAAAATGTAACACCTATAATACCATCCCGCACTGAGCCCGCGTGGTACGAATTACGGTTACGGCCCACCCCCTCTTACTGAGAGAAAGCCTGTGACCCAGCAGTGGGAACACTATAGGTAGATTATGATTATGTTATACCGAATTTATAACATCTTTTGATAAAACCTCAATAATCCTAAGAAAAATACAATAGCTCCATTTTAAAGTGGATTAAACATGAAATATTACCTCGTCTACAGAGAACATTTTATGCTTTTAAATCCTGAATGATATAAAGAAACTAGACAGAATATCAAAAAATATCGTACAGAAAGCGTCAGTATGTGCTAACCCCTCAAGTTTTAAAATGTTACACATTTAATTCCTTACAAATAATCTAAAGAATACTTCAAAAAGAACCCATTGTTTCGACTCAGATTCGAACCATCGCATCACCGAACGTCGTCATACTCATACCGGCAGTTTGACGAACTAGCCAGCGAGCCCATATGAATTGCGTTGAAATTGTTATCTACTATGGTCTGAGTCATTTTATCTTTAGGTGGGATGTCTAATCGATAGATGTTATAATTTGAGGGTATCCATTAATTTTACTTACTTACGTTGTCTTTATAAAATTAATCCATACCCTCAAGTTATAACTATAATGTTTGATGTATACGTTCACTTAAAACGGCGAAGAGTAAACGACTACGATTTATTCATTAATTTTTAAAATGATTTATGATTTTATGAGAACTAAAATAGTTGTTCTGTGTGAACAAAATGTGAGCATAAAAGGAATTGCGAGACAGCTTGGCATAGCAGTAAGTTCATTATAATATTAATTGTGTTCTCTGATTTTTTTCTTGTTGAGCTATTTGCGGTATCTTGTGTGTGGTATTTAATAACTTATTTAAAACCATTTTTTTCTATACAGAGTCAAACGGTGCGCTTATGGGTGCGCAGATTTCAAGAAACCGGCGATGTTATGACAATGACCATGGGTCGGAGAACTACTGGGATCTATACGGACCAATCTGAACATCATCCGGATATTGTTAAGGTTCACACTACTCCGCCGTTTACATCCACTCGTTACAGTTCGCAACGGCATGGAATATCTCTCTGTCCACGGTTCGAAGACATTTACACGCAGCGAACATTCACAGTTATCGACCTGCAAAATATGTCTAACAGAAGAACATCGAAGAGAACGATTGCGATTTGCCCAGAAATAGCAGTTATATTAATTAAGTATGACAACAAAATAAACAACGAAGACATTTAACTCATTTGATTCCACTATTTTACTTTGTATAGCAAAATATTCTAAGTAGATATCATGAGCTAATAAGAGATGTTAATTGATTATCTATTGATAACATGTTTATTCACTTATTATGCTCATGATTGTAATCCTGCCAAACTAACTTCTAGTTCCTAGACAAGTTGCAAACGCTTCAAAACTTGTCTCTTTCGATGTCACTTGTCAGACTGTCAAATGTCAAATTTGTCAAATTTGACAGGTCACGTGACATTTCGTTAGGTTATGTCAATCTAAAATATTTCTACCGCTTACTATTTTATCGTTTACCTTAATAGGATGCCACTTGTCTAGGAACCCAATTGTGTCAGTTGGCAAAATAGTGTATTATGATAACTGTAAATAAAATTATCAAATCAAAATAAATCTTTGTTGTAAAATAAGATCATAGTTTTGTTAAATAATAATAAATATTATTATATGATTATTAAGGTATTTTATTTTTCTTTATTTTTAAATTCTTTATAAATAATTACTAAAACAAAATAGAAAAATATATTAAAATAATAATTATAATGAACAAAAAGCACATTTCGTGGCTATGATTTGAACTTCCACTCATAGGCACGGCAAGCGGTCTTGAAACCTCTAGTCTATTTAGACGATGAATAAAGCGTTCGTAAATGTTAACCCTATTATTGCTTGTCGTTTTCGCAATAATAAAAGTATTAACGTTTTATTGAAAAAAACAATAATAAAAACAGAATTTTAAAAAATAAATACTATCTTAAACTTATTTATTCACTAAAACAATAAATTAATTAAAATAAAATGTTTTTGCAAAATACAAAAACCAACTTGGGCCTATCACGGATTTGAACGCACATGTCTTTTGGAGGGGTAACCACTTAATGAAGCTATGTGTACCTACTGAAAGTATGTAATTTGTTAGCAGCTGTTACAAAAGTCACGAAACAGATACTTATTGCTCCCATTATTTAATGATTATAGCTAATAAAGTTTGGTTTAAAAATATTGTTAAAATTAATTGCTAATAAAAACGTACAGTTGGTAATTGGGTATATTTTTGTAGGAACACGTGTAAAGTTAAAAGGGACCAACTTATTAAAATTTAATTAAAGCCTGATATGACCGACTGGCCAGATGGCGCCATGTTATTTGATATTGAAATATAGAACAGATGAAAATAAAGGAGAGTAATTTTATTTTATTTGTTACATTACAGCATTCAGAAATCGTTCTCGTGCTGTATTGTCGCTAACCAGTAACATAATTTGTTCAAAATTCAAATTCATTACAAAAGAGGTTTTGTTTCGATACAGCCGGTCAATTCTGTAAAAATCTCACCGTGAAAACTTAGGTGAAGTGAGTTTGTTTTTGCTAGGAATTGACACTATTGACAGCTAACTCCACGCTCACTTCACCTAAATACCTAAATTTTCACGGTGAGATTTTTACAGAATAGCACCACTGAGCTTTAGGTGAATTTAAAACATGTTTCTTGCGGAAGTGAAAATGTATTAAATTATTTTCTGTTATTCTATAGCACCTATACGCTGGCATAATTATTTTAATTCTTTATGATGATGGATTATGTAGACATTGATCGATCGTTGTAGGTAAGTATACAATGGAAGCGATGGAAGTGAGTGAGAATGAACCAAAGAGGGCCATTCTGTAGAGTTTGCAAAATATATTTAAAATTAAAAACGTATTTTCCGCCAACGATTTGTGAATGGCTTATAATAAAAACAAATACCGCCATAATCTGATTTTATGCGCATTTTTTATTCAAGTTAATCTGTGCTCAAGTTGCTTTTTTATATTCAAATTAAAGCTTTTGTGAATCATCTAAAAAATGTGCCAGATATATGTTACAGGCGCTGTTTGCTTTTTACCTCACACCACGTCATTGTACAGTTAGCAGGCGGTTAATTAACTCAACTTTCTGAATAGCCTTTGTCACGAAGTCAACATTGCAACATTTTACGATTAAAAATACGTTGTTGCTAAGACAGTTAGGTACGTAGCACAATAAAATTAAAGTGCCACTAAAATAACTTTGTGAGTTGAGTTTTAACTTTTCTGAATGTTTCGTAGTACCTACCTAAGTACCTTCTTGCTTACTTAAAACTCTCAATTGCAGAACAAAGTAAGTAGGTACAATACAACTTCTTTTAGGTTTACAAAAATTGTATTTTAGGTTTATTACTGCTACGGTACGAAAGCAAAAGAACTCACAACGTCATACATAATATATTATTTTGTTGCTAGCTTTGCGGTGGAATTTTCCTCAATTCCTTCACGATTTTTACTGATGTTATTTTTACAAAGTAAATCCTCGAGGGGATGCTTCAGACGAACTTACCCGCGGGATCTGTAAGCCCAGGTACGCACGGGCGCGTTTTCCCGCGGCGTTATTTTTTTCATCCTGGAATTTCGACGGACTGCTTAGCGCCGAAAGTTGAATATCGAAGTGTTTTTTCTTTGATGCGCTGAGATGCACTCTGATTCTCAATGCTCTGCTCAACACCGAGGGTTGAAAATCCAGTGCCAGCTAAAATCGCGCCGCGAAATTTGACCTCTGTGCGTACGTGGGCTTAGCCAAGTCAAATCGCTGATTAGCAAAACTTCTGTCAAATCTCTTATTTTTAACCGACTTCAAAAAAGGAGCAGGATCTCAATTCGACGGTACGTTTTTGAGTTAGCTTCAATAGGTAACACGTATTTTTTCCACTTAGTTTACATTGATCGTGTTATAATAACTTCCTGTCATTGATATTCACATAGCAAGTAAGTAGTGTTATATGAATTTGTGTGGGGTAGGTACAACTAAAAACTTTTTTACATAAAAAAACAACCGACTTTCAAAAGAAAACACTACAAAGAGAAAAATAACTTTAATTTCGCAAATCGATGTCAAAAAACGAAAATGCGGAACCAACGCCAACTTATTTAATCCTGATTGACAGTTGATTTTTTATTTTTAATCAAAATTTAAAGAAAATTCTTTATTCAAATAGTGAAATTAACTAAAAACTATCAATAACGATGAAAAAAAGTTAAAATAATAATCCTAAATTGCGGCGATACTCTAAAACGTACTTGATCCATAGACACTTTGATGTGTATATCAATCTTTCAAAAGAGATAAGCTTACACAACATAAATACATCCAAAAAGCAATCACTTTCTTCCGTAACACAACACTCCGACCACAACAATTATTTTCAGTTCACACCATATTAATTTAGACTCGGTAATAAACATTAATCATTTGTTTTCTTGCAATTGACTCAAAATATAATTTCGTAGCCGACAAACTTTCTTAATAACGCCCGACTGTTGCGAAAGTGTTCAGAGTACTTCCGATTCGATAAAAAGCAATATTATTGTCTCTATCTCAATAAAATTGTTATTAACTAGCTTCCGCCCGCAACTTCGTCCGCGTGAAATTTCAGCCCCCGACCGACCCACCACATCACGTCGCATTGCCCGCCCGCGCTATTATGTATTTCATTTTCGCGTAGTCCTTTCTGACTTTTTGTCTTTGCTCGACTCTTAAAGGTCATGATTTTAAATCCTATAAACTTCCTCAAGAATTGAGCTATCAGAAAGAAAGAAAAAGAAAGAAAGAAAATACGTTTATTTGCGGCAAACATGACGCATAAAAATAAAAAAACACAAACAACAGAAAAACAAAGTGACAATTTGGGAGAGAGTATGCGTCACATCTACGCAAAACGGCCAACGCTCAGCATAATGCTAAGACCCTATACGAGACAGAGCCCCAGCGCTGGTTTTCAGCGACAGCCGGTGATTGACGTGATGACGTCAGCCAGTGCAGCATACGATTAGATATAAATAAAAACAATAATCAAAATAAGAAATAAAAATATACATTACAAAAAGTGGTATGAACATGAAATATATCAAATGCAAAAAGATTTTTCAAATCCGACTGGTAGTTCTAGAGATTAGCGCGTTCAAACAAAAAAACAAACTCTTTACCTTTATTATATTGTTATAAGTAAATAAATAGTAGTAGGTAAATAGACAAACTCACTTCACAATGAAGAAAATCACGAAAATCATCTTCTCATCGACTTAGAGACAGAAATGCATGCTTCACGTAATTTATGTCCATTACACTTTATTGTTCGGTCAGATTGAGATTGTTGACGTATTTAAATTAATCTTGAAAGTATTTTGTTAACGATTTCCGTGGAAAATGTATAGGGGACGTAGCTTTTCTTTGTAAATAGTTACCTAATGTGTGCTACTTGTTACATGTCCGCGCAATTTGTAAGGATGACTGTAGCCGTTTGTCAGTTTACCGTCCGGCTCCAGCGGTTAGCAAGAAATCTTCTACATAATATTTAGGTATTACGAATTCACAATGTAGTAAATCCCATTGTATGTTTCGTAGTGACAATTGTATTTTTTATTATGTATTTTCTGGTGTCAATAAAGTATATTATATACCTAAATAAATCGATTACTGACGACTAATTCTATTTACTAAAAATTAATTCCCGTCGATTCTTTAGGAAATTGGTAAAGAGAGAGAGGTGGTGGTGGGAGGGTGGGTTTTCAACCTACTTAATTTTCAAATTACTGTGATACAAAACATTTTAAAACTGCTTTCTCAAAACAGCGACGCGTATAGCAATTAAAATTAGCAACACGACGAAATACAGCCTCCCTTGAAGAAAAACGGTTCCGACCAAACAAGTGTTGGAAGAAATTAATTGCCCTTCCATTTGTTACACAAACACTAGTCTCACGTTATCAGTCTGAAGGAACCACCACAGCTGTAATTCTAAGTCCTCGATCTACAGAGCCCTCAGTATAATTGGAATATCTGTCACAAACATTTTCAATTATGGCCGGGAATTGGAATTGTGGCCGATAAATGGCAATAGCCTCGACTCCTGTCACGTGGGAACTACGACTGTCATTGTCAAACTGTGGATGTACGACTGTCTTTGTAAAATGACTGCAATTAAAGGTTTTCAAAGAAGTTGGAAACCGCTTTCTTATAAAACTTTCAAGAGATATTATTGCGCCTCTTCTTCTTTTTGAGTTGATGACAAAGGGGAAAATATTGTATTATGTTATACTAGCTTCCACCCGCGGCTTCGCCCGCGAGGTATGTCGATAAAAACTATCTTATGTCCTTCTCCGGGATGTAATCTATCTCTCGTCCAAATTTTATCGAAATCCGTTGAGTGGTTTAGGCGCGAAAAGGTACCATACAGACAGACAGAGAAACAGACAGACAGAGTTACTTTAGAATTTATAATATTAGTATGGAAGTATGGATGTGTTGGGTCCAGTAAGTGGACACGCCAATGGCCGCTACAGTACCGTTTTTTACGTCCTCAGAAGTGTATGGACACTCCAAAATATGGGACATGGTTTATTCACGAGCACCGTATTCGCACTGGGCGCCAGTTGTAGTCAATAATTCCCTATTCAAATTAGGTATATTTATTATTTAGAATTATATTATAACTAACATTGTGCGTTAAAAAAAATGTTTATGACCGAAACGTACCTACTTTTTCTATTGAACGAGCATTCTTGACAGCTGTCATTTGATATGTAAGGGATCATAGACTACAATAAACTCTGATTTTTAATTTTCCAGACCAAAATGACAGCTATTATTATACTAAATGTTGACAAAAATAATGTCGATCGAAGCTCTCAATAAAGTCTAGCAAATTAAAAATCTGTAGCAATATTAGGCCGTCTTGGTCGGAACCCAATTTATTAATTAAGTTAAACACTCTTATGTTAAGCATGTTAGGTAGCGAAAATTAAATTGTTCAAATGATTTAAAAACAAATGTGTTCATTTTCGAATTTATAACTTCAAATTTGAATCGAAGATAGAAGGATGGAGAAGGTTGAAGAAGAATTTTCGACCGCTCTCCCTATCCTCTGCGGCCGAAAATTGGCAGGCGGCCAGGGCCAATGACCTAACCCGTCGCAGGGGGACCAAGGGTGCCCAGACACGGGGTCGTCTGACGCCCATGTGCTGGTTTGGTCCCTGGGGTGGTCACGGCGTGCTATGTGTTCTTGGTGCGCCGGTGATGGGGAGTAGGTACTCCCCAGAGGAGAGTCCAGTAACGGACATCCGCGGCGGGTTCACGGATGAGTGCTAACGCGTGCCTGTGTTCCTGCCGTAAGCGGCAGAGGAGGACACCGTGGAGTTTTAGTGGGTTAGATAGAGTCCCACATAACTTCACTATCTCCCCGTGGTAGTGCAGAATGCATGAGCATTTCTCAAGTTAAAAAAAAGGTTGAAGAAGAAGAAGGTTGGCTATACAGAATTGTATAACTACTCATGACTGTTAAACCAGACGTCTAAGTGTTCAGTTTATGAGCTGAACTACTTCGACTTAATTGTTATGTTACATTAGAACATTAACAGTATGCCAAGCACAACTTACGACACGGACACATTAAAAGATTGTAATTTTCCTTAGAAAGAGCTGTTTGAGTAATTACTTTAAAGAGTTCACCTTGGTTAAAACTCTTATTTTATTATAAAATAACCAACAAATCATACATATCAATCTAAGCACCAAGCTACGTTGGACAACAAATTTGTTCCCACTTTTCTTTTCTTTTCTTTTTTTCCATCTGTCTGTCTGTCTGTCTGTCACCAGGCTGTATCTCATGAACCGTGATAGCTAGACAGTTGAAATTTTCACAGATGATGTATTTCTTTTGCCGCTATAACAACAAATAATAAAAATAAAACAAAGTTAAAATTTAAAGGGGTATATAAGAAACGTTTTTTTCGGCGTTTTATGTCTTGTGGTACGGAACCCTTCGTGTGCGAGTCCGCCTCACACTTGGCCGCTTTTTTCCAAGACTTCATAACTACTTACTTTAACTTGGTTCGAAATTCTTGAAATCATACTACCAATCTCAGCACATAGTATGTACCTACTTAAGACAAAAATGTGTACGAACTTGAGGGTCAGGGTCTTTCGCAAAGGTCTCCCCAACTCAAAAGTAAGTACCATATTATCAGCAATTTACAAGTATGTATATGTACCTAGTACCTCTATAAAAGTGAATAATATCCCACAAACAACACATAACAAGTGTTATCTTATCATGCACACTTCCTTCCACAAAGGAATTGCTCGCACTCCCTAATAATTATACAGTGTAAACGCACGCCCCTTCAAAATTTGTTTTTCAACTTTCAACAAGGATATAAAACTGCTACCTACCTATACCGTTATATTCCAGGTAGAACTCAACCGTTGTGTATATTCTGTCACAGGTTGAAAATAAAAAATAATTTATTCATTACTAGCTGACCCGACAGACGTTTTCCTGTTTTTAATTCGAAAGACACGTGGCGCTATCTATTATCATAATAACGTTATTATTGTTTTCCTCGGGAACAGCACTTTTTATCGGGATGAAAGGTACCCTATGTCCGTTTCTGTCCACCTGACAACGTATATGCAAAATTGCAGGATGATCGGTTCTGTGGTTTAGGTGTGAAAAGGTAAATAACAAAAAAAACTTACGTTCGCATTTTTATATAACTAATTAGGATTAATACAAGCTCTGGCTTAGTTTGGGTATTTGAAGTAAAAAAAAAAACTGCATGCAACGTGTCTCAAAATTCAACGATAAGCGCACCAGAACGTGGAACTGCTCAAGACTAGGTAATCGAGAAAAAAAATCTCATTTTTTTTCGTAATTCCATTTCCATCCATTTCTTTTTCAGATGGTCCCATAATAAAAATTGATTATTTTCGAGCTCCTGAATGATTGCCAATTATTTCAAAGCAAAATTTCCCTATTAAAATCTGACAAGGTGCAATCATGAAAATATTCCATTTCCAAAGAGCATTCATTACGCTTATATCTGATATTTTAATCAAGAAATCATTTGCGTACAGATTACTGAAGAACGTACCTACTTCCGTCTATTGTCGACACGCTTCATTTTTATTCAGTGAGTTATTTGTTAGGAAATGCCAAAGAGGGAACAGTCTCGCCTTTATTGTTCACAATGTTGAGTTAACGAAAAACTTGAAGAAAGACTTGTAGCCAGCGACGTGACAATAATAGGCAGATTCTTTATTTTTTTCTTTCTTTTAACTACCACTCACTACACTTGAACTCTGACGCCTCTAAAATCAAATTATCGCTTAGAAAATTATTTTTCGAAATATGATAAGCATTTATAATAAAGCTTTCATGTTGTTACTCTGAAATATTTTCCAACTAAACATTATTACGAAGAGACATTGTCACAAATGATCATAAATAAATTAAGGGTGAAAATGATTAAAAAGCGATCAACCGCTCCCAGGAAGTATTAAAATATTCATAAACATGTAGGACAAATTGACGTCAATTATTATAAATAATAAACATCGATTTAGGTTGATTTATGACTGATTGTGTCTATTGTTGCGTCAACAAACAAATCCACTTTATTATAACTGAATTTATTTCGATTGAAAAGTTCCAAACGTCTTGTTATTGTGTCCCTTCATTTTATATGTATGCCGCACTAATTCGAAAGTTCCAAATTCTATTATCAAATTCAGGCTGTGCAGAAAGAAAAAAAGATTTGTACAGTTGTTTTTCCGAATATCGCATTGTTTTCCTTGCCGCCTCTCAGCTCGTATGTCATTAAATTAGGCGGGAAACAGAGACACGCACCCTATCATATTATTATATCCTCACAGCAGACTCCTTGTATTCGAACACAAAGCGTGCGTAGGCAAGAAATAGCCAATTATTTATCGGTACAGGTGTTTTGGAGCGAATAATAACCTACCTATACATTATTATTTTACATAGTGTAAATCTACAAGTTTCGAGAAGCGAATCGATCCAGGTAAGTTGAAAGTGCGAGAGCAAATAAACCTATGGCTATGTAAAATTTTAAGAGAAGTTCAGCAGCGGAAGATAGAAAGAAGAGACGGTGCGATCCCGCCAAATTAGCCGAGTGTAGATTAAGGAAGATCGGAAGGTGCATTAAGGTAAACATTGTAGTGCAGTGCGCAACAGGGTGGCGCGTCATGCATGCGAGCGTACCTGAGGCGGGCGCCGGGTGCGGGGAGGACCGAGGCTCCCTAAACTGGCGAGCCAAGCCAGCGCGCCGCTTCACGCGGACTAACGCACCCGCGCGCCACCAACATCGCTCCTCGACGTAAGCCGGGGTTGCCAAGCTAAACACCCATTTCCCTGTAACTGAAATATGAACATTTTGATGGAAAGTCTGTTAGTGTTCTCTGGGATCGTAATCCGAATGATCTCTTCTTCTTTTTTGTATATTTTGGCTACATTTAATACTGTTCGGTAGGCGGAAAATCGTTTCAAATTACTTCAAATTTATGATAGTTTGAACTATGGTTTGAACACACACTGTAGGACATCAGCAGTATATAAAGGGAATGTTTTTTTTTAATTATTGGAGAGTCTACCTACAAACCTGGGACATAATGCGAAACAGTAAGTTGGCAACATCATGCCCGCCCGCACCCCTCCGACCCTGGCCAGGCGCCGAATAATGAAGCAGGGGGAAAAGAGATTGTGTGCGGGGAAATGCCGGAAGACACCGGCCCGTGCCGGATGGACGGGCCACGCTGCCGGATCCGACGCCCTGACTTGCACCCTTTCACAACTTCCCAAACACAGCCATGTGCAAACGATGCGAACAATAGCCGCAAAGAAAAAGAATTTCACGCAGTTTTATTGAAGCGGACCATTATTCTATGTTTTATAGCATTTCTTTATGGAACATGAGGGAGGGAGGTGCCTCTCCAGCTCGGCACTCGCGCCGCTCATAGTTTGTTTTATGACTCCATGTTATTAGCATAAATGTTAGCCGGGCTTTTTATTTATTTTTTTCCATCTACATACGGCACTTGAGATCGTTATTGCTGCATATGTAATGCACGATCGTAACATATTCGAATATTTTAGACGTACGAGATGTTATTGGAAAATGCTCTGAAATCAATTTTCACAGGACTCATGCGCTCTGGGAGCCGCAAGCCAATTTTAAGTTGTATCATCGGCAAATGTGGTATGAATACGCAATCCAAATAGTTACCGAATTCTCTGCGGCTTAGCAACAGATTTAGGGAGTTAAACGAAGTTTTACGACTATGACAAAATAGTAGCAGTGCTCCTGAAATGAGGTCAGACAGTTTTTTATCCGTTTCATTACCCTATAGGACCCCTATAGATATCAATTTTCTACTCAATTACTAACAAACATGAACAAATGGCCCCCCTAGATATATTTCAAGGCATACCTATAAACAAGTGCAAATAAAAAACTGGCCAAGTGCGAGTCGAACTCGCTCACGAAGGGTTCCGTACCACAAGGCAAAAACGCCGAAAAAAACACGCTTGTTGTATGGGAGCCCCCTTAAATATTTATTTTATTTTTAGTATTTGTTGTTATAGTGGCAACAGAAATACATCATCTGTGAAAATTTCAACTGTCTAGCTATCACGGTTCATGAAATACAGCCTGGTGGCAGACGGACAGATGGACAGTGAAGGCTTAGGAATAGGGTCCTATTTTTACCCTTTAGGTACAGAACCCTAACTAGTTATAAATATAGATGAAAACCTTAACTTCTGAAAACTTGAAGATATTCAGTGTGAAACTTTTCAAATTTTCATTGTGTCGGCTGTGTGTGCCGTCGAAGAAGGGTGCTTGACGGCGCAAACTTTGTTTCAAGCATGGCTACAATCCGAAATGAAAAAAATACAAACCAACTTTTATTATCTATAACAATGTTACAAGTAGATAAAGGGGGAGAAGTCCATAATCTCGAACGTGTTTTAACATTTTTTCCTTGTTCTGCCCCACTTTATTTTTCCCGGAAAACAATCAATTCATTGTCATGAAGTTTTTTACTTTGGTAAGTCACTTGATGAAACTCAACTAGAGTTTCATCATGTGACTTATCAAACTAAAAATGTGACTTACCAAAGAAAATATATTTTACATTTGTTCACAATGTAAATTATATTTTCTAAACGGTTATAATTTATAATAAGACAACTATTGTTGTTTGTACGTCAGCTTCTTAATTAAATGTTAGTCCACGGAGCTGATTTAATTTTGCTAATTACAAATTCTCCAAGCAGGGATTTTTTTTTGGTTCATAAAACGATGCTCATGCTTAACAGATAATAAAATTGTAAAGCATAGACTACGTGCTGTGTTTCTGTTTGTTTTTTAAATCAAGTTAATGAGGAATACATTGAGAAGAAACCTTCCTTAGAGATTTTATCAAAAAAATGTTTATATTGTACGTTGATATATCGACCTTTAAGTAATTTAGGCATACATTTTTAAGCAACAAAAATCTCCATAGATTAATTAGGCTACATGAACGATATAATTCTAACAATATTCGAGACCTCTTTTTTCGATATCGTTCTCTTGAACTCTAGTCAGGATTCATTAGCGTTCAGCTAATGAATCCTGACTAGAGTCATATAAGTGAAGGAAATAGGCATTTGTCGTGCTCGTCGCGTCGCTAATCTGCCACCGGTAGTTCTACCAGTTGGTGCGGAAACCAGCAGGCAGACGCTTTGTGGAAAATATTGGTTCTACTCTAAAAGTCTATGATCTATACTTACAGGATTATTTTTTTGCCGGTTCCAAATTTTTACAGGCTGTTCTACCCATGAATATGAACAACGGGACTATGGGACCAACTCTGAAATCACGAAAAAATATCAGCTGTTTCATACAAAAGTTCAATACCTACTTGACCAAAATGTATGAAACAGCTGATTTTTTTTTTTCGTGTTTTCGGGGTTGGTCCCAAAGTGAAAGTTGTTCATATGCATGGGTAGAAACATCCTACAAAAATTTGGAACCGGTAAAAAAAAACACCTGTATATAGAATATATTTTTAATCTATATCTATACTTCATCTTGTATATAGGATAGACTTTTAATCTATACTAATCTATAATATCCACTAGATAATAATAAAGCTGAAGGTATGTTTTTTTGTTTATTTGAACGCGCTTAGACGCTTAGTCTCTGGAAAAACCAGTCGGATTTGAAATGTTCTTTTTGCATTTGATAGCCCAATTCTTAAGGAAGGTTACATGCTATTTAACATCACGCTACGACCCTTAGGAGCCGAAAAAATGACAGAGTGAACGTTAAGCGAAAATGAAGCAATCGTACTGGCGGACGAGGGAGTTCTATAAATGTGACTGTTGTTTATCTTTAGTATATCGTGTATCTTACGACATTTACGTGAAAGAAGTCGTGGGCATAAGCTAATCGAATTATAACACTGACAACTTGTTCCACCTTCGTTTTAAGCTCCCGTTAAATGTCAATTCTGATCCATTTTGGTAGGTTGTAGCTATTGAGATATTCTGAAACGGCGCTGATAGTCAACTCTAAGATCGTTACTCGAAAAAGGCTAGGCTAGGGAAGTGTATTGAGATAAATACGCTTGGAGGAAATCTGTGCTTGCTTCAGTTGAGCAGAAAAAGCCCCAGGCTGCATGCATTCTGCAGTGTCTCCCCAAAAAGAGCAAAAAATAAAATGTATGTTTCGTGCTCGGGTGTCGGGCTTCCAGGGATGTAGGTACGTTGAATGTGAACGTTGTAACTTATGTATTACATTGTAAATCTAAATTCCACGTAATAGGGGGTAGTTCCAAAACCCATTGTTCTCATAATTTTAATGTTCATACATTGATTCCACTGCGCTCGAAGAATTTTTAGCAATAATATATTTCAGTATTTTAGTTCCACCGCGCTCCAAGAAATGTTGAGTAGAGTTAGCAAAAAATAAATTTATCATGAACATTATACTAAATATCATAAAAAAACGCATGTCAAATATTATGTTTATTCAGTCATAATCTCAACGTCACAATTAAAAACAGTTTATTCTTAAAAACAAAGTAAAACCAACAAAAAAAATCACACATTACAAGGTAAAACTGTATTAAGTTGTAGATATTCGGTTAGATTATTTTATTACAATTCCAACGACATAAGTTTTATACATAACTTTCATACAAACTTTTAGATATATCGTAATTTTAATGACCCCGGGCGGAGCGCGATTTCGCGCGTTATCATACAACATCGTGCGACACGAGAGTCATAAAGTGCGAAATGGCCTTGACCATTTTTGACACAGGAGATGAATCCACGGTAATAAAATACTACCGATATTTCTATTTATGTATAATAAAACAACTTATGGTTTGCCTTTTATGCTGACTCAACTTATTTTATTTTGGAGCGCCTGTGGAACCATCTTGCATCTTCTTCTTCCATCATTTATATGGTGTACATAAGAGTATTCTATCCATAAGAGTATTCTATTCTATTCTATTCTTGGTAGATATAATTTTTTAAATAATATAGGTAATAAAAATTTGGAGCGTGGAACTACCCGTAACAGGTACAGTCAACTGCACATCCATGGTATCAACTTTACTTTGACAGTGCCTCTATTTCTTAGCTGTGTTGGCAGTTTCTGTAATTCAAGTGTTACTTTCACGTGCCATTAACCGTTCTTACTGTCAGTAGGTATTTTGATCACCATAAAAATGCTAATTTTATATCTAAACATAATTATTGTAAATTGAAGTCGCTTTTCGTGTCAGACCGACCGTGTAATTCTTGTGAATCATTTAGAGAATTTATTCCGGAAGGCTTATGTGTATAAAAATGTTGATATCTGTTAAACTTGCATCTCATAAAGAAATCACGATGTAGGTATTAGTCAAATCATAAAAACCATGTGAAGCAGGTGCAAGAGCGTTACGAAAATAAATAATTTTTACTGTAGGTAGTAAAATCTCTTATATTTTCAGGCACCAGCTGAAAATTAATTTAAGTACCTACGCTCAACGAATACTGACCCGAATCCTTAGCTGCACATAATTTAAGTTTTTAATCCTGCTTGCAACATAATGAACTATTTTGTAGTATAGTACTTACTAAATCCATGGTTTAATACACTCCCCAAACAAAAGACGCTAGAATTGAAAGAACGAATTCTAAAACTGAATAAGTTTCAAATCCAGTGCAACAGCACATGAGTAGGCAAGTGCGACTCAAAAGTCTCTCATGTCGTTCATTCTCCCCTACACAAACCAGAGCGTACGGAAATAATTGGGTTAGCCGTCGCACTTTTCAGCCAGCAAAAGAATGACAAATCGCTAGAACGAAGAGCTACACAAACTGAAAAAGGATTTAACCAAGTGCAACGTTGCTACGGACGGATGTGGTTCAAAAGTCACGCACGTTGTGAAAGTTAACCCTACGCAAAGCGGTTCACGGAAATTTCAAATTGGATTAGTCGTCGCACTTCTTGGAAACAAAAGACATACGAATCGCTGAAATCTATATAAATAAAAATGAAATTCTGTTGGTTGGTAAGCGTTTCACTTGATTCGGCGGACGGATTAGGCTATTTTTGTTTTTGTGTAATAGTCCAAATTAGGTTTTTATGGAAAAAAATGGAAAATTTTCAAAAATTGGAATTGCCTAATCGTCCTAAGGTCTTCTATGATTTATTTTTGTATGTACTTTTGAAATTCGGACTGAACAATGTCTGTCGGGTCTGCTAGTGTAAAATAATTCTAACTTCGTGCCTTTTTTATGTTTTTTAGTTTTGTTTTTTTTTTGTTTTGTGTTTTTTTATTTATATGGTGTACATAATAAAGAGTATTCTATTCTGAAAATTACAACGCCAGATGCAACACAATCCTATAATTTGGCTCAAAAGTCCCCCTCGTCGGACAACTTAACCCTACGTCCGGAATACGGCTATAATTGGTTTATCCGTACTTCGGCCGTCCCGACGTTTATCGCCACATTCGGCGCGTAATTACAGGAAAACGACCGGAATTATGAACAACAGCATTATGTGAAATGTCATGTTGTATGGTCTATAAGTGGTGCTGACTGGCAAGTGGCGTTGACGGATGACGCAGAAAGTTATTACGGATTCTGTTTGGAACACAGCTCAGTGAAAATTATACAACCTATAAAGTTAATTAATCATGTGCGTCCATTAATCAAGATGTTGTAATTAACATTACTTACATTGCTTTTAAAGCCATTTTTTTCTTTAAACAATATACTTATAACTTTCATGACTAGTTAGAAAAACCCCTAATAAACACGTGAGTAAACCAAAAACATAAATTGGTTAATAAATGTACATGATAACCGGCCCTGACCCTGCAACTATGAGTAGATTTTAAATTACACAAGTCTATAATTATTATAGACTTGTGTAATTTAAAATCTACTCACTTCTTAAAATCTCAAATCTACTCAGTTCACCATAGATAATGTAAAGTACTATTATAGTACTTTACATTATCTATGGTGAACTATGGTCAATAGATTCACGTGACATTTAACGTAATATTTCAGCCCCGAGCTGTATAACTGAAATATTTCTCATAAAATCTCAACTTCTCTTTTGCTTGAACTAGAATTTAATCTCAATCTCAAGATAAAACGGAAAAATGTATGTAAACGCAGAACAAACTGCAAGTTCTAGCGTTATTAACAAAATTAAAATGCATCATATCAAAGTTATCACCAACCAACATTTAGTTAAGCTCAGTTTATTTACGAATAAACTTTGTGTACATTACAGTAACTAAGTAGGTATTAAAAATGGCTGACGCTAGTCGTCTGGAATACTGAGATAAATCTCCGTGAGATACTCTTTTTGAATGGCGAGCAGCTGGCTATACGGTGGGCGATGGTGGACACACTTTAATTGGAGCTGAAAGAGAACTAGCTTTCTTTAATTGTTCACTATCAGAGAATGGCGATAGATTGCGGTAACTACTCTCTTGTGGCTCCCGGCGAAGTTGGAAAGAAGGAATAGATTATTTCATACTAGGTCCCGTAACGTGGCATTAACGTTTTTTCACTACAATTTTTTTGCTACTAAACGTTATAATTAATTATTTCTGACTGCCTCGTTGGTGCAGTGGTCGCAAGCGCTACTCTTGAACATGAAGTCCTCGGTTGGATTCCCCGGTCGGACAAAATATTATTGGGTTTTTCCACCAGATATTTCTCAGTAGTTGCCCCGAGTCCGAATTTATTTAGGTATTTAGGTAGGGAAATAAAGATTAGCGCCCTTACTAAAAAACGTATAGTGTGAAAAGCGTCTGTATAGTTACACAACGCTTTGTCTTCTTTTTTCGACAGTCAAATTACTAACGACTGAAAGAGAGAAATAGGTGTGTAACTATTCATCTGATATAATAAAATATTTTAGTCTGTCAGTTAGGCACAGTCTCAAAGTTAAGGATGACACTTCCTCTTTTCGAGAGTGTCCCAAAGGCGATAAAAGGATTATGACAAGAACATGACTCGGTATCTTTCCAAGCTCCTATACTTACAAAGTATTCAGTGGCTAACAATCTGTTGGCAGCCACTTTAGCGGCCTTTTTAAATGACGTCACATTCTATACTCAAATCCTATTATCCTACCTAGTTTTTATGTTCGGATGTTAGTTACTCGATCACGCAAAAACAGCTGAACGGATTTTGATGAAATTTGGCACACGGATAGCCTGGATTAGCACATAGGATACGTCGTATCCTTGAGCAGTGGTAGCCCGTGGTAGGTCGTGGGTTCAAACCCTGGTAGGCGCTTTACTTTGTATAAATAATTTCATCATGCACTACTGTTCTCAAACCGGTGCATGGAAAAAGAAAAGCATCGTGAGGAGACCAACATGTCTTAGACTAAAAAAATCGAAGACATAATAATATATGACATCTACCAACCCCCATTGGGCCCGCGTGGTGGATTACGGCCCACTCCCTCTCACGGAGAGGAGGCCTGTGTCCCAGCAGTGGGAACATTGTAAGCTGATTGTGCCATGTTACCGACGGCCTTCGGTACGTATTTAGCAGGAACATTATAATACGTAGGTACTAGGTTCTCGTGGGATAATTTCCAACCACACCACGCGGGCAAAGCCACGAGCTGAAGCTAGTAGAGAGATAAATCTCAAAACGTTTGGCATCTCAGATGGGCAAAGTCATATAAATTATCCTGTTCACTATGCATATCCTTCGTTATACCGCCCGAAACGCCGAGCAACACAAACTGCATTCTAAAACAGCGCATAGAATTCACTTTGCACTGTGCCCAATTCACTGTCGACTAATATTTTCTGGGTTCCGTACATAAACGGTGCCAACGTGCCATTTACTAAGGATCCACTGTCCGTCTGTTTTAGGGTGGTGTCTTTAAAAGCATAATTTAAATTTATACAGAATGTGTGCCACGCCCCTATGGCCGCTATAATAACAAATAAAAAAAATATAAAGTTAAACATTAAAGAGAGTCCCCATACAAGAAACGTGTATTTTTCGAAAACATGAAGTGTTCACAGAACCCTTCGTGTGCGAATCCTATTCGTATAGTTGGGCCGCTTTTAGGTTTCCGTACCAAAATGGTAAAACGGAACCTTTATGGCGACTCAGTCTGTCTGTCTGTCTGCTAGATATCTCAAGAACTACTAATGCTATCAACTTAAAATTTGGAATAGTTTTAGATAACGTTTGCCCAACTATTTTCCACATAAGAAAGAAATAAAAATATATGTATATTTTTTGCAACAGGAACTGAAAGGGGATCTGAAAAATTCGAAGTGAGGCTACTAGGGCATGTGGGGGGGTATCATATGAAAGAGCGCAATTTACACATTCTCAATATTTTTTTAAGCCGCATAGTTTTCGACTTTTGATGAAAAATGTAAAAGAAAAATACCGTTACGGGTTACCAAGGGGGGTAACCCGTAACGGTATTTTTCTTTTACATTCATCTCCGAAGTTTGCAAAGAAAAAAATCTGAAATAATTCTATGTGATAGAAGTTTATGTAAAGATTACAGGAAAAATAAAACAAAGTCTCTAAATAGCACACTTTTTCAGAAATCATCAACAAAAGTTACATTAGTTCCACTATCGATCGAGAGATGGCGCTGACATGAAACTGCAATATTCTACGCCGCAGTGCACAGTGTTAAAATTCTCTGATGAATATAGGCCTCGCCGATGAAATTTTAAAAACATATGATGGTACGAAACCCTCGAAGCGCGAGTCCGACTCGCTCTTGCCCGGTTTTTTAAATACATATAATCTTCTGAACAAAAGAGACGGAAGGATTCAGGGACAAGAATCCAAATAAAACGTTCGAAAATAAAATAAAATGTTTCCTATAGAACATTTTACGTAATGGGAAGGTGAAACGAGGTGAAAAGGCTGCAGCTGACGTCACTTAAATTGACCGTAAAATATCAACAGAGCATTTTCATGGTGAGAGTTGAAAAGTGGAAAATGAAAAGCTATTTTTGTGCCATGTTTTCGGAAGATAAACGGCTCAACGCAGCTATTCACACTCGATACGCCTCCGTACCGTATCAAACATTAATCAATGTTATCGTAGGAATCCTCTAAACGCCGTTCAGAAGTCCTAAACCCGAAAATTTTGTCAGTTTAAATCAAATAGACGACCGCAATTCTGTCGTGTCAAATCAGGTAATTGAAATGTGTCATTTTCGATGCGATTACCTGTCGGATGGTTCTGAATAGCTTAAGTTCTGAATAGCTGAATAGGTATAGTTGATCTCAAGTGCGTATGCGGCACCTCTTCGCAAACAATGACCTTCCATCCTGCGCCGCATGCCCTGTCACCCGTGCACTTCAAGATCTTACGACAGCGTCAGGGAGCGGAGTTTGCGCAGCTGAGTTTTGGACCAAAGAGGTTCAAACTTTTTGCCATCGATACGCTAAGAAGATGAAGGGAGATAAAAGTGACTGAAACTCGATAAAGACATACGCTTTGTTACAACCTTTTATTCTGTGGATGTAGAGAGGAAAGTAATTTTATTATTTCTAGGAGAGCTGTTAAATAATTGTTTACAGTTGTATCCTTCTTAATGTATAGGTAAAACCTACTGGACCCAACACATTTAACAAAATACATGTATTTACCATCGACTCGAACAGAAGAAGAATGTATAATGTACTAGCTTCTTTCCGCGACTTCGTCCACGTGAAATTTTTTTTGCTCCTCCGACCCACCCCACCGCTTCGCATCGCATCGCATCGCCTGCCAGCGCTATAACATTGTTTTCGCTTGACGTTCTTTCTGACTTTTTTTCTTTTTGCTCAGCTCCTAAGGGTCCTAGCCTGCATGTCGATTCTGTAAAAATCTCACCGTGAATACTTGCGTGGAGTGAGCTGTCAGTGTCATCCCACTGATGCTAGGGATTGACCATGCAAACATTTACAATCATAAAAGAGATTTTAATAATATTTTTTTAATGCTAATCCTATTGATATTTTTATATAATTCAAAGCTAGTATTTTAGTGGTCAAAACATTCGCCAGCGCCTAACGCGCTTGCGCGGCGTGAAATATGGCTCATTCCGAATTAAGTCATCATCGCTCACATGAATAATTTGCTTTCCGATTTAGATAAATGACTACTATGGCAGCTGAGAGTCAGTAATATACCTATTCACTTGAATAGTTACTTTACTCATGGTTGGATTATAGTATTTATTTGTGTATACACCACGAATTTCCTCTTCTTTGGTAAGGTGGCGACTGTAGCCAGAAGCACAATTTCGAAAATGCCACGTTAGTTTAAAGATCGGTGATAATTATTAATTTAGGGCATGGTCGGTAGTCGGCGTTATCGCAAGATGGCACATGCCATGACTTCATATATGTCGATTCACGGGACATCGTTATCGCGTTCACGTTAATTCAGAAAAGGGCCCTAATTCACTATGACCACTTAATGATTCATTACTTCGAAACCACGTCAATTCCTTAATACCTAATCACTACATCTGCTATTAACGTATTCTCTATGACACAATGACCGAAACCGGTTTGAACTGTCAAAATACCACGCTTGACAACCGTACGGCGCGGCGTGGTAAGATTATGCGGGGAATAATAGATAAATACCATACAGCAGAATTGGGGTCAAGGTGTAAGCACGCTGTAGTCGATTACAGTGCAATTCGGAATGTACCATATATCACTCCACTCGAATCTCGTAACCATGGCAACACCACCTCGGCGTCAACACCTCCACCAGCCGCGTTTTGATTGGCGAATACCTCGTCTTTTTCTACTTTAGAGTTACACATTTTGAAAATCGCTCAACGAAAACTTTGCTTAATCTGCCCCTTGGCAGACTCTAAGGCAGGGTCGCCATATCGAAGGTCGCCATGAAATGTTGGGGGTTCAAGGGTCGTTAGAATTAGACAACCAGCTTGATAGAATGTACTTTAATGAATATCTAGTGAATTTATGTTACAATGCGCATTGATGTAAACTGCTTACTTATATTCTAAAGGAGTGTACTTACTACGTTATGCACTATTAGGGACCATACATACACTTCAGGGTTGACACCAACCACTTCTTCATTTAAGGGTTACTAGAGGTGCAGTACAAACACGGGCGCGCGATGAGCGATAAAATATTTGCACTTATCCCAAGTAACATTTTAAACTGTATAAAAGCTGTATTATGGACTATTTGCTTACTGCAGGCTGTTAAACGTGCTGTATAAAGACTGTATAGCAAGCTATACAGCCCTTGTAACTCTGAAATGGGCCCCAAAATTATACAGCTTTAAGTGTAGATTTAGCTGTATAACAGCTGCATAATAGCTGTACTATTTGGCTGGCTAAGATACTATTTAGATACTTTTATACAGCTTCCATTCTCTAATTTTCTTTTTTATTCTTTTATACAGACTCAGGCTTGTGAAAATCTTAATAAAAGAATAAATATATTATAATTGTGTTCGTGGTTGAATTCATTCTCCATTTTATTTACTATGTGCCATATCTGAAGATAAGTGAAAAAATATTTAATAACCAAGTGGTAAGTACTCTTTCCTGTTTATCGTTGTTGTTATGCTTGCGACTGATATTTTTATGTGAGTATGTATACTAGTTTTAAGCTCAAAACTCACGCCCCTTCGAAATAAGGAATATACATACATTTTTTCTGTAACAACAAATATGTGATCAAATCTGAAAACAGTTTTAAGAGTAACCCGGACTGTTCTATTGATAGTAAACGTAATTGTGTGTACTATACAGTTAAAATCTTTTGTAATTTTGTACTGAAATTTCAAAAACAAACAAAAAAATATCTCGTAAAATTGCAATGCAATTTATAAATTATTATAAAATGGCGTCCTTAGTTTATACAGCTCTTGCTCTTCTAGTACCCCTTAATACAGCTTTTTGCATAACAGAGTCGTTATTTAAGAACGTATCTCAGCCTAAAGAGTAACATTGTCTGTACATTAGTATTTAAGTACTGTAGAAGCTGCCTTAAATTCTTATTCATTCTAATTAGGGTTCAGTTGAAAATATAGAAAACCTCATTATGATCCAAGGCCCGTAAGGCGGTGAGCAAGGAATCGGATAATAATTTACCAAATAGTAGTTACTGATAGCGAAAAGAAACAATGTATTGTTTTTATTTATAGAGATGTATTGTATCTAATTTAAATACTGAAGCAAACACTACAGAGTGCAACAGTTTAATGTATTTTTATTTTATATATATTTGTATCTTAACTCTTGTTCACTTAACAAATTGGCAACTGATCAAAATTATGACTCCGTGTTGTTATTAGTTGTATCCAATAAATAGACTGATTTTAGGTTATATTAGTTTCAAAATAATCGATAAGCTGGATAATTGTGTATGCCAACACTATAATAATAACTTTAATCTTCTAAAACACGAAAAACTGTAAAAAGGGGAAAATGTACGCCAATCGCATAAGGCTTTAAAAAGGAGTAAATCTAAACTCTTCTACATGAGACAGAATTGAATTAAACTATTATAAAGGGAACTGCTTGCTAAGAGTATCCTAGATTTCCGTTGTACAGCTATTATCAAGCTTAACTTGAAGGCTGAACAATAGAGTAATTTTACACCAATATTCAGGCTATATCAATATTTAATGCTCTTGTGCAGAAGTAGGTCATATAAAAGTATAATTTGAGAGCAGTATACAGTTATTGTCTTATAAAGTTGCTGAACGCAGTTTTTTACGCCGCGGTCTGTATTTTAGCATTTTCCAATGCTATTTAAAAGCTAAAGGTAAAAATTTAGGCTCTATACAGCCGTTAATCAGCTATACTGTATACAGTTGTACAGTTATACTAAAGTACAGTCTTATACATATTTTTACACTCTTGTACATCATTTATTAAGCTTATAGCTGGTAATGCGCTGGTAAATATAATATTTTTCCGCTTAAATGTTACTTGGGATTTGACGTTGGTATTGCATTTTCCTTATGTTCTTATACATGACGCCTTACAAGTTAAATATGTAAAAACAAATCTCTAATGTGATAATGAGTGACTAACGCGCAAGCGCGGCGTGATCTTATCACTTCACCTTCACTCCACCCGATTCACGACATTAAATGTCGTGAATCGGGTGAAGTGAAGGTGAAGTGATCACGCAATCTGCAATGTGATAATGACAGTGATTAACGCGCAAGCGCGGCGTGATCTTATCACTTCACCTTCACTTCACCCGATTTACGACATTTAGTGTCGTGAATCGGGTGAAGTGATCACGCCACACAAACTACGTGGGATTACATTCTATGGTCCGTCAGCTAGGCATCCGTTAGCACTCGATGACTTGACACACTCGGTTATCTCTTCTAATTCAATAGATTTGGGTTAATAACAACGCTGAACATCGTCGCAGTCTTTACTAGACTCGATCTACAATAATTACTCATAATAACCAAACAATGTCGATGCGTATTTTCATCAGTCTAGCTGTCATAAACGTGAATGTTTTAATTTTATTTACTGTTCGTGCGTGACGCGCTCGCGCCTCAGTCTATATAAGGACTTACTAGACTAGGGAAAAAATAAAAAAAAAACAGGATTGAGATTCTGACTGCGCTTCTGTTTTGCTATTTTATTGTAAGTAAAACCCCACAAAATATTAATGTTTTGACCACTAAAATACTAGCTTTGAATTATATAAAAATATCAATAGGATTAGGCTAAAAAATATTATTAAAATCTCGATTATGATTGTAAATGTATGCTTGGTCAATCCCTAGTATCTGATAAGATGACACTGACAGTTCACTCCACGCTCACTTCACCTAAGTTTTCACGGTGAGATGGTTACAGAATCGCACTGCAGATGTTAAATAGCCTATTGCCTGTTATACAGGGTTATTGGAAAAACACCAACAACCTCTTAAGAGGTAATTGTAGATACTCATCATTATGAGCAACTTTTAGTATGGGACCAAACCTGAAAACGCGAAAAAACAATCAGCTGTTCCCTACATTTATCTATGTTCGTATAACTCGTCAAAGTGTAGGGAACAACTGATTTTTTTTTTCGCGATATCAGGTTTGTATAGCTTTCATCAAGAATTTTCCTAACAAAACCAAAATCATTTTTTTCAAATCCGACCTGTAGTTTCGAAGATTGGCGCGTTCAAACAAACAAACTCTTCAGCTTTATTATTCGTATAGATTAGTATAGAGAGATACATAGATAAATTGCAAAGAAAACGAATTAATGTACCTACTTGATACCCGTGACAGCTTAGGTTTTCTTAAGATGTCCAAGTTCCGTCGATGAACAACTTTACTGAATAAAAACTTTTTTGCAAAAAAAAAAACAACCGTCTTCCAAAAAAAACACTACAAAGTGAAAAATAACTTTAATTTCGGAAGTCGATGTCGTTGGTTCTGTATGTCTGTACCGACTGTCTGTACCGACTATCTAAATTAAAGTTATTTTACACTTTGTAGTGTTTTTTTGGAAGTCGGTTATTATATATTTGTTTGTAAATCGTTTTTACCTATTTATCACATTTTAGTTATACCTACCTACCCCAAACAAATTCATATAACACTACTTGCTATGTGAATATCAGTGACAGGAAGCTATTGAACTCATCTGCCTACCCCTATAGGGTATAGGCGTGTAGTTATGTTGTGTGATTGCGTAAACAATGCATACATATGCTATAGCAGCAATCGCGGTTGATTTGCTGACATTTATTAAAGAGTTTCGTTGTCTGTCTCCGAAACTCATCATCAGATCTTTACGAAGTTTAAATGGGACCATTTCGGAATAAACCTCTTTCGAACAAAAAAAAAATATATATAAACATCCGAATTGAGAACCTCCTCCTTTTTTGAAGTCGGTTAAAAACTAGCGTAGCTAACTAAGTATAATATAATTTCATGATCTGCTATTCATAGCTGGGCACAAGACCTTAGCGAAGTTAACATTTCGAGTAAAGGATTAACTTTGAAGTTAACTTCAAAAATTGTTAACGGACTCATTAACTTCCGTTAACTTTTCATAAGTCCGTTAATCGTTAATTAAGTACCTACTCTTTGCCCAAAGGACGCCGCGAGGACCGCGCCGCGCTGCGAAAAACACGTTCTGAAAAATTATAAATTATTACAAACTCTAATGATACATCCTTTTTTATTAATTTTTTATGTCTTGCCTAAGCTTTCATAGCCAATTCCAACATTTTTTTTATAAGTAAATCACTAACGCAACGACATTAAAATGCTATTTCGTTCTTCTAATTGAAGAGGCAGCTGTACGAGAAGGCGCCCGCGTTTTGGTAGACTGTGAAATTTTGACGTTCAAAAATTGCTGATTTTCAGTCTAATTTGAATAAATGACTTTTAATTTGATTTCATTTTGATAAGTAATAGATTAGCGAATCATCATCTGCCTAGCCTTTTCCCAACTATGTTGGGGTCGGCTTCCAGTCTAACCGGCTGCAGCTGAATACCAGTATTTTAGATAGAGCGATTGCCTATCTGACCTCCACAACCCAGTTACAGGGTAATACGATACCCCTTAGTAAGACTGGTTGTCAGACTTTCGGGCTTCTGACTACCCGTAACGACTGTCAAAGATCCACGAATGACAGCCGGGGTGCTTTCAGAGGCACGGAGGGGTCTCGGTATGTAAAGATGGTCACCCACCCACAGACCAACCGCGGCAAGCGTAGCTTAACCTGATTGATCGACCTGTGCGGCTGTTTTTATTTAGCCACGGGCTCCTCTAATGGATTAGCGAATAACGAAGTTAATAGAAGTTGAGTAACTATATGCTTCTATCGTCCTAAATCTTAACGACATGCTGTATGTTAAATTAAACTCTTAAAATGCAATCTCTAGTCCATTCAGAGCGGTAATAGCCGACGTTGCCGCTGACAAACTGAGAGCCCTCCGACTCCTAATAAATCATCTTACCTAACTGAAACTCTGAGAGCTGAGCTATTTGACAGAAGGCTTTGTGGTCTTGTCTAGGCCGTGTCATCTTAACGACCTCGAATGGTAGGCATGCCGAATTAATTTAGGGACTGAATATTAAATTCTAATTATTAGCCTGCCACTATTTTAGAAATTCTAGACTCCAGAAAGTTATGAGCAGAAAATGAGGATACATATAAAATTCGGAGTATTTTTAGGCTCCCGCAGACAGACACGGCCTACAGTGCAATGCGACTCTAGTAGAACAATTTCTATGAAAACTCCATGGAAATCGTTCTACCAGAATCGCGTCGCACCTGCCTGCTGACCCTTTAGTTCCTATCACAGTTAGGCGTCGAAACTGATATAGGCAGCCTCACTTTCTCCCTAAGTAATAGGTACATTATTAACTTGCACGAGTATATGTGGATTGTCTTCTAAAAACAAGATGAAGCCAGGTTTCTTAAAATAGCCAACCAAGAGATGCGTTGGAAGGTCGTTCTAATTTTGGGAATCCCTAAAAATTTGTAAGTATCACTCAACAATTAGGGAAGGTTCGCTACCCGTGAGTGGGGGGCCACTTAACATCAGGTGGCCCCATTGCAAACCTTTCTTAATTTTGAGTGGAAAATTATTTTTGATAAAGTCCCCAACGCACACTCTGTGCGATGGCATAGCGATAACGGATATTTTTGGATCCCGACTCGAACCTTATAAAGCCATTTGGTATTAAACTCAAACTCAAAGCATTTATTTCAATTAAACCATTTACAGGCACTTTTAAATTGTCAAGAAGTCGGTCAGTCAGATAATATGAAGCTAGTTGCCCATTCCAAAGCGTAGGTACCTATGGAGAAGAACGGGCAAGAAACTCCTTGGACACTCTTTTAAATTATATTTTTACAAAAATGTTAGTTACATTATTAATGTTGAATTTATAATTATATGTGAGAACGATGTAAAAAGACGTACGCGTTAAAAGCTTCAAATGCATTCAGAGTACAGCATATTTTCAGTGATATCTGCATATTGAGAATATAGGTTATAATAATACTAGCTTCTGCCCGCGATGTCGTCCGCGTGAAATTTCACTCTCCCCCCATTCACCTCCACCAAACCTCCACCACCTCCACCACCAAACCTTTTCTTAGTGGATACCTACTCTTCACAAAGAACACACCCTCCAAATTTCATGTCGCTAGAACCAGCGGTTTAGGCTGTGCGTTGATATATCAATCAGTCAGGACTTTGAATTTTATATTTACTTATAAATTTTTGTATATCGTGAACGAATAACCTTCCGCTCCTGTGCCACGCAAATATTTCCAAGTAGGTAAGTACTTACCTGTCGAAGAAGTTTTGTTAAATCGTCCATAACAGATGTCTGTAATGCCGCAAATCGTATTATATAAGTCAACGAAAGGAATAGCTCACGGAATTTATCCTAAGGATACGGAAGAAGTGAAGTACCTACATGTACCCTTCTACTTTACCTGAAAACCGTACGGATTATAGTAAATCCGTTTCAGTTGGTTGCTAATAGATGTGGCCAGTAAATCTACTTCAATTCAGTGCATTATATTGAGCTCAGATATCCGAACAACCTCGCCGAACATGTCGGAATGTAAAACGTCTTCATTGGAATCCTCGCCGCTTTATCACATTTAATTTCACTCTAGCTCAATCCCCTACTGAGCTCTGAGCTTTAAATCATCCCCTTTCCGAATTTCCGATAGAATCAGCGTAATTTCCATGTAATCTGTTCCAAACTTTCTGTTTTTCGATCGTACTCGTAATTCCGACAACCTCAAACACTCATTCATTTTCAAATTTCCTCGATTATACATATAATATTTCGATTATATAATATTTTATATTAATAGGTATGTTATTCGTTTGTGTGAATCCAACCCGTTACAGAGGGTCCGTATATAAACAAGGATCCACTTTTGTTTTTATCTTTTGTGGCACGAAGCATTCGTTACTCAAACATGAGTCCTGTCAACAGTGCAAACACGTCCAGCAAACGATTTTATATTCAAACATAAACATGGAAATTGAAAAATGATCGGAGAATTCATGATGAAGGACTTTGAAACAAAGGAATCTAATTTTTGCTCTTTCGCCTAAAACTCAAACTGCTGCGAGTTCTTATGGAAATTGAGCTAAATTAATAAAATATGCTAAGCACTTAGTATCGGGGGTCATTGGGCTAATTTACTGAATCTGGTTAATTCCCTAGTCGTTCAGCACCCTTATTGTGTAACTGTATCAATCTCAAATTGAATCATTTTCAAGGATATTGCTGTAATAGGTTTCGAAAAATTTGTTTGCTCAGCAACGTAAATAATAACGCAATCAATATTGTTGAACTGTCAAAATTAATTACCCCGCAGCACGCGACACGATTTTAAATTTAGAATGCACGAAGTTTTGACAGGTAGGTACTAGAAAACGTGCTAAAAGAAAAAAGAATCGTAACAACAAGGCATCGAATTATACAGTCGTTTGGTACGGAAGTTCTGATTGAGTTTGGCACGTGTTATAATATTAATTTCGCGGAAACGTACAGAAAGGTCGGTTACGGAAAATTACACTCAGCTTCTGAGGGCTGTACAAGTGTATATTATGTCCGACTCACCCAAACGCTTACCTACTTACAATTTGTTGCGCCATAACTTACTTTAGGTTGTGATCTCCCAAGTTTCATGTTTCATTTGTTGTTTACATGACATGAACAAAACCTTTTGTTTGGAAAATTCGCGGAGTGACTTTATTAAAAATTTTTGAAAAACTGCAGTGCTATTCTGTACAAATCTCACCTACTTGGGTGAAGTGAGCTTAAAGTGAGCTGTCATTAGTGTCAATCCCTAGCATCAGATGGAATGACAGCTCACTTCACCTAACTTCTCACGGTTAGATTCTAACAGAACCTACTGGCTGTACCTAGATGTGAGGTCTGCGATCCCATCCGTATTCTAATAAGCAGTTTGGCCATTTACCATCAATGTGTTTCTCGTTCTGTGTCCTCTAAACTGCCCACGTTGAATAACATAGGAAAATGTGGAAATTGTTAGGTACAATGAACCTCAGAGACTCAGAGTGTAGGATCAAATAATCTATCTTATTTGAAATAATCCTTATAAGTTTATTAACACTAAAAAGGCCTTGAAGCCTTCTTTCATAAGATCTAAAATAAAGCAAAAAAAATCCCTTTTATTAGCAAACACAAAGGATAAAGTAAGCTAATTGCCTAGATCCGGTTTTTTCAGTCCAGCGGCTCCCCGCCGCCTTCAGCGAACGGAAACAGTAAAACTACCTACATTTAATAGTATGATTACGATCATATCACGACAAAAATAACTCAACATTAGACTTGCGTGTTTATGGTAACACAATATAATATACCCATTAAACCTCTTTGTTTTGTGTGACCCGACCGACCCGCGTTGTTACAAAAAAAGCATTTGACACCACACTGACCTTTGTGCAAATATAGCTACTACTTACTTGTTTTTTCTTAGAAAACATAAGTTATTCATATTGGCTTTCAGCCGCAATATTAGTGTAACTGCCGTGGGCCTTCAAGGCTATAAAGAGCCACGCAATTTTTCCACGTGAGAGGTTACGGCCGCCGTAATATGTACGCATACCTATACAAGATAGATCACACTCTACATCAAGTTAGCTATGCAGGTTATTATGGCTGGAGGTCAGATGGCATTATGGCAGGCACTCTGTGAAATTCTAATATATTCAGCGTCTGGTTAGACTGAAAGCTGAGGCTTGAGAAACGGCTAGAGTTATGGTGATTATTTCTGACTTATTATTTATTTAATACTTCAAGCACATAAATGTACAGAGGCGGACTTAATGCCATAGGCATTTTCTACCAGTCAACCTTTGGGATTGGGATTGGGATTAAAATGTTGAATATCCATGCTTTTGTGAGGGATTTATTTATTTATTTATTTAAACTTTTCGCACAAAAAGGTACAAAGGCGGACTTAATGACTTAGGGATTCGTATATTTTTACACAAATTATGTTAACAGTAGGTGCAAGCAAGCAAGTATTGGACCAATACGAGTAAGGAAATAGAAAAACGTAATTATCTCGAATTTGGAGTACCGCCAGGAGATCCCCATTATGCCAAGAAACAAATGACTAAGTTTATTTGGAGAGGCGAGCAATAATCTTGATATACTTAAGTACAAAACATCTTATCTCTGTCAATGTATTCAGAAATACCCGCTCTTACGGTCCATATTATAAAAACTTAATCGTCCGGCACTTGAATGTAATAACGGCGTCTAAGTGTGGCTAGTGTGACCACCCGAGTGGTCCTTTCAAAGTCGTTAGTAATCCGTTAATGGACTTCAGACATGCGTCAACATGAAACATTGTTTACTATTGCCATTCGGATTAAACCGTGGAAAGATCAGCAAATGTGATTATAGAATCCATCATAAATTTATCATATCTTTGAGGATAGGGTCGTCAGCTCAAACAAACTAGAATCAATTCCAAAAAAGTAGCTACTGGAATCAATAATCTATTTGTTGTAATTTCTTTCGTTCAAAAGTGCCTTTTATGTGCCTATTTGAAATAAATGGTTTGACTTTGACTTTAACAAATATTTCCCGCAATTGAGTGCGGTTTTCACAAATACTTGGAAAATCTTTCGGTTTCGCGAAGATAACCCTCTCGGTCCCGAGGGGCCATAAAACATACCTTCGCGCGGGGGGTTGTGCACAAATTAATTTATTTCCGGGCGATCGAACCCACGATAAATAACGTCGAATATAAAATATACCTACAGTCTCACGGCGTATTAAAAATAAATTGAAAGATCAAAAGGCTGCCAAAGGAATTCTCCATAATTCAATGTCATACTTCTTTAATCTACGTAAAAATCCGGAGCAGCACCTCGTCATTGCCATTAGATGGGCCTCCATAAAGACCTCATTGGGGCATGTAATTCTGAACCAATTCGACTTTATAGCTTTACTCATGAATTTCAAGCCAGTTTTTTGTTTTAGATCGCGTGCCAGTATTTTGATTAATTAAACACCACCTTTTTATTTATTATACCTAGCCGGGATAAACCTACACGCGAGCGCAAGGAGCACCTTGACTTGGGAAAATGAACGTGTACGTTCGGGGTACCCTCGTCAAGAACGAAGTTGTCCACAATACATAATACTACAACACAATACTCGCTCGCTTAGTCCTCTCTGAAGAATCGGTATTGGGGCTTTATCGTCCCTTGCCTGTGGCATTACTCTCTCGTGCTCCGAAATTGGGGACCCGTCTTTGGGTTACTCCTCCCCCTCCCGCAGGAGGGGGCGGGAGTGCATTAATGCACACCTAGTTGCTGAGGCGCTTTCCTCCCCCGGCATTCTTAAGTGTATCATTGGTGTGTCACTATAGAAGCGCCCGAAGTGCTTCACGACGTCCGTGTGACCAGGGCCCCCTGCTGGGTGAGATCACTAGTTTCCTAGGGAAGGCTCGGAAAGAGCCGATTCAGCAACGAGGGTGTCGCGCGTCGATTTTAGTTGGCGCTCATCTACATTTTTTCATCATTTTTTCATTCTTGTGTTTTCCAGCAAGTGTAGAGTAGTGAGTGTGTGGGCCGCGCACGTGGCGCCTATATTAACTTAGAACGAACTGCGCGTGGCGGGCGTCGTGTGGTGAGTATGGAGTTCTTTTGTTTGAGGAGGTCGCGTGTAAAGTGAAGCCGACCTACTCAGGCGTCAGTCCGGTGTTTGCTGCGCAACGTCTGCAATGAAGTCGCGCGGGAACCGTTTGTAGTCGGGAGGAAGCGCGTGCCATGGGGCAATGTCATGATGTGATGGTGCTCAAAGACATCGGCACGCAGATCCCTGTGGATCACAGAGTTCCTCACGAACCGAGGGGCTTTGACGATTTGACGCTGCACGTAGTTCTGCTGCGTTTGGAGCTTTTTCTGTGTCTTAGCCGTGAGGGCGAGCCAAGCCGGGGCGGCGGAAGTGAGTTGCGGTCGCACGTAGATCTTGTAAATCCCCAGCTTGACTCGCGTAGAGAGGCCTGACAAGAGCACCTGACGAAGTAAATGGCGGGTTACCTTCACCCGTGCAACAGTGTTGCAGTCGCGCGGGCCCATGGAGTACCAGTTGTCGAGTGTGCCCCCAGGTACTTGGCGGTCTTGGTCCACTTGACTTCGGGCCCCATGAGCTCAAGGCTCGGTGGGTTCATACGATCGCGTGCCGTGACGATGATCGCCTGCGTTTTCCGAGAGTCTTCATTTGCTGAGCCAGTCGGGGAGGCCAACTTTGATGGCCGCGTGTACGGTCGACAATGAAATGGTGACGTAGACGGCGTCATCGGCGTACAGCGCGACTTCACAGTGTGCGTGGCAGGTATGTCGTCGGCGCACACAGAGTACAACGCAGGCGAGTCACAGCTCCCTTGCGGCACGCCCGCGGTGACGGGGCGCGCGCTGGATAGCTCGTTCTCCACCGAGACCTTGATAGACCTATCCTGTAGGAAGGAGGAGACCACCTGTATCAAGAAACGGGGTGCTGTGGAGAGTGACAGTTTGTACAGTAAGCCGGCGTGCCAGACCCGGTCGAATGCCTTTTCCATGTCGAGGGATACTGCATACTGTAAGAAATTGTTCAAATGTTGCATAAAATTTTACAATTATTTAATAACATTATACGTATATCACCCACTCTACAGGTATGGCATTATAACAATTACGTTTCTAATCATAAAAACAACTACTAGACCAAATTTTAAGGTGAAAGAAATGGTTTCTCGAATTTAAAAAAATTACATGTTTGAGGGGGTATGGCGGGTATTTTGGACCGTCGGAATGGTATGGCATGGTGATTTTCGTACAAGATTAATAAAAAGCAATTGTTAAAAAAAAATCAGCCTGTAAGAGATAAATAAAAAAAAATAAAAAAAAAACATTTTCAAAAAGTATGGCGGGTCTAAACACCCACCGGAGAAGTATGGCACATAGCGACCGCCGGGTTTTTTTTGTTGAAATACCGATAAATTGAAGAAATTTTGTGAAAGAAATTGTTTGACACCTCCGGATTTTCGAGCAATTTCAATTAATTATTCTGCAATTGCGTCCCGCGCACCACCGGTAAGAACATCATATTCCTCTCACTTATTACGTATATGAACCCCCCTGAAAGCGCCATCCTGTAAGAAATGACTTACCAAAATGTGTCATCATCTCCATGTCTATTACTTATCTATGCGAAATTCTTGTTCGCCTTGTTCTGGCGAATTGTATTGTCAGTCTTTTCTCCCTAGTGACTCTTTCGTAGGCTCATTAACTAGCGTATGCGGTACGATGTATTTCCATCTGAACAACTCCTACTACAGTTTTACTGTTTGTAAAACAGTATTAAAAATTGAAAAAAAATCAGGATCAATATTGATACTGTGTTTGAAAATAAAAGAGGTAAATTTAATTATTAACTTAAATGTAAATTTAATTATTCAATTTAATAACATTTTTGCATATAATTGAAAAAGAAAATAAACACATATGTAGATAAAGGTAACTAGAGTGAATAAAGGCTGGACTAGACGCTGTATAGTCTTTTATACAATTTGGAAACAACAGTAAAAATAAACAATACAAAAAGTAACAGATAAATTATTATGGTTACTGAGTTTTCATTGTATTACTTTTTGTACTTATCTATGATTGTTAAGAATTCAACAGAGTTATTATACATGTTAGGATAATCATTTTGACAAGTAATGTGTCGTTTTAATTTTTTACATTTAACTTGTTTAAATGTTTGTATGCCAGTCCCGGCGAAATATGTAAGATAATAATCCTATTTATGAGATCTTAATGTACTCGTAACATGCTTTAAAGCAAATAAATTATATGACATTGGATTGTGATCAGACATACTTAGTGACATACATAGTGCTAGATATACAGTAGTGGGCGCAGAATTGTGATACGGGTAGGTAAACAAGAGAAATAGCTCCTCTAACTTCTACACAGTTTATTGTTACAGAGTCAATTACTAACACTACTGTAATAAATTAGTACTCTGAACTTAAAAGCAAACACTGAGCAGTTTCTAGGCCAGTATGTGTCGCGACCACGTCTAAACGATCACTGTCGCTACGCTACTCGCTCCATGGTCCGTAAGGTCTGTAACTCCGTATCGGACACTATACTCAATCCTAGACTCTGGTAAACGCTAAACACAGGCGCCTATGTCTCATTTTAAGTGTAAAAAACCGGCCAAGAGCGTGTCGGGCCACGCTCAGTGTAGGGTTCCGTAGTTTCCCGTTCGTCATAATAAGTGTTCCCACTTATAAGTTTAAAGGTGGGTATCCATTATGTTCGCGCTCCAGCAGCGCTCCGCGCTCCTGCAACTGCTCCCGGTAATGGGTACGTGCGCGAACACGGAGCGGGCATCATTGCACGTTCCGCGGCAGGCGCTCCAACTCGTGACGGTTTTTAGCGCGAACACAAAGGGATACGTTCAGGATAATAAAATATGTAAACGAAGTTAAAAAAATGCTTGCACATACGATTATACTACAAACTTAGTCCAGAAATTATTTTGTACAACTTTTTGTCTTTTTTGTACAAAAACTGTTGTTTCCATCAAGTTCAAAATAATTTTCCTAGAAAGTCCTTATAAAGTTCTACTTTGCAGATTTTTTTCATATTTTTTAAACTTATGGTTCAAAAGTTAGAGGGGGGGGACACATTGTTTTTTACTTTTGGAGCGATTATTTCCGAAATTATTGACATTATCAAAAAATGATTTTAGTAAACCCCTATTCATTTTTAAATACCTTTCCAACAATATATCACACGTTAGGGTTGAAATTTAAAAAAAAATCACTTCCTACTTTACATATAGGGGGGCTACCCTAATAAAACATTTTTTTCCAATTTTTATTTTACCACTTTGTCGGCGTGATTGATATACATATTGGTACCAAATTTCAGCTTTCTAGTGCTAACGGTCACAGAGATTAAGCGAGGACGGACAGACGGACAGACAGACATGGCGAAACTATAAGGGTTCCTAGTTGACTACGGAACCCTAAAAAGAAATCATCAATCTCTTTCATGTAACCGGAGGTTAACGTTGGAAGATGACAGAAAATGGTGAATGACTATTGGAAAAAATGGTCAGAAGAAAATTGGTTGGTCTAAACCAACGATATAAGTGGTCAAACGAAAAACCCGACATTGAGATGGACGACATTGTTCTTATTAAGGATCACAATCTACCGCCGACAAAGTGGCTGTTAAGTAGAATTGTCCAGAAGCACCCGGGTCAAGATGGAATCACGAGAGTGATTGATCTTTCATCTCTTTCATAAAAGATCTGACAAACATATTCTATTCTTTTTTCAACAGTACGAAAATAAATGAAAATCCTGCCAAAATTTGTGCATTTTGAAACTATCAAATAAATCTTAACAAAAACCTAAATTTTGAAAAAGATTTTTCAATCAAACTAAATAGGTAATAGTAGTGATGGGCCGCTATAGAACTATTGGATTTTATATTTGATTGAATTTTTAATACGGAATAGGAACGTCATTAAGAACGAAGTTAAAATTATTGTAGTATCTTCTTCCCCACATCATTATCGAATTAAAGTAGCCAGTAGGTACACTTAAAATCTGCTTTACCAACTCAGAATTATATTTTGTCGTAATGTCAATACCGCAGAATGATGTCCAGCCATCTTCTTTACACATCAGACCGAACAAAGAATGTGACACTGACAGTATATTTTTTCTTTTGCGACAGTTATTTAGTGGAGCGCCGTAAGGAATATAAATTGTAAAATCTCGGAATCCAGGGCCTGTCAATGAATTTTCATAAAAACTGTTCTACTGCATTGTTAAAAGATCAAATAAAAAACTTAAAAAAAAATTGGCCGATCTTGATTACAACAATTTACTGAAAAATGAGAGGGACAAGGGGAAAAAAATGCTTACAGTAAAGATTTCAATTTTATAGCGAATAAATTATATTTGCATAGTAACTTTAATGTTAATTTATAAATATTTAGCAAAAAATAACGAGTTACGAAAAAAAAAATTAATTATCAACTATATACATTTCTAAATTATTGTTCATTATTTTCGTCGTCATCGTTATCGATCTCATTGATGTGGATTGTAGGTGAAGGATTAGTACAGCTGTTACCATTGCATTCTAAGCAAGCTACAGTGCAATTTAATCCACTTTTCCTGCACCAGCAAGATGCTCCGCATCCTGTTTTGCATGTGCAAAAAGTCATTTTTAGGTAGGCTTCTGGAGCGGGTAGCTGCGTCATTGTTTGGAGCATCAGTATTCCGCATTCATATTTCCAACCCCATTCTTCTGGTGATATTTCTCTTCCGAGCCATGTTTGAATTTGCAGATATACTCTTTTGAAGTGTCCAAAAGCGGCATCTGCGGTAGGTGGCAAAGACGATAGTTTAACGCAGGTATTTTTAGCAGTTGCTTTCAAAAAAGAGTTATATCTTAGTATATTTAAATCTTTTATTTTTTGGGGGGCAGCGTATAAAGCAAGAGTGCATGTAAAACACAATTATGTTCTGTAATTAACTTTTATCGTATTAACTGCACAATAATAAATATACATAAACAAAAATCAGAAATAATTTTTCTCAAAACGCACAAAAACAGCTACGTATTTAGCTTAGCTAGGTGCAACGTGTACTAATCTGTTAGGGACCGCGTCAACAATGCACAACAGCTGCTGTTTGAAGAACCTTTGTACACACTGCTTCATTAAGTGGTTACCCCTCCAAAAGATATGTGCGTTCAAATCCGTGATAGGCCCAAGTTGGTTTTTGTATTTTGTAAAAACATTTTATTTTAATTAATTTATTGTTTTAGTGAATAAATAAGTTTAAGATAGTATTTATTTTTTTAAATTCTGTTTTTATTATTGTTTTTTTCAATAAAACGTTAATAGTTTTATTATTGCGAAAACGACAAGCAATAATAGGGTTAACATTTACGAACGTTTTATTCATCGTCTAAATAGACTAGAGGTTTCAAGACCGCTTGCCGTGCCTATGAGTGGAAGTTCAAATCATAGCCACGAAATGTGCTTTTTGTTCATTATAATTATTATTTTAATATATTTTTCTGTTTTGTTTTAGTAATTATTTATAAAGAATTTAAAAATAAAGAAAAATAAAATACCTTAATAATCATATAATAATATTTATTATTGCTATTATTTAACAAAACTGATCTTATTTTACAACAAAGATTTATTTTGATTTGATAATTTTATTTACAGTTATCATAATATACTATTTTGCCAACTGACACAATTGGGTTCCTAGACAAGTGGCATCCTATTAAGATAAACGATAAAATAGTAAGCGGTAGAAATATTTTAGATTGACATAACCTAACGAAATGTCACGTGACCTGTCATGTCGTCTCAGCATACAAATTTGACATTTGACAGTCTGACAAGTGACATCGAAAGTGACAAGTTTTGAAGCGTTTGCAACTTGTCTAGGAACTAGAAGTTAGTTTGGCAGGATTACAATCATGAGCATAATAAGTGAATAAACATGTTATCAATAGATAATCAATTAACATCTCTTATTAGCTCATGATATCTACTTAGAATATTTTGCTATACAAAGTAAAATAGTGGAATCAAATGAGTTAAATGTCTTCGTTGTTTATTTTGTTGTCATACCTACTTAATTAATATAACTGCTATTTCTGGGCAAATCGCAATCGTTCTCTTCGATGTTCTTCTGTTAGACATATTTTGCAGGTCGATAACTGTGAATGTTCGCTGCGTGTAAATGTCTTCGAACCGTGGACAGAGAGATATTCCATGCCGTTGCGAACTGTAACGAGTGGATGTAAACGGCGGTGTAGTGTGAACCTTAACAATATCCGGATGATGTTCAGATTGGTCCGTATAGATCCCAGTAGTTCTCCGACCCATGGTCATTGTCTTAGCATCGCCGGTTTCTTGAAATCTGCGCACCCATAAGCGCACCGTTTGTCTCTGTATAGAAAAAAATGGTTTTAAATAAGTTATTAAATACCACCACACACAAGATACCGCAAATAGCTCAACAAGAAAAAAATCGGAGAACACAATTAATATTATAATGAACTTACTGCTATGCCAAGCTGTCTCGCAATTCCTTTTATGCTCACATTTTGTTCACACAGAACAACTATTTTAGTTCTCATAAAATCATAAATCATTTTAAAAATTAATGAATAAATCGTAGTCGTTTACTCTTCGCCGTTTTAAGTGAACGTATACATCAAACGTTATAGTTATAACTTGAGGGTATGGATTAATTTTATAAAGACAACGTAAGTAAGTAAAATTAATGGATACCCTCAAATTATAATATCTATCGATTAGACATCCCACCTAAAGATAAAATTACTCAGACCATAGTAGATAACAATTTCAACGCAATTCATATGGGCTCGCTGGCTAGTTCGTCAAACTGCCGGTATGAGTATGACAACGTTCGGTGATGCGATGGTTCGAATCTGAGTCGAAACAATGGGTTCTTTTTGAAGTATTCTTTAGATCATTTGTAAGGAATTTAATGTGTAACATTTTAAAACTTGAGGGGTTAGCACATACTGACGCTGTCTGTACCTGCAGTCCCTTGAGGCCCAAGGACAAGTTTGTAATAGTTCTCCTTTTCAAAATATAACTTTAAACTAATAAAAATAGAAGAAAACTCCGAAAAATTATTATTTATTTATTTTAATAATTAAAAAATTGAGATCGGGCAAAAAATTTTTTTAACATTTTTCTATATACTGTTAAAAACACATTTCAAAAATTTATATGAAGATTCATTGACAGGCCCTGGATTCCGAGGTATTTGTGTAGTTACAATGTTTTTGATTCTTTTTTGTTTCTGCCTAATACCTTTTACCAACTATGTTAGGGTCGACTTCCACCCGGCTGCAGCTGAAAACCCAGTATTTTAAATGGAGCTACTGCCTATCTGCCCTCGACAACCCAGTTAGGTACTGGGTAACACGATACCCTTTGGTAAGACGGTTGTCAGACTTTTGGGCTTCTGACTACCCGCAGCGTCTGTCAAAGATCTACGAATGACAGCCGCGACAACGGCTTACTGTGCTTTCCGGGGCACGAAGGGGCTTGATATGTAAAGGATGGTCACTCATCCATGAATCGACCGCGGAAAGTGTAGCTTAACCATCATTGACCCTCGCGGCTGATATAACTCAGCCGCGAGCTCTGTCCCCGCACCCCGCTAAAATATGTACTTATCAATTTTTATATTATGTAGGTAAACAATTTAATGCAGACATCCACAAATATGGTACTGGCACATCGAGTTTAAGATAGCATACGAACGGACAGCTATATAATAGACAAGACGAAATTATAAGGGTTCCTTTTTGGTCATTTGGCTACTGAACCGAACCCACTGGTAGTTGCGGAGATTACCCTCTACATACAACAAACAAACTGGTACCTCTTTATAATATTAGTATAGCTAGGGGTAGAGATAATAAAACAAAAGATAGATTGGGTAGGTGCAGTTTATTTAAAAAACATTTCTAAATAAATGGTGTTCGTCAGAAAACGGCCACTTAGCTCACATTTATATTTTTAAAGACGGATCCAATTAACCAGCATCCATATAGCTGTTAATACTATCTCATTCGGTTCGATCTCACGGCTTGGTTCCTTCAGGAAAAATGCAATTGGCTTTTCGGATAGAAAATTCCCAGCCGCAGCTTAGGATTGGATTGTAACCGATAAATTGCGTTTGGATCGTACTATATATCCGTAGAAATACAGTCAATAGACGGCTGTAGTTGGACGGCAAAGTAACACGTAGTTAAAAATGACTGTAATATTAAACCGGGCAATTTTCGTAGGTAGATACAGCTATTCTCTGTGGGTTAGCTGTGCAGTCAAACTTTCACGAAATGGGGTGGCCGTGGTTAGAATATTATGTAGATTGTTAGGTGCTAACTATGTATACTATGCCATTGGTGGTTACACTAGATACTTGGGTAGATAATAGTTACGTTTCCATTTCCAATTGTATTTTTACGTTTGTTCATGCTTGAGTTTAGTAGTCAATGCTATTTAGTTGTTAACTTGGTATATTGCACTCTGGTGTGTGCTAACTGACACGAGGTTTTGTTTTTCTATTGGTTTTTTCATTTCAATTGTTTTTAATACAAAGTATTGACTAGAACCAAGGCAAAAAACTCCCCAGCAAATGTGTGAGTATGTTGCGCCACTTCTTCCCAGCTAAAACACTAGGAAGTGGTAAAGGACGGGTGTTTTGGGCGACTGTCTTATGTTAACAATCTAAATTCTCAGCTCAGCCTAATTAAATCTTCTTCGTAGCACTCTTCTCAGAGCGGACGTGGTCTTCATGTCTAAGAGCTGATGTGATTCGTCTCACGATTTCTCGCCACCTACTCCGATTTTTGGTATTCTTAGTGCACTCATACAAAGGATCGCCCACTGCGGCAAATTTTGATTTACAAATTAGTTCGCTAATTTTAACATCGTGGTGTTTACCTATACGTAGATAGGTAGGACTCTTGGACGCTAGGACTCTTGTTTTAGGCTTTACCTACATAAACAGTTTCTTGAAACTCATCGGTCTGATCCGGAACTCCGAACGATTGTCGGCATTTAAACCTTTGTGAGGATAAAATACTAGAGGCCAAAGCCCAAAACGGTGGTTAGATCAAACATTCGAGCAACTGGTAATAAGGTCATTACAGATGGAGAACGACGGTTGACAATTTCAAATGGAGTCACGATTCTCAGCAGTGTGAGATCGATTAGGACAAAGAAGAACTCAACAATAACCGTGGATCTTGTCTGAGAAAGTCACGAGGCACGGTAGTAGGTCAAAAGATATACGTTAGAAAAAATATATATGTTTATTCCTCTTTTTCGTGTCGCTGCCTGGTACGACTGTATTTTAAATATTGTTTCCCAAAACTTTGCCACTTCCACGGCGTTCGTGGTAGCGCAGAGGTCGCTTTGACTGCATGTTTTGGGACCCGAAGGGCAGGATCAGAGGTCGAGCATGGTTTGTGACATAGCTCCACAAAAACAACGGAACGGCAGTAAGGTGTCCTACTGCCGTTCCGTCAAGGTAACCCCACTATACCAGGTTGGACTTATATCTTCCCACTTATGTCCGGAGACAGTTCACAGACTTCCAAGTGGACCATGGAAGGTTACACTCTGCAGGGAGATGCTCCTTTGGTGGTAGGTAGTAAGTAGAAGGGGGAAGAGTATCCTGCCACAGTTTGACTGTGTTTGTTGTACTGAGGGGACGGTTTTCCTAAAGGTTTAGAATAAGTAGATAACTTTCGGAAGAGTCATGGGATCAGGATATGGTGCCCCAGTTCAAAGGTTGCGATTTCTGTCATCATACCTGTTAAGTACGAGGACAGACGAGTGAAACAACTGCTCGCTAGTAGCGCACTGCCTTTATTCAAGTAAGACTATCGGTGCGTAGGCACACGCACACATACTCAACATTCCTCCCCTTAGCTTAGAGATACAATCCAAAACTACTATGCTTCCAAAATGTACTATACTATAACTAAACATACTTTCTAATAAAACAGCTTGTAGTTGACTATAGGCCGATTGCGTTTAGACCGTGGTGTTGGCACAGGCTCACTTGCCTGCTGTTGTGGTGGCGCTTCTCCAGAAAGTCCCGTGCTAGGAGAGCCGGCTAAAGCTTCCTGGTACTCATCCTCCTCCTCGGGATTGTCTGGTATTGTAGGCTGTGAAACAGCAACTGGGGGTGTACCTGTTGGTGTGGCTGCTCTTGCCAAGTTGGAACTATCTACCGCCATTGACGTATCTTTACTTCCTTCACCAGTGCCCGGTGGCGTCATCTGTTCTGGAATCTGCACCTCTACCGTTGGGCCACCACTTAATTCCTCTTGGTCTGTATCCACGTCTTTGTTGTCATAGCCATCGTCGCCTTTATACTTTATTATCTGATCTTTATGTTTTTTTAAAGTCTTTGATGTTACTTCATTTTTAATTAAATACAACACTTTGCCGATTTTTTTAATGACTGTCCCTTTGCACCAAGTGTATTTACCATTAACTGTATGATATTTATAATAAACTATGTCACCGGCAGCAAAAACTTGAGTGTTGTGTCCGCCCGTCTTATTTTGCAAACACTGTTTACGTTTTACCATTTTAGCGAGTGCCGTGGACGATGGCGACGGCGATTCGGGTTTCAATAGATCAAGACGCGTTCTAAGCTTTCGACCATAGACCAGCTCAGCCGGAGAGGACCCCGTCATAGTGTGAACGGAGTTTCTGTAGTGAAACAAGTATTTTAAAAGTTTGTTATCTAAATTACGCGGCCCATTGTCACTAAGTAAGCTTGTTTTAATACCCATCTTTACTATCTTAACATAACTTTCTGCCTGACCGTTACTGGCCGCGTGGTATGTCGGCGACGTCACGTGTGAAATCCCGTTCAACCTACAAAAAGCCTCAAACTCATGTGAGGTAAATGATGTACCATTGTCGCTAACCAGTGTATGCGGAATACCAAATCTTGACATAAAATCATATAATCTGTCAATTGTTGCTGAAGTAGAAGTACTGCACTTCATATTATAAACCTCCACCCACTTGGAATATGCATCCACTACCACTAAAAAGGTGTTACTGTTAATAGGCCCCAGAAAATCAATATGAACCCGGTAAAATGGCGTTGGAGGAAATTCCCAGTGCGCAATCGGCGCCCGCGCCGGTGATGGTCGTAATTGCATGCACACTTCACATGATCCTATCAAACGCTCTAAAACAGCGTCAATTCCCGGAAACCAAACACGCGCCCGCGCCTCTGCCTTTGTTTTAACAATACCTAAATGGGATTGATGTAATTCCGTTAGAATTTTTGCTTGTAATTTCTCCGGAATTACAACTTTGTGTCCTCGCATAACACAACCATTTTCATAAGCCAATTGCGTCCTACACGCATGATACGGTTTCATATCATCACCAGACATTTTCCTAGGCCATCCATTCAACACACAATACACTACCTTACTCAAGGTCACATCTGCTCGCGTCGTGTCACGTAACATTTGTAAGGTTACTGGTAGACTACCTTCCAACACAAAATTAATATAAGATGCGCGGTCGAGATCGGGCATCGTCGCGTCGACGCCCCGCACGCCCCTGTCCACACCCGCCTCCTCGGGTAAACAAGCGCGAGATAAGAAATCCGCACTATTATTAGTGCTACTTACATATTCGATTTGATAATTATAACCGCTCAGAAACAGCGCGTATCTCTGTAGTCTGTTTGCTGAAACTTCAGGTATACCTCGGTGCGGTCCGAAAATCGACAACAGTGGCTTATGATCGGTCCGGAGAATAAACGGAACCGACCTGCCATATAAATATTGATGGTAACGCCTAACCCCAAAAATAATTGCGGTCGCTTCTTTTTGGATCTGCGAGTAACGTTTTTCAGCTGCATTAAGCGTCCTCGATGCAAAAGAGATCGGTCTCTCCGACCTATCGGTTTCCACTTGCGATAATATTGCGGAAAGCCCTACCGGTGATGCATCCACTGTTAAAATGATAGTTGCGTCTGGGTTAAAATGTGCTAATACTTGATCTGACGCTAAACATGTTTTAATCGCGGCGAACGCTTCATCGTGTTCCCGTGTCCAAACCCACCTGTTACCCTTTTTTAGCAACTCATACAAAGAGCTTAAAATCGAAGACGCGTTAGGAACAAAGTTCCTGTAATAATTAACCAACCCCAAAAATGACTGTAATTGATTAATATTAGCCGGAACCGGCGCTTCCACCATGGCTTTTATTTTTTGTGGTGATTATGTAGTCCATCTTTATTTATCACGTAACCTAAGTAATTGACTTCGTCTTTGAAGAACACACATTTTTCTTTTTGTAAGGTTAGTCCCGCATCTTGTAATTTTAGCAGCACTTGATGTAATCTATCCAGGTGTTCCGATTTAGTTTTCCCGGTAATTAAAATATCGTCGAGCATACAGAGTGTGCCGGGCACGCCAGCTAGCACGCCCTCCATCGCACGCTGGAACACGGCCGGCGCGCTTGCAATACCAAAACATAAACGCGTTTGTTTAAAAATTCCCCTATGCGTATTTATGCATGTTATTTCTTGTGACTCATCATCTAACATAAATTGGTTGTAAGCATTTGACAGGTCTAATTTGGTAAACTGCTGACCCCCATACAACTTTGAAAAAAGTTCTGTTACTGTTGGCAAAGGATACTGGTCAATAACTAACTGTTTGTTTACACCGGTGGAAAAATCGGCGCATATGCGTATAGATCCATTTTGCTTTAACACGGGCACAATCGGTGACGCATACCGCGCGTGATCAACCGGCTGCAATATACCTAACCCTACCAATCGATCAATCTCTTTATCTACTTTACTTTTCAAAGCGAAAGCTATTGGTCGAGCCCTAACAAAAACTGGCTTCGCATGTTCTTGTAATTGTAATTTCACTTTAAATTTATTGAATAATCCTAATTTATCCGAAAAGACAGATGGATAACGGCATTGCAATGTAACAAACATATCATTTTTATCCGTTTGGTCACAATATTGTATCGGCAATAATTCTAACCTAAATTTTGAAATAAAATCGCGACCGAGAATCGGCGGACCACCGTCCCGCACGAGATAAACACACAGTACATGCGATGTATTCGCATAACTTACTTGTAGTTGCGCTATACCCTCACAAACAATTTTATCACCGGTATATGAACACAAACGTTTACTAGTCATCGACAATGGTACATTTCTAAAATATGTGTTATAAGTTTCCTCAGAAATTGCTGTAACGGCCGAGCCGCTATCTATCTCGAATTTTAATTCGATTCCCGAGATCAATACCGTTTCTATCATCGGTTCCCCTTTAAGTGATCGAATATTAAAACACTCACCGTCATCGTCGCTCTCGTCCACTGCTCTCGTTTCGACATAATTAATCTTTTTACACATCCTACGCAGATGCCCCGTAGCATTGCATTTCCTACATTTAGCCTTTGCGAACCGACACTGGGATGTCTCGTGATTATGATAGCCACACACTTGACACTGCACTTTAACTCCCGAACCAGGCGCAGCCTCTCGCTGCGCTGGCGGCGCCGAATCCGTCGCCCGCGCAATCTTGAACAGCTGATCGTGCGGCGCGGCCTGCACCCCGGCGGCCGCTGCCGCACGTGCACTCCGCGTGTTCTCCGCCAACTCCATCGCCTTTGCTAATGTCAGGCCCGCGAGATCTTTCGAAAAAAGCTTCTCTCTGTCAGATCCCGGCAACATTCCCATAACAAATTTATCTCGAAGAGCTTCTTCTACGTTAGAGAACCCGCAGTGCGCCGTCAGACCTCGTAACCTTGCGGCCCATTGTGCATACGTCTCCCCCTCTTGTTGCGTAGCCGCGTAAAACTTGTACCGTTCACCGAACCCACACCGCTTCGGAGTGAAATGTTCGTCCAGAAGCTTAAGTACGTCATCATACGGCACGTCTTGCAGCTGCTTTGGTAACGCGAGATCCGTTGCCAACTTGTGAGTGCCATCCGCGAGTGCGCTCAGCAAGATAGCTCGTCGCTTTGTTCCTGTAGGATCGCTCGTCCCGGTGATGTCGTTAGCCACATACCATTGTTTAATGCGGCACTTGTAGGTCTCCCAAGACTGTACATTGTGATCAAACACTGATAAAAGACCAAAAACCGAACCGGACATTTTAACTTTACTTTTTCGTGGGTACTCGTCGCCAATGTTAAGTACGAGGACAGACGAGTGAAACAACTGCTCGCTAGTAGCGCACTGCCTTTATTCAAGTAAGACTATCGGTGCGTAGGCACACGCACACATACTCAACAATACCCTTGTCCCATGTCCCATGGGGTCGGCGCAACACGTTTTCTTCTTCCATTCTCCCGTATCAACCTTTACGCCACCATTCCCTCCCTTTTCTTTCATAGCATTCCTTACACAATCCGCCATCTTTTCTTTGTCCCTCTCCATCCATCATCCTCTTTTCGCGATTCCTGTGTGAAACACTAGCTTCTGAACGCGACTTGTTCGCGTGAAATTTCTTGCTCTGCCGACCGCGCGTTCAAACAAACAAACTATTCAGCTTTATTTTTAGTATAGTTATAGAATATAAGCATCTTCTGTGGATATCTTAGTTTTATGAGGTAACAAACTTGTTCATGACCTTTATGGATACTTGTTCGCCTAAAATTGTTTATTTTAAGAGATCTCTAATCGTCTAATTGTTCTGTTATTTATGCTACTCGTATAGTTTTTTTTAGGTTACTAAAAAAGATTGTTTCGTCTGTCACTGATCTGTCTGATGAATGACTATCCGTTCCTATCACTCGGCCATCACTGACAATATGATGCATTTTTATCATACCTTTAAATACGACCTCATCTAGTTTTTAAAATATGATTGATGTGTAAAACTGTATGTATGAACCTACTTACACAAATAAAATCTTTTATCAAATAAAATCATTTATCATACAAAACGGCAATCGGCCACTAAAAATCATAGATGGGTTAAATTTTCGGGTAGACAGGTGAGCAGAAAATAATACCTACTACTACTTTTATTAGAATTAAGAATTTGAGATCATTTTCATGTTATGGAAATACAAACTGAATGTTAAACTCAACAAAGTTAAAATTTCATTGCAACCAAAATATATTAGGACCTATTTGTTACAAATGGTCACTCAAAGGCTAGTAACATACAATATCAAAAGTCAATATAGAATACATTTCACTAAAATAGATAACTGATTAATGGCGATGGAATGTAAATTATCTGAGATTATGAACACTGCTATAGATACAGTGCGTGCCACGTAAGAAGAGACTTGACACACCACGTGGTCTGACATGCCCAGAACACGATTTTAGGTATCTTTAGCGGTATGAGGTCTGAGTGCGGGACGGGACCGGACGTCATAGGGGCGGCGGGGGAGGCGGGGTCAAGTCTCTTCTTACGTGGCAGGCATTGTACTTACTCTGAATGAAATATCTATCTACCTACTAATGCGCAATAAAATATGCACGTCAAAACTTTGAATCTGAAGATTTATCATTTAAACTAAAAGAGAACCTATCAAAGATTGTACGAGTTTGTCAAAAGTTTGATAAATCGCTACATTCATCTATTTGAATAAAAAGTTCATCTTCGAACAATTCGAAACTCCTTAAACGGGGTCATCTTTTTCCAATTCATTTTAAATCTGGGAATCAAAGAACTACATAGTTGAATTCTATGATGAATTTGATTAGAAAGTTTGCTTTACGGGGTATGTTAACCATATCTTAACAGTGAACGGGTCTTATTTTAGTAAAGGTAAAAAAAAGTCAATCATGCAGGTAAAACATTTTTTTACAAATTTAATAAAAGCGTGTTTATCGAACATCAGTAATTCCTATTTTGAATTCCTAAAAATATTATTGAACACTAATATAACAATTGTGCTTTTTTGTGTACCTCAAATAATTCTTTTTTTGGGGTCCTAAAAATACTAAATAGGCAAGTAACTGCGACCAACTTGGATGTAATGTAGCACTTTCCGGCCGCTCCTGTGGCACCGCTCGCTTTGCTCGCTCGGCTCGCGCACCTTTGATCACAGTTACTATCTAACCTAACCCGATTGGTGGAGGTACCCTAGCTTAGTTACTGTGACCAACTGTCAGAAAAGGTCAGAAAGTTGGAAGAAGTTCAATTATTTTTTAAAAGTGTCAATATTTAGAAGCTCGATAAGCTTTTAGAGATTCAGTTATAATTTCCATGAGTAAGCAGTAGTATGTAACTGACTAAAATAATCTCAACTAACCAATCATTCTAACGTAACTGCGATACAACAAATGCATAGACAAAATATTTTCAGAATACCTGTTCAAAAAGATACATGCGGTAGGAGGTACGCCGCGGGCCAAATACAGTGGAAATAAAAATCATTCCGTTGAAGCGCGCACGCTACATACACGGCTTTAAACATGTGGGTAGACACTTAAATCTAGAGACAAGATAATATAATTCTGCAGGTACTGTAATAAAATCCTCCTCAAAGTCATCACAGCACAGAGTTGCCAGAAATTACATTTTATTCAAATTGCTAGCCTTCTAAATCCTCTGCTTGATATGTCAAAACTTATTTACATGTAAATGACTTCGTCTTGTAGTAGGTACATTAGGTACATGTATAAAAAATGAAGTTATAACATATGTACAGACGCACATCAAGCTACTTACAATCTGTCAAATTTCTTTATTAGATTTTCAACTTTATTACTTATGCCACAAGGTTCAAAGTTGATTGGGAAAATTTGTCAGTTTCGGGTATCTTGATGTGCTGGCGTCTGTACATGATCTTTAGTCGTATGAAAACAATCCTATTAGCATGAATCAATTCAATGCTAATTGGACAGTGTTCTACAGAACCAGCACCTTAAAGCGTAACACACTTTCAATTACAATCTGGTCCATTTTGAAAGATATTGCTAATCCATTGGTTCATATGTTCGAAAAAAATGTCTGCTCTACAACTCAAATAACGCAGTGAATGTTGTTGAACTGTCAAAATGAAAGCCATTCCTACTGTTAGTGTCACGCAAATACCGGACCGTTTTGTGAACTTGGTTTGTTTAGGTACGGACTCCAGCACATCAACCTACCACAATCTGTCAGATTTCTTTAATAGATTTTCAGCTTTATCGCTAAAGCATAAGGTTCAAAGTTGATTGGGAAAATTTTACAGTTTCGGGTAACTTGATGTGCTGGCGTCTGTACATACTTACTGAGTTACTATGAATACACACATCATCTTTCATGTCAACTTGAACATCGCAAATTGTTTAAACTTATAACATCACGCATGTATTCCCCAAAGGGCTGGGTAGAAGTGTATAGTAAAACGCACATGTATGCCCCCAACATAGTAAAAAATTTCCATACACAACCTCATACATTTGAAGGAATTGTAAGATTTCCTTTCTCTCCATTTCCTTTTACTGGGTAAATGAAGTTACAGGCATGATAAAGGGTGTTGGTGTCCTTTTAAGCCAGATGAAGTACACACGATGAAGGATGGCTCCCATGCATAAGTAAGCAGTCCCTTGAAAGTTACTGCTGGTACTAGGTAGTTACGCATCTCCGGCAACGGCCCCGCTCGGAGCCCTACGTAACCCTATTTATTTGGGATTTAATATTAATAATATGTATGTGTGTCGCGATCGGGGAAGGTAACTCATTGTTTTTGAAGTGAAAACTTCTTTAGCGGCGCTGTGTACTTTTTTTGGAATGGGTAAAAACTTCTAAATTCGCGTCAGGTCACGTGACCCTGATCGAAAATTCGTAAGACGTAAAACGTAAGACGCGCGTTGTTGAGGACAGCGCCATCTATGCACATCGGGAAGAACTACGAGGGCCTCGCGTACTAACTACGTAGTTCATCCAACAACGACGAGATGGCGCTGAACCACGGATATATAACTGACGACGAGCTCCATGCGAGCGGCTTGCTTCTCTTACCACTGCCGCGACCAACACCACGAACTGAAGTCTATCCTGTGTGCTTATTTGTAAATCTGAATAAATTCCTTTCACGAGAAGAATAAACCAGTCACTTTGGTCATCATACCTGATTTGCAAAAAACCCTATAAAATAAGGAACACACCTTAACACGCGTGTTTTGTTTATAAGACGATTCACAAAATACACTCGTAATTGTTCAAGTTTTCACTTCTGTCGGCACTACCGGAGTGCCAGTTTTTTTTGTTGCTAAGGCTGATAAACAGAATATTATTAAGAGTGCAAAAATCATGTTCTAAAAATGAAAATGCCCTGAAAATTACGAAGCTTTACGTAGCTTTGTTGCACAGGAAATTCGCTACCTCGTTCATATCCTAACCAGCAGACTTAGAAGGTTGGTTGGTTTCTAATATAAAATTCCACGCCCCTCTACTAAAATTTCTGAATATACGAACATTTGAAACTAGCTTCTGCCCGCGACTTCGTTCGCGTCGAAGTCGTAAGACACCACAATATACTAAAATTACAGCAACATTTTTATAAATCTTTCATCTTCTTTATAATCTTCTTTACACTACGTTTGCAGTTTTGGTCTTAGCAACCAAAATCAAAATCAGCAACCAAAGCCGAAAAAAAACACATCGACCCTCATCATTTCCTACGAAATGTATGGGAAGTTTTTTTGCGACTTTTCTAGTTTTCAAACCTCAGTTGGTAGAGTTTTTTTTAACTAGATCTAGTGTATAATAAACAGGATCGTTTGGCAACAAAAAAAGTTTTTATGGAAATTGCCAATTTTCTTGCTGACTGTATTTTTTTTTTATCTTTGAATGCAGGTCAAAATGTTTCCAAAAGTTAAGAACAGTCTCCTAAGGCGCTTTGCAGATGGAGTAACTTTAGTTGAGGCAATTATCAACTTTTTGAAAATTTCTTTTAAATGTTGCCAGTTGCCACAACCAAATAGCCCGAGACAGACAGCTAGACACTGTAAACAGCTAGTTGCCAGTTGCTGCAATAGTTGCTCCATCTGCAAAGCGCCTACAACCGTGTTCTTGTAGCGACAACGATTAAGATAGATACAATTTTTGAGATGGGGCAATAAGGGCTAACAATCTTAAAATAATATCTAGAAGTATTAAAAAATCAAAAGGCATCAAAAAATTTGTCCGCTTCGCTGTCAATAGGAAAAGTGCCCAAAAGGCTGGCAGCATTGCCACGTTGTATGGCAAAGCTGCCAGCAATTTATTTTGCGTTTAGTATATTCTTCATTAAGTTAATAAGTATAACGAAACTAAACGAACGAAACGAAAACGAACACAACGACGAACACAAACGAACACGAAACGAAACGAACCGAACGAAACGAAACGAACGAAACGAAACGAACGAAATTAAACAGAGAGTTCCACTATCCTATCTACCTCCAGGCTCCATCATCTGACCCTCGACACCAAGTACAATTTATTGGACTCACCAAAACGAATCATATGAGTCCAAACTCGAGGGGTTTACTAGTAGATACTGAAGAGTTCTACAACCACATCCTGTCGCCATCATCAGACCAGCTCCAAGATACCAAATTATAGTTTTGTCATCCGAACTACATATATATACAAAGTTTCATTTCGATACGACAGTTGAAAGTAGATTAAAATTGACTTCCAAGATTTTATTGCATTGTTTATTACTTACAAGTGAAGCTAATTAAAGCATGTTAAAAAGGCGCTCTGAAATCAGTAAAAAAAATGCTTATTAAGAGACTGAAAACACTTTAAATCAAAATATATTCACGTTTCATCAATTAATAAAAAAGTATTTTTAGAAAACCATTCTCATCTAAAAATATATCCAATTCTCTTTGAACAAAAGCCCACTTTGCTATTGATTAGGTTAAAACAAATTGATTGATCACCAGAGCGCTTATCAACTTGCACTATTAATATTGATACAGCATTCGGGAGACAGACAACTAATGAAAAAGCCAGACTGAGCGAATAAATATATGTATTTTGTTTATGTGTATGGGCGCGTTATGTGATTGTGCCAATTTACCCTAGAGAATTAAAGAAATTGCATTTTACAGTCTAAAAAACAGAATCTATAAGTTTATGTACCCTGTTCTTAGTCGTAAAAAGTCATAAAATTCAATCAACTCACTTAAAGTATTCATTAAATTAGTCAGATCCTCGACAACTGTTACTTTTATTACTCGAAAAGATTTTTCAGACTATAATTTACTTTTATTTAATTAAATCCGCGAGCTCTAGTAAACCAGGTTTAACTTACAAAGCAAAAATAATGGAGAGTATCTTTTAATAGGCGTCAATGAAATAAATATTACGCCACTTATCTCCGCCGACGGCGACGCTTCAATAAAATAAAGTGCGGGGAAATGGGACAATTTTGTCATTCCGTATTTAAAAAATACTGCAAATATAAAATCAGAGATTACTTTCATATTACATTCTGGCTGCGAGTCTGCCGGACCCGGATGTTTCAATTCAATATTTCGTTCCGTAATTTGGTTGGGGCGCCGCGAGATGACTGCCGTTTATTGTCGGAAGCCCGAAAAAAAATATAATTAAGCTAATATTCTGGTCTTCTGAAATTATTATGGTTCCATTAAAATGACTGTAGTATAAGCATATCAAGCGCCCCTCGGAGTAATTAGGGTGGTGGCTTCCAGATTTGTCGGGCAGGCCGCGTCATAAGTTTAGAATTTATTACAGCGTGCCGGGTCAACGGAGACGGTTCGTATTTACTTAGGGGTCGCAGCTTTCGGTTACTTGACAGAACTTTACGCTTCACACAGTCGCGTGTCGACTCATTACCGATACCCGCACTACCCACAACTAACCCGAAGTTGACGACACCCGTCAATCTATTCAGATATTACCCAACCCTAGAACCGTCAATAATTCAGCGGGACACGTTTTTGAATTTGGAAGACGGTGGGTTTAGACCCCTATACCACAAGACAACAACACGTCAAAAAGTAAAGGTATAGCAAAAACAATATCAAAATCACGAAATTCTAGCTTAGGAAAATACAAGGCAGATTGAATCGGAAAACCATTATCAAGAATTTAATTTCGTGCCAGATTAAGCAGGAGGATTTACAAAGGCCTGCATTCGTAATTTCGTACATATACATTTTTTAAGCAATGCCATTTTATATAATTATTGTCGACAAAAAAATCATTTCGGGCCTTCTAATTACTATTTGAGTTGCGACCCAATAATGGGCATAAGTCACGTACCGCTATATCCGGGCCAGGAAGTCATCTAAGTGGGGTCGAGACTTCGGTATAATATTAAATGATTTGATAAAATATCTAGAGACCACACTGCGGTTGAAGGCTCTCGACAACCAATGAGATTGTGTTAAAAACTTTTTTACAAAAAAATCTTTAAAGTTAAGTTAATTAAAGTTATTTTTCACTTTGTAGTGTTTTTTTTTTTGGAAGACGGTTATTTTTTTTGGTAAAAGAGTTTTTATTTTTCAATTTTTAGTTGTCAATTTCGTTTAGGTACTTGAATTTTTACGAGTAATTTTAGTTTAAATACCAAACTACTAAGCCGATTTTGATGAAATTTCTATGAGACCAATCTGAAAGTATATCCTAGTAAGTAATATAGAATTTTACAAATCGGCTTATAAATAACGGAATTTTGAGGTAGCAAACATAAAAAATATACCTATTTAAACGAATTGACGACTTCCTCCTTGTTTTGAAGTCGGTTAATAACTTATATGTAGTCTTTATTATTTCATGAGAATATAATTATATTCCCATACTAGCTGTTACCCGCGACTTCGTCCGCGTGGAATTTAACAAAAAGTTATTGTTCAGTTCGCAGAGTTTACGATAACATATTAATTCTTTATTCCGCGTAAAGAAATCCCTATGCTAATTTTAATAAAATTCTTCTATTTTATGAATCGATATTTTGTTTTTGTATGTACATATTTCTCCATTTAGTTACTTTTTGATGTGAAACATCTATAGCCGCACGTAAAACAAATTTCTGGCGTGGCGACGCATGCCGTGGCGACGCGTCGCCACGCTATATGATGGTGTAGGTATATATTATTATACAGTCACAGTCTTGTGTACTGTGTGGCGACGCGTCGCCATGCGCAATCGACTGCGATTCTCTTCCCACTTGATCCGGCGTTAAGCTATCTCTCTCTCGCCACACGGATACCTATAGCGTGCCTATAGTGTATACTCCATAGTGTCGTTTACTGCGGTACACAAACACATAACCTGTGTTTAACTTGAAAACAAATTTGTTTTTATATTTAATGAAAATAAATGTTTATTAAATTAAACAGTCATCATTTTCTGGAAAAATCGTAATATTTTATTTTATCATTATGCCATATTTAGTTTATATCGCAATCTGTTCTTTTCAATCATATTACTTTTACAAAATAATGTCGATGTTTCACATCTGCCAGGCGTCCCGTGACGGCTCACTTTTTTTTCGTTTTTGCATTTTTAGTTTAATTATTATTTAAGTATTTTTAGTTTTTCGTATTAGGTTTATTGAAAAAACTTGATTTTCTTTGGCTAAAACAACAACACTACTGGCATTCCTCGCACGTAAAGCAACCCTTAGTTAAATCTATGCCAGCTTTGCTTAACGTTTGCCCTTGTGACTTGTTGTTTGTCATAGCTAAACTGACATTGATAGGGACTTGCAATCTTTTGAATTCAAATGGAGAATTCGACGGTATGAGGTCTTTTCAATAGCATGATTAAAAAAAAAAGTTTTCACTTCAGTAGCTCAAACAAGTAGGTTTTGCTGCGTGAAATCAGTGAGCAAAATGCGATTTTGCTCACTGAGTGAGACAAAGTAACTTTTTAATTTTTTTTTTATTCAGCTTTGGGTTAATCATACAATTCGAAACATTCACACTCTATCTCTTTCCCGCCATTAGAAAGAGAGAGAGACAAAGACCAGCCCTTTCGAAGTTCGGATTTTGAATTCGACCTCAAAGACAAACACGTTCGGAATTTCGTACTAACTAAAGAAATTTTGCAAAAAGAAAATTATGTCTTTTAATGTAATTTATTGAATTTTTAACTTATTGTTGTATTTAAACGAAAATAAGTATTTACTGCAAATAAAACTGATATTTAACTTGTAAATATTTATTTCTAGTTTCAATAAATGTTAGGTAGGTACGTAATATATTTTGAATAATAAAATATCATGGGTGCTATTTCCGAACACGCCTTAATTTAAATAAAAGACCGGGAATAAAATTTCGTGACTGGCGTACAGAGTTGAATAAGTTAAAAAATATTAAAATAATCGTAAAATATGAGTAAAACTAGCGACGAGAACAGTATTTTAACACCGGAAGAGTTAAAACAACAAGTACTTAATGCAGAATTAAGTTTCGTACATGAGAAGTCTCGCGAGATATATCTGAAAGCATACCATGTCTTCAATGAATGGAGACTTACAAAGGGTGCAAGCAGTTTTTCAGAGACGGTGTTGCTATCTTATTTTTTAGATTTTATAGAATTGGTATCTACCTACCTACAATGTTAATTATTTTGATTCACAATAAATAGTTATTTCAATCTATTCCTGTTTATTATTTTATCTCCTAAAGTGTTCTCGCTGCTGAAGTGAAAAGTTATGTGTGTTACACGAGAGCAAAGTTTCTTTGCATCTCGTGCCTTTGAATCCCTCGCCACACTCAGGATTCAACTTTAGAATCACTCGCTACGCTCGTGATTCAATCGTTGAATCCTTCGCTTGCTCAGGATTCAAAATCAGCACTCGCAGCAAAAATCTACTTTGCTCTCTTGTTGCACAAATAACTATTTCAAAAGCTCCCATAGATGGCTCTAGTAAAAAATGATCTGTCAAAATTGGCTGCATTATCTTTGCTTAAGCTATGAGTAAAAAGTTTATCACTAGTTTGACGTTTGGTTATTTGTTTTCACTCACTTCGATTTGAAATATATGAACTAACTGATGACTAGGCAGCATGGTCCCTGACCTTAGCCTGTTCCACAAGGAACAAAAGTAAAAAAAAAAAAAAAAAATCACTTCGATTTGACGTTGTCTTGTGAGCATAATCTATCGTGGTGTTTTATTTTGGACTTCTGTGAATTGATAAGCGCTTTGTATCGGACTTTGAATTTTGCCTACCTAACTTGACCGACCTTGCTATCGTATATTGGATTCCGCTGCCTCTGACTTGACCGACCTCAAGTCAGACTCGATTCTATGCTCTGTTAGTGGGTCTATGCTGGCATGGCAGGGGCTGTAGTAGCTTTTTCCGCTCACAAAAGTACTTACATACATTTGACGAGCTGAGAGGAATCATGACTTTCTTCCCCTGGATCCGGTCTTGTATTGAAATATTGTGCTTATCACAGTGCTTAAGTACTTATCTACCCAACAATTTACTTACCTAATTTTGTAAAAGAAGTAGGAGTTACAGTAAAATCGGCTGGACGAAAATGAGCAGAGCATATCCGTGAAGTTTTTCGTATAACATGCTTGTATTTAATGGCTTGTATCCATTGGGTCTTTCGCACTTCGTTCTTAGGAAAAAAGTGCGTGCCGATATTTGTACAGTATTGTACACAGCACGGGCTAGCCATGTCAGATCAACGTAGTAGATGTAGGCAGTTAAAAAAAAATATATTTAATGTTGTTTGAACTTTTTTCACGGCTGATTGAATTGAAACTCAGATTTGAAAACATTAACTTTGAAATTTTAGTTTTAAGCTATGCCATCTATCGGGAATATAGAAAACTTATTTTTTTTTTCTTATGTCAATTTGAAAAGAGCTCATTATCCGTGGTATAAATACTATCTCACCTTTTTCGCATCCGGATATACGACCTTCTATAACGTTTCTCTGCAACGACACTACTCGCCTACAACCTAGTACCAGTGCAAAGTTTCGGTGGGTTTAAATTACGGATTAGTATGAAGAGCACGCCAATCTTAAGTTCTAGTTTGTGAGGGGGTAGACCAGGCACAATTATACTGTTTAAAAATTCAGTTGGGTAATTAACCACTTCATCCGGATTGCAAACTGTATTGATGGAAAGGTATGTTTGTGATTCACCAGATAGCTTTTCTAAAATGCGCTAGTTAAGCGCAATAAATAACCAGGTCGTTCATAGATTCTAAAATTGATCTTTCACACAACCACGAATCTTCTTTGATATTGAGATTGTGAATATCATCATAAATACATTGCATTAAAATTTTAGTGTCCGCCACAACCTGACAAAGACCGGTAGGTAGTTCTATATCATGAGTACTATTCACTTCTGGACACTTTCCCTCACCAACATCGTGAAGAATTTAGCTAAATTCTGAATCGGCTGAATAAGTGTCTGTTTGTAATGAGAGCACTCATTACAAACAGTCACTCCAATTTCATTTCATTGGTTTTAATTTTTTTTCATGGGACCCAATTTTTTTTTGTTCTAAATTAAAAGTAGCCTAAGTTACTCCTTATTACATCAGCTATCTGCCAGTTAAAGTCCCGTCAAAATCGGTTCAGCCGTTTCAGAGATTAGCCGGAACAAACAGACAGACAGTCTAAAATAGTAAAAAATGTTATTTTGGTATATGTACCGTGTATACAATCCGTATGCATTTAGTAAAAAGTGGTTATTTTAATATTATAAACAGACACTCCAATTTTATTTATTTGTATAAATTTCATTTCATTGGTTTTAATTTTTTTCCGCGAGACCCAATTTTTTTTTATTCTAAAATAAAAATGGCCCTAGTTACTCCTTATTACATCAGCTATCTGCTAGTCAAAGTCCCGTCAAAATCGGTCCAGCCGTTTCAGAGATTAGCCGGAACTAACAGACACACAGACAGCCAAAAATTGTAAAAAATGTTATTTTGGTATATGTACCGTGTATATATCCGTATGCATTTAGTAAAAAGCGGTTATTTTAATATTACAAACAGACACTCCAATTTTATTTATTTGTATCTATACAAATAATACCAGAAATACAAAAAAAAAAAGAAACACAGATCAGTGGAGTAATTGTGTAACACACGAATTAGTAGCAATAGCTTTCATTTCGACAGTTCAACAACATTCATTGTGTTATTTAAGTTGTTGAGCAGACACATTTTGCGAACATCTGAAGCAATGGATTAGCAACATCCTTCAAAATGATTCAAATTATGATTGAAAGTGTGTGAAAAAGTATAAGTGTGAAGAAGTGAGAAGTGTGTGTAAAAGTGCCTGTAAATGATTTAATTCAAATAAATGCTTTGAGTTTGAGTTTGTTACCCAATTAGGATGCTGTTGTTAATCGTACATCTCACAATTGTAATTTAGCAATAGATTGTCAGAAACTCATTGGCTTTAAAATACGAGTTATGCCAAAACCCTTAGGTACCACGGCAGATATCTAAAATATCAGAATAGGAATACTACTTATCAAATTTATTTGCCACCACTGCTAATACTAGAATGTCACAATGCGCTTGAACGGGTAACTGTATCGAACCGCAATATAGACACTTTTTTTTTTCAGGATTGGAAATCATCAAATGACCCCTACCGCTCTGGGTGGAGCGAAAGGGAGTGTCAGACTCTTACTGACTAAAACCCACCCGTGTTCCTTCGTTAGCCCTTTATGTTCCGAGCCAGCGGTAACCCTTTCGGACAATCCCGCTGAAATATAGTGACACTACAATGGATAAAAGGACACAGTGGATCGATAGGCACGACGCAGCTGACGAGCTGGCCAGAAGGGCATCCAGTATGTCAGTTTGTGGACCGGAACCTATCGTGCCCATCACCTTTAACCAACTACGCAGGTGGCTATAGGAGCACACACACAAGCAGAAAGCTGGTGGACGTCATCACCAGGCTGCAGGCAGTCCAAAGAAGCTATGCCGTCATTGGATGGCAGGCCAACCCGGCGCTTACTACGACTGGACAGGAAAGGCCTGCGCCTGGTGACGGGGACCATCATGGGACACTGCTCACTAAATAAACACTTTCCCACATTAGGCATAATGGACAGTCCCCTGTGCAAGGCTTGCATGGAGGCTGATGAAACCATTGCGCATGTGCTCTTTGAGTGCACTGGCGTCACCCAGATAAGTACAGAAACACTCGGGACGCCCAGATCGTACACAGATGTTCTCAAAAGACCAGGAGACTTAATCAGCTTCTGGAGCGAGGTGGGCTGGTTGGAATTACCACCGATGGCCGCCATGGCCCACGCCAAATGGTCCATTGATGGACTAAGTGCGGAAACTAAACCATAACATAAAACATTTGCCACCACTAAGAAGCGCCATTCAAGCTTATAATAAGAAAATGTCATACAAGAAAAGCACGCGTTCCTCGAAGGAAAAATAACACAGCATGATACGAGCTATCCAAAAAATAAACGTCTATCTAGAATACAAATAACTTCCTTTATATGCCACTCAAGCTCTAGTTTACAGACTTTACTCGTATCCTGTCATAAAGATAACGACTGTTGCAAAAAGTTTTGATTGTATTACACGCCAGATTTAAATCCAAAATCCGCGCGACAATACGAAACTGCTATGCAGTTTAAAACTTTGGAATTTGCGGCGAAAAGTACGTTAAAATGCGAGAATATTGGACACATCTTGAAAAGCCAGTTCTTTTTTATTTGCCTTAAGTTTTGAACTTCCCCTGCATGTTGGCGAGGTCGTGACTTCGTTTCGCTACTGGAAAACGACTCTAAAACATCTCAATTTGACCAGTTCACTCTTAGGCTATAAATAACTATTAGATGTAAAGAAAACTGAAGTTCTAACTCCTTCACGTAGTTCATTGTAGAGAAACGTGCTATTGCTACGTCAATACTTCGATCCACGCTGCAGCAATACGTTTTTCATTTAAGAAGTAGACAAGAACATCTTGAAGAAGTCCCACGTAAAATAATAACGGATGTACACCTACAATGCTCTGAGGACATGTGTCATTTGTCACTTTGCGCATACCTACACTATCGGTGCGACGCAAATAAATTGAGTCCCAAACACCTCTAACTAAATATTTGAGCCTTCAAAATGATAGCTATAAAAAGTTAACGAGGGTGTTTCTTATCTCTTGTAACAAACGTCTTGAGCAAAACATACCTATTCATTCATCGTAACCCATTAATTTTGGTTAATGTGGACCAGGCTGTCTAGGTCCCATAATTTGTAGACATTCATTGTCTCTGGACGTCTGACTTGGCTGGTGGCTACGGCCGACCCGAAACGTCCTTTCGACCCAGACGTCGTTGCACCTACGAATACCTACTGTTACAAGCTTGTATGGGCCCACAAAGCACAAACAACATGAATTGACATCGCTACCAACTAATGACACTTCGCACGATTCAGAGAACGCAATTTAGACAATTTCGGTTTGGTTATTTGGGATTTAGGCGCGGTGATTACGCAATTTTGCAATCCGCTTTTTTTGTGGTACATCTAACTTATATTGAACTATTTAGTCGATTTTGCTGTGTTCTTAAAAATGTTTCACTAGGAAATGACGACTTTTGTAAATTTACGGGTTGTATTTTGAATACGACGACGAGGCTAATTGCCTCGACTTAATTATTATGAGCCGGCAGTGAATCTGTCTTGTCATATTGTATGTACTTTCAAATCCTTCTGCTCGGCACGTCAACCCTTCCTAATTGCCTCATCCCTTGTCCCCCTGAGGTACCTTGTATCCCTTTTTTGTCTAGATTGAATTTCTTAAGTACCCTCTTCCGTAGCTTGAACGAGGTTATTTGGAATACTGAACACTGCGGTTAACAGTGCTTTGGGAAAAGGGTGTACGAACAAAATGTGAGTAGCAGTTTTGTTTACGAGATTTTTTAGGACGCATCAGTTTATGAGCATAATAAATATGCTTTAAATGCTCGTAAAGCAGATCCTTCAGGAAATTTGAGATTACTGCGAATGTAAAATAAGATGAGCTCGTTTGAAATGACTTCACGTAGATTCTATTTGACGGTCGTAAAACACACAGGCGTTATTACATCAGAATAAAAAAGAAAATTTATTTTCGGAACCATTTTCTCCGACACAATGATGAGTTTGGGGACGAAATATAATAAAATACGTCGAGACCACTCTTAAGTAGCCACGTGTTACTTTTATACCTCATTTTGTCGTAAGCGGAAAAGAAAAAATAAAGAATAAATAAATAAATCAGAGATTCAGAGCTCTTTGTAGTGCCACCGTAACGTCTGTAGGGCGACACATTCATTGCCGATGCTTAACGAAGTATAAATATGTATGAACGAACATTAATTTATCAGGATCCATGTTGGGAATTAATAGGAACACGGAGCTACAGACCAGATGGTTCTCGATAAAAATGATACGGCCCATTAGTAATTATTTATCAGTATTGTTTCGCGCCATTTTCCTGCGCGCCGCCGCCGGCCAAGCGGCCCATTAGTGAGAGCCTTTCTGCACCGCTAGTTGGCTATGCCCGATAGCCCGATACAATATGCAGTTTACTTTCTCTTAATCTAAATGCAATTAGCTTAGTCTCTATAACGCAGAGTGGAAATCCAGTTACGGTGAAAATGTTTTTAACATTGTTTCTCCTTGGTTCTCGATGAATTTTCAATTAGTTTATATTCAAATTACAATATACAACAATAACAGTTTCATTTTGTATATCACCTAAGTTTGCTTAAAGTATAAGACGAAGAATACTTAAAGAAAAAATAGCAAAGCGGGAAATACAATTTGACCGATTTTCTCAATCGCCCCATTAACGAGCACTGAAATTTTCATATAAATCGGTTCCTAAGTGAGGTTTACTGTTGATGTTGTACATAACAGTAAATAAGCTTAAATAAGATTCAGTAAATCTCCGAAACAATGTTTATGGGTACATATTACAATGGGTATATTGTGTCTGCTAAATCCACAACGTTACTTCAAAGATTTTCCTCCATCGCGGCTTCGCACCGAATGTTGCGCGGGAGAATAAACGCGGGATACCGAATACCTCTCGAATATTATCATAGAAAAATTCAAACGCGGTAGAAGTCTCATTAGTATGCTTTGCCAAAAGATAACAATAATTGTCACAATATACACGTGATTCGGGTGACAATTGGATTCCCACGCATTTCAGCGGAATAATAAAATGGAACTGTATATTCATTAATTAGGCATGTTATTATTTATCAACAAACACTCAATGAAACCACACATTTGGCTCGGCGATTATCCCCAGTAAACTGTTGATTTAACAGCTCATCAAACCCTTGTTTACTCACCGACAATTACTTGTTTGGGCTGTAACACTGTATTAATAACTTAATATCGGAACCAAAGGGAATCATTAATTAGCTAAGCCACCTCACCCGCCAAAAGCATTATATCCGAATATCTCTTTGTTTCAGCCACTCATGTATATTTAATCTGATTTTTCGTACCTAAATCAAAATTCCGCGCCGCTCAAATATTTGTTTCAAAATATGATGATGAGCAATCTATTTTTACCCTTATTCCGCACATGTCAGTTTGATTACACACGTTGGGCCCATCGAGGGGGCAGGTCAGTGGGGGGTGGGGGGTTCAGGTCGAGCAACAGGCGCCGGCTGATCAATGAGCATCTCCCGCGCCCCGCACCCCGCACCACCACCTGCGCCGCACTTGTTGCGCGCACGATTCAAACAAATGCAAGCCCACCCGAACACCATTACCACCCTTATTCCTTCCCCAATTAGTTCTATAATAGCCGCGCATAATAACGTTGCATTGTTTCCTGAAGTGTGCTCAACATTTATTAGGTAGGTAATATATCTGGCTGTGTGTCTCCGAAGTGCGGGTGCGATCAGGCGCGTTAGTGCCAGCCTCCCATAAACGTAGCAGCGATAAAGATACGATGATGACCGTGCCATTATGCACCCTTTTGTTCGCTCCTATGCCTTTTAGCGTTACCGATATCTTTGGCACATAACTGTAACAAAGGACTTGATATGTCGTCAAGCGACTATCTTCAAGGACCCTGTTCAACTTTCCCATTGTTAAGAATAGATTGAGTCTCGCAGTTGATCTTGTAATTAGATATCCGTGTGGTCTAGAACTCTCGTCTGGCGGCTAAGAATAAGACCTCTTCTACACTTGTCGAGGTTGTCGTTTGAAAGTAATAGTGGAGACTATTAGGGCTGATTTACACGCGGGTAATTACAGAGTGCCAGTTGGGACCCTCCTTTAAGATCTTGGCCAGTGGCATCTTACTACCTAGAACAATGAGCTTCTTTTGTCCGTTTTAAGTTCATAGCACACGTATCAAATCGGAAAGGGATCGGCACCGTATCGCCTTTCGCCTCGCCGTCAAACAGGCGCCAACCTAACGTAAGCACGTAACCATAGCGGATCAGAAGCTCCGACACGTCGTGCAGCAGGCAGGCCGGAAGGGTGAGAGGGGCAGCGGTGGACGAAGAGACGTAAGCTCGGGTACGGGGAGACGTAAGCGCGGGGATGACGAGCCGTAAGCGCGGGGTCGACGTGCTGTAATATTATAGTGAACTCTGTGGCTGTAACGCATCGCAACGCGGTTTGTGAGCTTGTCCCGAGGCGAGGCGATTACGTTACGATTCCGATTAGAGCTGCGTTGCAGTAGGGAGATTCATACAAAGAATACTGAACGGCTCGAGTTGATACTGTGCCGATCCCTTTCCGGTTTGATGCGTGGGCCTGACCTTTAGTCATTTAAAGTGATGATGGGTTTTTGTTCAGAAATTACTGTGTAAGGCTGGAATATTTGATCCATGCTCATAATATGTCTTAAATGTAGGTACGGACGCCAGCACATCAACCTACCACAATCTGTCAGATTTCTTTAATAGATGTTCAACTTTATCCCTAAAGCATAAGGTTCAAAGTTGATTGGCAAAATCTGACAGATTGTGGTAGGTTGATGTGCTGGCGTCTTTACAATGCGTGCCACGTAAGAAGAGACTTGACACCACGTGGTTTGACATGCGCAGTACACGATTTTATGTATCTTTAGCGGTATGAGGTCTGAGTGCGGGACGGGACCGGACGTCATAGGGGAGGCGGAAAGAGGCGGGGGAGGCGGGGTCAAGTCTCTTCTTACGTGGCACGCATTGTACTTATCTACTTTATCCATGCATTATATTACTATGTCGGTAGGTATACAGTTTAAAATCATATGATTTCATAACCCTCTTTCTAGACATAATTACCAGAGAAAACTATTTTATTTCCAAAGGCGGGTTGCCCTCACTGATGGACCATATTCTCGTATGAAAATTGATCAACATCTTGTAATACAAATAGTTGAAGCTAGTCAAAGGAATATTTTCCGATCCGCACAGAATTTATGGAAAGCGGGACAAAGGCGCCAAAAGGCTTTATATACGTAGAAAAATATGAGCAAGCAAATACTCCATTGTGAAATCATGCGAAAATAAACTCAGGCTTGTTCCACAGTTTGTTTAAAAAGAAACTTGTTTGATTCAAAGGTTTCATGAAATGTTAATTGGATGATCCAGTTCAAATCAAACCTCTCATCTATCCCTCTGAATTGGAATTCGCGTCTCGTCTCGCTCTTATCACAGACCTAATGATGTCATCAGAGGACCGGAGGTTCTTTACATTTTTATTAGATAGAGAGGTTCATGCAATGGTTCATGAGATTTTTGTGAGTGAGTTTAAGGAGGAAGCGCTAAGGTAGCCCGCGAAATTCAAATTCTCTTACGTTTTTGCAATTTGCTGGTCAGTATTAAGTTGTACGTCGATCAAAATATGATTCGCGGCCGTAACAAATATCTGTTTCCAGAATCATAATCATTAGAATCAGTAATACAACTTGTTAGGTTAGTGTAATGTCAAGATTTCATGAAATAGTCATTCTTTGGGGTTACTTGGTCTTAGAGAGTTGTGTTGATGACTTTAATGATTATAATTCTGTAAATACATATTTGTTACGGCCGCGAATCATATATTAATCAACGTACAACTTAATACTGACCAGCAAATTGCAAAAAACCTAAAAAAAAATTGAATTTCGCGGGCTACCCTGGCGCTTTCACCTTAAGGGCTATATTCCACTGGAACACTATGGTTCCCCACATGGCGCCGGCTGGCTCCACAACCATAGAGCTGTAAGTATAATTTTGTTGGCATGGCAACCATGGTTGCGCCGCCGGTTTGGCGGAAATAATACCTACCTACTTGTGATTGTAATGCATTTCAGTTAAGTGTAGGCATAGGGGTAGGTAAACGAACTACCATATTAAAATAATGGAATAAAACTCTGCGTGCCGACGATTTATTTTCCTTTGGTGCGGTTTTCCACTTAAAAATGAAGTCGAATGAAAGTGCATTTTAAATGGAAGTCGTACTGTTATGAAAATTCTTTTTCTAGCAAAGGGATGATTGATTATGACCCGTGATTTATGACTCGGTGAATTATTACCCTACCCTTTCAGTAAAGGAGTGAGAATGATCTCTACCAATTCAGCATTCACCACATTGACTTTGAGCATTATAATAACGATTTCAGATGTAAATCCAGACTTTCTCACGTAATGTTTTCGTGAGAAAAAGTCACACTATAACATGAGTCTAGTAATCTACAACTTAGGGCAGGACCATAAACCACCAGGCTAGCCCTAGCTAATGTTACTACGTATAATACACTTTTTCTTCTTTATTTTTTAATCCTCAATCCTTTTTATTTTGTTTTAAGTATTTTTACTGACCAAACTTTCCAGTTTAATGGCGATAAGCGCTCGTTTAGAATACACAGTTAACCTAATTTACTACCTTACCGTCGCAATATCTTACAACTTGCTTGGAAAAACATTTACCTCAATATGCAATTGCACCAGAAAACATATGTTTCGATATTTGTCCTCGTGAAACAAATCTCACAACTTGTTTTGTTGTAGGTAATTTACGTGTACACTCCACAAAAGATGCGTGATTTTTAAGATAGTTGTCACGATTTGTCACTGTTTGTTAAGAAACTGTTGTTCTACGATCTTTGTCAAGTCAAAGAAGCAATACTCACGCATCTTAGGTCCCAAGCCAGACCTCACAGTACTCTAATTGGATCTTCCTATTTGCTAATTGTCAATTATAGACCGTGATTGGAATTCAGCGCTCGCTTGGCCACCCACTGTAACATTGGGAACCCAATACTGAACACTGATTGCTGAACGGACATGGCCGACATAACATGGTTTGACATTCGTAATGAAGGGACGGTCAGGAACAAATAGGTAAAGTGGGTTAGAGCACACTCAAAGCCAAATCATGAAAATATTTTCTGTTTTTATGTAGGCCGTTAAAAGGCACTTTTGCACGACAAAATTAATAAGAAGATAAAATTAATTCTAGGAATCCAATTACAACAGCAACGGGATCCGCAACGTGCCGCAGCGCAACGCATTTTTAACCGACTTCAAAAAGCAGGAGGTTCTCAAGTCGCCTGTATGTTGTTCTTCTTTTTGTATGTTTGTTACGCGATATCTCCGGCAATTGTGAATCGATTTCAAAAATTCTTTTTTTAATGCATAGGGGTGATCCCATATAAATTTATTAATTTTGCTTGGGTAGTTTTTGAGTTAGCTTCAATAATACGTATTTTTGCCACTTAGTTTATATTGATGATGTTATAATTACTTCCTGTCTCTGATATTTACATAGTGAGGAGTGTAATACGAATTTGGGTGGGGTAAGTAGGTACACCGTACAACTTATAAGTGACAAATAAAAACGACTTCCAAAAAAGACACTACAAGGTGAAAAATTACTTTAATTTCGGAAGTCTGTGGCAAACAACGAAAATGCGAACCCCACGACACCGACTTCTGAAATCAAAGTTATATAACACTATGTAGTGTCTTTTTTGGAAGTACGTTGCTTTTTTTTTTTTTTGTAAAAAAGTTTGCAAACAAATGAGTGCGATGCGGCCCGCCTGTAGTGTGCGTTGGTTCATAGAAAATGTGTGACGCGGCGCAACCTAATCTGTAGCCGTTACATTTCAGATTTTGACGATCATTACTCTCCTTACTACACAATAGATAGGTACTGAGAACCAGAGTATCGAGTATTTTGGGTCAATTTAGTATTAAGTATGTCAACGTACCAGTGAATGTTGCGATGTTGACCGTTTACACTACCAACATTATTGATCTGTGAAGACTTCATGCATGAATTATTTTGCTCTATATGAATATTATGCGAAAGTAACTCTATCTGTTTCTGTGTGTCTGTTAAAATGTTCACGCCCTAACGGATTCAGCGCACACGGATAGACAAATGCATGTTTAGGACATGGATTTTCATCCCGGCTGGGATAATTTGCGACCTCAAAGGTATAGCAAAGCTGCGGGCAAAAGCTAAAATCCTACTAAGTATATGTTTTGCTACTAAGTAACACTTGTTTCACACAACACAAAGTTGTTAAAAAGATTTCTTGAAACAAAGTTAAGTAAACGCTGTTGTTGTTCGTAAAGACTTTACCCTTAAAAAATAAGCGACAGATAAGCCCTCGTATGAGGCATGTACGAGTAGCTATCGAGCGGAGTCTCGCATGCATATCATATCGGACTTAAGGCATCTGGACCACCGCCGGCGATTAACGAAAAGCGAGTAAGCTAGTAGAGCCTCCGAAACAGTGGGTCTTAAAATGAACATGGACACAACGAAGGTCATGTCAAATGCCCATGTAACACCCACTCTCATAAAGATCGGAGACGCTACACTAGAAGTCGTGGACGAGTATGTTTACCGAGGACAAACTGTCCAGTTAGATAGGTCTAACTTCGAGAAAGAGGTCAATCGTTGAATCCGACTCGGCTGGGCAGCGTTCGGGAAGCTCCGCAATATATCTTCTCGTCCCACATACCGCTGTGTCTCAAGATGAAAGTCTTTGACCAGTGCGTGTTGCCAGTGATGACATATGGCACTGAAACCTGGTCGCTTACAATGGACCTTATAAGAAGGCTAAAAGTCACCCCAAAGGGCAGTGGAGAGGGCTATGCTTGGAGTTTCTCTGCGTGATCGAATCAGAAATGAAGAGATCCGCAGGAGAACCATGGTAACCAACATAGCCCGAAGAATTGCCATACTTAAGTGGCAGTGGGCAGGGCACATTACTCGCAGAATAGATGGCCGATGGGGCGACCACGTACCGGAAGACGTAGCGTTAGAAGGTCTCCCACAAGGTGATCCGACGACCTGGTGAAGGCCGCAGCAACCCGTTGGATGCGAGAAGCACAGAACCGGTCGAAGTGGAGGTGCTTGGGGGCCCGGAGGCCTATATCCAACAGTGGAAGTCTTTCGGCTGAAATTATGAGTAGAGCTAACAGCTGAGCAGTGGTGGGCCAGTGGTGACGAGAAGCAGAAGCGAGTAGAGCTAACAGCTGAGCAGTGGTGGGCCAGTGGTGACGAGAAGCAGAAGCGAGTAGAGCTAACAGCTGAGCAGTGGTGGGCCAGTGATCACGAGAAGCAGAAGCGAGTAGAGCTAGCAGCTGAGCAGTGGTGGGCCAGTGGTCACGGCGGGCCTGACTTAATAGTTGTTTGTCGTGGGTAGGTCAGAAAGGCGCTTTACTTTGATTAATTTATTTCATCACCACTGCTCTGCAAAACGGTTAAGGAAAACATCGTAAGGAAACTGATAGGAAAACATCGTGAGGAAAAAAAAATGTTTAAGAACCAATAAAGCGAAGAGATGTGGCATCTACCAACCCTCACTATGCCCGCGCCGCGTGGTGGCAAACTCCCACTCACAAAGAGGAGGCCTGTTTCCCAGCAGTGGGAACGTTATAGACTGATTATGAGTAGAGCTAGCAACTAAAAACGAGTTGGCGAGAAACGAGCATCTAGTGAGCAACGGCGACAAGCGATTAATCGTTGCGATGTTACTAAGCACGAGTTTCTCAGCGCGTGTTCTGCACGCTAAACGAGGGTCGCTGAGCGAGTACTCCCCTTGATAGCTCTTGTCGCTGCAAAAAACGAGTAGGTATGTACTCGCCTGCGGTGTGAACAGTCGGCGATCAACTATTACCTACAATCTTTTGTACGTTTCTTGAGCGAGAAAATCGTTGATATAGGCAGCTAGTCGCTTCCTCGCCCACGGTGGGAGAGGTGCCTAAAAGATCACAAGATTACGAATAAGGACCCTCCGCACGTAACCAACCGTGTGCATTGATTGATTCTGACAGTTTACCGAGGATAAAATCTGCGAAGCTGTGATAATGTAGAGTTTTTTGCGTTATTCACTTGTTTTTAGAGAAAACAGTGGATGTTTGTTTACGATCGCATATTTTTCTATTAGAACAACATAGGGGATGAGCTACCAAAAAACAATGGTCCAACAAACTTTTACCTATAAAAGTCAGTTGTACCAACTTTCCGGTTCGAATGGACTTCCATACGAACTTTTATTCCCTATTTGACCCCCGGATATCCGAATGAATTTTCGGAAATCCTTTCCTTAAACTTACTTTTGCTCAGCGCGTTGTCTGTCAGTGAATGAGCTTTTAAGATTTCTATTAAGTAGTTGAATTTGGAAACACCACATTTAGCTCAGTGGTTGGGTGTCTAGCTGCTACACCATATATATCCATGTGCTAAATAAAACCTAACCAGTTTAGATAGAACCCTAACTTTTTGTTTGCACCGGGGCCCCTCGAAAAAAACATACTTCGTCTGAGACATGGCTCAAAATGCTGTAAATGGTGTCAACTATCACTCCCTTAAAGCTTTGCACTCGGCTTCCAAGCACCCTGTAGATAAGGTCGACTATGTGTCTTGTGTTCTATCCCACTCAGAACAAATATTTGTGCCTACGCACACCAGTCATTGTTCAGCAAGAGCGCCTAAAGAAGTATCCAAAATGTTGCAGTAATTAAAGGCCCATGGGTAGTTAAAATACCGACCTGTATATAACTTGATATGATTGTGGCCCATTCTCTTAATTGCTGTAGTCCCTTAGTGGGCTTTTACGACACCTAAGGGCGGGAATGGGGAAGGCAATATTACAGGGAAACACACGAAACACTGCACACGTGTAGGGATCCCATGCGTAAATTAAAATGGCCAAACACTTCACACTTTTTTTTTAAAGAAACGCCTTTTATTAATAAAGAAAAACCTATTTTATCTCTGCTTTAAGCCGACATCTAGCAGAATTTCCGTTTAAAACTTTTCAGGCTTCTTTTAAATTTCCTTTTCAATTTTATTCAGTTTAATGTAAGTAGAAAATGCATTTTCCTATGCGAACAAGAGCGCTATAAAATGTTAAAAAGCTTCGTATGCTTTAGATAAGTAATTATATTTTTTATTTTTACTTTCTGATTTTGTCTTGGACCTTACTGACATCAGTGAAGGAAAAACATCGTTAGCAAACCTCTCTAAGCCCGTCAACGAAGATACTGGTCTGTCAGAAAGTAGTTCTACAGGTACTTCGAATAGCCCTACTCCTGATTAATTAACCTTTTCGGAAGGATAAAAGAAATTACATTGGAGTAAATACAACTGTCAAATCGTGTTGTCAATCGTTGTTAGTTCGGGCCCCGAACTAATCTTATGTCCGTAGGTTATACGGAGTAGGAAACGCTCGTAATTTAAGGTGAAACTACGGATTTCGTGCGTAGAGTACAGGACCCCAATTCCGTATTATTCCCCTCGAAATATTAAACCACGTGCAAACCACGTCAATATCGTGTCTTGTTAACGGCCAGGAATCGAAATGTCAACCGTACGGACAACATATATTTTTGACAGTTCCAACCATGCCATTGTGTCAACTAAGGAATTGACGTGGTCTCGAAGTAAGGTGGTCATAGTGAATTAGGACCCTTATATTTAATACGCTTATAGAGCTGCGCCACGCGGTTTCACCAGTATAAGTCTCGAACGCGTGGAAATATCGGGATAGAGAATATCCTATGTCCTAATCCAGGTCATGATCTATGTGCAGAATTTCATCCAAATCCGTTCAGCTGTTTTAGCGTGAAAGCGTAACAAACGAACATACAAAAAATCAAATCTTTTTCTCTTTATCCATCCATACTAATATCATAAATTCGAAAGTAACTCTGTTTGTCTGTCTGTTTGTTACCTTTTCACGCCTAAACCACTGAACGGTTTTCGATGAAATTTGCCAGAGAGATAGATTGCATCCCGGGGAAGGACATAGGATGGTTTTTATCCAGATATTCCCACGGGATCGACACTTATGCGAGTGAAACCGCGGGGCACTGCTAGTAATATTATATATTAAAAATAATAAGTCTGAAATCTCCAACCCGTCCGAGTAATCGTGTTCATCAACGCTCGTGCCTTCTCTGAATGAGAAGAGGCGTTTATCCAGTGGGAAAGTTATAGTCTGGTATTATACCTAACAACACGCCGTAGTTATGGTTTTTACACGAGTTCCACATAAAAGATCAATTTACAAAAACTAGGGCACGGCCCACGGCATATTGGAAAATAAACTAAAAGCTATGTTGTTAAGTAACCTACATAATATTTAAGTACCTAAAGGTAGTATAGGAACCTATGGTACCTATTTTTTATCCGACTACGGCGAAGCAAAAAGGAGGGTTATGATTTTAACCGGTTTGTATGTATGTATGTTCATCTGTTCCCTCATAACTTCAAAGGTACTTATAAAACTTGACAAATTAGGTACTTATCGTTAGAAGCGTCTTGAGCGTCCGCTGGTTATAGACTGTGTGACGTCACACTAAATCGACGACACGATTGGCGCAGTGGCTGAGCGGTCGACTGCTGCGCTGCGTGTCGCGGGTTCGATTCCCGCACGGAACAAATATTTGTATTGCCTACAGGTAGTTGTTCCGGGGTCTGGCTGTTTGTGTATGTGAATTTAAATGTTTGTAAACGCACCCACGATACAGGAGTAATTCCTAGTGTGGGGCAACGTTTTTATAAAAAAGAGAAAGAGAGAGAAGAAATTCAATATAGTGCCCTCTAGAGGACATAAAGTAATAATAATGTAAAAATATTTTTTTGGGATGGTGCCTTGTGGGGATCAAAAAATATAAACTAAACATTCATTGCGTTATTAACGTAGTTGAGCAGACACATTTTTCGAACATATGGAGCAATGGATTAACAATATGCTTCAAAATGATTCAAATTGAGAGTAATAGTGTGTAACGCAATTAGAGTGCTATGCGTAAGCTAGACGAGCTCAAGGTAAAAGTGTTAACACTAACTTATGGCCTACTGTACCTAAGTTAGAACGGTTATTCCGTTTATCCACCCCAAAAAATCCACCTTAATAAGGTGGATACGCGGAAGCGCAGGGTCAAGTATCCAACCTAAGTCTAGTTGGATAATCGGAATTTATAGGTAGAATATATATTTTTTATTTTTTTTGGGGTTGATTCTCGGACATCCGTTTCCGCATATCCACCTTAGGGTAGATTTTTTGGGGCTAACAAACGTAATTCTATACAAACCTTAATCGTTGTAGATACAGGAAAACATTCACTTAGAAGACTGTCCTTAACTTTTTTTGTAACTGCTAACTTCATTCACAGATTTTGTAACAAAATGATACAGTCGACTACAAAAATGACAATTCTTAAGTTTTATTTTTACGGTACCAATCGAGTTTATGGCAAGGATTAAATGAAAATTTTGTGTCCTTGAAAATTTTGTAAATTCTAAAAGCATATTTTTCTCGAATTTGCCGGGTTAGATTTTGATGGTCTATGGTCAAAATTTTCAAGGACACAAAATACAAAAATATCAAAACACTGTTGCTATTGCTCCATAGACCACTTCCCATACAAATTCCTCCAGTCTCCTCTTAAACCTACTTCTTATAAATCAAATGAGTTCATTTTGATTTCCAGCATAGGCCCTCTTTTGACCCTTACACAGTTTTCAGTCGTGAGCTTTCCTTGTACAGACGCCAGCACATCAAGCTACTACAATCTGTCAAATTTCTTTAATAGATTTTCAACTTTATCGCTAAAACTAAGGTCCAAAGTTGATTGGGAAAATTTGACAGTTTCGGGTAGCTTGATGTGCTGGCGTCTGTACATGTGGCACCCGCTGTCGATCTCAGGTCATCCTCCTATCTAAGCATCGGCCTTCTCTTTTCCTCTTCCCCTCTTTGGGGTACCAATCCGAGATCAACCACCGAATCCACAGAAGACATCACTGAACGGTTTCAGTGACGTCTTTGGCACATTTCTCTATTTTACTTCTGATAATAGGTATACTGTGTCATAATAATAGACACCTAACAACCTAGCTATAAATATTAAATTGACTGGAATAGACATAAAGTAAGTGTTACGATAATATATGTCGAACAAGATATTGCACCTGTGCAGCTGTGTGCTAATGGACCCAGTAACAATGTGCGTATAACAGACTAGCTTCTGCCCGCAACTTTTCCGCGTGTTTCTTGTTCCCCGACCCAACCACCGCATTGGATCGCCTACCCGCACTATTACTTCATTTTCGCTTTCGTTGCGACTTTTTTCTTTTTTCTCGGCTCTTATGGATGCTAGCGTAATGTTAATCTATAGCCTTCCAAAAATTCAAAAATATTTTTTCAAACAAACAAGCTCTTCAGCTTTATTATTAGGTAAGTAGGTATAGATGGATAGCTAACAAAACACTGATCTTCACTCTGCAGAAAACATAAATGAAGTTCCTTCGGCGATACTCGCACGCAGACACACACTCGTTTACAATAGAAAGAGATGGAGAGAAAGGGAGACAGTCGCATGGAGCCCACGCTTTTTCTTTACGTGAAAAAACGTCTAAAAAAAATAGTACTTATTAATAAAAGAATTGAAAAAGAACTGTTTTTAATTAGTGCTAAAAGGCTCGTGTCTCATTTGCACAAAAAAAGTAACAAGAACAACTGCTGCAGTAGTGATGTCCACATTCTCGATTTTACTTGTTGGTTACCCAGAATAGATTTGCGAATTGTAAAAATGCCAGCTTTCAAACTAAACAACAAAAGCAAACATTACTCTGTTGTTCCATTTGTACTGATATTTATTTGTGTAGGTGCTTCACACAAGTTATTGAATTCTTTTTAGTCCATCTTATTCATTATTTTTGAGTCCATCGATTTTTGTTGCAACACTACTACGGGCTGACACAGAAAAAAAATGTGAGTGCAGTGAATGTCAATTTTGTGCTATTTTTGTATTTATAATTCCATTTTGTGCTGTCGCAAAACAATTTATCAGCAACGATAAGACACAAAAACTTGATTAACACTCATAGAGTTCCTCGTAACGTAGAACGCGTAAGTCGACCTTGTATTTTAAACCCTGTTACTTGCTGTTGTCGCTGTTAAAAATCAGTCATGAAATATATTATTGGAAAAAGTTGGCGTGACTCTGCTGCGTTAATAGTGCTCACCAAGCGGAATAGCGACTTGTTATCGCGCGTTAAGGATCGTGGCGGTGTTAATTACGACATATTGTTGCAGACTCGGACGCGCAGTGCTTCGTTTGCCAACAGCGTGGTGTTTCCCGGCGGAGTCAGCGAGTCCGAGGACGGGAACCCCCGCTGGCTGGAGCTCCTCAAATCTTTCGGCTACTCGAAACAAGATTTGGAAGCATTTCACCGCCCTGATAGTGTTATCAACCAGATTTTCCAAAATAATCCAATACAAAGGTAATATTTGTGGACCTTGACATCTCGGCTGACGTTTTCATCAGTCACACACTAAATGATAACGACAGTAAACACTAATGCTTGTACACTGGTATATCACTTTATATTTAACACCAAGTGAAGTGCATATTGCAGTCATTATTATATGTTGTGTACTTTAGCTAACTTGTATATTTATGTTTTGTGTACTTAGTTACTGTGGTTGTCTTCATATTATATCTTGATGAGTACTTTCTAACATAACCTGTGTTTATAATAGCAGAAGCGTGAGTGTTTTCCTTTAAACTTCTTACAAACATTAATAGTAGCTGGTTATGCAAAATAAACATAAATGCCAGAGCATAAATTATAACCATATTTGGTATGTTAATGGTTGGCCTTATTTTGATAATCTTTTGCTTTAAAGTGGGTACTTGCATGTTAAACTACCAAATGTAATGTCATTGTATATTCTACATCATCTACATTGAATTGATATTATTGACGATATGTTTGTCTACTTCTTAGTAAGATTTTTCTGTTTTTGTTGTAGCAAACTTTCCATCGTATTGATTTTTGTGCCAACCAAAACCACAAAGAGAACAAACCACAACTTATTCAAGACATTTGATTCTTAATTGAGCCAACAGCAATCAATGCAATCATAAAAAATATCTCTCATAAATGCTCATTAAATATATTGGCCTCCAACAATGCCTCATAATGTGTTCAATTATAGCTCCAATATACCAATGTTGGTGCAATTTTGGCATTCATTGTCAGATAACACCCACTTAGATAAAACAATTGTGTACTTAAACAAGTAAGTAATGGGCTTGATTGTGTGCCCAACATTTGCCATTGTGTATTTATGCTTTTCAATTGTGCTCATGAATAATATTTGTGTTTATAGACATTTGCAACTGAGGATAACAGCAATCAGAGAGAGTTTTGAGGAGTTAGGCCTGTTGATCTGCAGTCGGAAGAGGAAGGAGCAGAGGACTGGGCTATGGGCAGACATCATAGAGGATATTGATGTTAACTACTGGCAAAGTCGGGTGATTATAATTTATCTATGCTTTGGGTTGTATGGCTTACAGTTGTGTCAATGTTTTGTTGTAGGTGTATTTAAACGTGTCAATAAGAAGCAATAGAAAACATATATGGGTGAAGCTTTTAGGTATTGCAGAAATGAAGATAGTTGCTATTTCAAGTGATGTTTTTTCTTTTTCAAATTAACGATTGGCTTACTATTCAGTTAACAAAGTTACACAGTTTTAATAATTGTACTTTACTAATCAAAAGGTGTTAATTGTGCTAAATCTTTTATGGCCTGTTTCACCAGCACTGGATTATTTCCAGTTAAATGACAAACATACATAAACTCACACCTTGTTCCTATGACAGTAACTACAGAATGTTACCTGCAATTCTTACATACTCCTTTTGCATTGTACATGCTCAGCGATTGCAAGTCCTATGCACCTGATCTTTATGAAGTACAACACTGATAAGGTCACTATTATGTCTTTCTAGGGTGTCTCCTCCCAGCATTTCTACTCACATCTGCCTTATCACAAATACCTTTTGTTAGTCACCTTTCATTCCAGTTAACTGATTTGACAGATAATTTCATAAAAATATATCTGGTAGATTCTACCAGATAAATAATACACATATATCTGGGCATTATGAGACAACCTGTAGGACTTAGAAATACAAGTCATTGAAAAAACATAATTTCTAGAAAGTTATAGATGAGTAAGTCAATACAATATGCAAGTGACATCCTTTTACATGAATCATGTTGGCACCAACATCAACAGTATAAATTAGTGGAATCGGGTAATATTCCAACTTCTTGTAAAGTCATTAATTTGCTACAACAACTACAGTCATATTTTTATAATGGACTGGCTCTAGAGTAGTAAATTTTTACTTATTTGCCAATATTTATGTGAAGTTTACCATTCTTTCAGCTAAACAAAGACCCCGGGGACTGGTTTACCTTGTGTGAGGAGCATCAGTGTTATCCTGACATCTGGTCCTTGCACTATTGGAGCAATTGGCTGTCTCCTGTCAAGTTCCCAAAGAGGTTCAACACTGCTTTCTTTGTGACTGCTTTTGAAAATAGGCCAAAGAGCTTTCGAAGCAGCTGTGAAGTTGCTGAAGTTCAGGTATTAGTTTTCACAATGTTTATTTTTGCCAGTGGGAAATAAATAACACAGATTTTTGCAAACCATCTACTTTATATAAGCAATCACTGTATATTTCCAAAATGGTGTTGGAATTGTCATTACAAACCAACATATTTTTTGTACCTTGCTGATACTTTTCAGATATATTAATATCAGTCTTGTGTTGAAGAAATCAACTCAGTCCTAATAGGTAATAGGTAATACGGGCTGGTGTCCGCAACTCCACGTCAATGCGCGTATTTTGCGTAACTCAGTCCCAATAAATTATTTTCTTTTCGGTAGTGGCAAAATTTGTACAATGATTATTTTTCGTTTACGATCATTTAACTAATAAATAATATATCAACTGTATTTTTGTCATTGAAGTTTCATGGTTTTTCATTTTTATATTTCAGTGGTTGAGTCCAACTGAAGTTTTACTCAGTGACAAAAAGCTGCAAGTACCTCAGCTATATGAGCTTAACCGATTGACCCAAGTGAAGGACTTACAAGAGCTCCTCAAATTCGCACGAGACAGGAGTGGACATGGTACTGACTTAACATATCCATTCATAATCAAAGTAAAAGATGGCGACGTGTTTCTGCTACCTGGTAATTATTTTGTGATTTTTTTCTTGCTTTCTTTATTTTTTCAAATGAAATTTAAATAGTACTGATAACTTTATTTTGTTCTCAGGCGATGAATTATACCCTTCAAGTATAGACTACAACGACAATACAACTAACTATATAGACCAAACTATATTAGAGTTAAGAGAAACTTCTAAAACCATTCATAGACTTGAATCAGATAAGGAGAAAAAGCACTTAGTAATTCAGAATTACAAACCTAAACATCACCTCAACATGGAAGATAAAACCTACCCAGGTTTTTCTGCACTTTAAAATACAGTTTGTAGTTCAGTTAATGCCTTAAAGTTTGGCCTTATTAGCAGTACATATAAGAACAAGTAGTAGCTGTAGAGCTAATTCAGGTGTAAGAACATTTAAAAATGGCGGGTTCCGGGCACACGTGGCCCAACAGCCAGGACGACTACGAGCTGCTGGACGTCATCGGCTGCGGCGCCACGGCCGTCGTGCACGCCGCCTTCTGCCGGCCGCGCGGCGAGAAGTGCGCCATCAAGCGCATCAATCTGGAGAAGTGGAACACCTCCATGGATGAGCTGCTCAAGGAGATCCAGGCCATGTCCAGCTGCAACCACGAGAACGTCGTCACTTACTACACCAGTTTCGTGGTCAAAGAGGAACTGTGGCTCGTGCTCCGGCTGCTCGAGGGCGGCAGCTTGCTCGATATCATCAAACACAAAATGAGGATATCCAACTGCAAGCACGGCGTGTTCGACGAGGCGACGATCGCCACAGTATTGAAAGAGGTGCTTAAGGGCCTCGAGTATTTTCACCAAAACGGTCAGATACACAGGGACATTAAGGCCGGTAATATCCTACTCGGAGATGACGGAATCGTTCAGATCGCCGATTTCGGCGTGTCAGCGTGGCTGGCCACGGGACGCGACATATCGCGGCAGAAGGTGCGCCACACGTTCGTAGGCACCCCGTGCTGGATGGCGCCCGAAGTCATGGAGCAAAACCACGGGTACGATTTCAAAGCTGATATCTGGTCATTTGGAATTACAGCCATCGAGATGGCGACCGGCACTGCGCCGTACCACAAGTATCCTCCGATGAAGGTGCTCATGCTCACGCTACAGAACGACCCGCCGACGCTCGACACCGGCGCCGAGGAGAAGGACCAGTACAAGGCGTACGGCAAGACGTTCAGGAAAATGATATTCGAATGTCTGCAGAAGGATCCGGCGAAGCGACCGACGGCCACCGAGCTGCTGAAGCACTCGTTCTTCAAGAAGGCGCGCGACCGCAAGTACTTGGTGTCCACGCTGGTGACCATCGGGCCCAGCATGGAGACACGCGTGCATAAGGCCAGCCGGCGCCAGCCCGGCGCGTCGGGCCGCCTGCACCGCATGGAAACGGGCGAGTGGGTGTGGGAGAGCGAGGAGGATGACGACGATGACGAGGACGACGCCGAGCGCGACCGGCCCATGAACACGCTGGAGCGCGCCGACAGCTCCGACAGTGACGACGAGCGCGCCGGTTTCACCATCGGCTCGCTGGGAGCCGCCAGCGACGCGCCGCAGGTCAACCTCGTGCTGCGCATGCGCAACGCGCGCAACGAGCTCAACGACATCCGCTTCGAGTTCGCGCCCGGCAAAGACTCGGCCGACGGCATCGCGACGGAGCTGGTGGGCGCGGGGCTGCTGGACGCGCGCGACGCCGACGTCACGGCGCGCCAGCTGCAGCGCCTCGTAGACGACGCGCTGTTTCCGAGCGCGGCGCCGGCCCCGCGCTCGCTCACGTTCCGCCTGCGCTCGGCGCCGCCCGAGCCCGAAGACGAGAACAGTCTGCTCGGCTTCGCGCAGCTGTCCATCGTGGACTGACCGCCGAGTCCGGCCCGCACGCTGTCTATGCTTAGGTACCTCCTACGTATTTTATGGGTGGATATGGAATTATATTAGTTGTATACCGTTTATGCGGTGGTGATTTTTGTGGACCGATGGCGCGGGCGGTGTCTTGTAGCCCCCCCCGCCCCGCCTGTCCTCTGCGTGTGTGCATCGAGTCGTCTGTATACGAAAACTATCGCCGCGTAGCTCAAATGAATGTATATTTTACATTATGATTATAAGGGTGAATCTGAATTTATAAGAGTATTTTTTGTGATCGTACCGTGTCAATTTTGCTGCTTTCCAACACTGTAATCGATTAGGACCCACATTCGCAAATTTCGCAATGCTATACTAATAATGACAATAGTTTGCGCAGGCGTTTTGAAGAAAAGAAAAACTTGTAAGATAGCACTTTTTTAGCGTATTTATACTTGATTGTAATAAAAAGCTACCTATATTTGTAATTCGTATTACTTCTTAACAACTTCCAAGTGCCATATTTTTAAAATATGAATGGATAAAAAATGTATAAGTACTGTAAATTTGGCAGTAATAAAATTGCATATAATAATAATCATTACAGTGTTAATTTTAAATAGCAGGTCTATATAGCACCATAGAATGTTCTTTTTACATTGTTATTTGTTTGTTGCTTATTTTGGAAGTATTTTAATAATAAAAGATGAAATCGATTTCGGCAGGATGTTTTATTAAAACCTCTATGATTTTTCAAAAATGTTAACTAAAAGCTATGTTTGTTCTTAGACTACAATTACATTATTTTATAACAAGTTCACGAGGATGGTAGGGTACTGGCATTCTGCATTCTGTTGCGAGTGGTCCGATCACAAGGTGCCACTGCTGACCGTATAGCATCGCCACACAGCAGACTGCACAGTGAGTGAAACAATACGTATCTGTAAAAACTCAGTTTGGCATCTAAACATTGTCGAAATAAACCATCTATAACAATCCAAACATTACCAACTTTCATTCCTGTTCATAACATTATAAAGAGATTCTTAATTCTAAGCGTAATAAGAGTTGAAAAAGCAATAACGGTATAAAAATAAGTTTTTAGGTACATACAAACTTAACTCCATAGCAAGTTGGTCCACAAAGAAAAATTAAAAGTTCTATTTTATTGGCTACGAGTATTAGACTACCACAACGAAGGTTTTCTGTCATTTTTACAAGTTATTCTAGTTAAATGCGATGCAGTCCATACTTGATAACTTTTTGAGTTTATTTAGTAATTTTAATTGACAATTTCAATAAATTATGATCAAGCGACATGATGTCTAGGTAAGCAGAGTTGTTACTTCAGTACGAAATAGCTACAGATTACTTTAATCAAGTATTTTATTCAATTCACGGTACTTGTGCTGGCAATTTACAAAATAGTTCATAGCCTCTTTGATTTTGAAAACGTACTTATTTCCCGTAATTTAGAACATATTGTAATAAGATCTTTTAAGAATGTTCTGTTAAGAGTAAACTAGTCGCAAGCTCGAACTCACTGGTGGTCATGGCCAAAAAGCACACTGTCTCACCTGGCTTCGTGTTCGACAGAGCTATTATCAGTGATGAGTAGTTAGACGCTAGTCTACACGAACAACGTCTAGTTCTCACGCACAGAAACTCCGTTCTGAACTGACAGGCGCGTAAAAATATTTAAAAAGTGCTTCGGAAAGTCGAGTTTTATGAAAAAACCACTGCATAAATTTATTACAAATAAAGTTTATTGAACTCTTCGATAACCGAGCTTTGCCGGTACGGACTTGGTTTTGAGATTTTACAGTTCTTTTATTACTTATTTACACCCAAAGTTACGTTAAAAATAGCAAGAAAAACTAATCTTTGTTGGCTCATAACTTTTTAATGGCTTTATTTTACTATTCTGTTTCCGTACAGACAAAATTATTAATAAATCAAAACGATATCATGTTTAACTTTGGATGTACAATGTCAAACAGTGGAGTAATACTCTCTCGAAATTTGTCTGGAAAAAATATCGACTAGTGGCACCTTAACTACCAAATCAGTTCTAAATTACTGGAAACATTACTTACTTTTTAGCTTTTACTAGAAGCTAAGCTGCTGTGGCCACCACAGTTTTTTAAAGTCCCGGCCATCGAGAGAATGCGGTCCTGACAACTGTCAATGCGAAAATTCTTGTAGCTAATAAAGATGAAATTCGCAAAACACGTATTCGTCTGTATGAAGCTGACAGGTGTTCAGAACGCATTCTCTCATCGGCCGCACTGTAAGTACATAGTATACATATTTCGTGTAAAAAATATTCAAATCGCCATGATTTACAGTTGTCATGTAACTTACAACTAGTGCCAATATTTTAAGGTTTGAGAATCATTTACATAAGTAGTGACTAGGCAAAATGAAGCGTCTAATTAAGTACTTAAGACTAACACACTCACTCTAGTAAGGCATTAACAACATTGAAATGTGTCATAATAAATAAATATTTAATCCATGTGTTCCTAATAAAAATATTATAAATAACACTTAGACAACATATTATCCATAAACTTTACAATAATTGTGCAGAAAGTATAGATCCAGCTGTTTATGACTAGGTTTAAAATATCAAGTTATGGCACTTCTACAAAAATAAATTATTAGATACTTTGTGCGCGAATACTTTATCATTCATTAAATAGGTGCTATAAAAATAATTATTTAAAACACTAAAAACAATACTTTTGGAAGACTAAATTATTAAGTGGAATGTTACGTAAAATTTGTAGTATAAAATTATGAGAATCATAACATCGCAGTTTGTAAGCAGAACAATATAAATTTATATTAACAGATCTAATATTTTGTAAGTTTGGACGTCGTCCGTCGGAGTAACGTTCGTCAGGCCGATCTAAGCAGTAGGCCCCTGTAAGAAAACAATTAGGAACGTAGAAACCCCACAAATCCTTGTGCCGTGCGAGACAAGTAGTGATAGCTTACAAATTAATTGTACTATAAGAAAGCGTATAGCGGTGACTTACTTCTAAGTACGCGAAGAGTTTGTACAAATAAGACTCGTCGAAACGTCCTCGCCGGAAATACGTAAACACAGCCTGTAATAGCAGGACAGAACAAGAGTTTCAGAAAATAGAAAAGGAAATATTTTGTAGAATTAGCACAATACTGAAAGTGTAGTTTTCAGTGAAGTATAGACAGAAGTTTGGGCTGAAGCTGAATTGACGTCTGTCCAGCGAGGTCAATCACTTTCCTCTTAAAAACTTAACGGTACGCGCCGGAAAAATTTGACACTCGGGAAGTGGACGAGCGACGGCCGCCGCGGCCGGGATGCGAATCAGAACAGTTCTACGACCTTGCGCTTCAGGTAGTCTTTGAGGGGCGTGTAGTAGTAGCGTCGCAGGGCCACGAGCTCGGGCTTGCGCTTGAGCTCGCGCAGGGGCGCCCAGTCCGTCTCGAACAGCAGCAGCGCCAGCAGCGCCAGGCACAGCCACACCACGAGGAACGACGGCACGAAGGCACGCAGCAGGCTGAAGGGGCGCGGCGCGGGGCCCAGCGCCGCGCCCGGGGCCCAGTCGTCGCCGGCCGGGGCCAGCTGGGCCAGCGTGGCCGACGTCACGCCAGACTCCGATGACGAATGCTCGAACGAGTCGCGGAGACTGTATTCTGTTGGGATCGCTGCAATATTTTGAACAGAGATAGTTAGGACGTACCTGGCATATTTTATGGATTAAATTTATTACTATTTTTAACTTTCTTATTTATTTTAATATTTGAATATAAAGTGCGATTTCCAATCTTAAATATTACAAAGTTGGGACCTCATCACCTTCTATAAATAAATAAGATAATTTTTTTATTGGCATACTGGGTTACAGAAAAAACGAGAAACCCGGACTCCAACGCTAGTTTAGAGGTGCCAGTATTTGAGGAGCAAATGACTTCTTCCAGTGAGGTTACAATTTAACAAGTGATACACATCAAAGGTAATTAAAAGGAATTTGACTTTGCTATTCAACTTAATTTTAAGTAATATTATTTTATAATATTATTACTTACGTTAGGGCTGATTTTTCCATCGCCAGATAACTTTTATTCGAGGAGTAAAATTGACGTCTGATAGTTTTTGTATGGAAGAACTGCCAAAAATTCAAAATTGTTCCTCAGATAAAATTATCTGGCGTTGGAAAAATCAGCCCTTAGTTGAATAACAAAAAATACAATATTAAAATCAAGTTTAAAATAAAATTTGATGTAACAACACCAGTACAACATACCGGGTGGCTTAGCTTCCTCCTGCACAGTCCTCAGATGGTCGGTACAGGCCAGCGCGATGTCCACGGCCGGCCCGCTCAGCAAGCACGCGCCGTTACAACTATCATCACCGCCACTTTCCTCTAGAGGCGCGCTGTGTGTTGACCGGGGAAGGCTGCTGTAACCTGTACATAGGGGGCGATTTTTACAAAAATATTCAGTTTTGACCCTAAACTAATAAATAAGATGGGTAAGGTAATGTGTAACTTTCTTTAGGTAACTTATTTGGTAAACAAATATTTATGTATTTATTAAAAAAAAACAGCTGTTCCCTACATTTTGACGAGTTACACGAACGCAAATGTAGGGAACAGCTGATTTTTTTTCGCAATTTCAGGTTTGGTCCCATTGTAAAAGTTATTCATAAAGATGAGTACAATGACCTCTTGAGAGGTTGTTGGTGTTTTTCCAATAACCCTGTATAGTTTAAATGTGCCTCTTTTATATAGTGTAAACGGTTTTTATTATTACTTCGAGCTTTAGGAAGGGACTTACACACAAGTGGCGGACGCTCAACAAAAGCAAACATTCTTTAAAACGCGTTGTGACATTTTAAAAGCCTATGCTATCCCCTTTATTCATAAACGATGCTTAAAGTAGTGATTAGCGACTGTTTAACCATACATTTTTGACGTTTGAATGTTGTAACTTTAATCATAACGTCACTTAACTTTAATCATAACGGCACTTAACTTTAATCATAACGTCACTTAACTTTAATCATAACGGCACTTAACTTTAAATCATAACGTCAGTTAACTTTAAGCATCGTTTATAAATAAACCCCAGAATGTATAGATAGTTCGAGAAAATGAATGCGTAAATTCGAAGCAATTTTTTAAGTAATTCATATAGTATGTGATTCTATCATATCATACATACCTAAATATTTTTATGACTGATGTGAAAACTCGTTATTTTTGTACCGTGTCTGTTTACCAAATAAGACGAATAAAGAAAAATACCCAGTAGGATGGTTCCCTAAGGTATAAAAGTGTAATGAAATAGATATGTACGATAAATACCGAAGTCTCCGGTCATGGGGGTGGAGGGGGTGGCCGGCACACTGGACGCTTTCCTTTTACCACCTGTGCTCGAACCTTCCTTCTGAAATAAAAAAAGTATATTTAATTATGGTATAGCTTCTAACTATTATATAAGGGCTTTGAAAGTCCGAGACATACCTACCTGTCCGCCATTTTGATTTTTTTTAAAGCACGTGACACAATCTTCAATTTTGAACGTTAATATCTCGGAAACGTGACACTTTGCGGGGTTTGATCTTATTGTTTTCTGTTTGCATTTGTTACTCCTGCACGCACAAACGGCTGGACCAGTTTTGATAAAATTTGGTATGAAGGTAGCTGACACCCTGGATTAACACATAGGATACTTTTTATCCCGATATTCCCACGGGATCGAAACTTATGCGGGTGAAACAGCGGGGCGCAGCTACTCTATAATATTTCATAAAAATTTGAGTTTTGTATTTTTGGATGGTGACTTCATCTTTTTAATCAGATTAGTTTTTTTTTAATCTAGAAAGATCAGATTTCAAATATCATGTATTCTGAGCTAATGTGAGTTCAAGAGCTAAACCTTGTGAGACCCATTATGCTCACTTGAGAACAAAATAATTTATGGACCCGATCCAACACAACACAATATTGCCATCTAATTATCGGCCAGTATGATCAACTGTTACCTGTTAACTGTTATTGATGAAATTAATTTGTGCTCACCATTTTGAAAATCCCCGCTTTGTTATTAGAATTTTAGGCGTCAATGCTAGGGCTATTTCATGTGATTTTTTTATACACAGCAAGGACACTATCCAATAAAAATTTTACTGAAAAACCAGACTGGAAGGAACTGGAAACGACACCCTACTTCGCTGGGGGGGGGTTTCGCTGAAATATTTTTTTGTAAGATAAAAGTGTTTAGACAAAATAAGGGCCTTACACCATCCCTAAAGAATATCAAACTAGTGTGTACCGCACCTGAGAGTCCCTGGGCGCCAGTAGACCGTCCCTCTCCAGTATCTCCCGCTCCGTGCGGCCCACGTACTTGAACTTGGTGCCCCACGAAAACAGCCCGCCGCTCGAGTACACGCACGCGTCCGACGACGACGGTAACCTGACACGGCACGTATTATTATTAGCTCTAAGACCGTCCTTTGATTCATATCGGTCTGTAGACAATATTATCAATTAAAGCATATGACGTGAATGTGTGAAATTGTATTGTACAGACGCCAGCACATCAAGCTACTACAATCTGTCAAATTTCTTTGATAGATTTTCAACTTTATCGCTAACGCATAAGGTTCAAAGTTGATTGGGAAAATTTGACAGTTTCGTGTAGGTTGATGTGCTGGCGTTTGTACCTACTGTTAATTATTATTACGTTATTTATGTGTGTATTTATTGGAAGTTGGTTGTATATCTGGACATTAAACCATTCCATTTCATCCTACATAATATTATAAACTAGCGGCCCGCCTCAAGTTCGCACGAGTGCAATTTTTTTTTCGAATTTTCTTTCATGTTAACCTTGTCCTGGCAATACCGAACTCAACAAAAAATAAGAATTGTCCAATTCGGTGCAGTCCTTCGGAAGTTATGCGCGTAAAGACATTTTGGCGACTTTGTTTTATACTATGTAAGGAGGATGTAAAAGTTTGTATTTTTAGATGTTTCTTACTCAATCACGCAAAAACGGCTGAACGGATTTCGATGAAATTTGGCACACAGATACTTTATAACCTGGTTTTACACATAGAATACTTTTATCCCGGTAGTACATTTCCGTGGGATAATTTCCGACCTGCACGCGGGAGGGGTCGCGAGCAAAACCCAGTTACTAACAATTGAACTCTTAATAGCTTCTAACAACAAATATATGACAGAAATACATATTAACAGTAGACTTTAGTCTTTTGAAGTTTACCCCCAATCAAAACATGCTGTCTTATTTATTTAATACTTCAAGCACATAATGTACAGAGGCGAACTTAATGCCGTAGGCATTTTCTACCAGCAAACCTTTGGGTGATGCAGAGACAAACAGTGGTAGGTGCAATCATGAAAACTGAATGAGTGAATTACTTTGTACAGGTTTAAGTCCCCTTGCTTCAGGTTAGATAGGCAGTCGCTCCGTGTAAAATACTAGTATACAGCTGCATTCGGTTAGACAGGAAGCCGACCCCAACATAGATGGGCAATGGTTACGAATATTGATTGAAATGCCCTTGCGTGTGAAATTTTTTATCTCCATGTGAACGGATAATCAAGTGCATGCACTCAGACTCTTGAATATGTTAGTATTCATGGGTTTTGAGTCACAGCTTAATCTCACAGAAACTGTTTGCTGTACCAGGATACTAAGTCGAGTTCACCAGTGACCAGTTTAGGTAGATTATTATAAATAATATCGTCGATGTATCACATGCAATTATCATCATTTCAACCGTAAGACATCCAATGCTGGACATAGGGCTCCCCAAAACACCGCCAAATCGACCGCTCATGTGCTTCTCACATCCAGCGGATTTCTGCAGCCACAATACATTTCCAGTATTGCCCCTCGACCAAATAAACAAGGGACTTGAAATTTGGCCCCCATAAAACTAATAGAAATGTAGACTATAACCTCATCAATGTTTTTGACCGACACATTAATTCAAAAGCAATAAAACTGCACCAAGTTGAGGTCACGTCCGGGCATTGACTCATACAACTATTAATATAATAAAAACGGTTAGTAAAAAACATGCAGGTATGAAAAAGTGTACTCACGTAAAAAACAGCATCTGTTCAATGGCACAGCACCACACGTGGCGGCAGGCGGGGCCGTTCGGACATTTAAAACCCACCGTGTGTTTCTTCTGAAATCCATCATAATTACAAGTAAATTAAACTTTCAAAGTCTTATGTGTAAAATATGAAGATAGTATCATAGAACAAGTAGAAAACACAAAATTCTTGGGCATAAATAGTGGAACAAAACTGTAACTGGACGTTCACACATCAAAGAAAGAAAGATTTTTTTTGGGGCAAGCACAGGAAATACAAAAAGTAAAAGAGGAGCATTTAAAACTACAAAGTCATCAATTATTTAATACTATCATTAACATAATTACCCTTTCTGATTTTAGTGCGAGGCTAAATTCGCAAGTAAGTACACAAGGCGGCTAGATGCTAAAAACATTCAGTTTAGTGGTTGTTTACAAAGAGTCATGTGATTCGAGTATCCCGTTCATACATATTAATTGCCATACTTTCACAAAAACAAGCGATTCGCTCCTGCTTCACACAGGTCAAATGGCAACGTGTCAAAACATCGAAAATTCTGTGCGTTAATTTTAATTTATGTGCTTTTATTATACACATAAACCTTCAGGAATAAATGCTCCAAAGGATGGTGAAATTCACATTAAAATCCATTGTATAGTTTAGAAAATCTAAGCGGTCACAGACACGAAATGCGACCTTTTAGGGTCCCGTAGTAAAAGCAAGGAACCTTTATTTATACTATGTGTGGTCGTCCAAATCAAAAGGGACCTTATGGCGGTAACTAGTTTCCGAGATATTAATAAATTTGTAAAATACCTCAAAAAAAAACGTTTTTTTATTAACTGTATTTTTAAAAAGATGATTGTATTTACTACATGTAGATGTGTTCAACTTTTCGAAAAGTCAATTTAAAAAAGTTTCGTATTCATCTAAAGTTTAGTAAAAAAGGAACCTTATCGCGGCAAGACCTAACAAATCGTTTTTCTTGTAATTCAAACCATATATTATATCAACATTTTAATATTGCAAGGTAGGTATAAACTAAACTATTCATTCAGGATGGGAAATCATCAAATGACTCCTCCCGCTCTGGGTGGAGCGGAATAGGGAGTGTCACTCTTACTGACTAAAACCCACCCGTGTTCCTTCCTTCGCCCTTTGTTCCGGGCCAGCGGTAACCCTTTCGGACAATCCCGCTGACCCGGCAGGCTTCGGCCAATACGGGCCCCTTCGTTTAGTGCTGACATCTCTTTGAGGCGCGCGTGGAACACGTACGCGCCGTCCGGCACGGGCCTGGTCCTGATCGGACGGTGAGCTACCCATTGCTCTCCGCCCGCGCCTAAGGTGGCCGGGAGTAGTCGCGCGGCTCCCGACGCCCGGAGCGTCTCCCGCGGCGGCTGGGACGGGAGGCTCTCTCTCTCAGCCGTCCCGCCGCCTCCTTCGCTAGCATGACTGCTTCGCAGAAGGAGGCGACTGCTCCCCACTCCCTCTAGCCCCGGATCATGGCTTGAACCAGGCCCGGACGCGAGAGGTCGCCGCCATGAGATCGCGCCGGAGGTCTGTCCGCTCCGCCGCAATTTGCTGCGGAAGCGGAGTTTCCCCCCGGCGTAGTGCCTCCGCGCGCCACTCATACAGGCGCGCGAGGACTATCGCCTCCAGATCCCATGGCGGCAGTCCGGCAAGGAGGCTTGCCGCCTCGCCCGAGATCGTGCGGTACCCCCGGATCAGCCTAACGGCTACCACCTTCTGGGGCGCGTTCAAATAATGGGCGGCTCGCCGCCGCAGTGAACGCGCCCACACCGGGGCCCCGTTATAGGGCCATGGACCGCACGACCCCCGCGTAAAGCCTCCGGCAGGAGGCGTTTAGCCCCCTCAGGTTGGGCAGGAGCCGCTTGAAGGCGGCCCCGGCCCGTTCCAGTTTGGGAGCCAAACGTCGGAAATGCTCGACTAAGTTCCACCGGCTGTCGAGGATGAGACCCAGGTATTTCATCGTCGTCTCGACGCCGATGTGAACCCCTCCTACCGTTAGTTGGGATCCCGATGGTGGCGTATTCCGGAACCCATGAAACGACATGGCCTCGGACTTGTGCAATGCCACCTCGAGACCCAACTGCCGGATCCTCTCCACGACTATCGCAACCCCGCGTGTCATCGCGTCGGCCGCCGCCTGATGCGACCTCCCCTGCGCCAGGACTAGCGTGTCGTCAGCGTAGCGTATAGCTGCCATTAGATAGTGTCGCACGCCGCCGCATGCGGCATTCTTTGTATATGCGTCTTAGGTCTAAGGTCCCACTATTGTAGTCCATATTTTGTTTAGGTACTTTTAATAGAGGTAAACAATCTTGTTAGGTATGTTTTTTATCATAAAATATATTTTTAAAATAGGCTAAGGCTAATAGCAAAAGTAATTCATTATAACATCTGTTATTTCATTTTGTTTTATCTTGTAATGGCTATAAATTATTTCATAAATATATTTTTCGACAAAAACGTATCAAGATTGTTTACCTTTATTAAAATACTTAAATTAATTAACTATACTAAGAGATAAGTGTCAGCAGACTGCAACGGACCGCCTTAAGGGCCCTTTTTTACGTATATACTTGTTACGAATTTTCATACCTTGTGATAATAAAAAAAAAATTGTTAAATAAGTAACATTTTCATACCTTGTGATAATAAAAAAAGAAAATTTAAGTTATCTTGAATGTTGCACTAAAATATTGATTATGCATGCTAAAAATAAAAAATATTGTTTAGTGCCCACCATTAGGGCCCTTTTTTAATTTGTTTGAAGAAATTGTTCAGTTCTCTATGTAACTTTACAAGATCATAACTAACAGTTATCATTGATCTCTTAGCTTTATTAGCATCTAAACCAATTATGTATAACCTATTTAGTGATTAAGTGTTGATTTTGTTACTGTCAGATCTCAAAGTTTATAAAAAATAAGAATTCTTGCTAGTAAATAAAAACTATTTTTTTTAAATTATGTGTTGTTTTTATTTACATCTAAGGCCTTTCGCAAATCTATGTAATTAGTAGCAATATAGAAACGATAAAAGTTTAGTGAGAAACAGGCGGTTTACTTATTTTTAATACTATTATCGATACTTTGCATCTCATTGATAATGCATTATGTTGGCGGGTCTAGTTCCCACAACAAACAAGTTTATGCAAGGATTGTAAGAATTTCCATTAGTAATAATCATAGTCAATCAAAGTATACCATCAGTTACATAACTTCACACTAAAACATAACTTTTTTGTACGGCATACTTAAATTGGTATTTTCTCGAAACTTATAATTTCGATCAGTGAACTTCAAAAATTCGTAAAAAAATAACGGCAGTGGTTAGAAGGTTGGTTCTTGGGTCTATAGTTCGGTACATTTATGTAGTTTTCAGCTCTGTAGATAACTCATTTCCGCCATAAGGTCCCTTTTGATTTGGACGACCACATGTATAGATTCAACAGTAGATATAAACAAAATTCTGTAATGACAACGTCGGAGCATCCAACATTCGCATATAATTGCAAAACCAGCAAATATTTGTTGAACTTGATCATTTCTATTTAAACAGACACCACGACTTAATTAAAACTGACTATACATACACTATGAATCCGTTCAATTACCTTTAAAATTACAACTATTATTGTTGCTTTGAAATTATTGTAGGCATGTAAAGCGGGTTTCCTAAGTCACGCAAGTCTGGCGTCCATTCCGAAGTTACATATTTTAATTTGGTAGTCAAGCAGCTGTAAATAGCTGGCTAACAAATGAGGTAATTGGTCAAAAAAATTCCGCTTCAAAAATTATTTAGGTATACCACGTGAGATCACAATCTACGCCTTTCACGCACGATACAAAGAATTGTACTGGTTTTTACTTTTACAAAAGAGTAAAAGTAAGCATAATGGTTACTCAAAATGACCATTATTTGCAACACAATATCCTTTGACCTTTGAGCACATGATGGACTTATCTTAAGCATTTAAAGGGGTCAAGTACTATTAATTTTGGAAATCCTGTATTGAATTACTGGTAGACACGTGTTTTCTCAACAAAGAAACTGAGCTAAGTACCGTTCATTTCAAAACCAGTTGTATATTATTTATGCCCCAGACTCCCTTAGTAAGATTAGAATCCAAGGTTATGGAGCAGATGTACTTCTTTGAATTGACCCCTCTGTGCTACGCAGTATAATTTATTTGAATTCAATTCCTGGGATATTGTTACATGAGTATACAAGTATTCAAATTATAATTCTAAAGGAGAATATAGGTAGAGATTAACTACGATAACATGGCGCGCCCCTCCAAAATTCAGAAACGTTTGAAAGTATTTGTGTAAGTATTTACAAAGCACCACCAACACTCACAACGCATGTGTGTGTAATGCAAAAACCGTCAAACAAAAACAAATCCACGGATATGTTGCTCGACTAGTGCCGTCATTAATCGCTCATTATTATTAGTATGGCGCTGCACTGAGGTATTCTATGAAACGAACACGTGCGTTGTCTTGCGCGGTCGGCTAGTTATGATTAGTTGACCAACAAATCTGGTAATAAGTGAGATATTACGAGTACCGATTGCACAAAACTATGAATAAATTTTATTGTGTTCAAATATTGAAATTTAATTTACTCTAAATCTAATATTTTGATGTTTAATGTTTTCAATAAAATGAATGAATGAATGAAATGTGACTCTTATTATTTTTATACATATTAATAATTTATGACTGTTTATTATATTAATCATTAATGCTTTATAAAATAAATATTTAATAAATGAAACCTTTATAATATATTTGTAACACATTTATTTTTAGTTACTAAGACATCAAAATCATTAATTAACAAAAATACGTAATCATAATTATTATAAAAAAGTACATAATATACATTATGGTCCAAGTGACAATGAGGGCATTATTCATACTGCCCGGGCGTTATTAATAATACCCTCATTAATCACTTGGCCCACAACGTTTATATAAAATAAAAAAATCTTAATTATCTCTATTAGCACTGGAACTAAAATTTTGTTCATCGCTGTCATAGAAGCTTGATGTGTCGTTTTCAGAATCTGATTCTCCTACGTGAATAATAAATTCTTGCTCGTCGTCGTAGTTATCCCAGTATTTGGATTCCGTCTCCTCCACATGTCTGCAAGTGTTGGTCCACATTGTGCAATCGATCATGTCTAGATCTTCATGAAGTAATTTCATTATGGATGTGTAGTTATGGTCTATATTTTTGTTTGCGACATAGTTTTTTAACACTCCCCAAATTTTCCATGACTAACTTATTTTGCAATCAGTACTTTCGTGTCACTGAGCGATATAGTATCAACAACTTGACTGTCTCAGACCGCTGCCGGCCTGCTACTGAAGACGAACACTTACAACTACATACAAAAACTTTCGTAAGGATATGGCTAAACACATCGAAACAGTAATTTGGAGGGGCGCGCCATGTTATCGTAGTTTATCTTCTATATGCGAAGGATTATAAATGTGGGTGAGAGCTTCTTTTCTGCACTAATATTATAAAGAGAAAGATTTGATTTTTTTTTGTTGTAATTTTGTCTATTACGCTTTCACGCTAAACCCTCTAAACGGATTTGGATGAAATTTGGCCGTGGGTTGACCGTAACCTGGATTAGGACATGTAAGATACTGCAGTGCGATTCTGTAATTATCTCACCGTGAAAACTTAGGTGAAGTGAGCGTGGAGGGAGCTGTCAATTCCTATCAAAAACAAACTCACTTCACCTAAGTTGTCACGGTGAGATTTTTACAGAATCGACCGGCTGTTTATCCCGATATTCGATATTCCCATGGGATCAACTTATGCGGGTGAAACCACGGAGCGTTAATAAGTTACTGAATGAAGGGAGGTCAAGATCGCATAATTATATGCATGAAAGCCAGTAACAATTTTGAATTCCCAGCTGCTTGTTACAAGATAACAAAATATAGTTTATTTAATTAACTAAAGTCCTAACAGGTTTCCTTTTTTGTGGTTATTATCAAACTATTTCCTCATTTTGTAATTGATAGGTAAGTGTAGTAGTAAGCCCCATAGATAAATACATATTTTTGTAAGTAATATGTTATCAACATCTGCCTAGCCTTTTCCTATGTTGGGGTCGGCTTCCAGTCTAACCGGATGCAGCTGAGTACCGTGCGTACTTAAGTATTGTTATGTACGAGCATTCTTGCATAAAATCTTGGTTCATAAAATTTTGAAAATGTAGCTATAAAAACATTTTTTTTTAATTATTATAACTGGTGATCTGACCACGTCCTAACACTATACCAAAATTCAAATTCTTGTTGCCTAGTTCCCGAGAAAAACCTTTATGACAGACGGACAGGACAAAAAAAGTCATCTTATAAAGGTTCCGATATTCGTTTAAAACTGCACCCTTAAAAATCAAGATAGAGAGACTTGCGCATTTTTATATCAGTGTGAAAATCTCACCTCTGGATAATTTAGGTGTACGATAAACATGCGTCCCTCAAAGTTGATCTTCTGCACTTCGGACCACTTGAAGTGATGCGTCTTCCGACTGCCTTGGAACGTTAGGATGCCGCTGTGGTTGATGCCCAGGTACAACTGGTTGCCTCTGTGGTCCTGGATTATAGAAATGTATTGTTAAGTGAGGTGTTCTGGGGTCGTAGAGGAAATATGAAGGTTTTGTTAAAGTAGGGCAGATGGAAAATAATATTCAGGGATGGATAAAGTATACGTGTGTTGTACATTCATGTGATCTTATAGCCAGTCATTAAAATGACAAAATAAGTTTCATTTTAAACTTTTGACTACAACAAAACTTTACGTCTTATTTAGGCAAAAAACAATCTATAATTAATATGCACTTTCAAAAGTACCAAAAATGTAAATTAAGACGTCATTTTTGAGTCGTAAGTAAGGCCAAGAAGGCCGTGAGTTGTACTAAAAACTATGATGTGAAATGCATTTAGTGATTGACATGGTAGATTTTTTATTTGGAGTGGTTGTTTTTTGTGATTTAATGTGGAAGTGGGCGCTAAACTTATCTAAAATATCATTCTGTTTCTGTCTCTATTAAGTTCAAACGATTGACTGAGACAGAACGATATTTTAAATAGGTTTAACGCTAAATTACGCCACAAATCACAAAACGGGTGTAACACTAAACGTATTTTAAAAAAATTGTTCTGGGTCTAGCAATCGTTTATAGATGACAAAGACAACGATGTTTTAAATTCGATTAGCGTTAAACGTATTTAGTGATTTGTGGTGTAAGCGAGCCTTAATGATTTGTGGTGCAAAATGATCTAAAAGCTTAAATAGATATAAATACCCAATAAAGGAAGGCAACACATATACCCAAACCTTGACAGGATGGGGGTCCACCCCATAGGTGTCGAGCTGGCAGGCGATCTTCACGAACGTTCGCTCGGCTTCCTGCGTCGACATGCCTTTCACGCCGCCACTGCCGCCCGGGGTACCTTCTACTGGCTCCCTGTGTAATTCCTGAACAACACCACCAAATAGGGTAGGATTTTTTTTTCCAAATTTATGTGGGACCAACTTCGGGGTAAGTATACCCTTTCCAATAAAAAAGAATTAACAAAATCGGACTACTCTGTGAAAAATTACGCGTGGTCATACCTACATAAAAAATATAATTATATACCTACGCGTCGATTTGAGAACCTCTTTCGTTTTTTCGTCCGTTAAAAATGATTATAATATTGTGGTTGAGTGGTTAACAAATCAAGTTCGAAATTAAAAAAGTGTCTCTACAAAATAACTAGGGTGTATAATAAGAAATTAAATAAAAAGAATATTCTAACACGGATTTAAAGAACAGAACAAGAACTATTCTAAGAAATAGAATGAAAAATGGATGAATTACATTATCAACCATTTCCCTCCTGGGTTAAGCCTTTAAAGACTTCGGACCCAGGTTGGTCGAAAAGCAAGGAAAACCAGCACCCTAATTGCGTATCACATTATGAATCTCAATCTGAATCATTTTGATGAATATTGCAAATCCATTACTTCATATGTTCGGAACATGTTTTTGCTCAACAGCGTAAATAACGCAATGAATGTTGTTGAACTGTCAAAATGAAACCCATTGCTACTGATAATGTGTTACGCAATCACCCCGCTGCTTCGATCAACCTGGTCGAATTTGGTGCTGTTCCGCAAACGATGGAACACTTGATATCATGTCCTCATACAATGCGTGCCACGAAAGAAGAGACTTGACCCCGCCTCCCCCGCCTCTTTCCGCCGCCCCTATGACGTCCGGTCCCGCGTCCCGCACTCAGACCTCATACCGCTAAAGATACCTAAAATCGTGTACTGCGCATGTCAAATCACGTGGTGTGTCAAGTCTCTTCTTTCGTGGCACGCATTGTACCTTCGCGTTGCAGGAACTAATGGATAACTTTGATGGACACGCTAAGAAGAAGAATATTATCATCAGCATATTATGGTAGTCAACTGGTGGTCTCCCGCTGGACATAGGTCTCTCCTGGATTAATACTGACTGAAACATTGGTCACAAGACTGGGAACAGTGGGAGAATTTAAGAAATTTGTTCTACAGTGAAATAACTTTTTTTTATACTATTGGCATTCTAATATCAATATTGTTTAGTCTATTATAGATAATGAAGCTGTGTAAAGTATTCATTCGGCAATACACGCATTGATCAGTTAAAAGGAGTTTAACATTGTATTATTATCTAAACAGCGTGAACTTTGCCCCCTCGTGCTGTGAACTGTGAACACAGAAAACGTCACAAGTTCACTTGATAACGTCATATATGGTAACGCTATCACTTTCCATATTATTTATTTATTCAACTTTGTCCAAAATTAAATAAAAATACAGGTCAATATAACTAGCCTATAATGCTCCCACTGCTGGGGCACAGGTCTCCTCTTGGTGAGAGGGAGTGAGCGATAATCCACCACGCGGGCCCAGAGCGGGTTGGTAGATGTCACACGTCTTCGAATTTTCTTTCTTTCCCAGCGCTTGGAAGCTTCCTTTTAACAATATACAGACTCTACGTCGCGTCGGCTACATCATTCCCCTCCTTGCTAAGAATCGCGAAACATTTCCATGCAATGATGTCTTCCGTCAGTTTCTTAATTTTCATAACTAGCCTATAATGTTCTTACTGCTGGGACTCAGTGGTGACAGGAAGTGGGCCATAATCCACCACACGGGCCCAGAGCGGGTTGGTAGTTATCACATGTCTTCGAATTTTTGGTTCTAGGACACGCCGGTTTCCTCACGACGTTTTCCTTCACCGTTTTGAGAGCAGTGGTGATGAAATAATTTACACTAAAACGCCTGTCTGGGTTCGAACCTACGACCTACAACTTGTGAGTCGCTTCCGTTACCACTGGGCCACCACTGCTCACACACAACAAAGGTACAAAGGCGGATTATTTATTTGTGCTTAGGTACTTCATTATTCAGGGTTAAAAATACTTTCAACTCCAACATTCCGTAATTCCTATTACATAACGTATAGTCGCTTCTAAGAATGATTGCGGTGTGTCAATATTTTATTGTATACTAGCTTCTGCCCGCGACTTCGTCCGCGTGAAATTTCTTGTTACTCCGACCCACCCCGTCGCATCGCATCGCCTGCCCGCGCTATTACTTCGTTTTTGCTTAGCGTTTTTTCTGACTTTTTTCTTTTTGCTCGGCTCCTAAAGGTTATATAGCCTATAGCGTGATGTTAAATAGCCTATAGCCTTTCTCAAGAAAAGGGCTATCAAATGCAAACAGAATTTTTCAAATCCGACTGGTAGTTCCAGAGATTAGCGCGTTTAACCAAACAAACAAACAGACTCTTCAGCTTTATAATATAATAGATTATTTTGATAAGGATTAACATTTTGTTGTTTATATAATAATCATCCAAACGTAAGTATTATGTCGAAAAATTACTTTTTTAAAATTGAAAAAAGCAGTTTACTGAGCACAACCGTTTCGTAGTAGGTAGCCGGCCACCCGGCTGGGCCACGCGGTATAGTACCTCGCAGAGCTGCCGGCCGCCTTGCGGAGTTATTTTAAAACTATGATATCTCCTAAAATATTCATTAAAATCAAATGGTGTCAAGGGCAATTTTGTTCAAAACTAAATACTTGTGCTGAATAACGTATTTATTTGGATAAGGATCAATATCATGTTTATAAAAACACCTTCGCAAATAATGCATTATTTTAGAACAAATTTGATTACCATAAAATAGGTTATAGTTAGTCAACCTTGACAGATAAACATATACTGTCGCGGACTTTTTTTTGGAACTTTTAAAGGCGAACAATTGCGTCATACATGATTTTTACGTAACTTTAACCATTTACGCAGCGTACGCAACGGAAGCTCTCAAAAAGAAATAATTTTTCCCGTTTTTGCAACATTTTTCATTGATGCTCCGCTCCTTTTGGTCGTAGCGTAATGTTATATAGCCTATAGCCTTCCTCAATAAATGGACTATCCAACACAAAAAGATTTTTTCAATTCGAACCAGTAGTTCCAGAGATTACCCCCTACATACAAACTTACAAACTTTACCTCTTTATAATATTAGTATAGATCCAATACTATGGCCGGCCCAATTAATCCCCTTAATCTGATAATGCAGGTCATATTCACCTGTATCCGAGCTTCAATGGTGTCCGTTTGTCTTAGTAGTAGCCTCATCTCCGTAACATAGTTGCCAACGTGAATGTTCGGGTCGTAGTCACCTAGCTCGACTGAGAAAGAAAGATTTTTTTATACAAATGTGACAGGAACCTCTGAAAACTTAAAACTACTTAGATATCTCTTGAATTAATTCTATAACTTAATATTATATTATTTTTTTCTTTTTTTTTCGCCTGAGGCAACAGGCCATATCCTTATGTAGACCTAAAGAAGTCATTATCTCATCATCTGAGCAGCCTTTTCCCAACGATGATGGGGTTGGCTACCAGTCTAACCGGAAGCACCTGAATACCAGTATTTTACATGATTTATTCCGGTCTGAAGCGACTGCCTATCTGACCTCCACAACCCAAGTACTGGGTAAAACTATAATACTCCTTGGTAAGACTAGTTCTCAGACTTTCGGGCTTCTGACGACCCGTAACGACTGCCAAAGATCCACTAATGACATTCGGGACCAACAGCTTAATGTGGTATTCGAGACACGGAGGGGCCATGACATGTAAAGATGGTCACCCATCCACGGCCCAACCGCGGCAAGCGCACCTTAACCTGATTGATCGACCATCGACCTGTGTGACTAGTATTACTTAGCCACAAGCCCCCCAAAAAAGGCGGACCCCCCCCCCCAAAGCCCCATCCCTAGCCCCTTAATTAAAGAAGTCAGAAACGAATTATTTTTATAACTCGCAGCTTTCATAAAATACATAATATAATTATGTACTCTTGGAATGTATCAATAGTCGATAATTTGCCAACACAAGCATGAAGCAATCAGTTCATACATTTTATACAGCATATTTGCTGCAAGCAAGTTAATAATCATTTTCAATTAGATACTACAATGTGTGCAGTATCAATAGCTCACTATTACCAATATAGGCAACAGTACAATGTCCACTCATATGTAAAACTGCTCTATATAGTAAATTATAGAAGCATGGCGATGCAAGCTGTTGTGCGCAAAATCAATCACTTCCTGTGGTTTTATCAGTCTGCCCTTGCAATGATGTAAGCATTGTAGGTAGACACGAAACACAATGTTACCTCAAAAACTATCAAAAAAACTTCCCATAATCCTTATCAGTGACAAAGTGTGATGGATAATTATGGTGATACCTCTTACTGAACACCTCTGTTTTTAAACACAAGTTGGTGTTAATAATTACTTGTATCGGCAAATTATTTCAATGTCAAGATCATTCATTTGTATGGATTGGATCTGAAGTGTGTTTTTTGTATTGCCGCCTTGCGCATAGACAATATTAAAACTTTAAATGATTAGGTTAGGCAAACCTCATCCCAGTTATTTTATGAGCATTACAAGTAGTAAGATTTTAATGGAACAATTTTCCACCATAGACTTTCTCGCTGGTCTAGTGGTTGCAAGTGCTACTATTGAACATGAGGTCTTGGGTCCAATTCCAATGTCGAGTAGTGTTACTAGGTTTGCCATTTGGATTTGTGCCCTATTGATTGCAACAGGCTCGGCCCTTTTGCATATAAAGAAAGAAAAGAAAGAAAGAAAATGCATTTATTTAGCACAGACACCACACCACATTTCGTCAATAATGTTTAGGTCTAAAGGTTATGTTTAGGAGGTGTACGCGTGTACAGCCACGAGCACTAATATGTCAACACTTGGCAACTTTCAATTGTGATTTTTCCGTGAAATCACGAATGCAACGTTGTAATACGACACTTTACACAAACCTATGGGTTCGAAAATACTTTGTTCGTAATAACATAAAAATTTTTCATTCAAAACTAAAGGAGAAAATCGTCTTTGAATAAAGCCAAGTGTATACATACTTACGCTCGTGACCGTACACCTTCGAAGAAATTATAGACATAACTATGGTACTTTTAAAAAAGGCATCATAATCTTACTTTGTATAATAAGCGCTCCTAACATAGCTGCTTCATTGGATGTACAGTATAGTCTCCCGTGCAAGAGATCTCTCTTCAGCTGCAAATATATCTGGAACCTAGTCACATCTTCCTTTAAGAGTAGAGGATTTGGCGGGTAGAACTTCACTCGGAAACTAAACAGTATGGGTGATGCATCTGCAAAGAAAATTGTGGTTTGAATAGAGCTTTAGTATATTCTGTGTCAATTGTTTATTATTATGATCAGCAGTGCGATTCTGTAAAAATCTCACCGTGAAAACTTGAGTGAAGTGAGCGTGGAGTGAGCTGTCAATAGTGTCAATTCCTAACAAAAACAAACTCATTTCACCTAAGTTTTCACGGTGAGATTTTTACAGAATCGACCGGCAGTAGTAGAAAACAGCCGGTCTATTCTGTAAAAATCTCACCGTGAAAACTTAGGTGAAGTGAGGGTGGAGTGAGCTGTCAATAGTGTCAATTCCTAGCAAAAACAAACTCACTTCACCTAAGTTTTCACGGTGAGATTTTTACAGAATCGACCGGCTGTTCATATTAATTAAATTTAAAAAAAAACCGCTCAAGTGCAAGTCGGACTCGCGCACCGAGGGTTCCGTACTTTGTAGGTATGTAAATTTGGTTTTTTCACTGCTTCAAGGGATTGCAGCCTTGAGTATTTGATATTAATTTCAATTTGTTAACTCCACGCGTTCTTGAGAAAAAGGGTCTTGACCGACGGACAGGCGGACAACGAAGTGATCTTATAAGGGTTCCGTTTTTCCTTTTGAGATACGGAACCCTAAAGATTGGCAAAAACCAACTGTCAAGCTTAATTTTCTTTTGAAGTTTAATTTTACATTCATAAACTCATTTTTCCAATTGGAGTAGGTAGAAACTATAGAATGCCAACTGCTATGATCCTTACATAGTCCTGTTGCTTTGTAAATGAAGCTTAAGGGGATTATAGGACCTAAATGCAAAAAACGCAAGTTTTAGAAACAATAAAAGTATATGATCGACTACAGTAAACAAAATCAGAAAAATATATGATATTCTTCAGGATATATGCTAAGTAAATAGTGTGTAGAAAACACAACTAATTTGATACGATAGAAAAAAATCATGAAGATACCTCTAAAAACTTTCTTTTTACAATAAAAACCATACTAACATACATACAATCATTCTGATTTTTTGTCAGATTATTCTACAAGCAACATACTAAAACACTAGTGTTTTAATTTTTTTGCCCAAAGAATAGATTTTTTGTAATTAAATAATTGCTTCATATTTTGCAATAATTACCAACGTTGTGTCATCGCGCTCTCTTTTTTTTCTATGCAGTCCGACAGTGACTGTGTTTTGGGTCATGTAAACCCCTTAATATTATTTAATAACTAGCTGACCTAGCAAACTTAATACCGCCTCAGAATCAATATATACAAAATGTATGAGAAAATGAATTGTCTACATTTATTTTTCATGAATATTTCCAATGTTTTTAGAGATAATAGATATAGATATATGTATAGATTTAGATAAATAAGTTTCAACAAATTATGTGGCCAACAGTCTCATTCATCTAAATTGTAATAATGAATGTGTAGTAGTTATAAACGAATGCTATCAATTGAAACAGTGTACTAGTCAATTATGAATGATAGACAAAACAACAGATGTGGGTGGTAAACATACCTTTGACTTGTTTCAGTATTAACTTTGCCATATGCAGCCAATGCTGAAAACAAAATAAACAATGTCACTGATTGTTTAATGAACACTGAAAATTAACAATTTTAGGTTTCATGATGAGATATTTAAAGCTTAGGATATGAGGAGAGGTCTATGTAATTGGGATTGAGTTTTGAAAGAAAAAACAAAGTTTATTTGCAGTAAACTGACGTAAAACCACACTGCACTTAGTTCTTCAAGTAGACTAGAGGATGTGGTATGCACAGCTTTGCGGGTATCGGAAAAATACCCATACCAGATCAATCCGTGGAGCAGGTAGTGTTCATAGGTTTTCCCTTCAGAATGTTTCAGAAGCAGCATTGCTGAATATTGCCTAGTTAATAGGCTGGCTAGTAATAGGAAAGGGAGTCAGACAGGGAGATCCCATGTCACCGAAACTATTCATAGCTGTGTTGGAAGGAATATTTCAAGAAATTAACTGGAGAAATAAAGGACTCAAGAGTGCAAGATCAATATCTAAGCCATCTCAGATTTGCTGACGATATCATCCTCTTCGCGGAATCAGCAACTGAGCTAGAACAAATGATGCAAAAACAGGACATAAAAAGTAAAAAAGTGGGGTTACACATGAACGCAAGCAAAACAAAGATCATGACTACATACAGAAGAAGAAATACACGTGTCGGGAAACCAGATTGAATACGTAAAGGAATATATCTACCTTGGAAAACAAATATCATTTGATACAAGAAATAACGAAACTGAAGTGGATAGAAGGATCAACTGCACTTGGAGAAAATTTTGGTCACAAAAGGAAGTCCTAAAAGGGGACTATCACATAAAGTTCAAAAAAATAATAATGGACACCTGTATTCTACCAAGTATGACATATGGAAGCCAAACATGGACATATACTAACAAAATAAAAAATAAAATCTTATCATGCCAACATTCCATGGAATGGAGCATATTAAAACTCAGGAGAATATTTCTGTATTCTCCTGAGTTTTAATATGCTCCATTCCATGGAATGTTGGCATGATAAGATTTTATCCGAAACGAAGAGATAAGAAAAAGAACAAAAATAACAGACGCTCTCCAGCACGCTTTACGACTGAAATGGAAATGGGCAGGTCATATTTCGAGATCAGAGGTGGACAATGGAAACAACGAAGTGGTCTGGACCGAGAGGCAAGAGGAACAGAGGCAGACCACGCAAGAGATGGGCGGACGACATCATTGAAGTAGCTGGTCCGAGCTGGATGGAGTCGGCCCAAAACAGGGAAAATTGGCACGGGATGGAGGAGGCTTTTACCCAAAAGGGATCCATATCCAAATAAAATTAAAACTATTAATTTGTAAAAACGTTTTGTAAAGAGAATATGGAATAAATGAGCTTTATTATTATTATTTATTATAATAGGCTGGCCCACTATGACATAGAACTTAAATATAACCGGCTATTATGACTCAGGTGTCACATTGTTTTTCTTAGTTTGGAAGTATTATGAATTTCAGGTTTTCAATTACTACTGTCAATGAAAGAAATTAGATGCCTTTGCCTTTACACAGTAGCATTACTTTTCTTTTTCGGATATCTCAGCAGTATTACAACATGTTAGTTGAATTTATATGCTTTTAGCTGCACAGGTTGATCGATCAGGTTTAGCTACGCTTGCTGCGGTTGGTTTGTGGATCTACATTACATACCGAGACCCCTCCATGCCTCCCCTCGGAAAGCATGTTAAGTTGATAGTCCCAGCTGTCATTTGACAGTTGTTACCGGTAGTCAGAAGCCCGTAAGTCTGACAACCAGTCTTAACAAGGGCTATCGTATTACTCAGTAACTGGTTTGTGAAGGTCAGGTAGGCAGTCGCTCCATGTAAAATACTGGTATTCAGCTACATCCAGTTAGACTGGAAACCAACCCCAACATAGTTGGGAATACACTAGGCAGATGATAAGTTGAATTTATCTGCTTTTCAAAAAACAGAGAGTTAGCTATAACCCAAAACAGAACAGTCAAGCTACTGTTTTGGAATGTAATGTCTATGAATACTTCACCCCTGTTATCAATAAAATGAAAGCTTCAGTTGGACAAACTGAACTTTTGATGAACTGGCTAATTCTGTAGTTCCCTTTAATATTGAATAGTGGTAAAATTATTCGCCATATGAAGCCTGTTTAATTCAAATAAACTGTTTTTTGTAAGGTTTATCTGCAGTGCAATTTCAAGATCACTAGTTATCAGTTGGATTGACAAGTATCTACTGAGGTTCAGAAGGTCATCTTAATCTTTGAAATGTATGATAGTCTATCAAAAAGAACTCTGTGTGTATGATTACAAGACCGCATTAACATTTTAATACTATTTTTTTTTTCTTCAATTTTGGTATTATTAGTCTTGGGAGATGCTGCTAGTGTGGCCAATTAAAAGGAAAGAGGTGTCTTAACTTTTTTTTTAATGGCACTGAATTAACAACAATAGCACAGGCATAATAAAAATACTACATTATTTTTAAAAGTTAGGTTTGAATCAAGCATTCATTAAGAAAACTTTTCAGAATATTCTTGGCAAATATTCAAGCGCTTCCCAAATTGATTTTATTGTTTCTTTGACTGATTTACTTAGACAGACTGCTGCTGCTGCTGGCTGCCGATTTCAGTACTTACTGTTTATAGTTGCATTAGTCTTAAACTTCCTACTAAAACATGTTATAGATCTCCTATAACATAGTATTTTTAAAAATTCACTGTCAATTTTAGTTATATACTCATTATTCATTCTACTATCATATAGTCATAGTGACCCTGAAACAGTCCAGGATCACTATGAGTTATTGTACTTGTAATAAAGCTACAGAATATTAGCTCACCCTTTGGCCACCGGCGTCCACATACCGAAGTCCGAAATAATCAGTCTCAGTAAGATTCAACTGTTGACACACATGCTCCAATAGAAACTTGCCCTTGTAACTTGGCTGAAAACAAACGTCAATTACTAAAGAGTCATAGGAAAAAGAACCATTAATTATTTACAAAAATACTCACGTGAAATTCACATTCTAATATTTCTGTATCTTCTAAAAGTCGCACTGTGCATTTATAAACAATATCTCCGCGACTTTTGAACATGCTGCCAACTATTTATTTACCACAATATTACGTTAAATATTCCTAACAATGAAACATTTTAAGTAATTAACGCATTGCTAACTTAATTTTGATTCCATATAAGAGTTCATTCAAATTTTCATTTGTTTCATTTCGATTTCGACACAAGAACCTGAATGGGGTGCGGACAGTGCGGTGCGGGGGTGAGAAAATTTGACATTTCCTATTATTCCTACGTTCAGTAATTTCATAGCATAGAAAAAAAACTTGAGACCAATCTTTTGTGCATCGCAATTTTTTTATTGTATAGTAGAATTTAAAGAACTTTAATATACTCAAACAATTTGACTGAACCCATTCCATTATAGTACTTGTTTAGATGAACAAGAACAAGCCAAGACACCGCTAGTTTTGTTAAAGGTTGTATCGAACTCCAAATTAATTAAATATTTTAATTTTAGAATGTAGTCCATGTTCATATTTTTAACACATTATCTAACCAGACTTCTTCGTAAAAGGTATTGTTTGGTTTTTTTTTTTTAGAATATGGCATCTCGTAGTTGACCTTGAGAGGTCGTGACTACTTAACCGGACAATGGTATTGTTTGGTTTCCAAAGAATCTTTTTATACCAGCGCGTGTCGTGTTGTAACTAGACATGCGCAAAATAGTGCTTTTGAAAGTAATGTAATATAGCATTACATTTCATAACGCGTAATATTACTTTCGAACATCACTTCGAACATCACCTGAGATGTCGCGCTGTACGACGGCCCACCAACATTTCTGTGATGTATGTACTGGCGGCATGTTAGGATCTAATATCACTAAATAGACATGAGATAGCGAATTATATTGCAATGCGATATCGAATTGTTGACATGCGTTACGACATGAAACCAATAGGAATATGTATCACAATTATTCACGATCACGATGCACTTCTGTCTCGTCGTATTATACACATACACAAACTTTAAGTAACAAAGTTGATCTTCCTTCATACTTCAACCTAACGGGGTAATTAAGTCACCGAAAGTTCGACTGATAAATTAAATTACAACAATACTTTTTGGCGCGAGAAATAGGATTTAAAGCATAGCACTATTGCAGGCATTAGGAACGGGGCGGTGCCAAATAAATTTAAACCTTATTGTATGAGCAATACTATCAAAGTTGCATTGGAAATCGGGCATCCAGCGGCGGCGTGCGAGAATGAGAGGGAACAAGTGTGCAATGCGTAGACATAGTTCGAACCCTGCCGAATAGGGCCGAGCGAACAACGAAATCAACCGATCAAGAACAGTGCGCCGCGCCGCGCGCTGTCAGGACTTGCGCTATGGTAATGTGATGTGTGATGTGCAAGGTGATGTGTCATGCTTAATTTGGTCGAGTAATAAGTAATGTTATATTGCTCGGTCGGGTAATATTACGCGTAATGTATCAATCGCATTACTTACACATGTCTAGTTGTAACCACAGAAGACATAATGTATACCCTAAAGGGGTTGTCACAAATTAAAATTCATTCACTTATTTCTGAACGAATTTGCAAATGACGCCCTCATATCCGTTTTATGTCTGATGTTACCAAACTTGGCAAAATGTCCCCAAAGTATTGGAATATTTTTTTTTGTTATTAGCAAAAAAACAAATATTATAAAGAATGTTTATGAATACTTTAAAAAATCTACAATAACTTTTTATTTTAGGTTTTTTATGTCATCTAATGAGCATGACTGCGTCAGCAAAATGGTGCTAACGCTGCTAAATTCTGGGTCACACAAAAAATAACATCACAACTGTTATTGCCATCGACGCGCCAAGAAGAACTTCTTAGACCCAAATTTTAAATGTTATTCCATCCTTGCCATAAAATAAAGGAATCCTTGTCTCATTCTCATACTGTTACAATTAATGCATCATAATACTTCCAACCAAACCCAAGACCCTATGGTCCTTGACCCACGGCTACCAGAACACCTTACCTTTCAGAGTTAAGGTGGTAAAAGTTTCGCGCTCGCTCTTGTATGTTACATTCTTAAAATTTTTAAAATGAGTAGACGAACGAAAAAAAATAATAGACGAAGTAACGACTACACCAAAAGTGCCTGTAGGTAATGAAAACAAAATTAGTTCTCCTGTATACGTATTTCTCCGTATTTTTCAAAATCTTGGACTAGTGATAGTAGTGACATCTGAAGTGAGCAAGTGGCAGTTTTTATCCCCATACAATCATTCCTTTCCCTTTAGAATTACCAGCGTAAAATAAAAAAATTGGTACATTTTAAATAAAGCATTGCCACACCGAGCGCCGGAAGTGACTCTTCCTATTTCAGCCAGCTGAAAGAGCAACCATTTCTCGTCCATTCTGTTGGAGTCTATCTCGGATATTACACGTGGATTGTAATCCGTGGTGAGTGTCAGAAGAAATTGTTTAGTGCAGTGTTAAAAAGTGATATTAGTTATCCGTAAGCATAAACGATTGTGTTTTTCAATAATATTGGCAAGAATGAACGTCGACTTTATATTAATTAACTCGATTCCTATTGTGGTGTAATTCTAAACCTACAAATAACACGTTTTACATCCAACGTATGGTTACGTTAACTTGTGAAAAAAATTAAATACTTCATTTGTTTATATAATTGAATGTTCTTTGTTAAATTCAAATGTCGAATTATACACAGTTCTCGTTTGCTTACGCGTCACACTTGTTCGCCTACCGGCTCGCCACCACGTGGTTGATGCACACTTGTTTTCTCTTTTCCCTAATTGTTGTTAGTTTGTCTGCTCAAATATAAGTAGCTCCTAATATAATGGAATGTATGTAATGGCAATAAATCGTTAATTTTCATACATTCGCCGTAATGGCTGACATCCATTGTGAAATGTCAAGATAGGGCGAGGCGGCCATGCGGCCGCCATATTGCCGGCCGCGCGATACATGAGGTTGCGACCTTGCAGATGCCGGCTCGCATCACTGTACCCCTTGCACTTTTCTTATCAATAACAGTTTTTTAACTAGATTCTTTTGTTTTGTTCTAGACTAACCAAAAATGGGCAAGGAAAAGATTCACATTAACATTGTCGTCATTGGACACGTCGACTCCGGCAAGTCCACAACCACCGGTCACTTGATCTACAAATGCGGTGGTATCGACAAACGTACCATCGAGAAGTTCGAGAAGGAGGCCCAGGAAATGGGCAAGGGTTCCTTCAAATATGCCTGGGTATTGGACAAACTGAAGGCTGAGCGTGAACGTGGTATCACCATCGATATTGCTCTGTGGAAGTTCGAAACCGCTAGATACTATGTCACCATCATCGACGCTCCCGGACACAGAGATTTCATCAAGAACATGATCACTGGAACCTCCCAGGCTGACTGCGCCGTGCTCATCGTCGCCGCCGGTACCGGTGAGTTCGAGGCTGGTATCTCTAAGAACGGACAGACTCGTGAACATGCTCTGCTCGCTTTCACACTCGGTGTCAAGCAGCTGATTGTGGGCGTCAACAAAATGGACTCCACTGAGCCCCCATACAGCGAACCCCGTTTCGAGGAAATCAAGAAGGAAGTCTCCTCTTACATCAAGAAAATCGGTTACAACCCACTTGCTGTCGCTTTCGTACCCATTTCTGGCTGGCACGGAGACAACATGTTGGAGCCCTCAACCAAAATGCCCTGGTTCAAGGGATGGAACGTTGAGCGCAAGGAAGGCAAGGCTGAAGGCAAATGCCTCATTGAGGCCCTTGACGCCATCCTGCCCCCTGCTCGCCCCACAGACAAGGCCCTGCGTCTTCCCCTCCAGGATGTATACAAAATCGGTGGTATCGGAACGGTGCCCGTAGGCAGAGTTGAAACTGGTATTCTGAAGCCTGGTACCATCGTCGTATTCGCCCCCGCCAACATCACCACTGAAGTCAAGTCCGTAGAGATGCACCACGAAGCTCTCCAAGAGGCTGTCCCCGGTGACAATGTTGGTTTCAACGTAAAGAACGTGTCCGTCAAGGAGTTGCGTCGTGGATATGTCGCTGGCGACTCCAAGAACAACCCACCCAAGGGCGCGGCCGATTTCACAGCACAGGTCATTGTGCTCAACCACCCTGGTCAAATTTCAAACGGATACACGCCTGTGCTGGATTGCCACACAGCTCACATTGCCTGCAAATTCGCCGAAATCAAAGAGAAAGTGGACCGTCGTACGGGTAAATCCACTGAAGACAACCCCAAGTCTATCAAATCTGGAGATGCTGCCATCGTCAACCTGGTACCCTCCAAGCCTCTGTGTGTTGAGTCCTTCCAGGAATTCCCTCCCCTCGGTCGTTTCGCCGTGCGTGACATGAGGCAGACGGTCGCTGTAGGTGTCATCAAGGCAGTCAACTTCAAGGAAATCGGTGGTGGTAAGGTGACCAAAGCCGCCGAGAAGGCCACCAAGGGCAAGAAGTAGCTAGCGCTGTTAACAGCACAATTTTTCATTCAACTGCGATACTTCATTCACCGCAAGGTGTTCCGAAGGAAAGAAGGGCTACAAACTCATTCCTTTTCTATATTTTTTACAAGGCTTATACTGTAACATTATTTTATAATTTATATAAGGTTATATCTGAACTATTTTGTTATAACTGCAAACTAATGTGTAAATTCATAGAAGATTAAAGGTAGCCTCCAGTAAAAATTACTCTGAATTTTCATTTTACCTGAAAACCAATACACAACCAATTCTCAAGTAATAAGTGCCGATCGTTACAAAACGAAAGTACACACACCTAGACAAGTACATAGGTAGGTACACACACATTAAACCACTTAACCTTTTCATTTCTATTATCCAAACAAAGGAAAATGGCAATTTTGGTGAAGATAACTTACGCAGTGAAATATCTGCCAAGTGCCACTAGGTACCTACCTATGTTTCAAAATGAAAAGGCGAATGAACTTTGAAACTATTTCTGAAAGCAGGAAATAGGTGGACATGATTGGTCTAAATTGATTTACATTCCTACAAAAGAGTGGGATGGTAGTGCTTTGGCATCTACATAATACCTACATAGGTTTTGAATTATTATTAGGTAATTTTAATATTCGAGGTTGACCTATAGGCCACATTCGAACAGTACCTACTTATACATTACCTATGTAAGTTATTCTTACCGTTCAAGTATATAAATCTACCATTCTCTCAAGTAAGCTTAGGTAATTATTATTGATCTCGTCATTATTAGTAACGTCGAAAATGCAGACTCGCTTGACGTGAGTCGTATTAGTACAGATTTAACTATGTGATAAACCGAGAACAGATAGTGTGGCTGATCAGATTATTTTTTTTCGTTCTACACTATAATAGTGTATAAAGTTCATCTTTACCTAAACCTATAATTTTTATGTAGTGCACCGTGTGATGGTGACTCACTAAAGTATTCAGTTTCGTGAATTTCAACAGTTAACTGTACCCATACTTTTTATCCACTCTCGCTTATAAACCATTTCAGTTATATGTAAACAGGTACTTTTCAATAACCCATTAACCTGTTTACTATAAACGTACCGCACCAACATAAATTGATTTTAATTTGAACTGAATAAAAATCTATGGGTAAAGATAAGGCCCGTTTATAGAAATACATTTAGTACCTACATTAAAATTGACCCATTCTAATTTCTGACTAGATTCAGCTGAGGTGAATCACCTCAAAGTCAATACCTACATAACGTCACAGACATAACTAAGAAGTCCGTCATATTTACAAGAATTAATTAGGTTTGTCAGTAAGTAGGTACTTTATGACTATTTATCTAATAGGTCCGTTTCTTCTCGATGTGTTGTTTGTAATTGTATACAATAATCATGATAAGTTTAGGGATTATTGATAATTGTGCAAATGTTTATTTGACTATTTCAAAATATTTCAATATTTTTGCAATCATGTTACACGACGAGTCAACGTCATGAACACGTGTCATTGAAGTCTTGCTCTTGTGGTCTCACGTGGCGCAACGTTGCTTTCAACGTGCCTGCTAATAAAGATATAGCAATAGTTAAATCCGGCGAAATGAAATCATCATTCCACTGTCCGCAGAGTCGCTAACCATTTATTTCATTAATAAATTGTACCAATCTTCCGTTATTAGTAAAATAAACGTTGTATGGTGCTCTAGTTCGGAAAATGATTTGATTGATGATTATTAATTATTGTGCAATCGAAAAACCCGAGGACCTTATTAATTATTAGTCAGACATCGCAACTGAGGTGCCTACTGACCAATTATTATGGTGAAATATAGATTTTCAATCAACCTGATAGGTATGTAATGCAATAACTAGGTAGATAGAATTTTAAAAGGTGTCTTCAGATGTAGGTAAGTATTTAATTCTGTCATTTTCGTTTAGACTTATCTAGATTAAAATATAAGATCCAAATATTGTAGGCGGTATTTTGCGTCATGAACTTGCGGAGTTGGAAAGGTCACGGGTCACGCACCCACGTCTTTTTGTCCCGAACGCGTAGGTTTCAGAATTTCAGATGCGACAATGGGATAAATTTGTCAAAGAGTATTAATACTTGAATAGGTAAGTACTACTTATAAAGATATTTTTATTGCCTAGCTATTGTGCTAATAACTTCACGTTTGATGTCCTCTGAAGTTTGATGACACTTGGCACAAGGAACCCTCCGCCCTGAGGCGACCATTCAAGGCGTAGACAAAATAACGTTATTTCTTTTGCTTTGTGTTTGTACAAGTATTTACCACCCAAAAAAATTAAATAAATGAATGCGAAACCTTGAGCAATATTTCTTTAGCAGAGCGATAGAGCAGAGAGCCAAGTTTTGAAATTTATTATCTTTTGGTAGGTTGTTACATTTGTATTGATCCTATTCCCCAAGTTACGGTTATAATGTTTAAGCTGGGTCATTGCCCCTTTCACGTAGAATCTTTGGCGACTGTAAATGTGCGACAGCAGGTAGATGACCGCGACCTTCAAGAATTAGAGGCGCCAACGTTATGTATTTAGGTAAATAATTTTTTAAGCTACGCGAAAATTACCATGACCTTTTTAGGGTTCCGTACCGAAATGGTAAAAAGGAACCCTTATGGTGCGACTCAGTCTGTCTGTCTGTCCGTCTAGTGTCACAGCTGGATATTTCAAGAACTACTAATGCTATCAACTTGAAATTTGGAATAGTTTCTTGCAAACTATTCCAACTATTTTGCAAATATGTACCTAAGAAATAAATAAAAATAAGTACATACTATATCATAATATTTTTTTTTTGCAACGGACATACAGAGGATCTTAAAAATTCGAAGTGGGGTTACTAGGGCATGTGATCCCACATGCCCTAGTAACCCCACTTCGAATTTTTCATCAATCATATATGAAAGAGCGCTATTTGCACATTATCAAACATTTTTTCTTTTTGTGTTAGGCCGCATAGTTTTGGACTTCTGATGAAAAATTAAAAAAAATACCGTTTCCCCCTATTATCTCCAAAGTTTGCATAGATTCTTTTTTTATTATTCTATTACCAGCCCGCGACTTCGTCCACGTGAAATTTCTTGTTCCCCCGACCCACCCCATCGCATCTCATCGCCTGACCGCGCTATTTCTTCGTTTTTGCTTAACGTTCTTCCTGACTTTTTTCTATTTGCTTGACTCCTAAGGGCCATAGCGTAATGTTAAATAACCTATCTATCTATAGCCTTCCTCAAGAATTGGGCTATCTAATACAAAAAGATTTTTCAAATCAGACTGATGGTTCCAGAGATTATCCCCTATATACAAACTTTATCTCTTTATAATATTAGTATTAGATGTAAACATTACAGGAAAAATAAAACGATGTCTCTAATATCACACTTTTTCAGAAATCAACAAAAATACATTAGCTCTAATATCGGTCAAGAGATGGCGCTTACCTAAAACTACAATATTCTATACCTACCGTAGTAATAAAATTCTCTGAATATAATAAGGCCTCACCAATGAAAATTTAAAAATATTTCACGTTTCACAATACGGAACCCTCGGTGCGTGAGTGCGACTTGCTCTTGTTTATTCTTACATGACGACGAGGTATAGTTGCGTAAGAGGCAATCGGAAGCGTCCCACGTGGATTTTTCCTATAGTTTACCCATGGAGGGTACATAACACATTATCCCTTACTTATTATTATAAATGCGAAAGCAGAGATAATATAATACTCGAAAGTAAGTTTGTTTGTTAGGTTTCACGCTAAAACGGCTAAACGGATTTTAATGAAATTTGGCGCGTGGGTAGACCAGGGCCCGATCTAGGGGGGGGGGGGGGGGCGGCCGGGTAAATGCCTAGTGCGGCCAAACTGAGGGCACGGCGGTTGCACGGAGTCCTTATTATAATTTTCTCACTAGGAGAAAAAAATCTTACAAATTTATTACCTACCATGCTTATCAAACCGACAAAAATAATTTTAATTACAATAGAATACTCTTTATTATGTAGGTACACCATATAAATTACAGACATAAATACAGAAACTGTACAAAGGGTGACACAATGGGCGGTCTTATGGGCGGTTTTTCTTTTAAAAATATGCTATTTTTGCGGCTATATATTTTTAAACGGACCAACATTTTTAAAATGCTATCCATACTAATACTATAAATTCGAAAGTAACTCGGATCTGTCTGTCTGTATGTTACCTTTTCACGCCTAAACCACTAAACGGATTTCGATAAAATTTGGCAGAGAGATAGATTGCACCCCGGGAAGGACAGGATAGTTTCTAACCCGATTTTCCCACGGGATCGACACTTATGCAGGTGAAACCGCGTGGCGCTGCTAGTCTTCTATACACAGGTGGTCCAAATAGTGACGTCAATAAAAAAAATTAGAAGCCTCATACCTAGGGATATCCGAAAATACCCCATGTATGTTCCGCGATTTTTGATAGTTTAAGAGATATCAAAGAAAGATGTCCACTGCTGGACATAGGCCTCCCCCAAGCACCTCCACTTCGACCGGTTCTGTGCTTCTCGCATCCAACGGGTTCCTGCGATGATGAAGAGATATGATTTTTTTTTTTTTTTTTGGGAAATTATTCGGCTATATCTTTAAAAATTTAAAGATGAATTTTAATTTAATTTTTCATCTTTAAAGCTTTTTTTCGACAAGCTCTTTTGATGATTTTTTTTTGCGATTGGGCTATCATGACGAAATACCCTTTCGTGTCCCTAGTTATTCTGTGTGTGTGTGTTCTATGTGTGTTATTATGTGTGATTTTTTAATTGATATAAGGAGTTAGTGTAAAGAGCGGCGAATGTATTTTCTGCCCGGAGCGGCTAAATAGCTAGATCGTGCCCTGGGGTAGACCATGACCTGGAGAACATAGGCTACTTTACATCCTGGATCGCAGACGAAGTCGCGGGCAACAGCTAGTAATAAATAAAATCTTCTGGCTGTAAGATAAATTACGAATATAATTGTTTACTGATATCCTCAGACTAAGTAGGCTATCTGACGTCGGTGAACGAAAACATCGTCAGGAAACGGACTATACGAGTATAGTGTAAGTCTGAAATCGCCATGTCTTGAGCAAGCGCTATGACTTGTGATCAATACTCATCGTGCCTTCCCTGTATGAAAAGAGTTGTCTGCTCAGCAGCTCTGGGCCAAGAATACGATTGGCATTATTATTATTAAGATAGTTACGCACGCTCAGGAAAACCACGCGCGGTTCAGCCGGTCGATTCTGTAAAAATCTCACCGTTATAACTTGGGTAAAGCTGTCATTAGTGTCAATCCCTAGCTTCAGATGGAATAACAGCTTACTTCACCTAACTTCTCACGGTGAGATTCTAACAGAATCGACCGGCTGTTCCGGATTACGCATTTATTACACAATATTTATAGTGCAGTTTGTGTAAATTTCGGTGGCGCCGCGCCAGGTCACATTTGGTTCCCAATCCCAGAATACCGGCAACGGGTAGCAAGAATATATAAAAATACTAGCAGCGCCCCGCTGTTTCACCCGCGTAAGTTTTTATCCCGTGGGAATATCGGGATAAAAACTATCCTATGTCCTTTCCCGGGACTCAAACTATCTGGATATCTCTAAACCAAATTTCATCTAAATCGGAATCACTAAAACGGAAAATAGTGGCCCCTTTATCCGTTTTAGTGGTTATAATAAAATTAAACAATGTAAAACTACCGTTTCTAATAATATTAACGTATAATCTTGTGGAGCGCAACTTAACGTGCTTATTCTCTGCATTTTCTTTCTAAAATAAATGAAATAACCAAACAAAGGATGAGGGCGCCACTACGCGGTCGACGTTTGGTTGGCGCCCTCTTAAAGTAGCTTACTTGCTGTGAATACCCACGCTTCGGGGATTGATATTACAACGGTAAGACATTCTTTTTTTATATTTTAAGCTTCGTTATCAATAAAAAGTTAATTTTATTATATTTTGAGATAGTTTTTTTAACGTTTTGCGTATTGGTTTAAGGGAAATATAGGGGGCCGCCATTAGAATACCAGTTTCGGCTTAAAACCGGATTTTCGACCGGAGACGACTTAAAGTAATTGCAGTCTGTTTAATAAACTGCAATTCTACCAATTCCTTTGGCATAATATGAGAATTTACAAAGGTTATAAGTAAATAAATCTATTTTACATTTAATCGCCAAATACCGGCCGGGGTGATATTAATTGAATCTCGAGAAATAAGGTACACAAAACAGGGGCCGACTTTAGAAATATTAAAGTTCGTAATGTCGGCCAGCCTTGCATTCGAGCGCCACTATACAGGCTGATTGCTTTTGTATTTTTTCACTGATTGAACGGGTAGTAATTTTTTATTATATTTATCAAACTTATTTTCTCAAAATAAAGTATTTATTATTATAATTTATTAATATTATAAGTAAAGAGTTTTGATGTAGGAGTTGATATTAATTATAAAATTGAATTAAATAATTATAAAATATTACAATATTGAGAACATAATTATTTATGATAGCTAATTATGGTTTAGGATACAAATATAAATTACTCTTTGGAACTTGCTATCTATTAAACCCAACTAAGTACTATTTTTTTTCGGGATTCGGTCGTGGTCCACCTGCTTAATATGGAGAGAGAGCGCAGGGCGTTGGCTGTGAGGGGAAACATGTTGGCACGCAGGTTTGCAGGTTGCTCAGCACCGGTTAAAATAACACTTTTTAAGGCGTTTTGTCAAGTATTTTACACCAGCAGTCTGTGGGCTAATGGGCTAATCATACCCAAAAAGCAAACAGCGCACTGCGCATCCAATATAACAATGCCTTCAGGGCGCTGCTGAGGCTTCCGCCTCACTGTAGTGCGTCAGGGATGTTTGCTGATGCGCACACGGACGATTATTTCGCGATCATGCGCAAAAAGGTGGCATCAATGATGCGCAGGGTGAGGGGAGGCAGCAACAGCATTCTGAAGGTTTTTTCAGATAGGTTGGAAGGGCCAACAATGGATAGGTTTATCAAGCTACATGTCAGACATGGGACGTGATAGATCTTCCTCTAAATGGTGGCGGTGTTTTTCTTTTTGTTGTCGTACTCATCTTCTGTGCCTAAGTAGTCTACTAACATAGTTTTTTTAAGTTTTGATAAAACTAACACGCTATGGGCCGATGACGCCTGATAATAAACGATTTTTATTATTTATTATTAATTCACCTGGGTGGACCATGGGCACTTTTTCTTGCTGGTGAATCACCTAATAAATTAATTATGACTTTTTTATTTTATGAAGCTGAGTTGTTGTTCGATTTTAATGATCAATGCATATGAATAAACACAATTGTTTACCAAAGCATAATAATTTGTTACCCTTTTCTTTTGTTTTTTGTTCCCTTTTCTATGGTTGACCGATTTGTTTCACAAATATTTAATTTTATCATAAATAGTGTTACGAAGACAAAATATTGTTACAAACAACAACTTTTGATTTAAGTATTATTTTAATCCTTTTGATTTATTTAATATTCTATTCTGTTTTAAATTCTTAATTTTTGTTTAATTTTATTGTGATGTTTAACTTTGTTATTACATAATTATATAAATATAGTAACAAAGTTAAAGTGCAAAACAGAAACTTTATTTACAATTAAACAAATACAAATGTATTCTTAGGGCGCATTTCACCAAACTTTTATACATAGAATAAGTCTTATACTGAGAATAAATTTTGAATTTTTGACAGTTTTTCTATACTAGAACTGTCAGACGTCAATTTTATTCCAAGGATAAAATATATCTGACTTTGGTAAAATCAGCCCTTAGTGTGATATTATACTCCTGTCAAAATAAATCATATTAATAATATTTTTCATTGCCTTATTTTCAACCACCCTATACCTGGCCGACATTTGGGAAAAACGCCACCGACCATGGGCCGTTAAACGACCTACTTTAGGGTTTTTTCATTCTCGATGCATTTAAAGTCAATTCTATGCCTGTAAACATAAAATAGATTTATCAACCTGTCTAAAACAGCATAACAAGGTATCGTTTCGTTGCAAGTGATGGAGCCAGAGATGCATCTGGTCTGGGACAAAGGGAATAGTAGATTGGAATTTGGTTCAAAGAAATCTAGCCTTTGCAGGACGTTGTATCTCATTATTATTGAGCAGGTGGAGCAAATAAAATATTATGGAATGTTGGCTTTGTATTAATTTATTTAATTGTTTTTACCTACTACATATATACATTTTAACTAGGTACTAATACGAGATATTGTTAGTGCCGCCTTCTCCAGACTCTTCTTGCTCTATTATCATGTTGGCCCAGTCCTCTGCCTGCCTGTACCTCTGCCGCTTTACATAGGGAGCGTACACATTCCTATGAAAAACTACTGCTGCTGAAGTTATAGAAATAGCCATCAACATCTTCACCAGCGGGCTGGAGGTTCTTATCCATGTTTTAAGATGCTCCATTATTTAGCTTCACTGGCTACCTCAATCTTTGCAACTTTAGGTTTTCTGAAATAATCGTCAAATAGCGGCCTCCAAATATAAATTCCGCTGAAAACACCTAGTACTGTCACTAAAACAACCTGTCCTCTTGTAATTCCTTTTGGTCTATAAATGCGCATTATATTTTAATAAAAATAATTGGTAAGGCTAGGTAAGTAAACAAGAATTCATTTTTTTAGTTTTCTTCACTTTTGTCTTGATAATTTTAAGGTTGTAATATTGTTATAATGTTATGTCATATCATATCGCATGATCGCGTTCCGAAACACTTGCGTCAAAGTTGCATTTTTTAGCTTTATGAGGAAAACTAGAGGTGGACTTTAATTTTTATTGTAGTCTAGATTTCAACACAAACACACTTTATCTCAAGCTTTGTGTTTGTATGAACATTATTTATCTACGTGTAAGAGTAAGAATATATTTACTTGCTTTAAATACAAAATATGGTGCATTACAGTCATATACGAAGAAGAAAACGAAATTACATGTTCGTTTTGATTTACTTTCGAAGTCCCAAGTTATAATAGCATTAGTAACACAATACAACGAATAATTAAGACCCGGGTAAAATCTCGACTAAGAATGAAAATCGTTTAATGTGTAAGACTGGCATTACCGACACTGCCTGTGAAAAGTGACATTTGTATGGTAAATAATTGAATTGTCAAAACCTCAAATAAAACACGGGCACAGCAGAGTAGTTTTTGATAGACTGCTACACATTAATTAACTGCAAATAAATAGTTGATCAAACAATCCAGTCAAAATGGCTAACACCAAAAGAAAGGTGCCTAATATACTCGTAACAGGTAAGCTATACCGGTATATACGTATGTTTTGTTGACATTATTGACCCACGTGTGAAACACTTCCTAAGAGTTAGCTGAATCAGCATAGTGTTCCCACTGCTAGGAAACAGGCTGCCTCTCTGTGAGAAGGAATGGGCCGTAGACCCCACGCGGGCCCACTGCGCGTA